>OY283150.1:42500000-43750000 GCA_958299815.1 Sarcophaga carnaria
ATTTCCGGTATGTTAAAATCTTGTGACGTTTTTAACACGCAACAACAATTTGTATTATAAAAAGGTGACCATCAGCTGCAGTATTGTAGTTACGGTTACAGGGGACTTTTATGCCTTTTAATGCGATTTACATTCGTTAGTTTAAAAAGTAAAACTTAATGAAAAGTATACAAAGACATGATTTTTATGATATTTTTATTTCGTTATAATACCTTGGCACGATATACTTGCAGTCTTACGTACTTAATTAGCCATTACAACCTTTTTGTCAGGATTGCAACCTGGCTTCACACATTACTCATATTGTGTATGTTAATTTTATACATAAGCCGCGGGGCTTACATTTTAAGCAGAATTTCATGGCAACTTAATTTTCTCTGAGTTTTTGTCAGAATTCTGCTGGGAAGAAGTCGCCGTAACAATTTTTTTTAAATTAACACTCGGGTGATATGTATCTCCTATTAATTCAGTTCATTGTGTTGGAATTCAGGAAGGATAGCTTATAGGAGAAAGGAAAGATATGGTAGTGGGCAATAAATTTTTTTTCGTTCTATTCGAGATGTCTGAGCTGGAGTTTAAGCCATGGTTTCGTGTCTAATAAGCAAAGACGTTACCTATTGGAATAGCGTCATCCTTAACGCTGGTCACCGTAATCTAATGGGTAGTGTGTTGGCTTATTAGACGTAAGGCCAAAGTTCAAACCCTAGGTCAGACATCAAAACGAAATATATGAAAAAATATTTCTTCTGGCAAAAACTCTGAGTGTTTCAATTGCCTTAAAAAGCTTCTCAAAAATCTGTCGTTCGGAGTCGATTTTAAACTGTAGGTCCTGCCACTCATGTATAAAATTAACACACACAACATACGTGGTGTGAGGAGCTAGGCCGTAATCCTGTCTGAAGAGTTGTAATGGCCAAATATGTATGTATGTATGCATGTTAACGCTGGCCCACAAAAACAGAGTAAGAGCGGTATCAAAACATGATTTTTTTTAGAGACTTTATCTTGAACTGCAGGCCGAAAACCATCCGTTATTATACGAACATTGTGATCTAAATTGATGGTGAGTTCATAACACCAGACCATATTGCGCAATAAAATGTCACTGTTTTGCGATACAATAGCTTTTCTACAAGCACTTTTTGTTGCTTCGTGTTTCACGTGCAACTTTTCTACGTACCCAGCAAGAGGGAGATGGGTTTCTTGGCTGAAGAATTTTTCTTTTTTTTTTGTAAAAATTAGAAGAGATAGCTTACATATCAAGTATGCCATATTAATCAGTAAAATAGGCTCATTTGTTGTGAACAAAATATTTTAATTATCCGGTTTTCCGGGTGCCCTGGTAGTCTAGTGGGTAGTGTGCTAGACTATTAGCGTGAGGGTCGTAGGTTCGATTCCCACCAGAGACTCTGGACGGTGAAACTACACCGAGCATATGGTCAAGTTACTCCGCTCGTATATAATTAGAATATAATTTGTAATTGTATTGTAATTAATTGAATAAATAAGATCCGGATTTCTCTAACAGAAGCGAAATTTTTTTGCAATGCCTACACAGCGTCTAGATTTGTAGTTAAACTTCTTTGTAATGTTGTCAAATCCTATTATCTCATTTCTCAAATGAAGGCCTATTTTTAAAGCTTCTTTTCCAATATTCAAATATTATTTCGAGATAATACCATGTGATCAGACTTATGTATGTATGCCCGAGCACACATTGTTTTTTTAAAGCGAATTGAAATTCCTTAAAAATTTTAAATTCATTTTCATTGCTTTTTATAGCCTCTTGATATTGAATTTGGTCACCCCATTAAGTTAATCTGAGAGTATTGGCAAATAACCCAAAATAGAGAATAAAAACCTAAACAACAATAACAATAACAAAAAACATTAAATCAAAATAGAAAAAAAAAAACAAGGCGAAAGAGAGACAGTGAGATAGAGAGGGGGAGAGAGAGAGACACTCCAAAGTAAACGTATTTGGCATTTTACCAAAATAACAAATTTTCTAAACATAAAATACACGAAGTAATGAAATTCGTTTAAAGCTGAAGCATAAAAGAAAAAAAGAAAAAAAATTCGTAAAAAAAAATTAGAAAAAAGCTTTGCCGCCAGTAAATAATAACTGCAATAGCATTTAATACTCTTTTAGAAACGATTCTGTAAATGGAAATGGAAGAGATTCACAAAGAGAGCAGAAATGCAAGAGACCTTTGTGTTTGCATTTGTTTTGTTTACTTAACCATGCACTTTGCATTACAAAATAAAAACTGAAACACAAATGCATTATATTTAAGAGCGTGAACGGAATTTTGCAAATAACATTTTACTAAAGAGAGAGGAAGAGACTCTTAGACAAAGAGCATAATTTTATTTTTTTTTGTTGCAGACAGGAAATTGTAGTTGACAACAATTTTTTTTCTTTCTATTTTTTTAAATGAATCTATATTAACTTTTATTTGTAAGGAAAACAACAACAACAATAGCAACAACATTCACTGGCACTTCACCAAAATGAATACAACCAACCAACATACCACACGAATACACAACTACTGTTACATTTACTCATTTCATCGTTTTCAGTTTTTTTCTTTTTGTAAAGAGCGTAATAGTGAGCGAGAGAGAGAGAGAGAAGTAGAATGAGTAAAAGAATTTTATTTATAGAACACATTTGCAACAACAAAATGCATTATGCCGAATGCATTTTACGATGATATTGTTCCAGAAACTCCTGTTCGTTTCCTACGTAAACGAAGTATGTAACATTCAAGTATGCATGTATGTGTGCATGTGTGTGTATGTGATGTAAGCCAGAGTAAACCTGTTCGTATGAATTGAATTGCAAAATTGCGGCTGCAGCCTTTGGCCGACTGACTGCTATTTTATAAAAGAACGTGCAACAACAGCAACAGCAACAACAATTATCAAACGTAGCCGCAAACAGAGAAGTGTGCTGGAAAATGTAAAGTTTTTGAGCTCGTGTGCATTAAAATAAAAGAGTCGTGCAAGTGTGTGTTTGTGTGTGCTTAACTGTCTAACTGTTTGACTGGCTAGTTGGCTGGCTGGCTGGCTCAGCTTTGTTTACTACAGAGGCAGAGCCTCATAAAAATAAAACCGTAACTGAAAAAAGACAGAAAAAAAAGAAGAAGAGGAAAAGAACACAGGAAAACAAAAAAGAATGTAAAGAAATGTGCATATAACGAGACGAATGATTCCTTTGGCTGGTGTTTTATTTTCCTTTCGTTGTGTGAGTGTGTTTATTTTGTTGCTGTTTATCGTTGGCTGTATGGCTGTCGTTCGTCTTTCGTTTCGTTTCGTCTAAACTAACAAAAATGCAATTTTCAATTTTCAGTTGTTTACGAAGCTTCCGTATGACAGGACGTTTGTTTTTCTTCGACAATTTTTTTTATTGCCACAGTTTACTGTTTTACAACTTGGAAAACAACAAAAACATTTTTTAGTTTTGTTTTTGTTTTTTGAATTATTATGGAAAATTTTGTTCTCAACTCAAAACGTATGCATAAAGGAAGTGCAAATAAATTTAATTAAAAATAAAACGATGCAAACATTTGAGACTTAAAATGAAAATAACGGTGGCAATAATTAAGTTGTAACGTAAGAAACGGTAAAACAAAAAAACGGAAAAGCCGTATATTTAAAGAGAAAAAAAAGAGTGCAAACTTAGAATCAAAGTAAAAATTCAAATGATTTGAAATCAAAAAAAAAAAGAGAAATAAAAATAAAGTGAAAATAGCCGGATACAAAAAGTATTTGAAAATAAAAAAAAATGTTAAATAAAAAAAAATAATTTAAAAAATTAAAAATAATATATAAAAGGTGAATAAAAAAGTAAAATCTTTTTTAGTAATAATAATAAAAAAATATAAAAAAAGAATTCCAAAAAAATATACCACAACATAGCTTCTGGTTTCTCACTCTTTTGCCGTTTCGCTCTGTCTCTATTTGAACGAATTTTATTGTTTGTTTTATGGCTTTGGCTCATGTTTTTATGCCATTATTATTGTAGTTCTTATTATTATTGCTTTTGTTGTTGCTACTGTTGTTGTTGTTGGTATTATTTTTTCCTTTGAAAATAATTCCTTTGATATTGCTCTATAAACATGTTCGTGCATGTAACTGCATAAGCACATACACATACACACACACACATTCAAAGTGCAGATATTTACGAGTGTCTCTCTGTGCATGCGAGCCTCTATGTATATGTGTGTGTGTGCCTGTCTGTAAGTGCATATAAACTTTATAAAAAAAGTCCTCTGTATGTCTACATTTTGCCTCCATACATTAACATCTTTATGCTTCACTTTACATAGCCCTGTTATAAGGCTTAACAGTAATACTGTTAAAAGGATTCTTTTGCTTTACATAAATGCACTTGCTTTGCCCGATAACAGTTACATTCGTATACTAAACGTGTAATCGTAATCATACACATAAACGAAACTAGTAAACGTAACGGTATTTAAAATTTTACTTTTCAACAAAAGAATTTTCACAAAATTTATTTAGTTTCGACAACAATTTTCAAAAAAAAAAAACAAAAATTCTCATTTTAAAATAAATAGCAGCCGAAGAAGAAAATAAATTAAATTTTAAATAAATATACAACTAAGTAGTGTGCCGTGTTAGTGTAGTAGTGTTAAAACAAAATTTTAAAATTGTTTTTTTTTGTTTGTTTTTGATTCTAAAATTGTTGGTTGTTTAGATCTGCGATAAGAAATAGAAAATTTTCGTAAATTTTTGCTTCATAATACGTGTTGCTTGTTCTCTTGAAAATTAAAAATAAAAAAATTTTTAAATAAAAACATATCGAATAGTGTTGTAAGTACATAGTAAATATTAAAATAAAATTTTAAGTGTAAAATAAAGTTTAAAATAAAGAAAAATAAAAATTGTTTTTAGATAGCAAACAAAAGGTATGAGATTTAAAGAATTTTTAAAAATTTTAAGTAATATTTAGATATGATTTGTTTTGTTAAATTAAGAAGTTAAACAATAATTTTGATAAAAAAAAATATTGGAAGCAATTTTATAAAAATTATTGTTCAAAATTATTGTTTAAATTTGAAAAATTATTTTTTTTTTATCATTTTAGTGATTAGCTAGGCACAATTGTGTTCCATTTTGAATTTTGTTTGATTTTATCAGCCAGTAGAACATTAGAATAAAATAAAATAATTTTTTTTTTATTTTTTTAAAAACAAATTTTGTAGTTTTTTTTATTTTATAAATTAAAAAATGAAAAAATTTTTATTGAATACAAGCCCATTTTTTTTTAAATAATTTGAAATATGAATTTTGATTGTATTTTCCAAACAAATTAAGTGACTTGTTTTAATTCCAGAATTAAATTAATTGTTCCACAAAAAAAAATTTTTTTAGGAAAAATATGATTTCAACAGTAAGAAATATTAAATATAACTTTCGCTTGTGTTTTGTTTGGAAAAGACTTTGTTTTTGCATTCTGATCTATTTTGAATTAAAGTAAAGGCGCCAACAAAACAAATGTACCCTCCTTTGAATACAACTAATCAAAAAATCTAAATACTTCCAAAATTGTTGGCATTTGCTGGCCTTTTTACGTATGAACTGACATGTCAAACGACAAGAAAAAAATTAAAAAATTTTTTTTATTAAAATAGAAATTTCTTGATTTATTATCCAAATCTCCATTGTAAAGAACAAAAATAAATCTTTCTTAAAAGCTTAAGACTTAAGGATAATTTGGTGAAATTGAAATTTTTATTAAAAATTAATTTTAAATTTTAAAAATTATATTTAAAAAATTTATCCGTTGAAAAAGAAAAAGAATTGAATGTAATAAAGATACATTTCGTAAAATATATACAGGTTTGCAATTATATTAATCAACATTATTAATTAAGTTGTCTTGTCGTTATATTTGTTAATTTCAACTGAAATTTTTTTTACATATAAAATACTGGAACAAAAAGAAAACAAGTCAATGAAACGCATACATATGTTGACATATGTATATCACAATTACATAAAAAAATTCTAAATGCTATTAAAACTAATTTCAAAGTCAATATTAATAATGTCTTGTTAATATTCAGCTTAGGCTGTATTATTTAGAAATTTCGGCAGTATTATTCAGATTGCCTACATTTCTTTATCACTTTTTATTAAATCTACAGATTTTCTGAAGAGTGCCTTATCCTAGTAAGTAGGGTGTAAGCTAATTAGATTCGTGGTCCCAGCTCAAACATCTTAGGGAACGAAATATGAAAAAATATTTCCCCTTAGCAGTCTTCTTTCAAAAATTCTGAGAGTAAAATAAAGTTGCCAGGAAAAGTCTTTCAAAAAATATGACATTAAACGGTAGGTCCCGCCACTCATGCATAGAATTAACGCAAACAACTTGCATGCTTTGGGAAGCTAGGTTGTAATCCTGGCTAAAGGCTTATAATTACTAATTAAGTATGCGAGAAGTACTGCGTTGGGACATCAATACATCACAATATAAAACCTCATCCAAATATTGTATCACAGGTTTTGTAGAAATCGCCATATGAGTTGTTATTGTGAGAAATAATTTCAAAATTTTTTTCTCAAATTCAATCTTAACTTTAATTATGGGTGCAATTAAGATATACAACCTCAGTCTATTGTTCAAATAAAAATACCATTTAATTCAGATTTCAGATTCTTTTAAGTGAAACCAGCTTTCTGTAGCCAAACATAAGCCGTTTTGCGTGAAAAATCTATAAATTTACACCACTGCACTGTAGATAGCAAAATCAGTGAATATCTAAAGATACAAAGTCCGATCCATATGGTTGATACATCAAAATTTCGCATCCAAAATCTTTCTTTCTAATTTCTTTTCGGTTCACAAAAAGCTATGTATAGCCTGGCGTTGTCATGATGGAGCAGAATTCCTTTCCTGTTGATTAATTCTGGGCAATTTAATTTAATCGCAGGAGACACACAGTAGTTTTTTCTTTGATGTCCGCGTTTTGCTATTGCTGGCCGGCACAAAAATATTGTGTTTATTATCCTAAAAAGTAATACAATTTTACTCTCTACTTTTCCTATTCTATCTTGATCAAATGATTGGAGATTTAGTTGCCTTGGCTTAAAGCAGCTCTTAAAGCATACAATAAGTTGAATAATTGATGGTTATTTCTTTCATTTTCAGTTTATTACAACAGATTTGAAATTTTGTAGACTTAACAAGAGGACAGAGTTAAGAAATTTGTTTTCCAGTTGCAAGCAAGTCTTTTAAATAAAATAAATACTTATGCTGGAATTAATAAAAAAAACAACACATTTTTATATCTTCCGCTTAGTGGTTAACGATCATTATATTCTGTTCTGTATTACTTATAAATTTCCAAGAAATTTATTGCAAAATTTAATTTCCATTTGATTGCGTCTTATTTTTAGCTTATCATTGGCGTTGATAAATATTCATAAAATATTGAAATTTTTTTATGATTTTCATCGTTAATAAACATATTGTTTTGTCGTGTTCTTCCTCTTTTTTTTTTCTTTTCAATTGTTACGAATATATTGATAGCCTACTCCCACATATTTTGACACCCAGACGTATAAGTTATTTTTAATGAAAAAATGTACAGAAATATCACTCATACGCAGTGACTGCCAAAGTGAATAAGTAAGGATAAATTAAAAAAACCAAAAATTGAAGCATACTTTTAGGTTTCCTTTACGAAATATTGGGATTCCTAGAAAATTAATTGAAAATATTAATTGCTTGAATCTCTTTTTGTTTAAACACAATTAATAAAAATTACCTGGTTTTGTGAAAAATAATCGCCTAAAAAGGTGTAAAAGTTCAAAATACTTTGGAGGCATATTTTGTTTTTCTATTAAAGAAAAATTACGAATACGAGTACATAGCAGGCTGTTGAAGAAAATTTTGTAAAATTTATGGAGCCGTTGTTTTAACTAAAAAAGCAGCGAGATGGTTGGATGGGTTTCGTTTTAATAATTTTGATGGCATATGTATACGTTTAGATGTTGCTAAAGAACGTGTGGAAAACCATTTAAGGAAACCTGACAACTTAAAGAAGTTCAATGTTTTGCTAGTACATGTCCAATAGAGATTGCCTGCATATGTTAAATGCAACCAAAGAATTTTTGCAGCAAAAGTTTATGTTTGAGAGAAAAGTGAGCCTAGTGCGAAACAAGGTTTTAGAGCCAGAACTGATATTCTGAAGGTAATGCTGTGTATTTGATGATATTGAAAGATATTTGCTTATTAATGGTCTTTAGGGTTTGATTCTAAGCATTATTATCATTTTTTTGTAGGAAATGAAGCAATTAACTCCATTAGGCAGGCAAGTAGGTTCAAGTGACTGCCCATCCAAAAAGAGACAAACACACTTAGAACAAATACGGTCTGTTTTGATAACACATTTATTAATTTCTCCCCGTAAATTCGGAGTATTTGATAAAACGACTTAGACTCTTATCGACTAATCACTTAAATCGCCAATATAACAGATACTGAGACGCTTTTTCCTTCCTCGACATGGCGCTACTCATTTACCCAATACGTGAGCATATTTATCCTCACCTTCCTAGACCATACTGTTCCAACTGAAAACGTTTGCTTTGTGTTCAAGATAGTTACGTCTTGTTTGATTGCCCATAATGCAATGTTCAGTAATGATGAGATCGCAGGACTTCCGAGGGATTACTATTGTTGTGGAGTAAGTGGAACGTTTGCTCGTTTGGCGTTCAGAATTAGTCACGACAACTGGCCACACACACACACATATTTGATGATCTGGTACAAACGGATAAAGCTTTACATCCTCCATATAGTCCAGAAGTTGCCGCAGTATAGTAGGTAGTGTGTTGGCTTATTAGACGACAACTTTCTCTCAGCAGATTTCAAACAAAATTGCCATGAAAATATTTCTCAAAAACCTATCGTTCGGTGCCGCCACTCATGTATAAAATTAACACACACAGCATTAGTGGTATGAGAAGCTAGTTCGCAATCCTGTCTGAAGGGTTGTAATGATCAATTCTGTATGTATGCATGTATGTATGTACATAGTAAGGATCTGCTTGATTTTTGCAGATGGTTTTTGATGGTTTACGTTTAAATTCTGTACAGGCCTGCAAAATGTATTTGAATTAGTTTTTCGCTTAGGGTAGCCAGATATTCCACATTCATGGAATAGGGGCACCATATATACTTTTAAATTTTCTTGAGAATTGGTATTAAAAATGAAATTTTCGCATCACAATTTATTTACAATTGATTTGCGTTCATGTATTGTTTGCATTTACAAAGAAATCTTTAATGATGTAAATATTGCCATGGCATCGAACATATGGAAAAGAAACCTCATCTTTAGAATTTAAAGCAATGAATGGATGGATTACCATACCAACAATTATGTTTTATTTACACAAACATTTTTTGATGTTTGACCTTAATTATGAGTTTTTTATTAAATTCCATTTCGGTGTATTGACACACGAGCACACACACACACACTCTCAAATACATACATACATACATATATTTAAATATGAAAATTTGACTTTAAATATGTTTCTGAGCCTTCTATTGTTTATTTACTTTACTTGGTATTTATTTATTACATTTGCATGACTTATTTATAAAATCTTTTTGTGTACCAGAATAAACACTTGATTTGATCTGTATTTAGGATAAATAATGGAGAAGAATATTTTGAAAGATTTTTAGTCGTACGTATGGGAAGTGTATTTAAATACCATCTGATTCGCTCAATATGGCTTGCTTTTAGTCGATTGGTGATTCGCCGTTCAAAAGAGGTTCTTTATTTCGGCTAGTTTCGATCAATTCATATCTCCTAACCCGAATGATGTCCATTCCGCTGGTCAAGACAAGTATTCAAGACAGATATTCTACTGCTTATCTACAAAGCTTGTGTGCAGTATCTTTATATATACAGTGGTGGCCTTATAATTAGAAACGATGTTTCTGGAATAGAGTTCTCTGGAGTGACGAATCTAAGTTTAATTTGGAAAAACGTATGTCAGACGTCCTTCACACCCCAGGTACACAGTAAAAACTGTAAAACAAATTGACAAACATACATGTTGCTAAGTCGTTTTTAATTATAATGCCACCACTGTACCTCGATCAAGGAGGAAGGACTTTAAAGTAATACGTTCATCTCTATTCTGCCTAGAAACACTCTAAAGGATTGGCGTTATTCAAAGTCGCAATCCTACTGTAGGCACAAGGCAAGGTTTTTTTTTGTTAAGAAAGAAATTTTGTTGCATAAAACTTGAAATTTTTATTGTTGAGCAGCAGAACCTTTTCCAAAAGGATACACGACAGTGTTAGTAAGATTTCTTTATCAAAAGTTATTGAAGCAGTCTCAGAACAATACAAGTTTCGTGCTCTTTTGTAGAAGAATAGAGGCTTTTAACTACAAATCTCATAATGCCGAGCACGTAAACCATTTATAGGAAGATATATTGTATTGACACGCTTTTGGTAGGCTGTAGGGTGTCTAAGTCTTTTCATCAACAGTGATATGACACTAAGTACACGGGATTAAGAACTTTTAGTTGCAATAAATTTTGAATCCGAACGGTTCATTTGTTTTTTAGAACAAGGAGACCAAGAGAATTTTTCTAGTTTTTAAAGCAAAGTACGAATCAAGCCAATTGCGAGCACTATGTTGTAAGTAAAGCATATTTTGCTGAGCGTATACGCAGACGATCATAGAAAGAAGTAGGCGGTCATGGCAAGAATTGAAATTTTGCTTGTAAAACGAAATATAAAAAAATATTTCTTCGGCATCAGCATTCTGGCAAAAATTCTGTGAATAAATAAAATTGCCATGAAAAGTTTCTCAAAAATATCTCAAAAAAATATCTCGCCACTCATGGTTAAAATTAACACCACACAACAGATATAGGTGAAGCGTTAAGTTAGGTTGTAATCATGGCTAAAGGGTTGTAATAATAAATTAAATAAGTGAAGAAGTAGATTCATTGCTGAAATGGAGGGAAGTTGAATCAATGTAGGCAATGAAACGTGAAATACGTTCGACAACAACATGTGATTATGAACGACGTAATAGCAAGAAAGTCGCTGTAGACTAGTCTTAGACGTAAGGCCACGGTGGAAACCCCAGGTTAGGCATCTCCAACAAATCGAAATTTGAAAAAATATTTCTTCGGCGGCGACTTCCTCTCGGCAAATTGTACTCTCAGATTTCTGGCAAAAACTCTGAGAGTAATTAAAATTGCCATGACAAGTTTCTCAAAAATATAGCGTTCGGAGTCGACTTCAAACTGTAGGTCCCGCCACTCATGTATAAAATTAATACACACGCTATATAAGTGGTGTGAGAAACTATGTCGTAATCCTCACTGAGCGATTGTAATGGTCAATTATGTTCAGTAATGGCAAGAAAGGTTAAGCTGTGGTAAAATTGTAAGTTAAGTATTCATTACGAATTTCTAAAGTCCTGTTAAACGATTGTATCTGATCTCTTTTGCTAATTATTCACGAATTGAAAGTAAGCAGATCGATTGAAACGTCCATTAGTTATGAACAGAAAACGGTATTGTTTTCCATCATGTCATTGCCAGACCGTACATATCCCCGATGACCTGTTAGAAACTTAAAGAGCTTAAATGGGAAGTTTTAATGCAAAAGCCCGAAGGTTTGGATTATTACTTGTTGAGAGCTCTGCAAAATTTTATATAAAATCCATAGAAGCATGTCAAGTGCATTTGGAGCAGAGATCAGCAATGAGTATGAATGATGATGAGTAGAATCGAATCATACTCATAATTTTAAATGCTTATACTTATTCATACTTATTTTAATATCATGGATACTCTATTCAAAGTTTGAAGTACTCATCATATTCATAATTAACAACACGTATGATGTTGTTGATTTCGACTCTTCATGACTCTTCCAACATATGTAAGAATGACAAAATAAGTATGATTCGCGTACGAACACTAAAATACTCACCCAATGGTTGTGTGTTTGCTCTGCTTGCTGCTCTGTCTTTTTTCTTTTGTTGTAAATGCCTAACAACTAAGACTGTAAATTGTGATGAATGATTCGAGTTACTAGATTTTTCTAAAGTTATGAATATGAATGAAACTGAAAGTTGCCGTAGTCTAGTAGGTAGTATGTTGGCTTATTAGACGTAAAACCAGGGTTAGAGCCCCAGGCCAGACATCAAAACAAAATACAAAAAGTATTTCATCGGCGACTTTCTCTCAGCAGATTTCTGGCAAAAACTCTGAGAGTAAATAAAATTGCGATGAAAAGTTTCTCAAATATCTATGTCGTTCTGAGTCGACTTTAAACTGAAGGTCCCACCACTCATGTATAAAATTAACACACACAACATAAGTGGTGTGAGAAACTAGGTCGTAATCCTGAC
This sequence comes from Sarcophaga carnaria, assembly GCA_958299815.1. Lineage (NCBI taxonomy): Eukaryota > Metazoa > Arthropoda > Insecta > Diptera > Sarcophagidae > Sarcophaga > Sarcophaga carnaria. Next base: position 42,512,441 of record OY283150.1, read on the forward strand.
TGAAGGGTGATAATGGCCAATTATGTATGTATGAATCTGAATGAGTAGGCGTACGAATCAAACATATTTCGAATGGTATGAGTTTGATGTCAACGTTTTACTCATACTCATTGCAACTTGTTCTTATAAATCAACGTTGTAGTGAGTATGAATGAATCAAAGTGTAGTTAAATTTCAATATTGTTGTCTCACTTATATTCAAAATTTCATGTGAGTGCATATGAGTAGCGAAAAAACAATTCATTGCTGATCTCTGGTTTGGGTTAATTTCGCCTCAGAAATTTCGGAAGTTCTACATTGAAGGAATAAAAGTTTACCTGCAAAACGATAAAAACGATTCATACTTTGCTTAATAAAGTTCGACTCAAATAAGAGAAAAAGTTGATTCTACTTAGTTTACTGACGATATTAGAACTTGTCCAGTTATTTGATGGTACACCCTGTTTTATTTAATTTTATTTTTTGGTTGTTTTTAGATTTGTATTTTTTTTAATGTAATGTTTAACATTATTATGTATAATATTTACAATAATTATTACTCATACGCCTTGGTAACCTGTTCCAATTTCATATTTTTTTAATTCCATTTTTTTCTCTCTCTTTTTTCTTTTTTTTTTTGCAGAGTTTAAAAATAATAAAAACAAAAATAAAATCCTACCTTCAAGTGTAAAATAATATTTGTTTTCCTTTTTATTACCTAAAAACGGAAAAAAGAAAAAAAATTAAAAAATCAAAGAAAATAAGGTAGCAAATAACATTAAAAACAAAAATAAAATGAAAAAATGGAATAAAAAATAAAATAAAAAAATATTTTCAAAATACAAACGCATTACTGGTCTAATGCTGTACAATAGTAAAAATAAAATAAAAATTTTAACGTAAATACACTGCGTTATACATACATACATATGTACAAAGCTTAAAAACGATTAAATGTAATACAAGTTGAAAAGCTAAACAAGAAATAAAATTAAAAAAAGATACGAAAACTAAAGCAATTTTAAAATTTAAAGAAACAAAATCTGTTTTTATTTGTTTTTTTTTTAATTGTTTAAATTGTTGCATGCATCACATTTGCAAAACAACAGAAGACAAACAACAACTTCAGCAACAGCAACATCAACTGAAATTGAAACTAAAACTGTGAAGCAGCAGCAACAGCAACAGCAACAACATCCAAAAACAAAAAAGAACACAAGCAGCAGTACAGCAGGAACAGGAACACAGCAAATAAAATTAAAAATTGAAAAAAATTCGTTTTTTCACTTCTCTATTCCATTCATTCATCGAAAGTAAAAGTTCGTCAACTATAATCAGGTGAGTTTCAATTTTCTCTTGAATACTTTTTTTTTGTTGCTTTTTTTTAATTTTATAAACAGTAATTAAATTGTTTAATACTTGCACGTTTGTCTGTCTGTCCGTCTGTCTGCATAATGCTTCACAGTGACAGTTACCGTTACAGTTACTTACTAAAGGAATAGTTTTCCTAGCATATTCTCGTTTTTTTTTCGTTTTTTTCTTTCTCCGTGTAACAACATTTCCTGTTGCAAAGTTAATAATGAGTTTGAAAGACTTTTTCTTTTTTTTAATGTAAATGTCAACGTTTAAATATGAATACGAAATTGATTTTTCAACATTAAACAGTTTGGGAAGGAAAGTATAAAACGTCTACGGAATAAAAAGTTTTGTTGCAAAAAAAAATGTTTAAATTTTAAACACATTTCAAGAGAACTTAAGGTTGCTTAAGTACATATTTAAAGTTTTATTATTATTGTTGTACGTTAATGTTGTTCAAAACTTTATTATTTTCGATTACAAAATAGTTAACAGTTGTATTTAGAATCACCTTTGGGAAAAGAGTGGGTTGTAGAAACATTTTTTAATTCAAGATACTATACTCCACACAGAATAGAAAACAATACTTTGTATTAAGCCCTGCTGCGAGCACTTATAAGTTGAAATTGAATTTGTATTGAAATTCTGGCACAAGCTAGGAAGACGCCGTAAGTCGAAAAAATCTTCATCAAGCTTTTCGAGTTTATAGAAGACTTCGTAGTCTAGCAAGTAGTGTGTTGGCTTATTAGACATGAGGCCACGGTTCAAGCCCCAGGTCAGACATCTCCTACAAAACGAAAAATTAAGAAATCCTTCCTCGGCGTCTTCCTCTCAGCAGATTTCTGGCAAAAAATCTCAGTATAAAATAAAGCTGCCATCAAAGCTTCTTAAAAACTCTGTTGCTCGGAGTCGATTAAACTGTAGCTACCGCCACTCATGTATAAAATTTACACACACAACAAAAGTGGTGTGAGAAGCTAGGTCGTACTCCTCACTGCAGGGTTGTAATGATCAAATGTATGTATGCATGTAGGTTTAGGTTTAGGTTGGAGGACGTATACTTGTCATTGAGACAAGTACAATACTCGGAGGTCAAGGTTGATCCATTGTACAACGTCCTAAATTAGAGGGAATGATAGAGGAGTTAGGGAAAGAGAGAATAAAGGAAGCGGAGGACTAACATAGACCATAAGCACACAAGAGAGCGCGACTACATCATTGAAGCCCTAGCACTTCGCAATCAGCTGAAACCAATAAAATGAATCTATGGAGATGCTTAATGTCGGCACTCGACAATGAATTCAAACAATCGAAGAAGCCACTGCCCAGGGTTCTCAACCTCAGCCTATTAATAAGTGCTGGACAGTTATAGACAAGCTGTTCGATAGTTTCCCACCCCACCTTACCGCAACATACCCTGCAATAGTCCAGCTGGGATCTGTTCTAGATCCTTGTCAGCGATCTAATTTCGTAGTGTCCCGTAAAAAGCCCAATGACCAACCTCAAACTGCCTTTATTTAAGCCCTACAGCCAACCTGCTCTAGCATTATCTATAGCAGGCCATAGACACATAGAAACATAACATCCCAATAAATTCCACCAACACCTTTGCTCTTCCCCCCTGTTTCATCCATTGATTGGCGTGTAGAGGTGTCAGATTGGGGGATCAGGACCAACTATCAAATCGCCCTAAGAAAGTGAGCCCAATCTGGTGTCGTTTTATTGCCGAGTATGCTACTATGACCCGGAATCCAGTTTTGCCGGTTCAGGCCGGTTTAAAGGTCCTTAACGACTTTTTGCACTCACGCACAAGCCGCAATTTACACCAGACCGACGCAATGGCCCTGAGGGCAGCCTGAGAAAACCAAGAACTTTGTGTCGCACAAAATCAAACCAATTTTACAAAAGCTGCCTGACTTTGTTACAACATTTGTTGTTTATCCTACCCTGTGCAGGAGTGAGCGGAGGCATCTGGCATGGATTTTTCGGAATTAGGTTTTTAAAGGACTGATAGGGAAATTACAAACACACTTTCCCTATTATACTGAGAAACTAGGGGAATATTTTATTATCTGCCTAGAGTTCATAGCCCATGAATTTGACTGTTTGCGTGTAATCCAACCAATTTTAGCCATTGTGCTTTGGGATAGTAGATTTGATGCAGTATTGCAATTTAATTTATACATCGAAAGTCGCCGTAATCTAGTAAGTAGTGTGCTCGGTGTTTAGATGAGAGTACGTGGTTCAAATCCCGGTTCAAAAATCTAGAACAAAATGAAATATGAAAAAAAAATATTTCTTCCCCGACTTCCTCCCAGTAGTCTTTTAGGAAAAACTCTGAGAGTAAATGAAATTACCATGAAAAGATTCTTAAATCTGTCGTCTCGCCAAATCGTTAATCGATTTGGGTATGCCATTTACCTCGGTTAAATTGGTCATTGGGCGAAAATGCTTTTGGGACCCTAAACTATCCTGGCTCAATGAGGACTGACTGCCAGAGTCTATTGAGTCACGATGGATATAAGGCACATCAACCAACTACATGGACTTGATGGCAATGTCATCTCAATCACACAGTGGTCATGCCTACAAGTGATTGCGTTATGGGAAGACACTCAGAAAGACTACAGCTCCCATCTAACGAATTCTGCCGTGGGTAGGGATCTGCTCGAGAGGAGGAAATTATTATCCACTTTCTTTGTTAATGCACATCTCATGAGAGCTGCAGATATAGGTTATTTGGCTCTCCATTTCTTGTCAGCGTAGCGGAGTTATCAACCTTTAATGTCAAGGATATAGCTTCGTTTATAAAATTTTCTGTTTGATTTCCCCTTTTAATGTGCTGCCCTTGCGTTGGACGACTTTTTCGCTAGTTTGATGGATTTCGGGCCACTATGCAGGCTCAAGTGAGTTTCGGCGCTCAAAGCTAACACTTCAATTTAATATTCTAATGTCCTGTCGTTCAGAGTCGCCATTAAACTGTGGGTACTGCCCCAAGGTAAGTGGTGTAAGAATCGTATCGTTGGAGCGTAAAGAAGATTTCTATCCTAATTCGATGGATCTAAAGATCGATTTTCTTTGACAATTAGGAAGTAAAGGGTGTTTTTTTTATAGAGATATAGAACTTTAAGTTGGCATTACTTTTCAAGATGGCGACCGATTTAACAGCTGTCAAGTGATTTATTCTCAGTTTGGTTTGGCAAATTAATCATGGAGAGACTCACGCCTGAACAACGCTTGCAAATAGTGCAATTTTATTTCGAAAATAATGGTTCTGTGCGGAAAACGCATCGCGCACTACGTCCATTTTATCGTCGACAAAATCGTCCATCAGAGCAGTTAATTCGATTAACCATGGAACGTTTTCGCACCACGTTTACTATTATTGATAACTCGCATCCCCAGAGACGCTGTACGGTGCGTACAGAATAAGCTATTGCTGCTGTAGAGCGTAGCATTGAGGAAGACCCGAATGAGTCCATCCGCCATCGAGCACAGGAATTGGATCTGTGTCCATCCACTTTATGGAAGATTTTGCGGAAGGATCTTGGTTTGCGTGCTTACAAAATCCAACTCGTGCAAGATTTGAAGCCAAACGATCATCAAGTAAGGCGTAGATTCGTCGAATGGGCCCAAAACGAGATTACCAATGTTCCCGATTTTCATAAGCGAATTTTGTTTAGCGAGGAAGCGCACTTCTGGTTGAATGGCTACGTCAAAAAAACAAAACTGCCGCATTTGGAGTGAAGGTAATCCTCAAGTGTATGTGGAAACACCGTTACATCCAGAAAAACTGACTGTTTGGTGCGCTTTATCGGCTGGTGGAATCATTGGTCCGTACTTTTTCAAAAACGATGGTGGCCAGAACGTTACAGTCAATGGTGATCGGTATAGAGCCATGATTACTAACTTTTTCATTCCTGAATTGAATAACCATGATGTCCAGGAGATGTGGTTTCAACAAGACGGCGTAACATGTCACGCAGCTCGTGCCACAATAGATTTATTGCAGAACACGTTTGGTGACCGCCTAATTTCACGTTTTGGACCTGCGAATTGGCCTCCAAGATCTTGTGATTTAACACCGCTAGACTACTTTCTGTGGGGCTATGTAAAGTCATTGGTCAATGCGGTAAAGCCACAAACGCTTGACCATTTGGAAGACAACATTCTACGTATTATTGCCGATATACGGCCACAAATGTTGGAAAAAGTCATCGAAAATTGGACGTCGAGATTGGACTACATCCACGCCAGCCGTGGCGGTCATATGCCAGAAATCATATTTAAAATGTAATGCCACAAGATTATCTTTCGGATAAATAAAATTCATGTCAATCGAATAATCCATCGTTGTTTTATTGCAACTTAAAGTTCTATACCTCTATAAAAAACACCCTTTATATGTCCCCTTAATTTTATTCGTTGGTTGATTATGCATGACTTGTTGTATTTGCTTAAGTGTTAAAATGAAATTAAAAATTATCGATATTTATCGATGTTGTTCAATAAGAACAATTTTTTCTACATGTCGAAGTATGCATAACGCCAACCACCACTATATCTTAGTGATGTAAACAATTTGTTGTTGTTATTCATTGAAAATTTTTTTTATTTGATTTTTAATTACAAAATATGTTTTTAAAAATGGGTACCCACTGTTTCTTTATAACATTCATACGAATTAATATTGCAATCAAACATTCAGTTTTAGTGTCTGTTGAATACACAAACACACACACGCACACACTCACATATGTTTGATTACAAATACATTAACATTTACAGGAAAGTAAAGAAAGGAAAAAAGAGGCAAAAACTAAAGCGCCTAAAAACATACACACACACAAAGGAATATTTTTTTGTGTTTTTTTTTGAACTTTTATACAAGAAATAATAATTAAAGGATAACAGACAAACAAACAATCAAACTAACGACTAGAAAAAGGAAAAATATTGAGATTTTTCTTCCATTTCCTTTGTAATAAATAGAAAATAATAGAAAAAAAAATTAAAATCAAAATAGAAATCAAAAAGAAAAAATAAACATAGAAAGAGAGAGAGAGAGAGAGAGAGAGAGCGAAAAAAAGATTGTAAATATTTGCAACATTTAAGCCCTTAATGTGAGATTTTGGAAAATTTATAGAAAAATTTATGCTTTGACTAGAGTATGCTTAGAGATGTGGGGGTGATGAAAAACATTACGCTTCCACAAGTGTTTACCATTTGCCAGCACATTTATTTCCAAAACGAGCGAAACGTTTTTGTTGATACCAAACGAATATGAATTTTTTCTATACTCCAGTACGTTTACTGGGTTGCTTGTTTGGTCCTGTATGTTTGACGGAGAGTGTTAGTGGAAATGTTGTTTGTTGCTTGGCTTTGTTGGGCTGCTCTTCTCATTGCTGTCAGTGTTGTTGTTGTTGCTGATTTGTTACAGTTCAAGCACTTTTGGTTGTGCAATATTAAAATGTCAAAAAATTTTTTCTGTCGGATATTCACATCTTTCTCTCTCTCTCTTTTCTTTTTCTTACTTTTACTTTTGCTTTTATCTGATTTTCTTATTTCCTCATTTTCTAATGTTGTTGTTATTTTTGTTTTAGTATTTTTTATTGTCGTTTTCTTTTATTTTTTCCCTCAATTTTTGTGTTTTTCTTAAAATCATTTACTTAGGTTTGTCTGTCTGTGTGTGCTAATTGTTTAGGCCTAAGACTGTTCACAGTTACAGTTCAGTCGCATTGCAGTATAGTTTTGTTGTTGTAATCTTTAAACAACAGTTATTTTCTTATGAGTTTATCAAAAACAAAACTAAAAGTAATGCCACACCTCTCTTGCACTTTTATTTGTGCCAGTCGATGCTGTATGTAGTAAGAGAAGCATTTTTTAGTTGTTGCATGCAACTAAGCAATGTAATGTGATAAATGGTTTGAAAAAGAAACTCGTCTTAAAGGAAGTTGTTGTCTCTTTGTAAGAGATTCGTACTTTTTTTTTTGTAGTTTTTCTAGCTTAAAAGACATAGAAAATCAATTGCAACGCATTAGTTGCTTAAAACTTCATCTCCTGATAATTGAGGTATAAGCACACACACACACATATCTATACATGCTTACATTTGCTCTCTTTAGTGCAGGATAAATGTGGATGCATGCATGTATCCTTGTTGTTTTGTGTTTGTCTTCTATGCTCACACAACCATGGCATATGAAATATTGTCTAGTCACAGTTGTTGCCTCAATTGTGTCAGTAGTAATTAGGGTTTCTAATTCCTTTTAAGGATTTTCGGTTTTTCTTTTCCTCTAATTTTTGTGTTTATATTGTAAAGGATTTAATTAAGAAAAATTTAGAATTTGCCAGAAAGACTCAGCGGAATTGTTTTTTTATTTTTTTAAGTTTTTACACTTCAAGAGATTTGCTGAAATTCTCTGGTTCAGTATATTTTCACTTTTAGAAGCTGAAACGCCCAAAGAAGTTTTATTTTTCATATATCCTGCTGTCTTATAGAAGAAAATCCGTCAGAAATTGCAGTTTTGATGCTCTTCTATATGCCAACATTATTTAATGTTTGGGTAGACACTAGGCCGTGGTTCAAGATCCAAGGCCCTCTCAGCAGCGTTCTAACAAAAGCCTAGAGAGCAAATAAAATTGCCATGAAAAGTTCTTCAAAAACCTGTTGTTTGAAGTCAATTTTAAACTCTACGACCCGTCACTCATGCATAAAATTAACTCATACAACATGGGTGGTAGGTTAGCAGGTGAAAGTAATCGTCAACCCTGAAGGGGGTATACCAAGTAATTTGTCATTGTTATACCACGGTTAAAGTCGCCGTAGTCTAGTATGTACTGTGTCGGCTTATAAGACGTAAGGCCACGGTTCAAACCCCAGGTCAGACATCAAAACGAAAATATGAAAAATATTTCTTCGGCGACTTCCTCTCGGCAAATTTCTGCAATGAAAAGTTTCTCAAAAATCTGTCGTTCGGAGTCGACTTTAATCTGTAGGTCGCGCCACTCATGTATAAAATTAACGCACACAACACAAGTGGTGTGAGAAGCTAGGTCGTAATCCTGAGTGAAGGATTGCAATGACCAATTATGTATGTAATACCACGGTTATATTCTTTGCCTAGTCTTGAAATCATCCTGTATCCTTGATGCTTGCTTCTTCATTCATTTTATTCAATAAATAAAGAAGGGCTTAGTTCTCTTCCTTACTTTTGCATTTCCTGCAGAAGTCTTTGCCCATATTACTAATGGTAATACGTCTTGCATGAATGCCTAGAATGCAGTAATCGTTAATGGCTACAACAATGACACTGCGATTTTACCTTCTCACTTTAAGTAGACATTCCGCGCATCCATACCCCAAGCTACCCTAGCAGTATGAAGAGAATTCTAGACTACATTGTCGATCATTAACTCGCGCGTTTCCAGTATAGGGAATTCGTTCGAAATTGTAATGGCTGTGCCACGATTAGAAGAGCATTGTGTCTGTACTAACAGTTTATGCCAACACTGGAGACTTGTACACTCACTGTACTTACTTAATGTCAGCTCCCGCGCTGCCCGTTTTCCTCTATTAGTTCGGTGAGTTCTTCTATGACTACGGGGACTGTGCTTAGCCGTGGCAACACAACGGACCGCTATGCGTGCTAAAGTGAGATTTTGGTATCAAAGCTACCACTCCAACCTTACTTAATAGACCACTAACAACCTGATTCGTCCTGCTATAACACATCTTTCCAGGCGCCTCTGCTTATTGCGCCCCTTCTCTAGATGCTCATACGAATCGATGACAGGGTTTCCTTGATTTGATACTTCTAATGCAGACAAGGTCGTCCTCTATGCCCGCTTTAGATATCCTCCGCATCGAATACCCGTCTCGCCGAAGCATACTCTTCCATCCGAACGACATGGCCGAGCCAGCGTACCCACTTTATGTTAATACGATGCACGACGTCCATGTTATTAAGGAGCTCATTCTTACATTGTTGAATCGGATGTGGAAATCATCACCAACTAACACTGGACTGGAGAAACACGAAGCAGTTTTCTCTTGAATACTTTTAAGTTTGCTACATCGTTTTTTAATAGCGTCAGGCGATCTGGGCTTACTTACTTACTTAATTGGCCATAACCACCCGATTAACGGATTTCGCAGCACATCCTTCCAGGCGCCTCTGCTTCTTGCGCGCCTACGCCAGTTTGTCACACCAATCGATGAGAGGGCTTCCTCGATTTGGTCCTTCCATAACGGATACAACGTCGTCCTCTTCGCCGACTTCCGCAGATCTGGACAATTGATTTTAATTTACCCCCAGTCTTACCATCGCTTTCTGTTTGACGAAGTATTTTAGATTCTTGGCTTAAAAATATTTGAGTAATTGAGTGTTTTTTTTGACATTCGTCTGAAATCGCAAGCCTTACAGAAACATGATTAATATTCCATCACGATGACAATTTCAGGTCACAATAACTAGACTCAATAAAAACCAAGGCAAAATCCGTTAAAAGTTAAAGAATAGAAGTTGGGAAGTTGTGTCTACGATGCCTTATAGTCTAGAACTTGTTCCGTCTGATTACAGAACGCTCTTCCTGAAATAAGCTTCAATACAGTTCGGAGTAGCCGATAGTAGTCCTTTTAGCAGGCATTTCATCATCTTGAATACATTTCAGTTGTATCAACGTTTGACTGCAGTTACTTACTTAGTTTGGCATTCATTTTGTTTGGATTTTTCACTTTGAAATTCCTCAATCAGCTGTTTAAGTTGCCAAACTTAAAATTTTAATCTCAAAATGAAAATCCATAGTATTTCGGCATACAAACCCTATTAACAAGTAAGAGCACACTGTAATGGTGTTAGTAATCGTGCTATTGTCAGTAGAAGTAGTTTGTTGTAGTGCAAGTAGTAGTAGTAGTAGTAGTAAAAGTTGTAGTTGTAATAGTAAAACTGATTTTTAGGGATGCTATTAAAAATACTATCAGAATGCAAACAAAAAAATGTGAATTTTTTTTTGGGTAAAGGAAGGAAGAATTTTGAAGTCACATTTTTTGGCAAAATGCCAATAAAAGAAGAAACATATGAAATAAAATATTAAACACACATACATACATATATATTAACACAAATACCAATACTATTACTTCCAGTGCCTTTGGCTTCGTGGTGTTTAAGAGTATGGCTTATGGAATGAATGAATAAAAATGCATACGATAATACCAAAAATACAACAAAAAGGTATGCAAGGATGTGTGTGTGTGTGTGTATGTGTATGTACAGCTGACATACAGGACAAGACTTTACTGCCAAAGGCATAAAGCATTGGCAGCAATATTACTATGACTACTGACTGCCTGCCCGCCTGCCTGCTCTAAAACAGCAAAGTTGTAATCGTTGCCGTTGCCGTTGTCGTCGTAGTGACTACAACTAAAAATCACTTACCGATTTGATATATAACGAGTGACCATTTTTTTTTCTATGCTTATTTGTTGTTGTTGTTATTGTTATTGGCACAATATGTCTGTCAGTACGTCTGCTTCTTCTTTTTTTTCATATTCACATATCAGTTGTTGTAAACAAAACTCGACTGCTTTCAGTTAAATTTCGTTGTTTGTTGTGCCGCTGCTATTGGCTTCTTCAACAGTCGCTGCCAGTAAATGTTTGTATTGAAATATTTTTAATGAGAATTTTTTTTTTTTGCATTCTGCTGGGGATTTTCCAGCATTTTCTTTGCTAGCTTTCCAGTTTGGATCAATAATGCTAAAACTGTGATATTGATTATAAATTCGATACAATTTCGTAATGAATTAGCTGCTGCTGCTGTAGAGGGACAAAACTTTTGCTTTTGTCGTTAACAATTTTTGGTGGGAAAACTGAAAATAGTGCTCAAAGAAATTCAAAAAAATGTTTGGAATGAAAATAGTGAATGGGCTTAAGAAACTGTTGGAAGTCTTAAAAAGTTCAGCTTTATGATAAATACCTCCTTTTTACGTAAAATTTTCTGAAAGTTGAGATAACACAATGAATTGGATTGGATTCGTGTACATGCCTATGCTCTTGCGTTATAATCAAGCACTGACATGATAAGTTCATTTCGTATTTTTGAAAAATAATTCTAAGCGGCAATGTTTTTAAAGTTAATGTGGCTTTTCTTCTTTTATTAAGCAGAAAAAATAAAGGGTTCTCCATTTTTTTGTTATCAAAAGCAATATTAAGTAAAACACACACTCAATGTTAGGGTTTTGATGACATTTTTATTTCATTCTAATGCTAGGTTTCCAACATTATGTACGAAATACATATAATAAATACATATAAATTAATGACTACCTCCGGATTGATAGATAACTTTACAAATGTTGGCTTTCAAATACTTCAGTACGTTAGGCGTAATTCACGTGGTTTCACGTTGCCTTACAGGTCAGTCGAAAAAGTTTCTGGATAGCGATTTAAACACTTAAACATTCTGCTCGAACGCATTAAAAAGAAATATTTTTTAAATTGAATCATTATTGGTAATGTTTAGAAGAAAGATATGTCTTATACGTAGTCGTCGTACTCTAGTAGGTAGTATATTGACTTTTTAGACGTGAACCCATGATGCAATTCCCGGGTCCGACATCTTGAACTGAATGAAATATGAAAAAATATTTCTTCGACGACTTCCTCTAAGCAGATTTCTGGCAAAATATCTGAGAGTAATTCAAATTGCCACGAATAGTCTCTCAAGAGTCGCCGTAGTCTAGTAGGTAGTGTGTTGGCTTATTAAACGTAAAGCCAGGATTCGAGCCCCAGGCCAGCCATCAAAAACAAAATGCAAAAAGTATTTCTTGGGCGACTTCCTCTCAGCAGATTTCTGGCAAAAACTCTCAGAGTAAATAAAAATTGCCATGAAAAGTTTCTCAAAAATCTGTCGTTCGGAGTCGACTTTAAAACTGTAGGTCCCACCACTCATGTATAATATTAAACCACACAATAAAAGTGGCGTAAGAAGTTAGATTGTAATCCTGACTGAATAAAAATATTGTTACGAGGACAAAAACAATCTAAATGATTGACTAACATACAACAACAAAATATACCCATCAAACGGTAAACAGAATTACACAGAATACATACCATTGCTTCTTTTAAAGCAAGCCTTGAGATAAAAACGTTACAACGTTCAGTAGAGAGATTGCAGGAAACGATAAGAGCTTAAACAGCTTAAATCAATTTTTACTCTACCAATGTTTCTACTTTACTAGTTACAATATTCTTACGAGGAGAAAAATAAACCGTATAAATATAAGCCAACTAGACAAACACACAACAACAAAATATACCCATCAAACGGTAAACAGAATTGCTTCTTTTAAAGAAAGCCTTGAGATAAAAACGTTCCAACGTTCAGTATAGAGATTGTAAAAATCGATAAGAGCTTAAACAGCTTAAATAACTTTTTACTCTAACAATGCTTCGTATTAAACGGCCAAAACTTAAAGAAAAATCGATTCCGTCGAAGTTATGGTGGTAAAGTGTTACGAACTTACTATTCCATGAAGGTTAGTAGGTAGCAATCTGGCTTATTAGACGAGAGTATGTGATATGAAGTTATGTGATTGAAGTCCCCGCGGTCTAGTAGGTAGTGTGTTGGCTTATTGGACGTGAGGCCCTGGTTCAAACCCCAGGTCTAATATCTCTAACAAAACGAAATATTGAAAAATTATTTCTCCGGCAACTTGCTCTCATCAGATTTCTGGCAAAAACTCTGCGAATAAATAAAATTGCCATGACACGTTTCTCAAAAATCTGTTGTTCGAAATCAATTTTAAAGTTTAGGTTCCGCCAGTCATGTATAAAAAATTAACGCACACAACATAAGTGGTGTGAGAAACTAGGTCGTAATCCTGACTAAGGGGTTGTAATGAATAAATTATGTATGTTATGTAGTATGTGATTTGAACCGCAGCTCAGACATTGCAAGCACAACGAAAAACGAAGAAATTATTTTTTTCTGAGACTTCTTCTCAACAACAGGCTTCTTGCCAACAGACTAAGTTTCTCAAACTGTGCCGTTAGGAGTTGATGTTAAACTCTAGGTCCTGCCACTCATGAATAAAATTAACACAACCTATATGGTTGCCATCCTGACAAAATGATTGTTATGACCAATGACGTGGAATACACATTTTAAAATGACAATTTTATACTTCTTCAGCCATTTTCGATTTTGACCAAATGTAACTGACCACTTGCAAGAAGACACCACTTTTTAAAGTTTCTTGTCTAAACCAATACAAAGTCTTCTCTGCAGCCGTTTTAATGTGGTCAGTGGTTTTGTAATGATGACGGCAAAAGAAGTGAGAATGGAAAATTGGCTTTAAAATGCTTTCGGCCACACAAAATCCACAAATCAAATCAAATCAAATTCAATGTAATGAACTTGGAAATCTTGCACAAGCGTGTAATATCTGTCGATAAGCCTTCAAAATGCGAAATCACAATCACAATTGAGTGATAAGTTTTTGCAAAACTTGAAATCTCTTGTAAATGAATTGTGATACGAACGAATGAAATTGAATGCAATGCAAAGCCGCGTAGAGGAAGAGAAGTGAAGGGAATGGAATGGAAGAGGAACATGAAATGAAATTTATTTACTTGCAACACATAAGCTGGCAATGGTCCATACAACTAACCAAATAACAATCCATCTAAATAGTCATCCATCCATCCATCCATCGGCTGTTCGTTTCTATGCTGAAATATTTCTCTTTAGGTTCCTTCTTTTTTTCTTTCTATTTTTTTGTTTTAATTTCTGGTTTTTTTTGACAGCTACTTTGACAAAAAATACTCAAAAAAAAAACAATTTTCTTGTAAGTGGGAAGTCTGCCAAATTTGAAATATTGAACTTGTTACTTGTGATTCGTTTCTTACTCTTACTCTCTCTCTCTCACTCTTTCTTTTCCTCTTCCTTCGCTTTTTTTTTTTTTTTTTTTGTTGTCGGGTATGGTGGCAGTAAAGGACATATTTTTCTTATGGCACTTAATGTATGGCCGTGCTCATGTATTGGTGTAAATTTCTATACATATTTGTTGCTGTTGTTGTTGTTGCATTCACTTTTATTTTTGTTGTCCCATGTACATGATTTTATTTATTCTACACAATATTATTGCCATTTAATTGTGTGTGATTTTTTTTTGTATTTTTTCGGTACGTATTTAACTTGAAATTTCACTTCCTTTTCTCCTTGGTTTTTTGGTTTTTTTTTTCAAACACCGTCGCACAAGGACATATTCTTTAGCTAACCTGCCTCACTTGCATCAACTACTTGACTTGAACAGCCAATCGATTTGAAATGTTTTCTATTCATGTTCTTCTTTGTCTGTCCACGACAACATGACACTTTTCACTATTTGTTGCCAATAAATAAGAGACTTACAACAACAGCAACGGCAACAACAACAATAACAACATAAGAAATACATGGAAAAATTACTTTCATGTACAAGTCGGTTATACAAGTTATTTGATTTCGAAATCAACTTGACTTAAATATTTAACGTCCTTATTTATTTATTGTCCTTCTTTTTTGATTTGTTTTGTTGTTTAAAAGAAAATTGATTTCAATTGGGCCTTAAATGTTAAAGAATTTTGAATTTTTCTCAGGATATTTAAAATCAATTTAGTGTCGTTCATGATGGCATTGAAGATTCGCAGCTTCAATACCAAGTGAAAGGAAGGACAACAGAAGGCAGAGAATTTATTCAATAATGCATATTAGTATTGTCGTGAGAAGGTGCCATGCCCTTAAAATTTATAGAATCTCCTTATAATACCTCCCACAAGCCTATTGGCCTGACATATTTCAGGACCCTGCTGTCAACAACTACAATTGCCATCAACGAGCTAGAAGCTCCGCTCTTTGCTCATTGCCGAGAGTTCCCCCATGAGCTGGGACCATGAAATTCTCTACCCAGTCCATTCCGCTACCCTAGACAGTCCCATGCTATCTTCGACTTAACCACATAAGAGGCAAGTAATCGATGCATAATACAGTTGATGCATAATACAGTAGTTTCTGGAAACTATTGGGTCAAGAATTCTAAAACAGGTTTCCTTATAGTCGGGCGTTATTTAACACCGAAGATATTGGCGACGAAGCTAACTTTTTTTTCAAATTTGCAAAAACAAAATCCTCTACAAAGTTTGGAAAAAATCTGATAAAATTGGGACCTAACGTGGAGATGGACCTATTGGACTGGATAGCCATAGACTCAAGAATTCCAAAACAGGTTTCCTTACTGCCGAGCGTTACTTGGGACCGGAGATATAGTCCTTCAAGCTAACCGTTTTCTTTAAATTAGCAAAAAAAACCAACATAGTACGGTTGGAATTAAAATTTTGTATAATTCTCATTGAGTTAATATAGATTCATATATAAATAAACAACAAAATCTCGTATTTTTCGAAAGTTGGGTTCCTTTTGTAGATGACTCGCATTTTGATCGATAACTTACATATTTTGGTCGATGAAACGCACGTTTTTTGGTTGATGACTGGCATCATGATTTGTATTTTTTTTGTTTTTGTTTATGACGCATTTTTTTTTAGTCGATGACCTGCATTTTTTTGATTGATGATTTGCATTTGTTTTGGTTGATGACTTGCAGTTGTTTTGGTTGGTGACTTGCATTTTTCTAGTCGATCACTTGAAATTTTTGTTCGATGAAATGCATTTTTCTTAATGACTTGTATTTTTGGTTCGATGACTTGCATTTTTTTAGTCAATGACCTGCATTTTTATGATTGATGGCTTGCATTTTTTGGCTGATGACTTGCCTTTTTTGGTTGATGGCTTGCATTTATTTTCGTTCGTGACTTGCATTTTTCTAGTCGATCACTTGAAATTTTTGTTCGATGACATGCATTTTTTTTAATGACTTGCATTTTTCGATCGATGACTTGTATTTTTTGTGGTCGATGACCTGCATTTTTTATGATTGACGGCTTGCATTTTTGTGGCTGATGACTTGCCTTTTTTGGTTGATGACTTGCATTTATTTTCGTTCGTGACTTGCATTTTTCGAGTCGATCACTTGAAATTTTTGTTCGATGACATGCATTTTTCGGTCGATGGATTGCATTTTTTGTGTCCATGCTTTGAATTTTTGGTTGATGTCAAAGATATTAGTTTCAGGGTCTTTTTAAAGTCCGTCACATACATATATTCCCAATCGCAGTTATTGCTCGACCATTACAAAAACTGTTTTAAAATCCTGCCCTGTTATCAACGGCTATCCTGTCCATTTCGCTCACAATTTCATTTTTTCTGCGATTTATATAGAGTTATAACAACAATTTAGCTTCGTCGGCTATATCTCCTGTTTATCTTATATGCCCATCCACGATTAAATTTTATTTTTTGCAAATGATTTAGGAATTAATCAAGTAATGTTTTCTCTAATAGAAAATTTACACAGTCATTCATTCTATTCGAAAAAGAAAACTTTTCCTTGTAAGAAAAACTTTAAACAGCGTCGTTTGTAAATTACCGCCCACTGTATTTAAATTACAAAATAATTACGCGAATGCCAGAGGAAAATCGTGTCGGGGGAAGAGAAAGAGTTGAGTGGTCACGGTCTACTGTCTACATTATAATTCTCCACTCTTTTTTTCATTTTTTATTTTCTTTCGTTTCGTTTCTTTGCTTTTCATTTCTTTAACTTCAACAACATTTTTCTCCATCAAAAGAATCCATCAAATATTATTACTCGTGTAAGTGGCAAGCAAGCAAATCTTCTTTTTGTCTACGTTTCCCGCTTTTTCTCTTTCTTGCTGGTTTATTTTCTTGTTTTTTTTTCTGTTTTATTACACAAAATCAAAGTAAGTTTTCTCTGGTGTTTTCTGTTTTGTGTTTTGTGTTCTCGTTTCTTTATTCTTCTTATTCTTGTTCTTTATTTTGCATTCCAATTTGATTTGATGATGATATGTAGTTGTTGTTGGTGTTGTGTACGAAATATTTCTAAATCTTGTTCAATCATTGATTTTCTGCGTCTATAACGAGGCATAAAAGTCATGGTAGAGCATGGATAGGTAAAGCTGTTTTTGCACAGGCTGTTGCAAAATAATTGAAAACAAAAGAAAGGGGAACGGAATTGATAACAACCTGCCGTACGTGGCTTAATGAAATCTTTTTTCCCAGCACACAAATCAACTGCACATAGGCAACCTTTGGCAACAGCAATAACAACAACAACAACAACAAAACGCCAAGGTAATGTTTTAAACAACAACAACAATAAAAACCATCGAAATGATTGAACGCAAACAGGATCCTCAAAGTTGACCATTGTTGTGTAAAATTGAACATCTGCATTAAAGAATTTTTATTTTTTTTCTTTTTTTTGATTGTATTCCAGGCGTCCTTTTTCTTTTCTTTGGCTTGATTTTTTTACTTTTGAGATATAAAAATAGTCTACAGCAGGATTTAATAAAAAGAATTGTGCACAGTGGTCAAAGTGTAACTGAAATTTATGAATTTTCTTCTTTGCTTTTGATTTCCTTTTCACATAGCACAGTCACGGAACATCTTCTTCATACTGTTCTTATTTCTTTTACTGACTTTCTTACTTAATTAGTCTCTACAGCCGTTTAGCCAAGATTAGAACCTAATTTCGCACACCACCCTCATTTTGTGTGTTATTTCATCCACGAGTGGCGAGATCTTCCTATTTCATCTTGAATATCACGATATGCGCCAACTACAGAGGTAAAAGCCTTCTCCTTATCGCATATAAGGTTCCTTCGGGCGTATTGTGTAAACGACAGAAGCCACTCTTCAAAACACTGATTGGACCTTATGAGTGCGGCTTCAGACCTGCTAAGTCCACAATCGACCAAATCTTGACATTTTGCCAAATCTTGGAAAAGACCCATGAAAAACAAGTTAACACACATAATCGTTTTGTCGACCGCAGAGCAGCCTTCGAGGCCATGAGGAATCGTGTTTTGGCCGCAATGTCAGTGGTCGGTATTACTGAAAAGCTGATAAGGTTATGTAGGATGACATTGAACAACTTTTGTAGCTTCGTCGAGGTAGGAAATTTTTGATATCGTGTGAGGTTGCAGACAAAGCGATGCTATATCATACGACCTTTTTAACATCGTTATGGATAGTGTTCTGCGGAAGGCGTGAGTGTATCTCAATGGCACTATGTTCCAGTCTCTTGTATACGCTGACGACATTGACTTCATTCTGCATCCCATGTGAGATGTTACGGCTGCCTTTAGCGCTATTGAACGGGACTATTAAGATGGGGGTGGCAGTAAATAAGGACAAAACAAAGTATACGTTGTCAATATGTAAAAATATGCGACGTATTATGGTCGATGTTGCCAGTGAATTTGTTTATCTTGGCTCCGCCGTTGGCAGCAAAAACAATGACAGTCTGGAGGTCAAAGGTAGAATCACGCTGGCCAACAGGTGTTACTTACTATGGTCTCAATAGGCAATTACATATGTAGCAGAGAAACCTCTAATACGACAAAACCCACTACAAGTCGCTCGCCGTGCTTTTTTATAGTGCAGAAGCATGGACGATAGCAAACATCGATGTATCAGCCTTGAAAGTATTCTGGACAAAATCCTACCAAGATTTTCGGTTCAGTGCGAGTTGGCGATGATTTCCGCATTCGATCCAATAATGAGCTGTAGGGGCTCTTCGACGACGTGGACGTTGTGCAGTGTATTAACATCCAGCTGTTGGCCATGTCGCTGGCTTGGCCACGTAGTTCGGGTGGAAGAGGATGTTCGAACCAGGCGGGTATTTGGAGCGCTGGATAACGAAAGTAGGCGTAGAGGACGCCGTTAGAAGCACCAAATCAAGGAAGCTCTGCCATCGATTGCTGTGAACAATTGGCGAAGGCACTCAATAAGCAGAGGCGCCTGAAAGGATGTGTTAAGGCAGACCGAAATCGGTTTATCGGGTTGTAATGGCCAATTAAGTAAATAGTGGGTGTCTACCCGAACGACAGATTTTTGAGAAACATTTCATGGAAATTTTATTTTCCTCAGAGTTTTTCCCAGAAGACTGCGAGTGGAAATTATTTTTGTAAAACACTTGTAAATATTACATTCCATAGTTCCACTATGCTTGGTCTAAGTGTGCTGAATGGCATGGGAGTTGGGGAGTGTAGATAACAAGAAAAAGAAATTAATTTAAAAAATAGAATGATTTTTTTTCCATTGATTTCGAATCGAATTCGATTGATGTTGATGTTAAATGCCTTGTAACAAATGAAAATAATATGCCTACAATAACAATAACTACAACAGCAATAACAATAATAATAATAATAACAGCAATAACAAAAGTTATAATCGTCTGTAACAGAGAGGCTTAAAAAAAAATTCTGAAATATTAAACGGGAGAGAGAGCAACAACAAACGTATAAAATGCCGACAATAGTTTAAAGTCAAATACCGTAAAACCCACAAACATAAACTCAAAAAAAAAACAAGAAAAAATATGAACTCAAACACAGCAATACAAACATCAATTTACAAACTTACATACATATACACTCGCATGCACACATAAACACGGGCACATAAACAAAAATAGCAAAACAAACGGAACAATGAACAATTATGAAGAGAAGTGCATTCATGTCTGGTGTATGTTAAGAGTTTTGTACACGTATGTATGTGTGTGTGTGTGTATGGGTGTGTAATGGAGAATAATTTTCTTTCTTGTTTTCTATGCTTTTTTGTTTTTATTAATATTTGTTGTTATTATAAAATCTCCCTATATTAACTCATATTCACATCATTCACTCACCCTCTCTCTCTCGCTCTCTTTATGCCACTACACACGCCTTCCCCCCTTCATTTACATTTGACTACAAAAGCGGTTTTTTTTCATTTCTTCGTTTTAGTTTTTAATTATTAAATGCTTGTTGTAGTCGTTGTTGTTGCTGTTGTTGTTGCTGAAAGCCGTTAGGGAAAGCGTGACATAGTGATTTAATTTAATCAAATTAACAAAAATACACTCATATGTACATGCATTAGCAGTAATTAACACTAAGGCAGTGAAATAAAGAGAGAGTCAGATAAATAAAGAGAGATAGAGAGCGAGAGAGAGAGAGTAAAAAGACGAAAATAATAAATTATTTACATGTTTAAATAAATCTAATTTGACGCATACACAGAAATTTTGTTGTTATTCTAAATTAAGAGACAAATGGGGAGAGTGAGAAAGAGAGAAAGCAAAAAATTCGAGCAGTTTGATATGCAGGTTTGATAAGTCTTAGTCATAGTTGTTGGTTTTTGGCGGTAACAACTACAGTCATATATAATCGTTTGACTGCACTTAATTCGCAGTGGGCCCCCCTAAAGCGAAAGATCCCATTTAGGCCAGTCTTTTGACGCATTGTGACACCACAATTAACATTCAAATCGGAGGAAAGAAACATTTTGTATAGGAAACCAACCCGAATTCAAAATAAAACTTACTATTGCACAAATCTTTATATTGTAAAGCTCGGTCAAGGATGTCGGAAAGTGAAAGGTCAGAAACCTTCGTCCTTTTATGACAAACGCTGCTATACTGTCTTATGGTACAATACAGTCTCTTCCTAACACCCACACCTCCTGCACTACTTATTGTAGTTGTTGTGCGATGAATGGCCATGTGATAGAAGGATATAAGTGCGTCGGTCATTTTCTTATCCATACAAGTCCTTACAGAGACCAGCAATTTTGCAGCACACTCTTGTTTAACTGAGGCAATCCGAATACCTATACCATGCCGTACCGTGTATAACCAGCTCATAAGCAATGCAATTACCATTGAATGATCTGAAATGTCTTTTAGAAATCTTTGACATTTATAGTCGAAGACGGACGTTGAAGTTCGTTAGGGACTTAATGTGCCGAAGCAAATACAGAGGTTTTCAGAGAAAATCCAAATCTAATCTGAGAAACAAAACTACTGCGGTCAAACGAATGCTTATGACTGTAAAGCAAAACAATATAAAATTTAAATCATGTGAACGAATGAAATGATTAGACTCACAGTGATTTACAAAAGGATGTGAGATAATTTATTAAAACGGAGATGGAATTTTAAGTTCATGAATAAAATTTGAAATATTTATTGCTTGAAAATCATATTTAATGATATTTATGTATCCGATGGGCAAATGAAAACATTTAAAAGAGGGCTACACTGATTTATATTAAGAAACAAAAGTATACTAATTTAATTAATTTGGAGAAAAGAAACAATATTGTTGCCCAAATCATAATAAACAATAATTGGGAATGTGTTTATGGGAAAAGGACAAGAATAACGAACAATAAAAAATACTGATAAAAAACAACGACATTACGAGAATACGGTTGGTCAAATATCAAATTATAATAACAAAACTTACGCCGTAGTCTATTAGGTAGTGTGTTAGCTTATTAGACGTAAAGCCAGGGTTCGAGCCCCAGGCCAGACATCAAAATAAAATACAAAAAGTATTTCTTCGGCGACTTGCTCTCATCAGATTTCTGGCAAAAACTCTAAGAGTTAATAAAACTTACTATGAAAAGTTTCTCAAAAGTCTGTAGTTCGGAGTCGACTTTAAACTGTAGGTCCCGCCACTCATGTCTAAAATTAACACACACAACATAAGTGGTGTGAGGAACTAGGTCGTATTCCTGACTGAAGGTTTGTAATGACCAATTATGTATGTATGTAATAACAAAACTACATATAGAAATGAGAAGAACGACAATAACAAATTACCGGTAAGTTCTGGAAGTTGCCACAGACCCTAAAAACATCACAACCAAAAATAATGGAGTGGTAGATGGTTTTACGCCATTGTATATATAATACAACGATATTTGTTAAGGATACTAAGGATTCCCTAATGTATTTCTTAATGCTATTGTCTTGTTTACGGCTGATAGTTACTTGGGTTACAAAATTAAAAAACAATTTCACGTAAACATGGCTCGCGGCAATACCATCATCCATCATCTCTAATTTTTGTACAATTGTTCAAGCAACGGTCAGTCCCACCAGAAGTACTGCAGAAGCTGCCATGAGGAGGAGGAAACGAAATCGGTACAAAACCTTTTATGAGAGTGTCCTGTACCTTAGAACAGACGCCATCGGTTTTTGGGTGACAGAACGTTTGAAGATCTGGCCTTGGTGAAGAACGTGCCACTATGGGGACTGGCCGGTTTCATCTGCAGTTCAAGGTGGCTCAACATGCATACATACATGGCCATTACAACCCTTCAGTTAGGATTACGACCTAGTTTCTCACACCACTTGTGTTGTGTGTGTTCATTTTATACATGAGTGGTGGGACCTACTTTTTGTATTTTGTTTTGATGTCTGGCCTGGGGCTCGAACACTGGCTTTACGTCTAATAAGCCAACACACTACCTACTAGACTACGGCAACTTCTCAAGGTGGCTCAAACCCACCACAAAAGGATCAATAACACTGGGTAATACCCATATGGGCCGGCGAGTGAACTTAACTCTGAACGGCAAGCTACCCTCTAACCTAACCTAGTCTTTCAACATAGCGGCCAATGTCCCATTAATAGCAGCATTGTAACTTACAAGATTAAAATTGTGACAGATTTCTCCATGCATACAAAAGGCTTTACGTTTCCCCATAAAAATAATAATAAAAAAAGTAAATAGTCTAGTGGGGTCAAATCGCATGATCTAGTTAGCCAATGAACTGCTCCACATTTTAATCATTTCGCATCAAACTTGCCACCCAGTGGGATTGATGATATTTCTTGGCGTTAATTAAATTCGATGGTGACATTTTGGACGAAGATGAAAATAAATTTGAGCACTTTCACGGCCACTATTCTCATCATTCTCGAAGAAAGTTTTTTGTCTCTGCACTGCCACTAGAAGATAGTTTTCTCGAAATACATACAAACATACATAATTTATCATTATAACTCCTCCTTATGTTGTGTGCGTTAATTTTATACATGAGTGGCGGGACCTACAGTTTAAAGTCGGCTCCGAAAAACATATTTTAGAGACAATTTTCATGGAAATTTTATTTACGCTCAGAGTTTTTGCCAGAAATCTGCTGAGAGGCAGTCGTGGAACAAATATTTTTTTCACATTTCGTTGGAGATAGCTGACCTGGGGTTTGAACTATGACCTCACGTACCCCAGTCTCAAATTGGTGGACTTTGTATCGAAAGAAAACATTTTTTTCAAGAATGTTTTGGTATCGAAACTATAACAAGATTGCTTACAATATTTCTAAACAAAATTTTAAGAATTCCAGGAGAATTTTTGGGCAAATACTTCAGTTAAAAAGTCTTCGGCAAACAAACCCTCTAGATATTAACTATCGGTGTTACCTAAAGTTTCAGACAACATCATGAAAATGTTTATTTTTAATGGAATGTTATGCTAATAGCACGTAAATCATCTCATTCTGTATTATATTTTCCATGATACCCCATAATCCTTTGATGATTTCTGGTGGTGATGGGACATTTCCTTTTTGAAAATTATCTGATCGTGTAGTGTGAATATACAAACAACATTTTAAATGCATTTTTAAATTATTCTTAATGAAAATAAAAAACATATTTTGAATATAATAATTGAGGTTTTATGACATAATATGGTTGTTCGTTCACAGCTATTAAACGCACATAAATTTCGTATTATTTTTCTATGCGACACTCTTATCACACGCAACATATTTTGTTGCAACAATGCAATTAAACTGTTGTAGGCAAAACCAAACTACCACCACCAACACCATTTCGTAGATTGTGATATGATGGTAATGGCTTTGGGGGAATTAAATAAAGTTACATTAGTTTTTAAAAACAAAGGGTGACTAACCTATCTGGTAATGTTCTTTTCTATGCTAGTTTCGATATCCTGTTGGATATATGAATTCATCTTCACGGCCTTGAACTTTGCATTTTTGCCAAGTTGATATGTTGATAATCATCAGTTTGTGTAGAGATTTGGAAACATAAAGAGAGTGAAATATTACCTCGTCAAGTGTGCAAAACATCGAACATCACCTGCACAAGTCATTAATTTGTTTTTACCCCCTAATAAGCTGACCCTTCGCTTTATCTCATCAAATGACCTGCAAAAGGACTCTTAAATGTCAAAAAAATATTCGAAAACATCCCAAATGGGCCTGTAAATAAAGTGACAAACCTTAGAGACAAACCCAGTATAAAATCCTGCCAATCATCTTTAAAAAGTTTGCAAAAAAAAACCAAAAAATCTTCAAAAAAGAAGACACAAAACGTATGCAGCATATTGACTGACACTCAATGACAAAGTCCTTTAAAATGTTGCCAAAATATGAATGCAACACATACAAACATACACAACACACGTGCTTACTTCCTTCCATTGAGTTAAGCAATGAGAGTGAATGAAAGGAAAATAAAAAGAGCTGAACGAATTGAGAAAAAATATAGGCAAACAGCGACCAACTTCATTAAATCAACGCTTTGCCAACTAAAATCTAAAAAAAAAACATTGTCGTAAACATTGAAGCAATAACGTACGTCTATACAGACGTATGTACGTAAACTAAAGAAAGAAAAAGCACACGAAAATAGGCCAAAAAAGCAATAAAGTACTGTAAAAAAAGGCAAAAACAAAATAGACGAGAATATAAGTGGAATGTAATGGAATAGAATAGAAAACTAAATCAAGTTAATCAACACGCAACGCTAAAGCAGTGCAGTGCCGTGTAAGGCAATGCAAGCCAAGCCAAGTCAAGTCAAGCCAAGCCAGGCCAGGCCAGGCCAGGCCAATTCAATTCCAATCCAATCCAATGTAATGCATTACAATGCATGACGATGTCTCTATAAAACAATGACTGAATAACTGTGTAACTGTGTAACTGTGCAACTGCCGCACTGACTGATGGACTGACTAAATGCCAGCGCCTGCATGAATGAATGCAATTTCAAGTGCTTGTAGTAATACGTCGTCCTTTTTTCCCATTTCTCTTTTACTTTGTAAAGCGTTATAAAACAAAACAAAAAAACAAAACAAAGAACACAGAGAGAGAGAGAGACACAGAGAGAGACTGAAAAAACAAAAGAAATAAAACTGACAACAACAAAGTGCATAGAAAATGACAGCATGGCGTTGGAGAATGAGAGAAACAACAACAGAAACAACAAAAACAACAAAAAACGAAACACAATTGCGTTTACAAAGGAAAACTAAAGTGATACAATGACTATCATCGTTGCACACAATAAATGAATGAACAACAAACGAATGAATGAGGGAATGAGCGAATGAATGAATGAGCGGATGAGTGAATGAATCGTATCAGACAAACATTGTTTTGTCAGCAACATATTTTAAGTAGCAGCAATTTTTTTTGTTTTTTTTTGTAGTTTTTGTTGTTGTTATTGCTGCTGCGAACAGAGAACTACAAAGATTTGTTTGCAATGATTATTTGATATTGTCTTTTGTTGTTGTTGTTGTTGTTATTGTGTTGTTTATTTTTTACCCTTTTTATCATAATATTCGCAGACACAGACACTCTGACACACACAAACAAACATACACTTGCATGGTGTGAATAATAATGTCTGTTAGATTTGCCAGATTTTAATTTCAACTGTTCAAGGTGAATTGTGTTGGGCAATAATAAACGCGTTTTTCTGCAGATTTTCAAAGTATTAAGGCTTCAATAAAAATATATGCAGAAAAGGGTATTTAATGTATAAAACAGAGCTTACTTTGTGGTCATGTTATTTATTTTAAAATATGGTGGTTGTTTGTTTAAATTTAAAACATCAAGTTTGCTATTCTTTTCATTCCTGTTTAATCTTCTATTCTCCAAGGAATACTACCACAGGATATTTTTCGTTCTTACGCATATCGCGTTTAAGCCACTGGAGACGTTGTACTTTAACGTCATCAAAGCCTGCCTAAAGCTCATACAGCTCATGTTTCATTCGAAGTATCTACTAGTTCTCTGTTGAATAGTTTGGGAAGACTCTTTCAATGATACAGATTATTCTGCACAGTCATTATAAGGACATCATTTGAGTCACTCGAATCATTTATAAGTATTATAAGTAGTTTTCAAAATTTATGAATCTAAATGAGTAGGCTTATGAATCAAACATATTTCGAATGGTATGAGTTTGATGTCAACGTTACTCATTGCAACTTGTACCTATAAATCAACGTTGTAATGAGCACGAATGAATCAGAGTAGTGCGATTTCAATATTGTTGACTCACTTATATTCAAAATTTCATGTGAGTGCTTATTGGTAGCGAAAAAACTATTCATTGCTGATCTCTGGCCAAGACCAAACCCTTAAATACATTTGCGCATAACGATAGAAACGGATTCTTGATTTATTTTTTTTTGTGTCATTACGAAGGAGACTCGTATTTCAGTCGAAACTTCCAACAGGGATTTTCTGAATTTTGCAATTGATAACGGCCATCTTGTCGAGTTAGCCTATTTTGTAATATCACGCGAAGGAATAGGCATGGACCACAGACAACGGTGTGTGCTTACTGAATGGAATCTGGAGCAGTTGGCAACTGTAGAATGGTACCATGTACTTGAGATTCATGATCGTCTAATACACCTCAAAAAAGTTACTACGTGCTGTAGATTTTGGGCGCCATCATCGGTCAGTATTTTTTACAGAAATACTTTGACCAAGTCATCATTGTCAATGACGAGCACTATAGGTCGATAATTGCCAACTTCTTTTAACGCGAACTGAATACCTGGACTTTAATGGCAAGTAGTTTTAACAGCAGGGCGTTACATGACACACATTGATTTTAAACCAAGTACGTGATGCTGGTGTACATTGGTCATAGAGATCGTGCGATTATACTTTGTTAGGCTTTTAGTTGTAGGGTTTTTGAGACGCAAGTTGGATGCGAATAAGCCGCAAGTAAGTACGGTTCTCAAATCCCACATAACCCATACTATTGGTTAAGTTCAGCCTAATTTATGTGTCAAACCCATTGAATTTAGACATTTCGGCTATACCCCACCCATAGGATCCGCGCCTAACATTTGAACAATGTTATATTCCACACACAATGACATCATTATGTCCTTTAAACAAGTAAAAAATTTCGGTAATATGTCATATACACTTTGTTTGATTTAAATTTAAGGATAGGAAGCGCTTAATGAAAGACACTTTATGATGTGTAGCACACAGTTTACTTCTACTTAAGGGCGGATATAAAACGCTGAGATTTCAATGATTCGGAAAACATTTTTCAATCAAATGGTGCTAATTAACTATGCATAAACCTAACCTATGGTCTGTGGTCAGCAGCATTCAAGATCCATACTAAATACATTAAATTTTTAATTCATGTTTTAAAATTTTTAAAATAATCTGGCAACCTTTTATGATTTTTAAAGTCCTTTTAAAATTTTCTTAATGTGGGTCTCAATGTTTTGTGTTTATAGGGCAACTAGTTACTACCCGGTGTGCTACGGTGCCCCAAGTTAATTAAATTAAATTGAAAGTTTAGTCTTAAGGACAATTTAATATTTAAAGACTAAAGCCTTCCTTAAGACTTAAATCATGGTTTTTTTTAATTTTAATATTAAGAAAGTACAATTCATCAATAAAAAATTGTTACAGGAATATTCGTAAATCTTGTTATGTCTTAAGTCAGAAAAAAACTAAAAGAGATAATACCACAACCTGCTAATTGTGTGCACATATTGTTGTTTTCAGGCAATGATAAATGGCAACCGTGCCATGCTAGAAACAATTGTGGTGGACTCGCACTTGCTTAGCTGACAGCATTTGGCAAAGAAAGGATGTTTGAAGGATGTGGATCCATTGTTTTATAAATAAGTTACTTTGTGTGGTAGGTGCCACGCCTACTTCACAGTAAAAACATGCAATACATTGCATAAGCTATTATATACACGTACATAATTGGTCATTACAACCCTTCAGTCAGGATTATGACCTAGTTTCTCACACCACTTATGTTGTCTGTGTTAATTTTATACATGAGTGGTGGGACCTACAGTTTAAAGTCGACTCCGAACGACAGATTTTTGAGAAACTTTTCATGGCAATTTTATTTACACTCTCAGAGTTTTTGCAGAAACCTGCTGAGAGGAAGTCGCCGAAGAAATACTTTTTGTATTTTGTCTTGATGTCTGGCCTGGGACTCGAACCCTGGATTTACGTCTAATAAGCCAACACCCTACCTACTAGGCTACGGCGACGTCAATAAGCATAATCTATTATTAAACGGTATTTTCTTTAAAATCGGTTTGTTGATCTGAACGCCAATAAGCTTTAAACAAGCCAATACGGATAGGTTTCCATATGTCAGAAATTTCATGTTTTTATTGGATCACCGAGTTGAATATAATTTATTGATCTATGATTGCATCTAACTTAGGTATCACAATTTCTCTTATCGTGGCCAAAATCTTGAGCAATTTCCAAGCTCTATACAGTGTTTTGCGGTTTTGTAAATTTTCTGAAGCCTTGAGTGAGTCCTCCTAATAACATGAAGCCATTTAATGCCATCAAAATTAAAATAATTCAAATGTTTGCTTAAATTTGTCTTTAATTTTGTGGCACAAACATTGAACACTTGAAATATCTCTACCATTTCTTTAATTATTATTCTATACTAACCTTTACCCAACACTTTTGTAGCCTACCTCGTAATAAAGGAAAACTTACTGTCGCACATAGTATTTCTAATTTATTTTTTGTTTTCTTTGTTTTGTTTGTTTGTCATCTTTGGCGGCCTACTCTTACAAAAGCATTTAAATATAAAACGAGTGTGTGTGTGTGCAATTGTTTATATATTTACTTACATGTAAACAAGGTGGCACAAAAGTTGTCATCATATGGGAACAAAATCTTTTTCCGCTTCAGTTCAGCTTTAAAATTTTTTTAATTTTTGATACAAAATTTAGTGAATTTAGAAGCGAAAGTATCGATCCTCTCATATCAACAGGGCTAACGTAATGGTGTTTAACCACTAGCCTAGAAGACGGTTGGGAACAATATGATAAGCTGTCAGGAGAGGGCAAGCCCATTGAAGTCGTTTGGCTGATAATATCGTAGTAAAGGCTAACTATGCTGCAGAGACCTTTAGAATATCGACCAGGCGACATGTCACGAAATTAAGCAGCATACATTTTGACGTAATTACAGACAATTTTAATAAAAGAGTTGAATGTAAACGACTTGGACGTCAAAACTAAGCTCAAAAGTTCACGAATGCCTCATTGTGATGAGGGCAGTCATCATGACCGAAGAGGCCAATTTCCAGCGATTACGCGATTACTGAATGAATAGTATTATCGCTTCTGAGACACTAAAGATCCTCGAAAGACATGCATAGAGTGAAGTGCTTAAAGTTTCATGGGTGGTGTGAGAAGATAAGTCGTATACCTTTGTGTTACCTTGTATACACTTTTTTTTGGCTAAAAAGAGAAGAAAAATCTTTTTTGCCCCCATGGTGTTTATCCTTTACACTGGCCTTCCTTTACTCTGTTATTTTTATGTATATATGTATGTATATACAAACACCTACACACACACACCCTCAGTTATATTTATGTAATATTCACAAAAAGAAAAATAATAAAGAACTCAAAACATAAGGCTTTTTGGAAAAAAAAAGAGAAATAAAGAGGAAGATAGTAAAAATGACAAAAGCAACAACAAAAACAAAAATATGCAACGCCTAATACGTTATGGTGCTTAAAAAAGGCGAGACAATATCTATTGTTAGTTTACACTACAAAGACTACACACACACATACACACACCATACACACACAGTATTATTAAAAATGCCCTACAAAATTACAATTGCTGGCGGTATTATTGTCTTGTTGCTAATGTTTGTAACACGTTAGAGAAATAGCAGCCATTTTGAATTCTATTTGAATGGCAGCAATGACTCATTGCCATAAAAAATCGTTTAAAATTCAATTAAACCTGTTAAGCGGGACTCTTTTTCTTTCACACAAAATTTTATAAGCAGTCCTGTTGCTGTTGCATTGGTGTTATATGGTGATACATGACCACACAGTCGACCTTGGTTGTTCTATTTCTTGTTGTAATTGCTGTTGTTTTTTCTGCTTTTTTTTATTTTGTAAAATTTTTTTTGATGTTTTTTTTTAACAGCTTTTAGATACGAACAGAGAAAAAGAGAGCAAGAGGGAGGGACATAAAAAAAGCGTGAGCGAACTTTTAAAAAAATAATATAAATTTTATTTGTGAATGTATGTGTTTGATTATTTATGTGCCTAACTGTCTCAGTGTCTCTTGTAACTTTCTCTCTCTCTCTCGCTCTCTCTCTCTCTCTGTCTCGTTGCCCTGTTTACTCTTCTTGTCTATGTATTTCGCAATTGTGTATGTGTACTCGTATGTGTATCTCAGTTTATTATTGTTCTCGAGCTGAAACCTTAAATAGTTTGATGTTATCCTTCAAAGAGAAAATAAAAGAGTAAACACAACCAACACATCTAAAATAAAATCTCACACACATAAACATAAAAATGCAGTACAATTGAAGACCTACTCTCACACACATACAATGCGAAGACAGATAATGAGAAAATAAAGCCACAAAAATTATGATCGTAGCGTGCGCAAAGTAAGCACTTCATAACGATTACAAAGGGAAATTTATAGAAAAAGAAGTAAGTTTTTTTTAAATGATTACATATTTGAGTTGGCAATACTGTTTTATTCAAAAAACGATTTTACTGTTGCAGTTGACTTAACCTAAATTTAAGGGTTAAAGGTGTGTTCATTTCATCTTCAACACTATAACTCTAGCTTATCTGAGATCAGCCTGGTGTTTGAATTACAATCCAAGCATTCTAGGTATGGATCATTGATCGAGTTACCTTCCACATATCTTATCTATCCTTGCCCTATTTCCTTTTATTAATTTCAATAGCAATTAATTTAACATTGCTGCTGCTCTATAAATCCGCATTGCATATCCAGTTGTATGGTCATCATACGTGGTGAATATAAGGCGGGAATCTGTTGATAAAGATCTGCAATTTGATGTGTTCAATAAACATGAACCTATTGAAGTCGTTGTAGTCTAGCAGATAGCGTGTTGGCTTAGTAGACCTAAGGTCACAGTTCAAACACCAGATTAGACACAAAATGAAAATATGAAAAAAATATTTCTTCGGCGACTTTCTCTCAGCAGAGTTCTATCAAAAACTCTGAAAGTAAATAAAAATTGCCATGAAAAGTTCTCAAAAAATTTATAGTTCGGACCCGACTTTAGACTGTAGGTTCAACCACTTATGTATAAAAATTAACACACACAACATAAGTCTTGTCAGAAGCTAGGTGGTAATCCTGTCTGTAGGTTTGTAATGACCAGTTATGTATGTATGCATGTATGTAGACATCGTAATAGCTAGGATAATATATTCTGTAGTCCAATCCCTTCAGCATGATCTTCAATTGGTCACAACATTAACTAGGCAAGTATTACCATTAGTCTGAAGACTCACCTTTGGTATGACATATGAGATGAACTAGAACTAAATATGCCTTGAAAATCTACAGAATCCTTTGCTACTATGATCATCACAAGTCTTATTCAAGATGAGAGAGTTTTATCTATGATAAACATCCAAGGTAATCATTTAATTAATTTCTATGCCTTTTCTAATAGAGAGATGGTAACGTGCCTTCAAAAGGCAAGTTTTTGCAGCTTAACTGTCAACCCAATTACAAAAGCGACTACTTTCGCCTACCTAGTGAAAGTGGTATTTTTAAAGATCAAGAATTACAACTCAAATACCCTTTTGCTATTGAATAGGGACTATAGAAATGATTCAGGTTAATATCGACAGAGAAAACACCGTATCCAACGCAGTAATTTTTTCTCTGTGTTCTAATAAGACTCTGGTATCTGGTATTAACCTGATTCCACTGCAAACGTGGAAGAATTTTCATTTCGAAGGCTTTATCTTAGTTAAGTTTGGGTGGAGCACAGTAATCAGTTGTAGAAGGTAGTACTACGCAAAGTTTACCAACAAATACGATATGCTCGCATGCCCTACATTCTAGATTCGTGAGAACAAAAGTCTGGTTGCATTTAAGGCCGTTATTGCTTCCCAAACTAGTCTAATGGGGAGTAGATGAAGCGGAGTATTAAACGTCAATGACGTAGGAAAGCGAATCATTACACTGATCTCAATACCTGCAGGATTCTGCATCGTATCAATTTAATAATCGTGGTTCTCTTTTTTGGCAGTCATCGTTTATTGCACAGCCCTGCATGGGTTTTGTAAAGGCATTTTGCTCGCTGAACACGAATCTGGGTTCAAAAACTTTCCATGACGTCAGGTTTTCGAGAAAAAGGGGGTTGAAACCCCTAAAAATAGCGTTTTCGCCATTTTTAAATAATTGTAGAGCTAATCACTGACGTGCTAGAACCATCGCTATTGTCAAAAATTGACAATTGATCTTTGCTCTTTAAACTGAGGCCAAAGAAAAATTGTTTGCATGCACCCTTAAATTAGGGGGTGGGTTTATGTCAAGGGGTGCAAGAGAAAAAGAAACAAATTATGGACGTCCTTAAAAATGTATCAGATTTACTTGAAAATTGTTACTCAGGAGTTTTTGGGGTCGCTGATTACAGATCTTCATTCAGATTTAAAAAATTCAAAAGGGCGGATCCAATATGGCGGTCAAGTAAATCTGATTAATTTTTATAAACCTCGACCGCCATATTGGATCCGCCATTTTGAATTTTTTAAATCTGAATGAAGATCTGTAATCAGCGCGCAAAATGACTTCGGTAACACCTGGAGTCATCTTATTTGCACAAAAAAAGTACAAATTTGCTGGGCTTAAGTACACCTCTCAATCTATCAATATACGATATTGTCCTGATAAAACTTCTGATATTGCTCATTGCCAGTACGTCAACCAGCTAGCTAGTAATGTTTTAACAAGTAATTCCATGAGTAAAACGTCGATTTGCGAAATTAAGAAAATCAGTCATGCCTAGTGCGTTCTAGTGATTTACGTTTAGAAAAGAAACAGAGGAGCTTATTATTAAATTTTTCCTGTTTATGAAATCTGAAATTTATTCTGTGCTGTCAGTGTGATGTTATTCATGGATTTGAACGAACTTCCTGGAAAACGTTATTCATTTTTGAGAAAAAAATTCTTTTTTTCCATTTTTTTTTCGATTTGGCGGTTTTTCTTCATACACATGCCATGTATATGAAAATCGAAAAAGATATTGTTGTTGTTGTTGTTGTTGTTGTTGTTGTTGTTGCTGGTGTTGATATAGCCATTGTTATTATCATATTACTGCTGTTGTTGTCGGTGTTGTTGTTTTTCCTATTCATATGGCACGTGTATAGCAGAAAAACAAGCATTCAAGTTCACTGAGTGAATAACAACATAACCACGAAAACCTGCAAATGATAATGATGATGATGATGGTGATGTAACATTTAATGATAATGATGATGATGATGATTATAATGATGTTGGTAACACATATTTTCAAATGCCAAAACATATCTTCCGCCAAAGATATTTTATTTCGTTACTTTTTCGTTTTTCTTTTTCTTTTCCTGTATACACAGTTACAGTGTTGTATGTATGCATGTGCTCGTATGTGTGTGTGTGTTCATATACAATAAATAAAAGAAAAAACTTTGTATGAGTATGTAGGCAACGATTATGAAATTCAAATTTCTACACTTTAAAGTTACATGACATGACACACATATGAATAAAATTTTCTCTCTCGCATGATGATGGAGTATTTCACTCCTCTCTCGCTCTTGCTCCTATGGACGAGACTATTGCTTGTCTTTCACATGATTCTAGTCGTCTTCATTTTCCTTTGTTGTTGTTCTATTGCAACATGTAAAATATTTTATGTTATTTTGTTGTTTCTTTTCTTTTGTTTTTGTTTTTTTTCTTTTTTGTATTCAACTTCAATTCCTTACTCGTTCGCTCCTTGTACAAGATATTTATTGTATTGTTGTGTGTGTGTGTATGGCTGTGTGAGTATGTTACAATATTCGAGTGGAGTTTTAGTATTACAAAACTCACATGTGTTTCTACTAACACTTCATGACCACAGTATACACTAGTGGTTGTAAAATAGTTAAATGTAAGCATACACCAACACCAACATACATACATACATACTCGGACACATTTGCATAAATATAAATGCATGTGCATAGTAGTTGTATGTATGGAAACACATGTCTACAATTTATTTACATGCACACACACACATAAAGAGTTTCTTCATTTATAGGAATTTGTTTCTATTTTTTCGTTCGTTTCTTTTTTATGTTTGATGTTGTTGCTTTACGGTTTTTCTCTTTCTATTCGTTTGTGTTTTTTTTTTTGTTTTCTAGTCTAGTAGCTAATAGAACTCTCTCTCTCTCAAAGCATTACCATTACATTAACTATAGACTTTGATGATGAATATTCACACATACATTAAAGCTGATACACATACGCAAACATACGTACATAATGTTCACATAAACACACACTTAAACGCATATTTATATGCCTGAATAATGATGACGACGATGATAATGTAACCCAGCAAACCTTTTTTTCAATATACAGCGAATCACAGTTAATTTAAATCATTCCCTCTCATTGGGAAGTTTAAGTCCTTTATAATTTCGAAACGGAAAGAGAATACATACATAATTGGTCATTGCAACCCTTCAGTCAGGATTACGACCTAGTTTCTCACACCACTTATATTGTGTGTGTTAGTTTTATACATGAGTGGCGGGACCTACAGTTTAAAGTCGACTCCGAACGACAGATTTTTTTGGAGAAACTTTTTATGGCAATTTTTATTTACTCTCAGAGTTTTTGCCAGAAATCTGCTGAGAGGAAGTCGCCGAAGAAATACTTTTTGTATTTGGTCTTGATGTCTGGTCTGAGGCTCGAACCCTGGCTTTTCGTCTAATAATCCAACACACTACCTACTAGACCACGGCGACCAACGGAAAGAGAATGCTGGTTGCAACTGTCGAGCAGACTGAGACTGTGATTCAAACCTTAGCTCAGATAAAAGTATTGTTACGAAAATGGAAATGGTGTTACATCGTTTAACATTAAGATGATAAACAAAAGCTACATAAACAAAAACAATGGACTTGTTTACATGATCAACAAATAAACAATAATATAGCAACAATATCAGTATGAAAAAGGGGATAAGAAAGCAAAAAAACAGGCAACAACAAGACTGCAGGGACAATCGTAAACAAAGTACACAAACAACAGTAATGTAAACAACATGTTTACATTTATAGAGATTTCGCGAAGTCAAAGTCATTCTCTTTCAATAGCATTCATCAGACTGTTTACCCTGCGACATAAAAGGCAATACAAAGCAGGCAACGGGTCAGTAAAAATTCAGTCGGTCTTGTGTTAAGACGCGTTGCGTGTGTAGAGAATAATCATGACTTGAATATGAATCTTCGCCATAAAGATCTGCCGAACAATTGTTAGTGTTTACGCAAAAGAGTGTAAAGAAGAATAACAAACAAAGTAAATTGTTGTTGTTTACATCAAGTTGTGAACAATTGTGAATAATAAAGAATTTTAATTAAAACTAAAAATAAATTTATTTTTATTTTATTTGCAATCTACGAACTCATATTTTAAACTTTTTAAAAGGGTAAAAACGTAACAGTAAATACGGATACTCAAGAGTTTCTGGCATAAAAATCCTATGAAAAGTTTCTCAAAAATCTATTATTCGAAGCCGGAATCTAGTACGTAGGCCTATGGCCACTGTTCCAAAAAAACGAAATATGAAAAAACATTTCTTCGACGACACCCCCTCAGCAAATTTCTGGCAAAAACTGTGAGAGTAAAATAAAATTGCCATGAAAATTTTTAAAAAAAAAAAATACGTCATTCGAAATCGATTTTAAACTATAGGTCCTGCGACTCATGTATTAAATTAACACACACAACATAAGTGTTGTGAAAAGCTAGGTCGTTATCCTGACTGAAGGGTTGTACTCACCAATTATGTATGTATGTATGTATCTGCTACAATAAGCAAATCATTTGCTTTGCTAGAAAGATTCGCTTAAAGACATACATATACATTCGCTTAAAGACTTGTACTAAATCGTTTGTAGACATACATCGTTTGTATAACTGATTTAAAAAAAATGCTCGCTGGGTTATCTAACTTTAACATGGTCTTTTATCATAGACATTTATCGTTTTTTTTTTTTTGTTATTTTCGGTTTTAGTTTATTCGTCTAATCGTTTCATCAACACATAGACACTTGTCTGCTTCTATTTATTATCGTTTAGACGTAAAACAACAAAAACAACAACATCATTACCATGTCAGTAATGGTAACCAAAAGCAAAAAAAAGACGAGAGAAACTAGCAAAACTCAACATGTAAAAATATTTCCCTTCGTTTAGCAGCATATATGTTTTAATCACTCTTTTTTGTTGGTGTTGTAGTTGTTCTATGTCCTCAAGTCCAGATATTTAAATATTCATCAACTGCTTAAGTGGTCAATTATGAAAGGAAAAGGGTGTCCAATTGGGGGCCACTAAAGAACTAAGCTGGTGAAAACTGAAACGATTGTTACTTTGTTTTGCCACAATTTCTGTTTTCTTTTTATGAGTATTTAAGAATAAAAGGAAAGGAAATTCGTATGAAATTAAATTAAATTTCTGAAGGAAATCAAATATTAAGGGAATACGGAAGAAGGATATGATTTTGTTTTTTAATTTAATTATTTGGACAAAAAACAAAAAATCTCTTGAAATAAAATGCAAAGATAGCCATAAAAATAAAGGGGGGAGGGGGCTAGGAATTCAATATTTTTATTTACTTAAAGTAATCCTTTCTACTGCAACAGGAATTACAAGTATTTGTGGACAACATTTATTGAAAACATTTGAATGGCAATTCAATGAATTTCTTTCAAATTCTTAAGACAACCAAAAAAAGGAGAATAAAAAAAATCCTACTGAAAAATGTAACGGAAGAAAGGGAAAGAGGAGAATATTGTCACAAGAAAAAAAACGGAAAAATTTTGTTTCTGTTTTTAACTCGTATTGCTGTACTGTAAATGAAATGTTGTCCTCCCGTAGGTTCTGTATCGAACGTAATTACAAAATTTCAAAGTATTTGCCGCCGGTTAACCCAACTTGCCCAAGTATGTATGCATTTTCAATGACCTGGCCATACAAAATGCACACGCATACGCACAAGGTTTTTGCTTATAAAACCACAAACACAAACATATACATACAGTGTGGGTTAAAAGTAAATGAACAGAAACTTAAAAATATCAAATGCAGTCGTCAAGCAACATAATGAGCTTCGTTAGGGCAACATTATTAGGAAACCTTATAAAGGTTGAGAGAAGAAAAATACATAGTAAGGTCGCAACACTTTTGTAACTCTACACGGATATACAAAACAATACCGGGTCACTTAACCAGCATCTGAAAACTAACTCCACATCATTATAAGATAATCTGCACGTTTAACACTATCAAGTTCCATTGTTTTATCGGAGATCGAAACTTTGTTGCAATAACCTCTAGTCCAGTTCATATGTTTTCTATGCAAATTAAAGCCCGACTTTCCTTTATGAAATTAATGTCGCAGCGAAATATTCGAATATTCCCTTATCTTTCTGAGAATATTACTTAAAAATCAGTTGCTTCGAGGCTTATTCACATAGCCTTCTGAAACAATCTTGAGATATCTGTCTCCTGCTGCCCAATGATTGTGACTTCAAACTGTCCTTAGGTTCTCTTCAGTATGGTTTCTGTGGCATATGCTTAGGGAAGATCGAAGGACTTACCCCGAGTAATCTGTAGTCGCTCCCTGTTATTAAAAATGATGATTAGAATTTAATTTCGACTGCTGATAACAACAATCCAACTGGATACATTGCCAAGCAAACTTTACGTTGTAACCCCTCACACCATACTACATAAAGGGTAGGAAAACCGCAAAATTATTAGGGAAGTTCTGCAGAAGCCAAAACTGAGATTGTTTTCTGTTTTTTTTTTACTTTTTCCCTTAAGAATTCGTTTAAGGAAATTTAAAGCAAAATTTGTCCCATAGTTTTAACCCACACTGTATAAACACTTTTGTTTTGTTGGTTATTTCTGGAATAGTTTCAAATGCTTACTTACTGTTCACTCTTTCTCTCTCATTCTCTCTCTCTCTCACACTCTCTCTCTTACACAGGCGACTATACAATGCAATGCATAAGTTCATGAGTCCCTTGGAGCGTATGAGTGCTTAAGTTCAGTTGTGTTATAAAATATTAATCATACGTACAAGTATACCGTAAATACAGTATGTAAATAAGCTTAAGTAACAGCAACAACAACAACAAAAACTAAATTTAAGAAATCTTAATTTAAATACTGTGTTGCCTTTAAAGCCTATTTTTTAAGACAGGGTTTTATGGAAGTTTCTTTACACAGAACATTTAAAAGACAACCAACCAAGTTGTTGGCTTTTTTCGAAGGTGATTTATAGCGGATTTAGTGTTTAAATATGTTAGCAAGGGAGAAAAAAATCTTCTAAAGAAAATAACTGTTATACACAGTTATATGTGAGATAGTTTCTAAATATTATGGTTTTCTTTTTTTACAATGCTCTCTCGGGTATATAGGCACTCATCAAGTGCTGTCGTTCGGAGTTGACTTTATACTGTCGGTCGTACCACTTATGAATAAAATTAAAACACACACTGAACTAAAGGGTTGTAATGATCAATTAAATCAGTCCTATGCTAACTGTTGCAACCGACGAACCTGGACCTTTTGTTTTAAGATTTTTGTAAGATTAGAAATGAATGATTCGAGTAACTCGAAACGTTCAACAAAATTTGCAGTCTTAATTATTGTTGCATTCACAAAAAAAAGAGAAAAGACAGAGCAGCAAGAAGAGCAAACACACAAACATTTAGTGAGTATTTTAGTGTTCGTACGCGAATCATACTTATTTTGTGCTTCGTGTATATGTTGAGTGTTATGGAGATTCGAAATCAATAACATCACACATATGAGTATGATTCGATTCCACTCACCTTTTTGAATACTCATTGCTTATCTCTGGTACATACTAGACCGGCAATATACCCAACATTCTAGCAGGTGCACAAAGCATTGAAAGTCTTGGACTTGAAATCAGATATAATTCGTATTACCATCTGGGATATGCAAAATAAAGAAACTTAAACCGAAGTATAGATTCCTTAAAGAACGACAATATTAGAAGGTCAGGAATTACATTCCATTTGTTAATGCGTACGAGAATACATCAGATCATCCTTATGTTCGACACTGTCGCAAGATTTTGTTCTTAAGATCATATATATTATATAAAAGTATGAACGTGTCAACGTTTTCGCTTTCGATGGTGGACTAAGTGATATTAAATCTTCAACGTGCTATAATCACAAGATTTCTTCTTCCATTATTCCTGTTGGGAGCATCTGGCCTCCGAAAAGCTTTTTCATCTTATTCGGTTGGCTGCTGTTATTATTTTTTTTTGTTCCTTTTCGTATGCCAAAGGTTGTTGCCATAAAATCCGGTTTGTTGTTCTTCTCTCTTGTTTCCATCTCGTTAATCTTTTATTTCTTCCAGCTAAGCAGGTGATTTGGTCTGCTGTAGCAGGTCGTAGGATAATGAGGCTGCTAGATATCGTCATTTTAGTATTTGATGTAGCGGTGGAGATCCTTGGCATTCATTCTTATTTTTTTTTGCCACTAGGTGGTGTCCTGGCGTTCCTGTAATGTTATATTTTTTCCATTTCCCGTGAGATGAGGGGATTTCTTAGGTTAATGGTATTGGAGGAGAGTGAAGTCATTTAATTTAAAATTCGAAAACTAAGATGAACGATTTTTTCTCTAGCGTGTTTGGAATCTGGGCTTTTTTCTTCAGTGGGATTCAAGAACCTGAGCTTCCCGGCTTGTTGGCAAGCTCACGACACTATGCTGCCAAAAGGTATTATTGCGTTTTTAGTTTTTAAAAACGTTTAAAATACTAGCTCGTAGATTGCAAATAAAATGAAAATAAATTTTGTTTTTAGTTTTAATTAAAATTCTTTATTATTCGCACAATTCTGTGTACCACCGTTCACAACTTGATGTAAACAACAACAATTGCTTTGTTTATTATTCCTCTGTTTACACCCTTTGCATAAACAATAGCAATTACTAGACAATTATTCGAAAGATATTTGTAACGAACATCTTCAAACCACGATTACTCTCTTCAAAGACTCCGTTTCATCACACAAGACTTACTGAACTTTACAGTGGTACAGCAATAGGCTTCCAAAACTGGTTTTTTCAAATGAATATTCTGTGACTGGACTCTACTAACTAACTCAG
Organism: Sarcophaga carnaria; assembly: GCA_958299815.1. Taxonomy (NCBI): domain Eukaryota; kingdom Metazoa; phylum Arthropoda; class Insecta; order Diptera; family Sarcophagidae; genus Sarcophaga; species Sarcophaga carnaria. The sequence continues at coordinate 42,553,232 of OY283150.1, forward strand.
TTACCTGCTTTGGCTTGCCTTTTATATGGCAACGTAAACAGTCTGATGAATGTTGTTGAAGGCGAATGTTCATGATTTCACCTTCTAGAAATCTCTATAAATGTAAACATCATTGTTTACGTTTATTATTGTAGTATTGTTGGTATATTTTTGTTTACTTGTTTACCATTTTTTATGCTGGTGTTTGTTGGTATATTTTTGTTTACTTGTTTACCATTTTTTATGCTGGTGTTTGTTGTTAGATTAAGCGTGCGATAATTCGTAATCAAGTTCATTGTTTTGTTTTTGTAGCTTTTGTTTATAATTTTAATGTTAAACGATGTAAAAGCAAAACACCAGTGTCTAGATATTTAATTTTCGTAACAATATTTTCTGCTAAAGAAAATATTCCATTGATTTTAGTTCATGCCTTAAAAATACCACAAAATTCGTTTGACCTGTACCATTTTTTTTGCAAACCTTTACCATCATTATTAGCAAAAAAGGGAGAGGAAAAGAAGAAATCAACAACAAAATTTATTACTCAACCTTAATATCCTTAATCTTTCTCTCATTGCAATATCTTTAAACGCTCAGTTACGCTTATCCATCTTATTTTTGGTTTTTTTTTAATTTATTTCATAATGAAATTATCAGACCCAACCAAAACGGCAACATCAATTTCATGTTGTGGAGATAATATTTCAAAAGTTACTGCCTTTTTAGAGTGTTGCACAGCAAAGACAAAAAAAGAAAAAAGGACGGTGTCTGGGCATGAGACTAAATCATACCGCCAGCCAGACAGTCGGTTAAATGATGTCGAGATCAAAAAATTTGTCTATGCATTTTAGGTAAGTGGAAGAGAGGATAAATCCACTACACATTTTATTTCTCATTTTATTTCCCCCCTTTTTTCTTCCTTTTTTTTTTGGACTGTTTTTCATATTTTCATTACAACACACTAAATTACAGCTGAACTCTCATAATCAGCAAAACAATCAGCCTGAATATTTCGTTTTTTACTCTCTTTATTGTGGAACAACTTCAACAGAAGATATTTGTCCGCAAGTCTGCCAGCCAGCTTGTCTGACTGTCTTTCTGTCACTCTGTTCATTTTGTTATGGTGTTTTATTTTGGGTTTGTATGTTTTTTTTTTTTTTTTTGTTTCGCAGCCGCTTTTCATGTAAGAAACACACTGCAAACGTAAGTTGTGTTGTCGTATCTGTTGGTAATAATCCTACTTAGCAGTGACTGCAAGAAAAGCACAGTAACATTTGCAGAGTTGTCAGATCTGGCCAATAGAATAACGTGGCGAAGTATCTGTTTTAAATTTATACATGAGCCTTGTGAAGTATTTTTGTTACGAATTTTTTGTAAAATTTTGAACACTCTCCTATGAAATCGTTATAACTGGAAAGTCCTCAGTTGGTTCCTAAGCAAGCGATAGTATAGGGTGGGTGATTTACAAGTTTAAATTTAAAAATACAAGGAAACAAAAACGGTTTGAAATTTTGCCAAATTTATTTTTTTGCTGTGACGTATAATTGCTCCTGCTTAGGAAGGGAAAATTATTTCATTCATATGGCTTCCGCGACCGGCCGCTCAGTACCTCAAGCGATCGATCCAATTTTCGTGCACTTTTTCGAGTTTTTGGGGTCGTACCTTGGCAATGGCACAAGAATGTTGGCCTTTAAATGCTCAATTCTCACCGTTTTGTCAGCGTAACGCCTTTCTTCTACGGCTCCCCACAAAAAATAGTCCAACGGTGTCAAAACGCAGCCACTTGCGGATAATTGTTATCAGCATTTTGTCTAATTAAAAGGCCGTCAAACGTTTGACGTATTAAAGCGTTTGTGGCATGAGATGTGTGGCAAATTGCATCATCCTATTGAAACCAAACGTAGTTTACGTCAGTACCATGAAGAGCAGATATAAAAAAATCGATTAGCATGATGCGATAAGTGTTTCCATTGACCGTAATAGTTACGCCGTCCTCATTTTTAAAGAAATATGGGGCAATGATACTTCCCCTCTACAAGCCGCACCCAAAAGTCGGTCGTAATGGGTGAATTGTGCTCTGTAAGATCACGGGTGGGTTTTCTGAGCCCCAAATGCGGCACTTTTACTTATTAACGTATCCACCAAGATGAAAATGAACTTCATCCGCAAAAATGATTTGATCATTGACACAATAAATCCCAACGTTGTTCAAGCGTAAATCGATCCATTACATACAGTGAAGATAATCTACTGAATTTTGTGACAGAATAGAGTGACCTAAGTATTGCCAGATTGGAAATAGCCGATGATTCAAATTTAAACCCGATAGATATCCTACCCTATATTAATCTAAAATTAAATTGCCATGAAGAGTTACTCAAAAATCAATCGTTCGGCATTGTCTTTAAACTGTAGATGCCGCCACTCATGAATAAAATTAACACACGCAACATGCATGATGTGAGATGCTAGGTTGTAATCCTGACTACAGGGTTGCAATGTCAAATTAAGTAAGTATTGTTCGTAGTAACGGGTGATTTTTTAGCTATTATCTTTTTGGCAACACTGGTTTAAACAGCTCACGCACGTTTCGTGTTTTGTTTCATTGCCAAACATCTTCAGTTTGGTTTATAATTTAATCGACCCACTGAAGCGGCTATTCGGGCTATTGTGACTAAATTTCGCAATAAATTTACATTGTTGGACATTAAACCACCAACACGCTTACGTAGAGTGCGAACTGAAGAAAATATCGCAGCTGTATCGGCCAGTGTTAATGATGACAATCAATTATCATTCGTCGCCGTTCGCAGCAATTGGGCCTCTGTTACTCAACAACGTTGAAAATTTTGCGGAAGGATTTAGGTGTGAAGCCTTTCAAAATACAGCTGGTGCAAGAATTGAAGCCGAACGACCTAACGCAACGCAGAATTTTTGGTGAATGGGCTCTTGGAAAGTTGGCCCAAGATCCACTTCTTTATCGAAAAATTGTGTTCAGTGACGAATCTCATTTTTGGCTCAATGGATACGTAAATAAGCAGAATTGTCGATTTTGGAGTGAAGGTCAGCCAGAAGCATTGCAAAAGCTACCAATGCATCCAGAAAAAGTCACAGTTTGGTGCGGTTTATGGGCTGGTGGCATCATTGGACCGTACTTCTTCAAAGATGCTGCGAATCGTAACGTAACTGTGAATGGTGAGCGCTACCGTGAGATGATATCCAACTTTTTTTGTCCGAAATGCAAGAGCTTGACTTGCATGACATATGGTTTCAACAAGACGGTGCCACATGCCACACAGCACGCGTAACAATGGACTTATTGAGAGGCGAGTTTGGTGAACATTTTATTTCACGTTCGGGACCGGTCAATTGGCCGCCTAGATCGTGCGATTTAACGCCTTTAGACTATTTTTTGTGGGGCTATGTTAAAGCTCATGTCTATACAGACAAGCCCGTTTCAATTGACGAATTGGAAGACAACATTGAAGCATTTATTCGTGAGATACCGGCCGAAATGTTGGAAAGAGTATGCCAAAATTGGACTAAGCGGATGGACCATTTGAGGCGCAGTCGCGGTCAACATTTGCATGAAATAATCTTCAAACATTAAATTATATGGACCGTACTATCGATTCAAATAAAAATTTCATACATTTTTCTGAATTTTATGTGTTTTTTTTTTGAAAAATGTTCCTATAGCTCTTAAAAAATCACCCATTATTTTGGCTTACTAGGCGAGACTTGCGAGTTTAAGGCTCAGCCTTAAAGTCTTAGAAGGAAGGATTTAAAAAAATATATCTCTCCATATCACGCCTAGGGCAGTCTTGTGACAAAATCTCTGAGTGTAACCAACTGTCATGAGAAACTTTTGGAAGTCGGTTATTTGAAAGAATGTTTATAGATTCTGACTAATCAGTGTTTAGTTGTTGTAACACTAGAATGTTTAAATCTTTTTAAAACTTTCTGGCAACACTGCTGACCAATATACACAAAAAAAGAGAAAAAATAAATACGGACTGACAGTAACACACCAATGAACACATGCGGACACTAATACAGGCACAAATGAATGGAGAAGTGAATGAATGATAATGTAAACGTCAGACAGTCTAGTGTTGCTAGACATGTACAGCATGCAGCAACCAACTATTGCTACACAATTATTATTACTACAGTTGTTGTAATTGTAACTGTAAGCTTTGCTATTGTTGTTGTTGTTGCTGATGTACTATATAACGAAGTAGAAGTAACCACTAACCATGTAGTTAAACATCATTAAACATTATCATGATGCAAGCCGTCAGCTCAGCTCAGCTCAGCAAAGTGTAAGGCTGTTAAGCAACAGCCAACAAATAAAGATAACAACAACGAAAAGAAAAAAACAGTTTCATTATCTTAACGAAAAAAATAAAGCAAAAGAAAAACAACAACAACAACAACAGCAATAAGTCTAAAGTACAATACATTTGCAGGAGTTTATTTTTCTATTTTTTTTCGGTTGTATTTCACATTTTGTTTGCTTGTTTTCTGGTTCTGTTTTTATTTTATTGTATGTATGTATGTATGTATGAGTGTTTGTATTTTTATTTTGGGTTTTATTATGTCTGAAGGAAAAAAAAAACGAAAACAGAAATTCATATAAATGAAGTGGTTTTAGTGATGGCAAGGCAATGAACAAGAAAGTAGGTGGCGAGGGGCATACGGAATTGTAAGCAGCGACACAGTTACAAGAAACTGTAAAACTGCAGCTCCTTGGAAACCTTGACAATATACTCGTAAAAGCAAATAAAAGAAAAACAAAAATTTGTAGCCAGACAATGAAATGGAAAGAAAGCAAAACAAAATAAAATAAAAAACAAAATCCTGCTTCTAATGACCCACTTCTGCTGGGCTATTGTCTACGTTAGGGAATTTGTTTATAAATCTTACCAGGAGACTGGATTGTAACAGACGAAAGGGGAACGAGTTTTTTAGTTTATTTTTGTTTTCGAAGAGCATTTTATTTGTATTGCTAAGGTAGGGAGAAGTCCCTCATTATTATCTGTTAAGTTACTACAGCAAATAGCTGGAAATCATTTGGTTTCAAGGATTTCTTGTTCGTTTTTGCCTTTTTTAAATTAATTTTTTTTTTGTTGTTTTAATAAGTTACACTTCCAAAAATAGCCTTTTTTTCTCACAGCCATGTCTTTTGCTTGGTTTTTTCGGTGTGACAAATTCCGAAAATAACAGACACGAAAAATTTTGTCTTTAACTTCAGTTAGTCGAGTGTCAAAACTTTTCTGATTTTCATTCATATGTAATGCCTTTTGTCGGCTGCTTTTAGGCCTCAAAACAGAACAGAACAGCATAGAGACAGCAGCAGCAAACGAAAATTGCTTTCAAAAATCCATTTTTTTTGTTGTCATTGTGTTTGCTTTCATCTTTTTATAAATGTTTTCCATTTAAAACTCATACAACCATACATACAAACATTAGCGCATATGCATTTGCTGCATGTATGTATGCGTGTGTGTGTGTGTGTATTTGATTTTAATATTTTTTTCTTTGTGTCTTTCGTTTCATTTCGTTTTATTTGTTCCCAAAAAAACGCAGACATATTTGCTGGTGTTGTATGTGCATGTCAAAGCCTGTCGTTTTTTTATTTTTTCACCATTTTCGCAAGCAGTTCTCATTTTTTTTTCGTTCATTTAATGGCGCCAAATATTAAGTGCAGTAACCTACAGCGAGCTTTTTAAAGCAAAGCTGTACAACCGCAAATGCTTTGGCCAATATGGCTTAATTATTTAGTCATAAATATTTAGAGGCAATAGAAAAAGAATTGGTAGGCATGCAAAACACCACACCTAGTAAGTTAAAAATAATTTGTTGTTGTTGCAAAAGTCAACTGGTCTTAGTATTTTTGACACAAACTGTGGTAGACTAAGGGGAGAATTTTTTTATATGAAAAGATTTAAATCAACTACTGGAGGAGAGGTGATTGGCACTTATATGGCTGTAAATTGACTAAACTATTGTCTTAGTCTTTCATTACATATTGTAATTAAAGGGTCATCCGAACCCTTTAGTTAGGATTACAACCTAGTTTCTCGCACCACATATACATAATTGGCCATTACAACCTCACTCGACCCACTCATGTTGTGTGTGTTAATTTTATACATGAGCGGCGGGACCTACAGTTTAAAGTCGACTCCGAACGACAGATTTTTTGAGAACTTTTCATGGCAATTTTTATTTACTCTCAAAGTTTTTTTTGCCAGAAATCTGCTGAGAGGAAGTCGCCGAAGAAATACTTTTTGTATTCTTGTTTTGATGTTTGGCCTGGGGCTCGAACCCTGGCTTTACATCTAATAAGCCAACACACTACCTACTAGACTACGGAGACTTCTGCTGCAGAATATCAACAAAAGCTATAGCGTGTGGGGTATAATGTCTAGAACTAATTTAAACTGTAAGGAGACCATCGATCAAGATCAATCCTAGAAAGTCACCATTAGTTAACTAAGAAAATCAAGTCATATGGGGTACTGAAATTGCCACAAGAATGGGCTCAAAACGTCACATATTGCTATTATTAGCACGAAGAGCTACCTTAGTACTGATCAAAAGATCAATTGTACTCCCCTTAATCGGGTATACTTGTAGTATCTCCTCTAAGCTTATTGCTCTGAAAAAATTTCAGGTTGCTGCTCGACATCCACAATGACAATTCCCAGCCTAGCACTTGATATGTTTCATCCTGGGATGCACTAATGCCCCATAGGTACCACAAATGTGTTCCATTTATTCATTCTTTTCATGTGATGAAAAGAATAAGCGTACCAGAGATTAGCAATAAGTATTCAAAAAGATGAGTATAAATGAATCATACTCATAATTTCTGATACTTATACGCGTTCATACTTATTTTAACCTCTACTCATATTCAAAGTTTGAAGTACTCATCATATTCATACTTAACAACACGTACGATGTTGTTGATTGCGACTCTCCATAACTCAACGTATAGACGAAGCACAAAATAAGTGTGAATCGCGTACGAGCACTAAAATACTCATTAAAAGGTTGTGTTTGCTCGAAGTCGCCGTAGCCTAGCAGGTAGTGTGTTGGCTTATTAGACGTAAAGCCAGGATTCGAGCCCCAGGCCAGACATCAAGACAAAATACAAAAAATATTTCTTCGGCTACTTCCTCTCAACAGATTTCTGGCAAAAACTCTGAGAGTAAATAAAAATTGCCCTCAAAAAGTTTCTCAAAAAATCTGTCGTTCGGAGTCGACTTTAAACTGTAGGTATCGACACTCATGTAGAAAATTAACACACACAACATCAGTGGTTAACATTCGAGTCACTCGAATCATTTATAAGTATTTTTCTAAAGTTATGTAGGCTTATGAATCAAACATATTTCGAATGGTAGGAGTTTGATGTCAACGTTGTACTCATACTCATTGCAACCTATACTTATAACTCAACGTTGTAGTGAGTATGAATGAATCAGCGTGTAGTTAAATTTCAATATTGTTGACTCACTTACATTCAAAATTTTATGAGTGCTTATGGTTAAGGAAAAAACGATTCATTGCTGATGTATGAAGTATACCCTGAGTCTATAGCATCTTGTCAACCTCAAGTTATTCTTGGATAATATGATGCATGAGTCAGATCTCTTCTCATTTCAAATTCCCAATAAAAGTTTCGTTTGCCTCGAACCCTTAGAACCTTAGATTCTCTTTATCACCTAAAACAATATGGAACAACGACACAATGATCACAAATCCTAGGGAAATTTGAAGCGACCCAGATATGAAGAATGCTATGTGTGTGCCAAAGAGTTGCCCTTACGGGGTATAAAACTTCACGGGGTGTTTATAAGGGTAACGCATAAAAACGATGCAACTATTCTAGGCGATTGTCGACCTTTTGGATTCTTGAGCTCCTATATTAAGTTCTGTTTGAGTTGCCTAAGCTGGGGTTTGAACCACCGGCTCACGCATAGTAAGACTTAATACTTCCTTAATACTTTAAATTTAAAATTTTCTTTTCGAAATTATATAACACAGCTCTGCTGTTTAAAATACTAGCAGCCCACACGGCACATTTATTCACATCCCAGAAGCCAGCCGCCATAGATGTGCACATAAGTGCTTTAAAATACTGGGTCTTTGTGTCTCTCATTGCTTGTGTGTGTGTGTTGTTTTATTACAATTCGGTTTACCATGGGCGTTTTAAGTAGTCAAGTAAATCCGGCTTTTCTCGTCTGCAGTTAGCCTACTTGATTTACTATAGCTTTGGCCTGGTTAGCAATCATGTGACTGGGTTTTGTTTGTTTTTGTTGTTATTGTTGTTATTGTTGTTGTTTAGCTAAAAGCTTAACCGTGCATTACGAAAAGTTGCTGCTCAACAATTACACTTCAAAAGAACAATTTTTTTTTGCTGGAATTTTTTCTTCAAAACAAAATTTCTTACTTTTTCCGCTTGTATGGCGATGGTTTGTTGTGTCAGCAGCGTTCTAAAATGCAGCAAAGTAAAGTAATAAGGAAAGGCATCGTTTTCTGTATTCTTTTTAAGATTTTTAAAATTTTTTACAGAAAAAAAATTCCAAAGCAAATATATTTACAGCCACAGAAATTGTTCTTAACGATAAAGACTTAAAAAAAGTAGAGACTCTAATGAGACCATCGAAAGAGAAGGGAAGGAAAGAAACGTAGTTCTTTTAATTTTCCAAATGAAAATTAAAACGAGACTCTGGTACATTTTTGACATTTTCCTTTTGAGCGGCAAAATACGCCACCGTTGTCCTTTTTCTGGGTGCAATTTTATGAATTTTAATATCACACAGCAATTGTGTGGATGGATGGTGTAAAAGGGGGTCAACAAATTTATTTGGTGAATGTCTGGAGGATTTCTGTTGTTAAAGCGGAAATTAAATGTCATCGATAGTTTTGGCCAAACAAATACAAGAGTTTTTAGTTTTTTGCTTTTTTGTTTTCATAGTTTATCAAATTCAAATTCAAAATGCTGTCATTGGTTGTGAGAAAAAGTAATTTCTATCATCCTAAATAAAAGAATTTTACAACACTGTGGATTCAAATAAATATCAACATACTCATCAAAGGATTTTTTAAAATTATTACGCATTGAAGACATTTTTTAAATAATTTTCGAGTTTTAAAAATGTTGGGCCTTTTATTCGTCCAGAAAGTGCCATTGTCTCCTTTACTTACTTACCGCAGATGTTAATAGGTTTTTAGCTTATAATCCAGTGAGTTTTGGGTACATACATATGTACATAATTGGTCCTTACAACCCTTCAGTCAGGATTACGACCTAGCTTCACACACCACTTATATTGTGTGCGTTAATTTTATACATGAGTGGCGGGAGCTACAGTTTAATGTCGACTCCGAACGACAGATTTTAGAGAAACTTTTCATGACAATTTTTAGAGTTTTTGCCAGAAATCTGCTGAGAGGAAGTCGTCGAAGAAATATTTTTTATATTTCGTTTTGATGTCTGACCTGGGGTTTGAACCTCGGCCTTACGTCTAATAAGCCAACACACTACTTACTAGACTATGGCGTCTTCTTTTGGGAAGAACTGCTTCTATGTAATTCAGTGAAGTTCCGTGCAATTAATATGTCTTTTAGAAAGCATGATAAACGATTGATGCAACACAAGTTAACAAGGTTTTGTTTGTAAGTGCCAATCTTTTTGTTTTGAACGGTGGCCTCATATCTAATAAACCAACAAACTACCTACTAGGGTGCGTAGACTATCGGGTCCACCATCTAACGCTTTTTTTTCAACTAGTGCTTATTTCGTGAATGGTAACACTTAGCTCATGTCTGATTTGACAGATAATTAGTTTTATCCTTCCGCTGAACGAATATGGACCATCCAATGCGTTTTCGCTTCGCTAAGTGGGCCTGCGATAGACTTACAGAAGATGCCGATTGTGGCAAAAAAATCATATTTGATCTTGGCGGGTATGTAAACAAGCAAAATTGTCGCATTTGGGGCACAGAAAACCCGCACGCATACATTGAAAAGCCGACGCACCCAAAACGAATCACTGTTTGATGCGGATTTTGCTCCAGAGGCATAATTGGGTCATTTTTCTTCCAAAATGAGTAAGTAGTGGCCGTTACAGTTAATGGCGATCGTTATCGGGCGATGTTGAACGAATTTTTGTTCACAAAAATTAAAGAGGAGGATATTGGCAACATTTGGTTTCAACAGGACGGCGCTACGTGCCACACAGCCGAAGCTACACTCGAAGTTTTGCGCCCTGATTTTGAAGATCGCATTATCAGCCGCAGAGCTGATGTCGTTTGGCCACCTCGGAGCTGCGATTTGACACCGTTGGGCTATTATTTGTGGGGTGCCGTCAAAGATAAGTGTTACACCGACAAGCCAGAGACAATTGACGCTTTAAAGGACAATATTCGTAAAGCCATTGGTGAAATACAGCTGCAGACAATCGATAACATGCTTAAAAATTGGACCGATCGTGTAGACTACTGCATGGCCAGCCGAGGCAGCCATTTAAATGAAATTATTTTCGATTATTAACCGGAAGGATTGATTGATTGATTGAAATTTGAGAAAATATTCAGTAGTTTTTTTAAGCATTTTCAAAAAAAAAGTTATTTGGCGTACCCTTTATAATCCATAATTTTTAAGCAGACAAAAAATTAAATTATACGAAAATAAGCAAACGAAACAAACAGCCAACAACAATATGCACACATCATACGGTACACAGAAGTTAAGCAAGCAAATGTGTAGAACTTAACGTGAAGTAAACAAAGCAAAGATCAGAAATACAACAACAACAATTCATAGAAAGATCGTGAAGGTAACAGATATCAATTGAGCTGCTAGTAAGCGATGAATAGTCAGTCATTGATGGGACATGAGCCTGTAACTAAAAACTGAAGAACGAAAAATCTGATCTTGTTAAGAAGAAACGTGAATTAAATTGATACCGCAGTGTTGTCAGTTGAAGCGTCAGTTCTTTGTGAAAATGGCAATAAAGCTGTGAAAACTACTAACCTTCGCTAGATCCCAAAATTAATACCAGATATTGAGCTTTGGAGAGATGGAGGTTATGAAAAGGTCAGTTATAACCTTATTCAGGCCCTGACTGGACAATGAGGTAATAGAATTCCTTGAATACCCAAATGAGAATGAAAGTGAGGAACAGGTTAGCGAACATGAAATGGAAAAAGTATCCGTAGTAGAAAATACAATTCAAATGATGCTACTATGCGATGCAAGTGGAACGCAGTGGACCGGATTCTTGAAGAGTCAGAGAAGCACTGTAAAAAGCAGAGAAATTGTACAAAACTATTACGGTAATACAGATTGTGTAAGAAATGGCGAATAGCGGAAGGTCAGGAATGAAACTAAGTGCGTATATTTTACGGTATGACCCCGAAACAGTTGCTCTCAGATGAAAATATCTTAATCGGTCTTAATTTTGATTGTAATACAAAACAACATAAGTTCTTTGAATGTATTTTGAATCAAACGTTCACTATTGGATTACATCGGTCCAAAAGTGCCCAATCAGATTGGGTAACCACTTAAAACCTTTTCTTTCGAAATTACTTATCCCCTTCACCAATATATTCAATAACATTCTCGCAATTTCTGTTCAACTAATAAAACGTTACTGCAGTTTGTGTCAGTTTGATTTGAATTTTATGGAACGAAAATGAACAAAACGAAACGAATTGATTTCTTCTGCAGTTTCTTTTGTAATTATCAAACAAAACAAAGGAAGGCAAGCAAGAGAGTGAAGAGATTAAATGATTTTGTCTTCAAATTGTTTTTTTTTTTCTTTCTTTCTTTCTTTTAATTTTCATTAACTTTTTTGTCGTATTCGAAACCTACAACTTGTCGTTGGTCAAATTGTGTCAAATGTTTGTCTAATTTGAATAAAAAAAAATGAGAAAAAAGACGACAAAAGAAAGAAAAACAAAAAAAAAAAGAAACTTCAGTTGAATGAGTTCTTGAGTTTGTACAGGAAATTAAACAAATAAAATAAAAGTTTGTCAAATCAAATGGCATCTCTTTATCGAAAGTAACTCTGATATAAGTTTTCTTGTTGTTTTTGCTGTTGCTGCTAGTGTTCGTCTAACAATTTCTTGTAATAGAGTTTTCAATAAGCAAAACCAAACCGGCATTACGCTCTGTTTAAACGAAAAACGATGTGGAAATACGCCAAACGAGTTAGAAGAGTTAATAAAAAACAGAAATTTTAATTGAAATTTTTATTTATTGTTTGGCGTTTTTGCTGGAATCATGTCTGCTGAAGATGGCTAAAGGGATGGCTAAAGAAATCCAATAGATGTTTTGGTAAATAAGACGGAATAAATATTGATACCAAATACCTTAGATTCTAAATCTTCCGAAATGATGTCTGATGACGTACCTAATTGATTAGAACTGCTTGCAAGTACATAAATATTTACAGTCATGTATTATATTGTTACGAAACTGAAAAATCTAGATACAGGTGTTTTGCTTAACATTAAAATTATAAACAAAAGCTACAAAAACAAAACAATGCAGTAAACAAACCTGTTGATAAATTATCGTACTGCTTAATATAACAACAAACACCAGCATAAAAAACTAGCAAACAAGTAAATAAAAAATACACCAACAACACTACAATAATAAATGTAAACAACGATGTTTACATTAATAGAGATTTCGAGAAGTCGAAGTCATGAACATTCCATTCAACAACATTCATCAGACTGTTTACTTTGCCATATAAAAAGCAAGGCAAAGCAGGCGACTGAGCCAGTGAAGTTCAGTCAGTATTGCGTAGAGACGCGGTGCGTTTGAAGAGAGTAATCGTGGTTTGAAGATCTCCTTTGCAAAGATCTGTCGAATAATTGTCTAGTAATTGTTATTGTTTATCCAAAGGAGGGGTATAAACAAAGGAATAACAAACAAAGCAATTGTTGTTGTTTACATGTTATGAACAGTGGCACACAGAATTGTGCGAATAATAAAAATTTTAATTAAAACTAAACACAAATTTATTTTTACTGTAATTGCGATCTACAAGCTCATATTTTAAACGTTTTAAAATGTGAAAACGTAACAATATTGTAGGACAGTGAAAAATAATATTCTGCCAACTGAAAAACTTGCACTGAAAGGTGCATCCTTAAAGTAATAATGAAGGTTTTACTTTCATTATGCCACGTGCTATCACTGTGATACTAAAGTTTGCAAATTAAGAGTTACAAATATGCCAACAATGATAATTTGCAGACAGGATGTCTTAGACTCATGTTTCCAATTTGGAGAACTGAGGGTTTTGCATCGTCATATATGGTTACAAAAATTCGAATTTTCATTAAGTGTTTTAACTGCCAACGTCATTTACTATATTTTTGCAATAATTGTTAGAAAAACCCTAGTCTAGTAGTATGTTGGTGTATAAGTTCTGAGTCCTAGATTCAAACTCCAGGTCAGACTTCACGAATAAAACGAAAAATAAATAAAAATATTTCTTTCAAGGAACTCCTCTCAACAGTTTTCTGGCAAAAACTCTGACAGTAAATAAAATTGCCATGAAAAGTTAGTCCTTCGGAGTCTACATTAAACATTACGTTCCGCTTCGCATTAATAAAAATTAGCACACACAACATAAATGGTGTGTGAAACTAGGTTGTTGTCTTGACTAAATTGATTTGAACATGTTCAGTTTTAAAGGTTAGTAACAATGTGTCAAAGCCTAGTGGTATCGTGGTTAGGATATTCCCTTATTTATTTCGTGCATTGTATTTGAAATTGAAAAGTACGTCTCGGGAGAAGAGAGTGGGTATACTTAGCGGCAAGTAATTTCCCTTTTTAAATCAGTGTTATTTATACTTCATTTACATACATACATACATACTTGGTCACTACAACCTTTGAATTAGGAGTAAGACCTAGCTTCTCACACCAGCTATGTTGTGTGTGTAATTTTATACATCAGTGACGGGACTAACAGTTTAAAGTCAACTCCTAAAGACGATTTTTTTGGGAAACTTTTCATGGCAATTTGGATTACACTCTCAGAGTTGTTGCCAGGAATTTGCTGAGAGGAAGTCGCTGAATAAATATTGTTTTCATATTTCGTTTTGTTGGAGACGTATGATTTCAGGTTTGAACCGTGACCTCACGTCTAATAAACCAACACTTACTAGACTAGGACGACTATAACTACCCTATTTTAATGTGAATTAATGGTGACAACAACCTGGTGGTATCGTGCATTTGTCTCGAGGATATTCCCTTATTTATTTCGTTCATTGTATTTGGAATCGAAGAGTACGCCTCGAGAGAAGAGAGATGTATTTAAATAATACACGAACTTTACTGTGTACAGCAGACTGTAAGCTCTGCTGTCTCGAATCGTACTCGCAACCTTCACACTCGCTAATTAGCATATTTGGCAACCGAAGCATTAAATCTCTTGAAATGTTATTCATGCTAAATGAGACTTGTGTTGTCATATGACATATGTCTGATTCACTGAGTCTGATTCATACTCGTCTGATTCCAATATCTGCCTCTGCGCATATGTTACAATCGAATTGTTATGCTGGCTACCAAATCACTGATTTGCGTAGCGCATAAGGTAGGCATTCTAGTTGTACTCATGTCTTTCTTTGGTTATTAAAGGGTCCGCCAAATAACTTTTTTTTGAAAATGCTTTAAAAAAAACTACTGAATATTTTCTCAAAATTCTTTTTTTATTTGAAAGTAACGGCCACTCCTGAATCATTTTCGAAGAAAATTGGCCCAATTATGCCTCTGGACCAAAATCCGCACCAAACAGTGACTCGTTTTGGGTGCGACAATTTTGCATGTTTACATACCCGCCAAGATCAAAATGAGCTTCATCTGAAAAGATGATTTTTTTGCCAAAATAGGCATCTTCTGGTGTAGGCTACTGCATGGCCAGCCGAGGCAGCCATTTGAATGAAATTATTTTCCATTATTAACCGGAAGGATTGTACTTTCAAATAAAAAAAGAAATTTGAGAAAATATTCAGTAGTTTTTTTTTAAAGCATTTTCAAAAAAAAAAGTTATTTGCCGGACTCTTTATAAAGTGTTCTTTCAAAGCGCTCATTCGTTTCCAGTTTCCGTTTACCTACGGATTTCGAATGGTTCCCTCGATAGTTGATTAAATTTTTTTCAGATTTTATTCAAATTTAACATCTAAAAACTATACATTCCTTTGACTGAAAATAAGTTTTGTAATCTTAAAAAGACTTCTCCTGCAAACATCTTTTAACAATGTTTTCCAAACTAATACCAACTTTTTTTTATTTTAATTCCCTTTTAAATTCCTTAAATCTAGAAATTACTTTCAAATTGAAATGATGAAAAGTAAAATGAAATTATTTTCCTTTATTACAGGTAAGACATAATGAAGACATCATACGTAATGGAACTCACTTTGTAAATTAATTGAGTTTCACAAGGAATACAAAAAAAAAAGAACGAAACGAAACTCTTTCGAAAATATTTGTAAGTACTTTGGAAACATTAAATGGCAGGCAATGAAAGAATGTAAAATTTTCTAGTTTTATAGGCTTTTTAGGAAATATTTTATTGAATAAACTCAAAAAGAGTAACTCAAAGGGTTGCAGCAAAAGCTTTTCTTCATAATACAGTGAGCAACAAAGCAGGTGTAACATGCATGAGAAAGAAAAAAAACAAAAACCCGAATTTTACATGTGAATTGTATATTTTGTACATGCTTTTGAATTGCTTTTGAATTGCTTATCATAAACTATAAAAGAAAAACTGTTTTCTTGTTTTATTTTCTTTTCTGTTTTTTTTTAATTCAAAGCAAAAGTCTGATAAAATTCAGCCGTCTGTAAAGGTCGTTAAACAAAAAAAGGCCAAAATAAATAAAAAAGAATGATATTTGGCTTTGGGGGAAATAATTTAATCACAAACACAAGTTTCTATTGTAAACCACAGCCGACTGAGGCTGTGGCCACTGTATGGACACATAATTTTCTTGTTTTTTTTTCTCTGTTTACATTTTTCAGCTTTTGATTACAAAATCATCTTTTCCAGCAGCATCACCAATCTTTTACTTGTTTTGATAGAAATCTACCGGCATCAGTTAAATGCTTTCTCTCTCTGCCTCTCTCTCTCTGAGTGTGTTAAACATGTACCATTACTAGTGTTTAAAAATTCTGTTTGGTTTTGTCATAAAAATTTCTCTTCTTCTCTTCTACACTCTTCTACTCTTCTGTTAATTTTACATTTTTTTTTCGTCTTCTTCTTTTTGTGAATTTTGTATGACAAAAACACAAAATTAATGTCTACTTTAATATATGGACAGTTTTCCGTTTATTTTTTTTTTCTGTTTCTGCTTTTCAGTTTTGTTTTGTTGATTTGGTTTGGTTTCGGTTTGGTATGGTTTTGTAAAGGTATTTTTCATTCACAAGTTTGTTTACATCATTTCCTGTTACTGTGTATTTATCGTCATCGTAATGTGGACACATGCAACAGACACAACAGCAGCAACATGCTTTTGCAATTGTGTTGGTAATGACAGCACTGTAGAAACTACTATTGCTGCTACTGCTACTGCATGAGGTATTATGTGACACACAAGAAGGACACAATACTATACGAATATGCGAGGGTTACACTTTAATTAGGGTATGGCATACGGTAGCATTTCAGTTAGTTTACTTTGTACTCCGTACCAGAGATCAGCATTGTGTATTCAAAAAGATCAGTAGAATCGAATCATACTTATAATTTCTGATACTTATACGTATTCATACTTATTTTAATATCATGGAACCCGTACTCATATTCAAAGTACGAAGTACTCATCATATTCATACTTAAGAACACGTATGATGTTGCTGATTTCGAATCTCCATAACTTAACATATATATGAATCACAAAATAAGTATGAATCGCCTACGAACACTAAAATACTCACTAAATAGCTGTGTGTTTGCTCTGCTTGCTGCTCTGTCTGTATGATGTTATTGATTTCGACTCTTCATAACTCAACATAAACACGAAGCACAAAATAAGTATGAATTGAGTATGAACACTAAAATACTCACTAAATGGTTGTGTGTTTGCTCTGCTTGCTGATCTGTTTTGTTTGCTTATGTGTCTTTTTTCTTTTTTTGTAAATGCAACAACAACTAAGACTGTGTCACTCCAATCATTTAGAAGTATTTATAAGTATTTTTCTAAAGTTATGAATCCAAATGAATAGACTTATGAATCGCACATATTTCGAATGGTATGAGTTTGACGTCAACGTTGTACGCATACTCATTGCAACTTGTACTTACAAAACCTTCGTTGTAGTGATTACGAATGAATCAGAGTGTAGTTAAATTTCAATATTGTTGAGACTCACTTATGTTCAAAATTTTATGAGTGCTTATGAGTAGCAAAAAAACGACTCATTGCTGATCTCCGCTCCGTACTATGCAAATATTAATTGAACTGAGGATGTCTTACATGGAATACAAACGTATCAGGTATGCGCTGTTGATTCTGATAGCCAGCTTTTAAAACATTCACACATAATTAGTTATTACAACCCTTGAGTCAGGATTACGACTTAGCTTCTCAAACCACTTGTGTTGTGTGTGTTAATTTTTATCCATGAGTGTCAAAGGGTTTATAGTTTAAAGTCGACTCCGAACCACAGAGTTTTGAGAAACTTTTCATGGCAATTTTATTTCGCTCTCAGAGTTTTTGCCAGAAATCTGCTAAGACGAAGTCGCCGAAGAAATATGTTTACATATTTCGTTTTGTTGGAGATGTCTGACCTGGTGTTTGAACCGTGGCCTCACATGTAATAAGGCAACACACTACCTACTAGATTACTGTGACTGTTGGAAACAATCCGTCACAATTACATGCCACAACTAGCAGCAATGGGTTTGCTTTTCAAAATATTGCTGTCAGTTCGTCTAAATTTGAGACCACCCTCGTAGCATAAATGTTGTTGTCATCATACATCATTTTGTATGCAACTAATATATTTCTAGCAATAGCAATAGCAGTAGTTGTTGTAGTTTGAAATTGCTGTAGCTGTTGCTACTACTGTTCGAATACTTTCCATATAAAAATACCAAACGTTACGTGTAAAAACGATATCCTTTGCCTACATGTAGATACGTATTAGGGCGCAACAAAGCACTCGAAATGGATTTGGGTTCTCTGTCATGCAATTATTTTCGCTGTTTGTATACTAAAAACCAACGAACAAAAGTTTTCTGTGAGTTTTATTTATAAGATTCTAAATGAAATAGTCATTCAGGGGCGTCTTCCAACACGTACTTCCTGGCTTTGATAAATGATAACAGCCGTCTTGTTGAATCTTCTTCTTAGCAACTCACCATGGACGGATATTGCATACAACAACACGTGCAAACATTGTTTTATCAAAATAGGTTTCTGTTCGGGTAATGCACCGAGCACTTCACTCATTTAGCTATCGACATAATCTCTTACCGGGAGAACTATTCGCAACGTGCCCGTACCAGTACGTTCATTCGAATGTATGCAGGAAAATCCGAGACAGTCAATTTTGCTTCGCACACAAGAAATTGTCTTTACGCAGAGCACAACTTGGCATCGTACCTAGAGCCTGCACTTGTAAATTCCACTAGCCTTGGAATTTGAAGTAAACGACATGTGTTTGCTGAATGTATTCTGGAGAAATTAGCAACTGACACCAAATTTCGTCAATAAATAATCTTTAGCAATAAGGCCCGAAAAAAACTGTCGAAGTTGGCACGATAACAACCTACGTGAGATCCAAGAGCATCCAACACATCGCGAAAGTCAGTGTTTGGTACGAATTTTGAGCAGGCGGGGTCATCGCTCAACGGCGAGCGCTATGGGTCTATGGCTATCAACTTTTTGTGTACTGAATTTGATGATCTGCAGACCAACGACATATGGTTTCCACTTGGAAGGAGGTATGCACCACAGAGCTTAAGCCACTTTGAAAAAACTGCGCGAACAATTTTAGGGCATGCTTAACTCACGTAAAGATGATGAGAACTGGCCATCAAGATACAGCGACTTAAGCCAGTTAAACTTTTTCTGGAGGGGTTTTCTTAAGTCTCAGAGCTAAGCTACTATCAACAGTGGTACTCAAACCCAGCATAACCCATGCCATTGGTCAAATTCAGCCTGGGTTAAGTGCCACAGTTGCGAAAAACTGAGCATTTTGGAATCGCTTCTGCCAGAGAAGCTGTTGCGGACATTTGAACGATTTTATTCATACGAATAAAAAATTGCGCTGATAACCACCATCCACTTGATTTTATATAAATTTGAAGATAGGATTGGTCAATATAACCCTTCATCAGTAAGGATTACAATCTAGTTTCTCACACTAAACATGAGTGGCGAGATCAACAGTTTAAAGTCGATTCTGATCGACAGATTTTTGAGAAACTTTTAATGGCAATTTTATTTTGCCTCAAGAGTTTTTACAAGAAGAACGCTGAAAAGAAGTCGCTGAAAGAAATATTTTTTCATATTTCGTTTTGGTAGGGCAGCCTGGCCTCCCGTCTAATAAACCAACATACTACCTACTAGACTACGGCGACTTCAAGTTAGGAACCTCCTTATTACATTACATAAGATTACATTTATGCATGTGTATGTGTGCACTATTATCCATTTATTTGTCCAATTACTTGAACCTACAGACACAAACCTCATTACACGCATCTAAACTTGCCCATCATCATACACATTGAAATTCGTACACGTCGTACTCAATTCAAAATAAATGTTAAGGATTTTACGGGGATCCCGATAACATCAACTTAAAATATTCAGCATAACATACAATGATACAACAACAATCATGTTTAACTCTCTTATAAACTAGCCGATACAAGTGTACCTACACACACACACGGGGAGGGAGAGATAAATAAAAATATATTAGTTCACATACAAATTAACATTTCAACATGCTCACACACGCTCACTCTCGTACACTTACAACAACACAACACTAGCAACTAAAATTTATAGAAAGAAAGCTTAAAGCCAAGTTAACAAGCCAATGAAAGAATAAATTGTGCAGGACAAAAATGTCACAGAAAAAAAGAAAAAGACGAATGTGAAAAAGAAAATGAAGAGAAAAAAACGGACGAAAGAAAAATAATAAAAGAAATGAGAGACACACACACACACACACTCATACACGTATAAATATAAACATTATATTGGGGCATGTGAAACAGAGATGACAGGACACTTTATTTTGGTTGGTAATTTAAAACAGGGCGGGAGGGGTCTCTAGTATATATTGCACTCGTAATTGTTGTAATAAAAGGCACATAATAGCGAGCAGAACAGAGTGAGTATGATATGAATAGAGAGAGAGAGAGAGAATACCAAAGACGTTGGGAGGGTGGTTTTTTCAACATACTTGGTATGAGTGAAAGGTGTGTGAGTTGGCATTATTAAATGGTCAAATATATGCTGGCAGCCAGACATAAAAAACGATTTACTTACTGGCTTAATGCAAACGAGAGCGACATTTGCACTGTAAGAAAATGATATGCGATAATTTAAATGCAAAAATCATTTAAACGAATAAGAAAAAACGTTTTTATTTTGTTTTTGTATTGAATAGTAAAGACTTAAAGTTTTAATTTTTATGATGAAAAGTGTTTCAAAAAATCTGTCGTTCGAAGACGATTTTAAACTGTACGTCCAACCACTCATGTATAAAAAATTAACACACACAGCTTGAGTGGTGTGAAAAGCTAGGTTGTAATCCTGGCTAAAGGGCTATAGTGGGCTGCCTATGGTTCTACGTAGACGTGGGATAAAGAAATACAAAATGTTGACCACCCATAATAACTAGAAAACTGCTTTGATTCAGAACAGATGTTGGAGATATTCACACTTAAGTAGGAGAACGAAAATTCGAGTCGGTAATACACTTTGTAAAGTTATACACTTTGTAAAGTGCTGCTAAAGAACCATACATTTGGACTATACACACTGAACGGTATAAATTTCGTATTACGATTTGCTCAGCGGAGAGAAATGACAGGCCTTTTACCCTGTATATAAACACGCTTGTAGTCCTACAAATAAAACCAAGACATTACGTTACAGAATATAATAAATTATGTGTTTAATGATCTATTTCGGGAAATACTACTATTCTGCAGTAATACTAACTCGTTGCTAAATGTCTTCATTCAATGAATTCCTCTGTTAAATAGTAATCAAACAATTTTTTTCTTTCACTGTAATCCTGTTATACTGTTACAGTAACAAATTGTAATTCACGTCATTGTTACTACTGAATCCTTTAAAATTTTAATCCAATAAATCTTTCTAAACAAACAATGAAAAAAAATACTACAAAAATAACAACAAAAATAGGAAATAAAAAATGTTTGTCACACAAACATGTATTTTTATGATCGGCTTCAAATAATCCTTTAAAGCTTACAAATCAATTTAAAAATATTTTTTAAATTCCATAAAAATCGCTTGTTTTACATAAAATTTAAACGAAGTTAACATAGAGAACGAAACCGTTAGAGACAGAGAAAAACAAACAACAGCACGTGCATAAACAAAAATAAACATTTACAGTGATGAACAAAAATGAGAGTAACACTTGAAAATATTTTTATTAAAAGCAGCAAAAGAAAATGTGAATTTAATTAAGAATTTATTGATAACAGAACGAAAAGGCAAGACTAGATACGACAACACAATTTGTTCAGTTTTGCACGTTTCTTTAGAACGACTGTCAAATCATAATTTCACATGGGTATCTGTAATCTGTCAGGATGGAAATCTTAACCATTTTCATTATGAAAACATAACATAACATAATTGAGATTATGATAAATATTTGTAGATCAAAAACATTGCATTGTAAGGGTTAAGTAACACAGAAAAAAATTTGTATTAACAACCATAATATGGATGATGTATCCAACCTTCTGCTGCTAGGGAAGTATTATATTAAAGACTAGGGATTCTAGTCGCCGTAGTCTAGTAGGTAGTGTGTTGGCTTATTAGACGTAAGGTCTCCGTTTACACCCCAGGTCAGACGTCTCCAACAAAATGAAATGTGAAAAAAATATTTCTTCGTCGTGTGCCTCTCAGCAGATTTCCGGCAGAAACTCTAAGAGCAAATAAAATTGCCATGGAAAGCTTGTCAAAAATCGCTCGTTCAGTATAGCCATTAAACTGCAAGCCCCGCCATTTGTGCATTAACACACACAACATAAGTGATGTGAGAAGCTAGATCGTCATTCTGACTGAAGGGTTGTATTGACCGATTATGTTATGTATCAGAGGTCAGCAATGAGGATTCAAAACGATAAGTAGATTCGAATCATACTTATAATTTCTGATACTTATACGCATTCATACTTATTTTAATGTCATACTCATACTACTTATATTCAAAGTTTGACATACTCATGGTACTCGTACTTAACAATACGCCTGATGTTATTGATTTCGACTCTCCATGACTCAACATTTACAACAAGAATCACAAAATAAGTATGATTCGCGCACGAACACTACATACTCACAAGAAGGTTGTGTGTTTGCTCTGCTTGCTGTCGTTTTATTTTTTGTTTATGTGGCTTTCTTCTTTCTTTGTAAATGCAACAACAAATAAGACTGTAAATTTTAACGAATGATTGATTTCGAATCACTCGAATCATTTATAAGTATTATAAGTATTTGCCTAAATTTATGAATCTGAATGAGTAGGCGTATGAATCAAACATATTTCGAATGGTATGAGTTTGATGCCAACGTCGTACTCATACTCATTGCAAGTTATACTTATAAAATCAATGTTGTACTGAGTACGAATGAATCAGAGTGTAATTAAATTTCAGTATTGTTGACTCACTTATATTTAAAGTTTCATGAGTACTCATGAGTAGCGAAAACACGATTCATTGCTGATCTCTGTTATGTATGACTACATACATACATGTTATGTATGACTAGGTATTCTAAAACTTAGGATATTCAATGGATTTTATTCTACTCTAGGGCAAGATATTCTAAACTTGCAACTCCTTGCTGACAAGTAATTGCAAAGCAAAATGTGAATTTTCTATTTACTTACTTTATTCATTGGAGATTGCTATCCTAACTAAATCGTTGTAATGACCAATTAAGTATCCCCATCAGAACTCTTCTGAGCTAGATAATATCCTAGCGCTTGTCCTGAAGCAATGATGTCAGATACTTCATATTCCATTTGCTAATCTTTACAGTATCTCAGCGTGCGGCAGTAGTTTTCCACCTTGCATTAATGATTTCCAGATTTAAGAATAGTACAATTACAATAACAAAACTACATAGAAAGATCAAGAAGTTCTCGAAGTTGCCAGAAAGATGAAACAAATGATGCATAGACACATTAAAGTATTTACTTTAGAAATAAATGGCAACAAATGAAAATAATTAAAATTAAAAATAATAAATATCTGAACAAGAAATACATTGTTTTTTTATAATATTTTGAATGTACAATTACTTTTGCCCTTCAGTGTAAATACATACATTCCTGCCTATATGTATGTAAAGTGTATGGTGGCTATGTGAAAAATGCGCAACAAAAATTGTCGGCGTTAAATTTTTTGGCAGCTTTTCGTTACGAACTGCGTTATTTTCGAAAAATTTTTGTTTTTTTTTGCTTTTTTTGTTGGGCTAGTTGTGGTGTAGAACTAATTGAGCGTTTTTCTTTGCCTAAAGGATATTTACAATAACAAAATCGTGTTAGTTTTGTTTACTAAATTCTCTAGCTATTGCTCTCTCTTTCTCTCTCTTTGTTAGGCATGTCTACAATATTTAGTGCATAACGATGTGTGTGTGTGTATGTGTGTGATGAATGTTGTAAATACAATACATATTATAAAATGCATGACACATTTTGCTATGCGGAGATTGAAAGAAAGAAAGAGAGTGATGGAGGGGATAAAGAGGGGATAAGTATTGTATAATATTAAATTGATAAACGATACCATTGTTATCGCCAGCATTGATGATGCTGTGTTGATAATAAAACGGCTTCAAAACATTACAACAAAAATCAAAATCATTGTCGCTGCTGTTGCTGCTGTTGCCGGTTGTTGTTATATGTCTATGCATTTTCCATGGAACATATTTCAGTGTGTGTTCATGTGTGCGTATGTGTGTTTGTACTTTTTAAACATCGAATTTCCATAAATTCACAAAATTTTCGCGTACAGTGTCAATCATGCGAATGTTGCCCAGAGCCTGTGTGTGATACGCTTAAAAATGTTGCCTTTATGTTGAGATATTAAAATTGCGAATTAAAATTGCAAATTTCGCCAAATGTCCAGTCAGCCAATTGGGAAAATAAATAAAAAGATTGGAAAGCTATGTCCGCTTTTTGAATGCTTAAGAAAATTTTGAACATTAGGAATGAAATTAAAAATTTAAATGCAAAAAATTATTTTTAACTTGGTTACCAATGGCAAATTAATGCCTCCGTAAATGTAAAGCTTAAGCATCTCTTGGGATTTTTCTGAAATTGCACAAACTTGCCTAGGATGCACTTTTGCCAATTAAGTTCTGTTATCAACTGGAGGCTCTTTGAATGATACAGGAAATTGTACCGCGAGAGTTTGACAAGTTTTGGTCGCACTTGCTAACAATAGGAATCCTTTTGCAAATTCGTACTAACATATGCGAAAATAAAGTTTTCTTGCTTAACAGCAGAATAAACACATCTATCTGGGTATGTAGCCAACAAATTCAATTACATGCCTAAATATTATAGAGAATATGATGATAGTTTGGCTATGGATTGCTTGAATAAAGTGACCAAGAGATCCGAAATACCATTGACTGGAATCTACAAATAGTCGATGCAACAGATAGCTTGCCCCTCTTGATGACGGCAGTCAGAAAATTATGAAGCGAGCATCAAATAGAAAAGATTTATTGTTTGAGACGATCAAAACCTTTGTTGAGAAAGCCCAATAGGAGGAGATTGGAGTCATGCATGAAACTATAACCTGAGGTTAGTAATCCTTTTTTTTTTTTGACAGTATACTGTAGATTCAAAGAACACTTAGTCAATATTGAGAACATTTCGAAGATGAGGACGAGAATGAATAATCAGAATGCATTCATGGAACCTAAATGGGAGAACGGCATTATTTGAATGTGCACTTAGACACCTGACTGGTGTTCTCTTAGTTGCATCGTATAGGTCTTGATGGGTTTTCCACTAGTAGCAGTGCTTCATTGGATTTATAAAAAAAAATGCTAATGGCCCAGGAAAAAGAAGACAAAGCGGTTGTGCAGTCTTTTCAAGCCAACCTAATCGTAGATTGTCCCTCTTACCCTGCTCTATTACTGTGGTATTATCCAGACTAAAATGTTTGCTATAAAGATTGCCGTAGTATATCTTCCGGTATTGGTCATTACAATACTTTAGCCTGGATTACGACCTAGCTTCTCACACCACTAATGCTATGTGTGTTTATTTTATTCATGAGTGGCGGGACCTACAGTTTAAAGTCGATTCCGAACGAAGGATTTTTGACTAACATTTCATGGCAAATTTAACTACTCTCACAGTTTTTGCCAGAAATCTGCTGAGAAGAAGTCTACAAAGGAAGTTTTTTCTTATTTTCGTTTTGATGTCTGACCTGGGGTGAACCACGGCCTTACGTCTAATAAGCCAACACACTATCCTACGATTTTATTGGATTTATAAAATAAATGCTAATGAACGAGTATAAACGGTGACAAGATCGTTCTTACCAACATAACCTTACATTTTCTTTCTTACACAATCTGATTACACTGTAGTACTAAAAAAAAATCGTTGCTATAAAGATTGCAGCAGTGTCAGCGTATATCGTTAAGTGTTATGCGCATAGTTTAGCAAATAAATCTAGAGAGCATGTGTATACCCCTGCCTAAGATTGTCCAAGAATGAGGGTGTTACTAAAGGACATATCGAGGCATTCGAAGGTTGCCCTGATAATGATTGCTGGACATGAGAAAATTGAAGGTAACAAAGCCTAAGCCCTTGCAAAGTCTGGTACAATGAATAATTCAATAGAATTTGGAGATGAGCTTGGCTATTCTCTTCAGGCAGAGAAATTTCTTTGTCAAACGAAGATTCAATCGAGAGCGTTAAAATCGCGAGAAGATGGTAACAAAATTATGCATAGAAAATAAGGAAACCCTATGGCAATGCGAAGGGCATAAAACTTTTTGTTACCCTTGGTCAATCAGTTGAATCAACACCAAAGCTTTCTGTTAATGCTTTGTATTTGCATTACCACAATGGCGATACCTACTAAAGGGTCCGACTACTGCATGGCCAGCCGAGGCAGCCATTTGAATGAAATTATTTTCCATTATAAACCGGAAGGATTGTACTTTCAAATAAAAAAAGAAATTTGAGAAAATATTCAGTAGTTTTTTTAAAGCATTTTCAAAAAAAAAAAGTTATTTGGCGGACCCTTTATAATCGGCTGGAATCGTGCCTGACCATCACACAATCATTTGGAAAAGAATTTATTGGTATCTACAGTAATGCTTATTGGTTTGCCCATTAGTTAGACTTTTATTGTTTGGATTATGCCAAGCTTCTGACTCATGGATAAAATTAATACAAACAACATTGGTGGGAGTGAGAAGTGAGGCCGTAATTGCATACAAAAAAAATATCTCTTCATCGCTTAAGTTTCAATCCTCTTAAGTTGCCTTTATTTGCTGATCACACTCAATGTAAATCTTCCTGGGAGAATTCAAATTCTGAAAATTACTTAAAATATGTCTCCTTACAGACGCCATGCGTGTATGAGTGTACTTAAGATGCTTACGAAAACTTGACTTAATTTTGGACATTATTTGGCACACAATTATGTTTTACAACAGCGTTTAAACACTCTCTCTCCCTCTCTCTATCTCTCTCTCTGAGGTAATAATCCTTACGGCTAATAAAGTGGTATAGACTTACAAAATACGATTTAATCATAAACTATCAATGCACAGCCAATAATAATATATTGATACTTGAATAATAACAACAACAACAATAGATATGTATAGGAAAACCTATACAACAAACAAACACATGTACCTTCAAACAAATGCACTCACATTGTTCACATTGCGATTCACTACATGCCTTCACCTTTAGGAATATTACACACGCACACACACTCAACATATTCTTATTCGCTTATTTCGCCGCTTTCTTATAACAGTTGTTTGGTTGCATGCATATTGAGTTGTGTGTGTGTGTATGTGCGTGGTTTGTGTTTTGTTTCATGTGTTCGTGTTAATCATTTGCTGCCTTATTGTAGTTGTAATCAGGATAATTTACACAACAATGCTTAAAGCTTTAGGCACAATTTATTCAACCATAATTCACGTTGTTTTCTTTCACTTGCTCTCTCTCTCTCTCTCTCTCTGTCTCCCTCTCTTTTTTTGTTTCTCTTTCAGTTGTTTTTGTAATAAATGAGTGAAATAAGGTTTTAGTTGTTGTTGTTGTTTTTCTTTTAAGCTGTTTTATATTTGCTGCTGCTTGTTTTATTAGAAAACCGCTACATAACTACAACAACAACAATAACAACAAAAATAAACTGGAAAAAGAAACCAAAAATTTTTATGAAAATATAGGGAAAACGCTTTTTGTTTTCTCTTCTTTTTCTTTTTCTTATAAAACATACAAACAACAACAACAACAACAAAGAAGAAGAAAAAACAAAGAATAAATCCCTCTAAACCTCCAAAAATATATTTAAAAACAAAAAGAGAAAAAATCAAATCAAAAGAAAAACAAACAACAGCTAGACGCTTTGGTAAACACAGCACTTAGGAAATCACAAAATACAAAAAAAGAAAGCATTTTAGGCTGACCAAGTGTTTATTAAGTCCTTTAGCAACTGAGGCAGAAAGAGTATGTTTAATAGTTTGGTGATCTTCAAATATATGTGCTTCAGTTAGAGTTACGCTCTTTAACTTCAGAGTTTTAAAAGATCAAACTGTGTTTTCCCGTAAAACAAACATATCCACAAATAAACTTTCAAAATCATCTACTTGATCGGCGTAGTCGCTGCTCGTGGTTCCAGCAATAATGTATTAACTCTGACAGGCAGTTGGAAAAAGGAATCCCAATTTATTATTAAAATAGAGAAAAATGGAGAATTCTAGTGGAAATCCTATTTTCCCATGCCGCTGCAAAGGCTATCAATTGCATCAGTGAGAGTCGCCGTAGCCTAGTAGGTAATGTGCTTAGTGGCTTATTATACGTGATCCCAAGGCAGATTTCCGGTAAAAACTATAAGACTAAATAAATTTGACTTGAAAAGCTTCTCAAAAATCTGTCGTTCGAAGTCGAACTGTAAACTGCAGGTCCCGCCACTCATGTATAAAATTAACACACACAACGTAAGTGGTGTGAGTAACTATGTCGTAATCCTGACTAAGGGGTTTAATGACCACTTATGCATGTTATGTATGTATGTATCAATTGCATTAATGAAGTCGCAGCAGCCTGGTAGGTAGTGTATTGGCCAATTAGACCAGAGCCCATGGCCAAACATCTCGAACAAGTTCAAACATTAAAAAGTATTTCTTTCGACGATTTCCTCACAACAATCTTGAGCCATGAAAAGTTTCACAAAAATCTGTCGTTCGGAGTCGACTTTAAACGTTCGATCCCGCCACTCATTGATAAAATTAACGCATACAATATGGGTGATGTGAAAAATTTGACTAAAGGATTGTAATGTCGCATTAAGTAAGTATGTAAGCATCAATCCCATTAGTTTTCAAGAGACCATCGTTACATAGTACGTATGGGTTGTGGGAGGAATAACTCACTTCCGTTCTTAAATAGTATGGCCATCTATAGCACAATGGCGAACCTTACGGGCCGAAAGACTAGGCGTTCCAACTAATAACTTCTGCAGGGAGTATGTATGTACATAGAACGAGTGGACAATATCCAAATTAACCAAGGCAATTTGAATACCTATGCGCTGCTGTAGTACCTAAACATAATCAACAAGTTTTTTTTAATTCAAGAAAGAAAGAAAAGTTTCAATAACAAAAATGTACATGGCCACCTTAAATAATCTAAATAAACCATAAAGTAGACTAAAAAGCAAAAGCACACATAGAATTCTGTGTGTTTTTATATACATTCACTATACTGGTATGTGTTTATGAGTGTGCCTCTTTCTCGCTTTCTCTCTCTCTCTTTCTCTGAAGTGCATACATTTACATACTTATGCTACATTAACATTCAAAATAGGCAAAATTGCCTTTAAATAGTGAAAAAACCAAAAGGCAGCAGCAACTGCAACTCAAACGACTACAGACACATAGAAACACATCAAAAGAGAAAGAGGAAAAGCGAGAAAAGGGCGGCTGAAATGAGAAACTAAATGTAACCAAATGACAGCATATACAGACAGTGTCTGTAAAAATTTTTAGGCCAACAAAAACGGTTACAAACTATCATATGTAGACAGACATACATAGAACAGAGAACAACAACAAGAACAAACGCATATTCCACAAAGTATTTCAATAAGTGGTAATACATTATCACAAAATATAGGCTAAATTAAGCGGCAACAATTTTTGTAATGCTTTTGCTCTCTTTATGGAAAGAAAGAGAGCGAGAGAAAGGGATTGCTACCTATCTCCTAATACATGTATATTGCAAACAGTGCAATTTTGAAATGGTACTGATGTATAACTGAGAGAGTACTTTTTCGTATCAAATGGTACATTTGTAAAAAGTACAGAAGGAAAAGAAAAACTAACAGCACATACAAAACAAAAAACAGCTGATTCGGAAAGTAATAGAACGCAAACTCCCTGTTTAATCAAACATCGACGGAACGTACGTTCGTTTTTAGCATATGAAGAGGATTCTCATTGCTTTTCGTCTTCTGAATACGAACGTACGTTTCTAGGACATTTGGCTAACCGGGGCTAAAGACTACAGTAAGCGTCGCGGGGTTAATGTGGCATTTTTTAAATGGAAAAGTACTGAAGTACTGAATTTTTCAACACTGCGACCATACCTCCACTAATACTTAAAATTATTTCTCCTCAGATAGAGGACACACAAACACTGATAAATATAAAATTCTATCTTGTTGCTGGTCAATAAATACTAAATATGCAGAGGCATAAAAAGAGAAAAGTTAAAAATAAAAAAAAATAACAATTAAAATAAATATTCAAGACACAAAAAGAAAAACATAAAACAAAATTTAATTTTAAAAAAATAGGTATTTAAAATATAAAAACAAGCTTAAAACATTTAAAAAATGTTTAAACACAAATTTGTTCAATCAAAATCTTTTACTCAGGCATTTTGATTGAACTCATGCAAAATTTCCTTCTTAAATTCTTTAACTAGCTGTATGCGATCAAATAACCTTGAAATCACAATAACATTTCTAACATAACATCATAATAACAACATCATAATAACATCATAACATAACATTACATAAAAGTTTACTCTGTTAACAGTAGTGTTGGTGTTTTTCTTATCAGAAGAAACTCAACACTCTCTGTCTTTGTCTTTCTTACAAAGCACGATGGTACATACCATTTGTTTAGCAAGCATAGTAACAAATTAATGTTATTGTGTTTGGTTTACAAATACTTTTGAAACTCACCTGTAAAAAACTGCACACCAACTAAACCCTCACCACTCTCTTCATTATTACGATGTACATAATTTATTTCCAATACAAACACACATTTGAATATAAAGAATAGACATCAAGCGTGTGCATTAATCTACGCACAAAAAAAAAAACACTTTTTCACATTCAAGGCCATGCACTAACAACACAACATTTTTTTTTTCGGTATAAACCGTTTACTCTGCTTTTGTACTCCAGCAAGGGAGTTTTTTTATTACATATTGAAACATTTTTTGTTGTTGCTTTGATTTTTACATATGTACATGGCCTTGCACTAACAACAACACTTTACTTCACATTTTTTGCTAATTTTTTTTACGTACACTCTTACTATTGTAAACCATTTTGAAAATTTTCCAATGATTTTTATTAAAACTACAAAACTACAAAAACAATTACACACGTTTGTTTTTTACACAATATATTATTATGATAACAAATAATTTACTTTTAATTTATCTTCTTTTCTTTTAAACAAACTTCAATTTATTTAACCTTCAATTTTAAACCGGACAAATTTTCACTAACACCTTTTCTAAATAACGCAAAAACTACAACTACCTGCTGTCGGCTTTGTAGTTCTTTTCAAAGCAATTAAATCAAATAACTTAACGATTAAAAAACAATAACAACAACAAACATCATCTTTAAGTGAAAATGAGTGCATATCCTCTCCTTTACTTTTAAAAAGTACAAACAAGCAATGTCTCCCACATTTTTTTTGCTTACAGTTAACACAAAAAGCTTAACATTAATAACCACCAATAAACATTTCATAAAAAATTTGACGAAATGTTAACCAAATTACAGCATGCCGTATAATTTCTATAGGCATTGTTATTGTATGTAAATGTGATGAGTAAACAAATCAATATTATTTTTGTTTGTCGCCAAACAATGTTAAGAAGATTTCTTGCATTCTGCATTGCTTAAGAGCAAACAACACTCTTTCCTCTCTGTTCATTAGTTTCACATGCATACATAACAACCGAAAGAAAACAAAAAGAAACAACAACAAATACAATCATGTTATTTTTCGGATTCTCTTATTGTCTTTATCAATAAGAAACAAAAACAATTAGAAGAACAACATATTTTTACACCACTCCCAAATTATGTAGTTTTACAGGGTAAAAGCATGCGGTTATTATTCATTCATTCATTCATTAAGCATCATGCATCCGCTTTCATGCTCCTTCAAATGTTATTCATTCAAAGTCCTAATGTTCTTCACCAACAGTATTCAAGTTTAATGCAATATACATATGTATGTACAAACAACAGCAGACAACAAAACTTCGAATTCATGCACACACAAATTCCTTCTCTTTGTTGTTCATGCATTCATTCACAATACGAAATGGTCTAACCATATTTAATACAATGTAAGTATAGCGTGTAAAAAACTTTCATGCATTCGGCTTCATGCGAAAATGCTTCTTCGATTGTTGTGAGACGAAAGAGTGTTAGTTGTTTGCTCTATTAAAGGGTTTTAAAAACAACAACTCTTTTGTATAACCACACATTCGTTTTTGTATGTTTTTGTTTTTATATTAATTGTCTTGAGAAAATAAGAAACAACATGAATGAATGGATTGATGGATTCTGTGAAATTTTACAAGAACAATTGTATTGTTTTTGTTTACATTTTTCGTCTCTTCACCCACCTTGTTCGCTCATAATTTTATACAGCATGAACAAAACAAAATTATTCTTACGAATGTTATGAATGCTTTTGAAAATATTTAACAGAGAGGAAAGGGTGGTGTTAGCTGTATACTGTGTAAAATGTAGAATGCAAGGGATCTACTTAACATTGTTTGACCACAAAAAAAAATAACATTGATTTGAATGCGACATTTAGACTTTTTAACTTTGCTGTAAAGTAGTTTACATTTCGTTAAGTTTTTATGGTATGTTCTGCTCTCCTCAATCAACCTGTTGTGTTTGTTCTTGTTGTTGTTGTTTTTAATTTGTCATAGGGTTTATTGGTGGTCATTAATGTTAAGTTTTTTGTGGTAATTTGATTGATCTTTAAAAGTAAAAGAGAGCATATGCACTCAATTTCACTTAACGATGATGTTTGTTCTAATTGTTGTTGTTATTGTCTTGTAATCGTTATGTTATTGATTGATATGTTATTTGACTTAATTGCTTTGAAAAGAACTACAAAGCCGACAGCCGGTAGTTGTAGTTTTGGCGTTATTTAGAAAAGGTGTTAATGAAGATTTGTCCGGTTTAAAATTGAAGGTTAAATAAATTAAAGTTTGTTTAGAAGAAAAGAAGAAAAATTAAAAGTAAATTATGTGTTGATATAATAATATATTGTGTAAAAAACAAACGTGTGTAATTGTTTATGTACGGAATACGAAGGTTTCAATTAAATTTCTTTTTCGTCTGTCAAATGGTGTACAAATGTAAATTAGCAAAAAATAAGTGAAATAAAGTGTTGTTGTTGTTAGTGCAAGGCCATGTATGTAAAAGTCAAAGCAACAAAAAAAAATGTTTCCATATGTAATAAAAAACTCCCTTGCTGGAGTACAAAAGCAGAGTAACCGGTTTATACCGAAAAAAAAATGTTGTGTCGTTAGTGCATGGCCTTGAATGTGAAAAAGTGTTTTTTTTTTGTGTGTAGATTAATGCACACGCATGATGTCTATTCTTTATATTCAAATGTGTGTTTGTATTGGAAATAAATTATGTACATCGTAATAATGAAGAGAGTGGTGAGGGTTGAGTTGGTGTGCAGTTTTTAACAGGTGAGTTTCAAAAGTATTTGTAAACCAAACACAATAACATTAATTTGTTACTATGCTTGCTAAACAAATGGTATGTACCATCGTGCTTTGTAAGAAAGACAAAGACAGAGAGTGTTGAGTTTCTTCTGATAAGAAAAACACCAACACTACTGTTTACAGAGTAAACTTTTATGTAATGTTATGTTATGATGTTATTATGATGTTGTTATTATGATGTTATGTTAGAAATGTTATTGTGATTTCAAGGTTATTTGATCGCATACAGCTAGTTAAAGAATTTAAGAAGGAAATTTTGCATGAGTTCAATCAAAATGCATGAGTAAAAGATTTTGATTGATCAAATTTGTGTATAAACATTTTTTAAATTTTTTAAGCTCGTTGTTTTTATGTTTTAAATATTTTTTAATATTAAATTTTGTTTTATGTTTTTCTTTTTGTGTCTTGAATTTAATTTATTTTAATTTTTATTTAAGTTTTATTTTTAACTTTTCTCTTTTTATGCCTCTGCATATTTAGTATTTATTGACCAGCAACAAGACAGAATTTTATATTTATCAGTGTTTGTGTGCCTCTATCTGAGGAGAAATAATTTTAAGTATTAGTGGAGGTATGGTAGCAGTGTTGAAAAATTCAGTACTTCAGTACTTTTCCATTTAAAAAATACCACAGTAACCCCGCGGCGCTTTCTGTAGACTTTAGCCCCGGTTAGCCAAATGTCCTCGAAACGTACCTTCGTATTTAGAAGACGAATAGCAACGAGAATGCTCTTCATATGCTAAAAACGAACGTAGTTTCCGTCGACGTTAGACTAAACGGGGCTTTTACATTCTATTACTTTCCGAATCAACTGTTTTTTGTTTTGTGTGTGCCGTTAGTTTTTCTGTTCCCTTTCGTAAATACATATAAATAAATAATTTTTACAAAAGTACCATTTGATACGAAAAAGTACACTCTTCACTACCATTACAAAATTGAAATTTTGCAACACTGATGTTAGCGCGTATGTGTATATTACACACGCACACACACTGATGTTGTTGTTATGTTGTAACTAAGCGCGAATATACGAGCATTAAACACGAAAAATTAAAATCAATTCAATTCCCCAAATCCCTTGCATATGACGACAACAGCAAGCAAGAGCAATATCGCTTATAAAGTTTCTCATACAAATTGTACAACATGTTGTTGGCTCTTGTAGAGCTTCATAAAGGGAGTTTTAAACAAATTGACTTTTAAAGCAGGAGACAGCAAGTATGTTTTGGATTTTATTGGTGTTTTGTTTTTCTCAGTAAAATCGGTTGTAGGTTTAAATTACGTCATATAAAAGTCAATGAAGACTGGAGGGCTTTCAAAAAATGCTTGCTAAATAACAGAGTCACTCGAACCATTTACAAGTACTTTTCTAAATTTATGAATCTGAATGAGTAGGCTTATGAATCAAACATATTTCGAATGTTATGAGTTTGATATCAACCTTGTACGCATACTCATTGCAGCCTGTACTTATAAATCAACGTTGTAGTGAGTACGAATGAATCAGATTATGTAGTTAAATTTCAATATTGTTGACTCATTTATATTCAAAATTTCATGAGTGCTTATGAGCAGCGTAAAAACGATTCATTGGTGATCTCTGCTTAAGGATCACACTACTCATGTTGTGTGTGTGTTACGTTTATACATGAGTGTCGGCAGGACTTACAATTTAAAGTTGAAGTAGAGTCCTATCAGAAACTTTTCATTATAATTTTACTTTACTCTCAGAGTTTTTGCCAGAAATCTGCTAAGAAGAAGGAGCTTACGTTTTTAAGGCAATTTTAATTTTTTTTCGAAGTATTTGCCAGAACACTGCTGAGAGGTAGACATTTCGTTTTGATCAACATGTCTGAGCCAGGTTTTGAACTACAGGCTTGCTTGTAAAAAGCTAACACACTGTGTGGTATACCTCTCTACAGTGGTATACCTCTCTAAATATTTACTCCACACAAAACTTCTGGCCCAATCAGTGGTGTTGAATTTCCCTTAATTGCAAGTTCATCTCCCTATTCATTGTTGCGAATTCCCATATGATCTGCGACCCAGCAGACAGAGTCTGATTAACCAGACAGTCCCATACTATCTTCGATTTAATCTCCTAAGAGCCGATTGTGCGAATGCTGGCCAAAATTTCTAATAGTATTGTTATGTCCCGACCTTTGTACTTTATGTTCAAATTTCCCATAATTTTTTTCAATATCATAGACATCCGTTTAGAAATTAGCCTCTATTTCTCCCAAATGCTTGAAATTTGCGTTCTGAGGCTGAAAATTCCCTCACCTATGCC
Organism: Sarcophaga carnaria; assembly: GCA_958299815.1. Lineage (NCBI taxonomy): Eukaryota > Metazoa > Arthropoda > Insecta > Diptera > Sarcophagidae > Sarcophaga > Sarcophaga carnaria. The sequence goes on from OY283150.1 coordinate 42,589,078, forward strand.
TGTCCTTTTTTCTATCTGTTCAAGTTTTGCTCAAAGTTTTACCAAACGCTTCAAATTTTCACTCTGCAGCCAAAAACTTCCACTCCTGAGCCCATGTCTGTTCTTGAGCCATCTGTTTACCACAAAATGGTTACTTTTTTAAAGAGTATGAGTATTGATCACATCATTCCCTTTCATTACTAAGTTTCGTTAAAAAGCATTTGTCAAAATCATAGTGCCTATTGGTACTGTCTAGGCGACAGTTGATGAGGAAGCTATCAGCCACTAAATTCAGGGCATTCATGAGGGCACCCCATAAGTTTTATGATAGACTTGTCCATCATCTTAACCATAGTCTAACAGAGTTTTCATCTCCACTACCATGTGCAGAGTAGTTCATTCCGCAATAGGAGAGATTTTCATTATTGCTGTTAAGACATCGCACGATGGTCATTACAATCCATTAGTCAGAATTACAATCTAGGTTCTCACACCGCCCGTACTGTATGTGCTAATTTTTAGCCATGAGTGGCGGGACTTACAGTTGAAAGTCGATTCAGTACCATAGATTTTTGAGAAACTTTTTCATGGCAATTTGATTTACTCTCAGAGTTTTTGCCAGAAATCCGCTGATAGGAATTTGCTGAAGAAACATTTTTTCATATTTCGTTTTATTCGTGATATATGGTGTAAGTTCTGAACCACCAGCTCGCTTTTAATAAATAAAAACACACACTCTTGACCACATAGATTCTTGTATTCCTCACGTTGCATTTACGTTGGAATCCTTGCCGTATTATTGATATTTATTTTAACAAATTAAAGACAATATATGTATGCTGGTCAAAAATAACGTTTTTTATTGTCCTAAAAATTACATGGAATGTTTAAATAGTTGTGTGCTTAGAAAAATCTAATAAAACAAGTCCACTTAACTTAATGAATTGACAATAAAACTCGATACAAATCACAACGGAAAACCAATTCAAAAAATAAATAAAAATACACACATACACAAGCAGAGAGAAAGAAAAAGAGAGATAGAGGCATATTGCGTTTATTTGCAATTGTTTTACAATAATTTGATGAAAAAAAAACGAACAACAAGCAGGTCTATTTGTGTATGCCGTCGTCCTCTATTGCAAATAACAAATATTTGTTGACTTGTTAAGCTCACAAAATAAAAAACGGCCTCCTTAATATTGTTTAAAGGTTTTGCTAAGGCTACACACACTTGCACAACAAGGCAAACATTTACACAAAGGCAAACGTGTATTATTTTAAGCACAACAAGCGGCGAGAGAGACGGGCTTTATTTCTTTATTATTAGTAAGTGTATTTCTCTTATAAACAACAACAACAACAGCAATGAACATTATTGTGTTGTTGCATATGCCTGTGTATTTATTAAAGTTGTACCTTTTTTTGTTAATACCCGAATTGCAACAAAAACAACAAAAACAACACAATAACATAATGTTCTATTTTTTAAGTGTATTACAAAGTATACTCACACCAACACACACATGCCACTCCATACAACATATAATACATACATGTGTGTATAATGTGTTCATACACTTTTACAATAACATTTCCTATAGGGAGTGCAACACTGGTGAATGGTGAGTTGTGGTGTGAGAGTAAGAGAGGCATTTTAACAAACATCTACTGATTATAGTTGTGTTGTGTAAATAACCCGTATAAATACAAAACCTGAATACAAACGGATAAACGTAACATCCTATAACAACAACAACAACAACAACAACAACAGTAGCAGCAACTATAACTTGCATTTCACTTCTCTCTCTCTCTCTCTCTCTCTCTCTCTTTTTAAGTTCTTTTGCTTTGGTTTTCATTATGTTTTGTTTTAATTTTTTTTTTTGATTTCTTTTGTGTCTGTAAATAAATGTTGGCGTGTGTGTTTATGTGTATGTGTGTGTGTACAAGTGTATTTAACTAAAAAACCATTTCACGTAATGAATTCATTTTAAATATTTTTATGGTGTGTTTGTTTGTTTTTTGCTGTAGTTGTTGCCGCAATTGTTATTGTTGTTGCTGTTGCTGTTGCTGTTGCTGTTCTCTTTTGTACACTACATTAAGCTGCGTTAAAGGATGTTTTTGATTTGTGACTGACGTTTGTAATTCTTTTTTATGTTTCGTTTCGTTTCATTTTTGTTTTTCATCTTCTGTTTTTGCTCTCTTTGTGTCTGAGTCCTTTGATGGAGATGGAAATGAGAGTATATAAGAGCGAGACCGAAACACCGACCAGCAGAAAGAAAGAGGGAGACAGAGTATTAAAAAAGAAATGAAATAATTGTAACCTAGACCTAAATTTATGTGGTCAACGCTTAGTCCTTTTGATCTCAGCATAAATAATTAAAAAAATGCTGACTTGCATTTGGCCGAGGACATACGCTATTAGCAGCTGAGTGTCTTACTATTGCAAATTAAAAGAAAAATTAAAATTTATGAATCTAAGAAAGGATTTGAAAGGATTATCAATTTAATACGTCAGTCAGACTTTCTCAATTTATTTTGGACATTTTTTTCGTGGATTTGCTATCTTAGCGATCTTTGTAAAACGTAATATGTTCGCGAATACTCTCTTCTCTTAAATTGTTTCTTTAGATAAACTCCATACAACAAAATTACGCAACATTTTACAACAAATGAATGAAGGATTCGCCCTACTCTAGCAATTATCTTACATACTTACTTACAAAATTTGTCATTACAACCAAGTTAGAAGAGAGTTTCTCACACCACCCATGTTGTGTGTGTTGGACCTACAGTTTAATGTCGACTTCAAACGACAAATTTTTGAGAAACTTTTCATGGTAATGAAGTCGCTGTAGTCTAGTAGGTAGTGTGTTGGCTTATAAGACGTAAAGCCAGGGTTCGAGCCCCAGACCAGACATCAAGACAAAATACAAAAAGTATTTATTCGGCGACTTCCTCTCAGCAGATTTCTGGCAAAAACTCTGAGAGTAAATAAAATTGCCATGAAAAAGTTTCTCAAAAAAATCTGTCGTTCGGAGTTGACTGTAGGTCCTACCACGCATGTATAAAAATTAACGCACACAACGTAAGTGGTGTGAGAAACTAGGACGTTGTACAATAGGCCAATTCGACCTCCGGGTACTGTACTTGTCTAACCTAACCTTTCATGTTAATTTTATTTTACTCTAAGCCAGAACTCTACTGAGAGTAAGCCGACCAAGAAATATTTATTCATTTCATATTTACACAATACTTTCACTACAAAGATAAAACTTCACATTAAATAGTACAAAATGTGATGATTTTACTACAACTGTTTGGTTACGTAATCCCTATCTATTCACATTTCTTCCAGATTCGGTATGACAACTTCTGGAATCTCACCATTAATTCGTTTTTGTTATTTTTCTATTTTATCTTTTGTGGTTTTTCCATGCATTTTTGTTATTGTCACTTGATTTTAATTTATCCTCTTAGTCAAGTAATTTCTTTAATATCTTTGAAACAACGAGTTATTTGCCACTATTTTCGGTTTTTTTTTTGCAATTTCTGAAGAATAGCTGACTCCACTCCATTTTAAATGGTTATGAAGAAAATATTCAGCCTGGTCTTCAGTGCTATCTTTAAAAGTTTGTTGGAGATGTAGCACAGAGTTTGTTTACTCTAAAGTGCAAGCTTATCGTACACTAATGATTTTCATTTCAGTCAAAATTGCGTGCAAAGGGAATGTCCTGTTGAATGCGGTTCTTTCAGTATTAGGTTCGCCATGTGAAAAGAGTGTTCAAATTTTTATACCAATAAGAAGCAGCCTTTACCAGAAATTCTAATCTGTTACTTATAATTAAACTGGCGATAACTCTCGGTCATATGCTGTTTACATAGTCCAAAACAAAAAAAATTTTTTTTGCATCACAAAACGTTAAATTACCTTGTCTGGAAACTTCTCAAGCAATAAAGCGTAAATAGGTTGTGCGGCCAGTTTTGTTAAACCACATGCCGTACAGTTACTAATTTTTAATTACAGTTCTAAGGGCCCTATGGCCTTAATGCTCTGAATTGAAGGTAACATCATATTACCGTCCAATGACTGCTTCCAGTAGCCGTAGTCTAGTAGGCACAGAGCCCGCGGGCCAAACCTCAGCTCAGACATCTCCAACAAAAAGAATTATGAGAAAACATTCCTTTCTTCTGGCAAAAACTCTGAGAGTAAAATAAAACTGTCCTGAAAAGTTCCACAAATCTGTCTTTCGGCGACGACGTTAAACTGTAAGTCCACACATACAATACAGGTGGTGCCTTGAATAGTTTTTTTAAAAATCTGTCGTTAGTAGTTGACGTTATAATGAAGTGGTCCTCATGGCTTAAATTAATACACACACAACATGGTTGATGTGAAATTCTAGGTTGTAATCCTGACTAAAGAGTTGTTGTTTTTTAAACGATCGCTGCGATGGCAAATCTTTTATAAAATGAATGGCACTTTACAGTCAAAATATTTAAAAGTTGATAGCCTTGGGAGACTAGTGGTTTTGCCCGATATTATTGTAGAACCGCCATGACAGATTACTTGGGTTTAGTTTGAGTTTAATTTGTTTGTATGATTTTAAAAGCCACCATAATACTCTTACTTTTTATGGCTTCCGAGTCATTAATTTGAATCCTCTTATTAGCTCATGCCTTTAGTCGCTGTATAACGTGTGTTTCTTTTTCGTAAACATTGATTTTCATTAATTTCTTGCTGCTAATGTTATTGTTTGTGTTGTTGTTATTGCAACGATTATTGTTTTTGTAATTTACACCGATTTAGTTTATTTACCGTTATAATATTTTTATTATTTTCGTTTTTAAATTCATTCATTTCGTTTCGTTTCGTTTTTATAACGATTTCAGCAGAGAATAAATTAAAGCAACTCCTTCTATACGTATGTGTGCAGGTACTCTTCTGTACTCTCATTACTCACTCTTCCTCTCCCTGGCTTTCTCTATGCAATGGCTGTTTAAACTTTTTAGTACGGCATATTTCATTTACTGTAAATCGATTGCTTTAAAGTTGTAAATACACCACCAGCAGCAGCAGTAGACTATAAATATAGTTGTATTGGTGTGTAACAGTGTGTGTATGTGTGTATGTATGTTCAATATTTTAAACAATAGAAGAAATATAAGCACGAAAAGCCAATGTTTATTTAGAAATTGCAATTAAGACCAATTCACTTGGAGTGTTAAAAGTGTTGGGCAAAAAAAAAAACTAAAGGAAATTATAATTGTTTGTATGTATAGTATATATGTGTACATATGCATGTATGTGTTTGTGTGTTTAGCATTACAGACGAGACGTAAAACAAGAGCAACAACAAAAATAAGAACAACAACAAAAAAAAAGAAATTAAAGAGGAGTAGGTCATTAAAAATTAGTGCACGCTTGCCTTTTTTCTCTTTCCGATTTGTTTTTCTTCTTTTTTTTTATTTTGTTTTCGTTGCTGTTTTCTGTGTGCAGCCATAAACATCTTGTTTAGTGCTACTGTAATCGTTGTTGAGTCAATAATACAGTCAAACGCCTCAAAGGAGCTGTACTGTTCATTGGCGTTCATTATTAATTACTGGACCCAACTAAGCAGCCAATCTTACGTTGCTTCTTTTTAGAGACGGTAGTGGTATTTTTGTAGACTTTTGTTTTATAGAAGAATTTTTAATGTTTTTTTGTTGTTGTTGTTTTGTAGACATAAATGTGTTGCTTCAAAATCTTAATTGAATTAAATTGTATGCGGCATTACAACAAATTGCCAGCTGAAGCAGCAATTTTAAGCAACAGCCGCAAGTTTTTAAGGAAATTTTTGTTTTCAAATATACCAACAAACGAATTGCTGTATAACACTGCGTGTGTCTTTAAAATGTGAACAGATTTTAGGTGTTAATGTTAAAGAAGCAAACATTTTTTTTCACTCATTTCATAGGAAGTATAAAGTCTTATTAGACGCGAGCCCGTGGTTAAAACCCCAGCTCAGACATCTCGAATAAAACGAAATATGAAAAATATTACGTTTGGCGACTTCTGTTAAGCAGTTTTCTAACAAAATTTCTGAGACTAAATAAAAGTGTCATGGAAAGTCTGTAAAAAATTTAACGTTCGGCGTTGACTACGAACTGAAGATTCCACAACACATGAATAAAATTAACACACTAAACGCGGGTGATGTGAGAAGCTAGATTGTAATTCCTTCAGTCAGGATTATGACTGTTGTTGCATTCGATTTAAAGAAAAATTCAAATGTTATGCGCTGCCTTTAGTCATCATTTAGTTTTACTCTGGACTTGAGTTTTGTACTCTGTTCCTACTTTCGAAATCACGTAAAGCTTCAAGTTCAAAGCTTCCACAATCGTTTTTCATTTCACTAGAATGTCTACAGTCCTTATCTGTACAATACAAAAACAGTACAATCGCAGAAACCATAGACAATAGCGCATGATGCCATGAACTCGACTAGTTTACTTATGAACCTTTCCTTTTGGTGTAGTCAGTGAGTCTATCTTGGCTTCGACGTTGTCAGCAAAATTTATGTCAGTCTGGAGATCAAGTGTAGAATCCCTTCTGCGAACAAGGAACTGTTATAGTCTCAATATGTAATTGAGTAGCAGAGACCTTTGTCGTAAAGCGAAACTTATACTCTTCAAGTCCCTCATTCTCTCTGTGTCTTATTTATGGCGCTATTAAGTACCGATGCAGCAGTCTTGGGAGTATTCGAGAGAAAAGATATACGTTCTGGCGCGTTGATTTCCGCATCTGATCCACCAATGAGCTGTAGGAGCTCCTCAACGTCATGAACGTTGGGGCAGCATTTTAATACCCAGCGGCTCACCATGTCGCTGGCTAAGCCCAGGCGTTCGAATGGCAGAGGGTGCTCCGGCGAGATGAGTATTTAATTGAGGCAATTAGCGGAATTCGCCGTAGTCTAGTAGGTAGTGTGTTGGCTTATTAGACATAAAGCCCAGGTTCGTATCCCAGGTCAGACATCAAAACGAAATATGAAAAAAAATATTTCTTCGGCGACTTCCTCTCAGCAGATTTCTGGTAAAAACTCTGAGAGTAAATAAAATTGCCATGAAAAAGTTTCTCAAAAGTCTGTTGTTCGGAGTCGACGTTAAACTGTAGGTCGAGCAAATTACGTATAAAATTAACGCACACGACATGAGTGGTGTGAGAAGCTAGGCCGTAAACCTGACTGAAAGGTTGTAATGGCCAATTATGTATGTATGTAATTAACGGAATTCGGCATTGAGAACAACCTTGTTTATGTCGGAAGGATCAAATTGAAGAGGTCCTGTCATCGATTAGTATGGCCAACTGGCGATGGCGCACAAGAAGCAGGCGCCTGGAAAAATGTGTTAAAACAGGTTGAAATCCCATTAATGAGTTGTTAATGGCCAATTAAGTAAGTTAGTAAGTAAGTAAGTAAGTTTATTTTGAAAGTTGTTTTCATTACCCAATTTTCTTCATTTACGTACTCGGGATGACAAACCTAACTTCTCACACCACCCATGTTCTGTGTATTAATTTCATTTATGAGCGTTGGCTCCGCACGATGGATTTAATAGGGTCGTAGTAACCAATTAAGTAAGTAAGTAAGGTCTCGTACGCGCATGTTGCGTTCGAGGTCTTATAATTTTCGCTGTTATAACGTTAAATTTCAAAGCAGACTACATGGTAGAGTAGTTTAGGGTGCCAATGTCTACTTCTATTAGTTATAGCAACGATCTTAACTTTATAGACTGTTTGACGATGTTTCTTCCACTGTGAATATGTTCAATACAAGATTTATAGGCTTAGCAACACGGTTTTCTATTCTCAATGTGGGTGGCTGAGAAACTTAATTGTTTAGGATCGTACAACAAAATTTTGGCTTTAATTTTTAGTTTAAATATGAATTTTTATTGCTTTTTTGGGCTTAAATTTAAGTGTCTGGCCGCACAGGGGATATTTCCTTATTTAATCGTGAGGATAGAGTGTTATGTGTCCTTTAACTTAATAAATATCCTTCTTAACCTCATGGCTTTTAGTCAATAATTTATCATTCTATTCTATTTTGAATTAAATTGATCACCAAACATTCATTTTAAAGTTTTAAATTTACAACGCAAAACATGTGGATGCGTACAGAACACAAGAGTAGAAGAAGAAGGAGGCAACAATTAAATTGATTGTGAATGTTTTACGTTTACGTACATTGTGGCCACAGAACGTATTAAACGAACAGAATTGAGTTGTTTGTTAAATTGTTTTTTTTTACTCTTTTTCTCCTTAAGCTTCCTTTTAAAAACAGCATTCCCTTGTCCCCTTAACTCTTCTTTTACTCTCTTGCACTCTCTCTCTTTGTCTATTGAAATAATACTTGAAATTCAATTGTTAATAAATAAAAAAAATTGTTCATATACACTTTACACACCGTTTCAAAGGCAGAGAAGCATAAAAATGTTAAGAAAAAGAGAAAAAACAAAAAACTAGAGAAGGAGAGAAGGAGAGAGGCAGCATAAGAAAAAGGATTCAACATAAAATGCCTATAATTTCGAAATGAATGATTCACAGTAGGCTGACTCTTTTACAGATGCTGCTGCACCAAGGGCTGCATATAAAGGGTGTTTTTTATAGAGGTATAGAACTTTAAGTTGCAATAAAACAACGATGGATTATTCGATTGACATGAATTTTATTTATCCGAAAGATAATCTTGTGGCATTACATTTTTTCTGGCATATGACCGCCACGGCTGGCTCCAATCTGGACGTCCAATTTTCGATGACTTTTTCCAACATTTGTGGCCGTATATCGGCAATAATACGGCGAATGTTGTCTTCCAAATGGTCAAGCGTTTGTGGCTTTACCGCATAGACCAATGACTTTACATAGCCCCACAGAAAGTAGTCGAGCGGTGTTAAATCACAAGATCTTGGAGGCCAATTCACAGGTCCAAAACGTGAAATTAGGCGGTCACCAAACGTGTCTTTCAATAAATCTATTGTGGCACGAGCTGTGTGACATGTTGCGCCGTCTTGTTGAAACCACATCTCCTGGACATCATGGTTATTAAATTCAGGAATGAAAAAGTTAGTAAGCATGGCTCTATACCGATCACCATTGACTGTAACGTTCTGTCCACCATCGTTTTTGAAAAAGTACGGACCAATGATTCCACCAGCCCATAAAGCGCACCAAACAGTCAGTTTTTCTGGATGTAACGGTGTTCCCACATACACTTGAGGATTACCTTTACTCCAAATGCGGCAGTTTTGTTTGTTGACGTAGCCATTCAACCAGAAGTGCGCTTCATCGCTAAACAAAATTCGCTTATGAAAATCGGGAACAACGGTAATCTCGTTTTGGGCCCATTCGACGAATCTACGCCTTACTTGATGATCGTTTGGCTTCAAATCTTGCACGAGTTGGATTTTGTAAGCACGCAAACCAAGATCCTTCCGCAAAATCTTCCATAAAGTGGATGGACACAGATCCAATTCCTGTGCTCGATGGCGGATGGACTAATTCGGGTCTTCCTCAATGCTACGCTCTACAGTAGCAATAGCTTCTTCTGTACGCACCGTACAGCGTCTCTGGGGATGCGAGTTATCAATAAGAGTAAACGTGGTGCGAAAACATTTCATGGTTAATCGAATTAACTGCTCTGATGGACGATTTTGTCGACGATAAAATGGACGTAGTGCGCGATACGTTTTCCGCACAGAACCATTATTTTCGGAATAAAATTGCACTATTTGCAAGCGTTGTTCAGGCGTGAGTCTATTCATGATAAATTGCCAAACCAAACTGAGAATAAATCACTTAACAGCTGTTAAATCGGTCGCCATCTTGTAAAGTAATGCCAACTTAAAGTTCTATACCTCTATAAAAAACACCCTTTACATATTTTTTCTTTTTCTTTTCGTTTATTTTTTGTTTTTGCTTAACGTCTGTCTGTAGCGTCATCACTTTACGCAAATTAATATAGAATGTTAAATGCCTCCTTGTAGGGTAATCAATGTTCCTTTTATTATTGTTGTTTTCCTTGTGTTTTCATTTCATTTTATTCTCGTTTTTCTTTTTTTTTGTTTTACTCTGTTGTTGGCTTTTTACAAATCAAACATGGCACCGAAGAAAATGTGTAATGAAAACAAAAACAAAAAATACAGAAAGACACACACGCCATAATACGATATAACAGTAAAAATAAAAAAACAAACAACAACAATAATAATAATAACAACAGAAACCAGAATAATAATAACAAGTTTATAACGATTATACTCAGTAGCACCTTAACCCTCCAATTACTTATAAAAAGAGCACAACACAACACAACAGAGGCAAAGCGAAGCAAGAAAAGTAAAAAAAAATAAAGGATTTGTGTGCTCATAATAAGAGTGTGCTAGTGTTTGCGTGTGTGCGTGTGTGTCTTTATTTGGTTAGTGTAAGAGTTAAAGAGTTAAAGTTAGAGAAGTAAAGTGTTTACATACATACGAGTACATGCATACAACCGTATATGAAAAGAAAAGAATTTTAAAAACAAAAAAATAATGATGAGGTGGTGGTGATGCCATGAAGAAGGAAAGAGTGTGGTGTGTAAGGAGCGTGAGAGGAGTGTTTGTCTTGGTATAATTTAAAACTTTCATCTTTACAATGGGATTTTATTGTTTTGTTTTTGTTTCTTTTCTATTTTACGATTGAAAAATATTCATACGCACACATATATACGTGCATAAGAGTATGTAAATGCGTGGATAGCTTTGTAGAGAGTTTTTAAATTACTTACAATAGAGGATAAAAATTCTACAGACATCCACGTCTATTGGTTTTACTTGAATATTGTAAAGGAAATAAAAACGCTTTTTTATTAAAAACAAAAGAAAAGAAACTTTATTGATGAGAGATACTACAACAAAAAGAACAAAAAGGCGTTAGGAATTCACAAGGGCAACTCGTAAAAATTATTTCCAATACCATCAATAAAAATTCTTTAAAATCCTCTGTTATGTGTGTAAACTTTTATCCTCAACTGTATGTTAGTGTCGTTTAACTCTTCCATATTATAGGAGAGTGAGATATTCATTTGTATGCGTGTGTGTGTGTCTGTTTTTTATACTCTTGTGTGTATATGGGTTTGTAGAGGAGAGAATTAATGCAAAAGTGCGTGCATTTCTTTTGATTTTCTTTGCATTCCCTGTTATACGTATATATATGTGTATGTGTGTGTGTGTAAAATGCAGCAATTGTTGTTAAACGCAATACCCTCAGAAAGAAATCGTAAGTTTTTTTCTTTTCTTTTCGTTTCTTTCCTATTTTTTTATTATATTTCTGTAGCTTTGAAAATAAAGCCATATACACACATATATATATGTCTTTGTATGTATGTATGTCTCATGCGCATATGTAAACATAAATAAATGTGTGTAAATAAATAAAACGTAATATTACAACAGAAACAACAATAAACGCATGTAAAGAAAAGACTCCAATGGCCGTGTACATATATTAGGGGGTAAGGGAAAAGGTAATTTCGTTAAGGGCAAGGAGCAGAATTAATTTAAAACGAAGTTTTAAATTAAAATTTAATATTTACCTGAAAATAAATTCAATTGACTTAGGATGATTGTAAAATGACGAAAATAACCTTCACTACACTACATACAATATTCCAAAGCTTTGTTACACTATTTTTAGGAAGAAATGTGTACCTCTATCTCTTTTCTGTTGGCAAGTATTTTATTAGAGTGTGATTTTTTTAAGCAATGGAAAAGGAATATAAATCTAAAAAAAAGACAAAACGCCATTACCTCGCATGCACAGGAGGCTTTCTTCGCCTATTAGGCAGATGTAATCTAATTGTAAATCTAATTTGCTTTGATTGTTCGTTAAAGTCTGACAATGGTTATGTCAGTAGTTGATCCACTAATATCAGTCACACTGCCGAAATATTTTGAATCAGTTTTAAACTAAAACGTTAATTCTGCGCTACACAAACTTGGAACGAAGGAATAAGGATAAATGGTAATGCTCGGCATTATATTACTTACTTAATCGATACTTTAGTCAGGATTACAACCTATCTTCCCACACCACTCACGTTATCTGTGTTAATTTCATTTATGATTGGCAGCATCTATATTTTATTGTCGACTCCAAACGATAGGATTTTTGAGAAAGTTTTCATGGTAAATTTGTTGTTAACTTTCAGAGAGGATGTCGCCGAAGACATACATACATACATAATTGGTCATTACAACCCTTTAGTCAGGATTACGACCTAGTTTCTCACCCCACTTATGTTGTGTGTGTTAATTTTTTACATGAGTGGTGGAACCCACAGTTTAAAGTCGACTCCGAACGACAGATTTTTGAGAATGTTTTTCACGGCAGTTTTATTTTTACTCTCAGAGTTTTTGCCAGAAATCTGCTGAGAGGAAGTCGCCGAAGAAATACTTTTTGTATTTTGTTTTGATGTGTGGCCTGGGGCTCGAACCCTGGCTTTTACGTCTAATAAGCCAACACACTACCTACTAGACTACAGCGACTTCATAAGTTTTCATATTTCGCATTGCTCGCGATATTTGAGCAGGGATTTGAACCACGGCCTAGACCTCAAATTTTGATCCCGCAGTCCTTTAAAGGGATTCCCAAAGTAGAGAATTCATCACAGAATTCGATATTTGTGCCACGACGATAGTTTATTCGCTCAATTACCTGATAGTAATATCGCGTAACCTGATAGTGTCCTTTTTTAGAAGAACTTATTACAACAACAAAAGTTCTAGGATGTTAGAGTTGTCATCTGTCGTGGTTTCGATGGTGATTCCATTATTATTGAGTTTGGTCGTTGTACTGGTTGTAGTAGAAACCATTCAGTCCTACTGTTGGCGCTATCTAACTTTACTTTCTAACCTTGCTATTCCAATTGTCGTTCTTGTCATCTTTTTTGACATGAAAATTAAGGCTTAATTTTAAAATTGACAAACAACTACACCGCGTCACCTGTTACTTACTTACATAATTGGTCATTACAACCCTTTAGTCAGGATTACGACCTAGGTTCTCACACCACCTATGTAGTGTGGTGTTAATTTTGTTCAATATTGATGGGATCTCCAGTTTTAAGTCGATTTCGAACAATAGATTTTTACTTTCAGAGTTTTTGGGCAAAAGTCTGTTGAGGGAAGTAATATTTTTCACATTCTATTTTATTTGAAATGTCTGGGCTGGAGTTTGAGCCATGGCCTCACCTAAGCCCACATACTACTTACTAGACTGCGGTGACTTGCCATGCCACTAATTTCGTTTTAAGAAATAAAACAATTCAAGTCCTTCTTTAAACTGACTTGAAAAAGACTGCAAGTAAAGCATATTTCGATAACGTCATCAACGGCATTTGCAACTTCTAAGTGTGTATAGAGTGTTTGAAATTCGTTTTAAATACAGACTCAACTTTCTATTTACCGTTGAGTTTTATAGCTGCTCTTTATGTTTGCATATACGAGTTCTATTTCCTTTGCAGGAGCACTTGCACTTGCACACACACACTAATGCCCAATAAACCGAAAGGAGTTTAAACACTGTGTTTAGTCAGTCTGGCTGTCAGTCAGTCAGAGGGGCAGTCAGTGTGCAAAAGAGTTGGTTGGCTGGTTGGTTGGTTGGTTGGTTGGTAATTCAGACGTCGTTTTGTGCATATAAATCGCAGACGGCTCTTTGACGCCATATTATTACAAAAGTAATGGGCACACCGTCATAGATATGACTCTATGGATGGATTTTCTTTTCTTTGGTTTCTCTTCTTTTTATTTTTGTTGTTGTTGTAGTTGTTGTTGTTGCATCTACTGGGAAATTTTACTAACTAGTATGCCATAGTATATCTTTATGTCTTCTTCTTCTTCTGCTTATTCTATTTCTTGCTTTTACTACCACTTTTCCCCCTACTTTTTTGTTGTTGTTGTTGTTTTGAAATGGTTTTTAATTCTTTTATTTTTTCTTCTCCTTTGCTTTATAGAGACGAGCCTTTGCGTTTAGTAAACGATTTTTTCTTATTTTTTATTTCCTTTTTCTAGCCATTATTTGTGTTTTTCGCCCAGTCTTTATGCCGTCTTAGTCTGTATTTGGCTTTTATTTTGCCACTTTTCTAGTCTCCCCCTTTTATTTGTTGTATCACATGATTTGCAAAGATTGTTGTTGTTGTTGTTGTTTTTTTAATGCAAACCAACAACCGCCAACTTAAAAAAAATTGTAAAAAACTGTCCAATTTATTTAGCCGCCGTGGTAAATAAAATTGTAACAAAAAACGAAACGAAACGAAAAATCTTTCAAATAAAGTTGTAATCAACTGCTTGGCGAGCTCAAAGGTGAAGAAGGAGAGTGAGGAGAGAGACCGGTAGATTTCTTAGAAATTATGCTTGTAATTTTCAAAAAGTAAACTTACTAAGTAACGTAGTTATTGTTCCGATACGTGGTAGGCGGTTAAAAATTTATTCTTCTTCTCTACTTCTTGCTTTTTGCTTCTCGCTAAAGAATAATTTACAAGAATAAGAAGCAAAAAGTGCAGAAGAGAAACAAAAAGTCTGTAGAAATAGTATTCAGAAGTTTTTGCCAGATAAAGTTACCAGTTGTGGGTGACTGCAGAGGTGGCCAATGGAAATGTATCTGGGGGATCAGTAATTAAACTCCAAAATGATTTCATCCTTCCGATATGGCTACGATTTAACAAGAAGTTCCTTACCAGCACATATAAGCTACGAGTTACTTACTTAATTGGTCAGTAAAGCCTCAGGACTTGGGTTAGGTTTTTGCAAATTCATATTTTTCCTTCACAATTAATTTTTCTTTCGAATCCTTCAAAGGACTAATGTTGCTGTGGTCTACAGGGAAATTTAATCCAATTGAAGATACATACATGCATACATAAGTGTTCACTACATCTCTTCAGTCGCGATTAAGAACTAGTATCTCACACCACCTATAGTTTAAAGTCGATACAATTGAAGAGAACGTACCATGATTAAAAGTAAAACAATATATGAAAATATAGAAGAGAACCAGAACTAACCTGACCAGCTTTCAGAACTCATTAGGAATCTAGTGAATCATCTTAGAGGGTATTTATGAAAAGAAACGATTAACAGTACCCCTAGCCATACATACATACATAATTGGTCATTAAAACCCTTCAGTTAGTACTACGACCCAGTTTCTCACACTACTTATGTTCTGTGTGTTAATTTTATACATGAGTGGTGGGACCTACATTTTAAATTCGACTCCGAACGACAGATTTTTGAGAAACTTTTCATGGCAATTTTATTTACTCTCAGATTTTTTGTTAGAAATCTGCTGCGAGGAAGCCGCTTCATATAAAATATTAAATATTTTGTATATTTCTTTCTGATTGAAATGTCTCAGACAAGTCTCGAAAAACGAACTCACTTCCAACAAGGCAACAGACTACCTATTAGACTATAGCGACTTCAGACATACAATATTGATCACTACAGACCTTTAGTCTGGATCAGAGATCAGCAATTAGTATTCAAAAAGATGAGTAGAATCGAATCATAGTCATAATTTCTGATACTTATAAGCATTCATACTTATTTTAATATCATGGAACCTGTACTCATATTCAAAGTTTGAAGTACTCATCATATTTATACTCAACAACACATATGATACATATGATTTCCACTCTGCATAACTCAACATATACACGAAGCACAAAATAAGTACGAATCGCATACGAACACTATACTACTCACTAAAAGGTTGTGTGTTTGCTGTGCATGCTGCTCTGTCTTGTTTGCTTATGAGTATCTTTTCTTTTCTTGTAAATGCAACAACAACCAAGACTGTAAGATTTGATGAATGTTTCGAGTAGCTCGAATCAAAGTTATGAATCTGAATGAGTAGGCTTTTGTTATGAATCAAACATATTTCGAATGGTATGAGTTTGATGTCAACGTTGTACGCATACTCATTGCAACCTGTACTTATAAATCAACGTTGGAGTGAGTATGAATGAATCAGAGTGTAGTTAAATTTCAAATTGTTGAGTCATTTATATTTAAAATTTCATGAGTGCTTATGAGTAGCAAAAAACGATTCATTACTGATCTCTGATACGTACATTGTTGATCGTTACAGCCTCTTAGTCTGTACCGGCCAGCTTCTCAAACATTCTATTTTGTATGTGTTAGGTTTACATGCATAATTGGTCAGTAAAACCCTTCAGTCAGGATTACGACCCAGTTTCTCACACCACTTATGTTGTGTGTGTTAATTTTATACATGAGTGGTGGCACCTACAGTTTAGGTCTCCGAAGGACAGATTTTTGAGAAGCCTTTCATGGCAATTTTATTGATTTTATTTTTGTTAGAAACCTGCTGCGAGGAAGCCGCTTCGTATAAAATATTAAATATTTTGCATATTTCGTTTTGTTTGAGTTGGCTCAGACAAGTTTTGTACAACGAACTCACGTCCAACAAGGCAACAGACTACCTATTAGACTACGGCGGACTTCAGGCATACAATATTGATCACTACAGACCTTTAGTCCGGATCAGAGATCAGCAATGAGTATTCAAAAAGATGAGTAGAATCGAATCGTATTCATAATTTCTGATACTTATACGCATTCATGCTTATTTTAATATCATGGAACCTGTACTCATATTCAAAGTTTGAAGTGCTCATCATATTCATCATACACGTATGATATTGTTGATTTCGACTCTCCATAACTCAACATATACACGAAGCACAAAATAAGTATGAATCGCAAACGAACACTAAAATCCTCACTAAAAGGTTGTGTGTTTGCTCTGCTTGCTGCTCTGTCTTTTTTGCTTATGTGTCTTTTTTCTTTTCCTGTAAATGCAACAATAACCAAACTGTAAGATTTGATGAATATTTCGAGTCGCTCGAATCAAAGTTGTGAATCTGAATGAGTAGGCTTATGTATGAGTGTGTATGCATACTCATTGCAACCTGTACTTATAAATCAACGTTTCAATATTGTTGACTCACTTATATTCAAAATTTCATGTGAGTGCTTATGAGTAGCGAAAGAACGATTCATTGCTGATATCCGATAAGTACATTGTTGATCGTTATAGGCGCTTAGTCAGGATTACAGGCCAGCTTCATAAACATACTATGTTGTATGTGTTAGGTTTACATACATAATTGGTCAGTTTCTCACACCACTTATGTTGTGTTTTTATCAGTTTTTATCAGAAGACTGCTGAGAGGAAGCCGCGGAAGAAATATTTTTCATGTTTTGTTTTGTTCGAGATCTCTGAGCCAGGTTCTGAACTGCGGTTTCTAGTCCAATAACGCCAAAAAGACTACCTATTAGACTACGGCGACATCAGACATAACAACTCTTAAGTCTGGATTACAAACTAGCTTCTCATGCATCTCATGTTGTATGTGTTAGTTTTATCCATCAATGGCAGGACGTAATATGGGTATGTCGAACGACAAATTTGAGCTGCTTTTTCATGTCAATGTGATATCCTCAGACCTTTTACCGGAAGACTGCTGTAAGGAATGTTTTCAAAATATTTTTCTTATGTTTTTCTTTGAAGATATCAAGGCTGAGCTTTTATTTCGAAACTCTCATCTAGTACGACATCACCCACTAGACTATGTCCTATTAATCTCGTTAAGCTTTTGAATTGTCAGATTTTATTCTTCATTCTGCATATTTCATAAAATGGTGTTTGACTCTTTGATTTATGATCTCGAAATCAGCGGAATATGTTGTTTTTCAGAAATTTATGTGACATAAGCAAAGTTAGTGCACCTCATTGCTGGTAAATGAAGTTAAGATGTTGAGCATCACTTGTAGAACATCTCTTTAAAACATTATAATTATCAATGCAGACAATTATGCTCAAATACTTTTTTATTTGTTTTTTTTTTGTTTTTCATACACTTTCAATAAGTGGTTAAATTAATGTTTATATCTGCAGGACCTTACAATACTTTGGTGCACAAACGCCATGTTTCTTTTTAATATTTTTCTGTTTCCTTTTCTTTTCATTTTTGGTTTTATTTTGCTCTGAGAATAATGATAAAAAAACAATAAAATTCTGAATAAACATTGTGGAGGGAAGGAAGTAAAACAATTGTATTAACGGCTTTATAAACGAAAAAGATTATAAAAGTATTAAATTTCTATGTTTATTTCTTTTTGTATTGAAAAGAAAAATTAAAATTCTAAATGGATTTGAATAATTGATTAAAACAATTAAAATTATAACCAGCGATTAGGATGCCCTGGTAGTCTAGTGGGTAGTGTCTCAGGCTATTAGCGTAAAGGTCGTGGGTTCGATTCCCAACAGTGACTCCGGGCTACTACACTACATCGAGCATATGGTCGAACGTATTCAGCTCGTGTATATTTAAATATAAATCGTAATTGTATTGTAATTAATAAATAAGTAAGAAAGGACTCTTTGCCTACTATATGAATCACTGTTCATGAAAAATACGGACAAATGCATTTATAATAATGGGTGATTTTTTAAGAGCTATAGGAAAAGTTTTCAAAAAAAAAAAACACTTAAAATTCAGGAAAAATGCATGAAATCTTTATTTGAATCGATATTACGGTCCATATAATTTAATGTTTGAAAATTATTTCATGCAAATGTTGACCGCGACTGCGCCTCAAGTGGTCCATCCGCTTAGTCCAATTTTGGCAACCTCTTTCCAACATTTCGGCCGGTATCTCACGAATAAATGCTTCAATGTTGTCTTCCAATGCGTCAATTGAAGCGGGCTTGTCTGTATAGACATGAGCTTTAACATAGCCCGACAAAAAGTGGTCTAAAGGCGTTATATCGCACGATCTAGGCGGCCAATTGACCGGTCCCGAACGTGAAATATAATGTTCACCGAACTCGCCTCTCAATAAATCCATTGTTACGCGTGCTGTGTGGCATGTGGCACCGTCTTGTTGAAACCACATGTCATGCAAGTCAAGCTCTTGCATTTTGGGCAAAACAAGTTGGATATCATCTCACGGTTGCGCTCACCATTCACAGTTACGTTACGATTCGTAGCATCTTTGAAGAATGATGCCACCAGTCCATAAACCGCACCAAACTTTGACTTTTTCTGGCTGCATTGGTAGCTTTTGCATTGCTTCTGGCTGATCTTCACTCCAAAATCGACAATTCTGCTTATTTACGTATCCATTGAGCTAAAAATGAGCTTCGTCGCTGAACACAATTTTCGGATCTTCGGCCAACTTTCCAAGAGCCCATTCACCAAAAATGCTGCGTTGCGGTAGGTCGTTCGGCTTCAATTCTTGCACCAGATGTATTTTGAAAGGCTTCACACCTAAATCCTTGTTGTTGAGTAACACTGGCCCAATTGCTGCGAACGGCGACGAATCGATAATTGATGGTCATCATTAACACTGGCCGATACAGCTGCGATATTTTCTTCAGTTCGCAGTCTACGTAAGCGTGTTGGTGGTTTAATGTCCAACAATGTAAATTTGGTGCGAAATTTAGTCACAATAGCCCGAATAGCCGCTTCAGTGGGTCGATTAAACTGACCATAAAATGGAAGAAGCGCGCAATGAACTTTCTTCACAGAGCACGCATTTTGATAATAAAATTCAATGATTTGCAAGCGTTGTTCGTTTGTAAGACGATTCATGGTTAAATTATAGACCAAACTGAAGATGTTTGACAGTGAAACAAAACACGAAACGTGCGTGAGCTGTTTAAACCAGTGTTGCCAAAAAGATAATAGGTAACAAATCACCCGTTATTAAGCAGTATACACTTTCGATCACTGAGTATATATTGTTACGTTTTTACCTTTTAAAAACGTTTAAAATATGAGCACGTAGATTGCAAATAAAATAAAAATAAATTTGTGTTTAGTTTTAAATAAAATTCTTCATTATTCGCACAATTCTGTGTGCCACTGTTCACAACTTGATGTAAACAACAACAATTGCTTCGTTTGTTGTTCCTCTGTTTACACCCTAGGCATAAACAATAACAATTACTATACAATTTTTCGACAGATCTTTGTAACGCAGATCTTCAAACCATGATTACTCTCTTCAAACACAAACCGCGTCTTCACACAAGACTGACTGAACTTTTACTAACTCAGTCGTCTGCTTTGCCTTGCATTTTATATGGCAAAGTAAGCAGTCTGATGAATATTCTTGAAGGCGAAGGTTCATGACTTCGCCTTCTCGAAATCTCTATAAACGTAAACATCATTGTTTCATTATTGTTGTTTGTGTATTTTGTTTACATTTATTCTTGTAGTGTTTGTAGGTATTTGTTTGTATATTTTTATTTACTTGTTATCAGTTTTTTATGCTGGTGTTTGTTGTTACATTAAGCAGTGCGATAATTTGTAAACAGGTTGGCTTTCTGCATTGGATTGTTTATGTAGCTTTTGTTTATAATTTTAATGTTAAACGATGTAAAAGCAAAACACCAGTATCTGGATTTTTTTCACTTTCATTACAATAATATCACGGTTATACTTCAGCAGCTTAGGTTTTACAATGCTATTCCTCATCTAAACTAAGGCCATGGTATACGCGGATTGCAGACAAGATGATATGATCCCGGTTTCTTTTACTGGGCTAAGATAAGTTTGGTTTCTTTGAAACTTTATCGACTTATCCACTTGCATGTTTATGAAAAAATTATTTTAAAGAAATACACAGGACGATTACTCAAGCATTTTTTCTTCTCAGCTGATATTTAACATTCCTATTTATTTTTTTGTTTGTTTTAAATTTAAACAATGCAATCGTATGTTCTGAAAGAAGTTAGTTATCCTGACTGTTACAATTTATTTCCTTTGAAAAAAATATGTATTCGTACTCGTATGTTTCTTATTCTTCTTTATTTTGGAAGAAAACATTATTGAAAGTGTATCCAAAGAATCATTTTAAGATTGCTGTGCTGTTGGCACAGGTGTGCTAAAGTGTCGATAAATTAATAGAAGAAACAAATTTTAAGAGCACCAGGTAAAAATTATAGTCTTATCATGAGACTCAAAAAGTATTTTTTGTTTGTTTTTGTTTTCAACAATAAAACGTAATAAATATTGAAGAAGGCAACTATGAAGAGGGTTTTCATACGAATGTTGTTAAAAGATTGGGTATAAGCATGGCTTTGTGGGGACTTAGAAGTTAAAATGGCACTCAAGATCATAGTTTTGAGCAAGATTTTAATGAACTTGGCTGCAATTAATCCCTTCTTCAATAAACTTTTAAATTAATCAACATGGAACTGTCAGTTGAAAATAAATTTTGTATATAGGTTGCTCTGATAGCGCTTAGATTGGATGAGACTTGAACGTAGTCTCTTGGTCTATATTTGGGATCATATTAAACTCGGTTAAAGTCGCCGTAGTCTAGTAGGTAGTGTGTTGGCTTATTAGATGTAGAGCAAGGGTTCGAGCACAGGCCAGACATCAAAATAAAATACAAAAAGTATTTCTTCGGCGACTTCCTCTCAGCAGATTTCTGGCAAAAACTCTGAGAGTAAATAAAATTGCCGTGAAAAAGTTTCTCAAAAATCTGTCGTTCGGAGTCGACTTTAAACTGTAGGTCCCGCCACTCATGTATAAAATTAACACACACAACATAAGTGGTGTGAGAAACTAGGTCGTAATATTGACTGAAGGGTTGTAATGACCAATTATGTATGTATATATATGCATATACCCACATGTTCTATATACCAGTGTAGCTTCGGAAACCCTATTTCACTACGTTCCAATTTTGAACAATTTGTGTTTGAAGTGTTCTAAAAAGTCGTCGTGGTATGGTAGGTAGAACGCTGACTTTTTAGACGCGAGTCCCTGCCTCAACCCTCAGCTCAGACATCTAGGACAAAACGAAATATGTCTTCTGGCAAAGACTCTGCGAGTAAACTGAAATTGCTATGAAAAGCTTCACTCAAATTTGTCGTTTGGAGTCGACTTTAAACTGTAGATCCCGTCACTCATGGATTTAATTAACACTCACAAGATGGGTGGAGAGAAAAGGTAGGTTGTAGTCCTGACTTAAACGTTGTAAATGATCGATGAAATACATGCTTCTGCTTCATTGAGAATTGCATGTCATTGTCGTCTTAATACTCCAACTTCGTTTTCTTTTTGTAGAGGCTAAGGCTACTTTGATTATATTTAGCAGATATATGAATCACCAGGTTTTAGGTCTCTTCAATATCTTCCTTCCTGGGTAGATGTATTATGACTCCCTTTTCGGACTGAATGAATGAGAAGAGAAGAAGTCGTCAATTATGATTTATTAGTTTGGCCTTGCACTATCGTTTCTAACTACCATTGGAACATTTTTCATTTCTAAACCGAGTATACGAAATTGATGTGTTACGTTCTTTTCTTTTAAAATTCATCACTTTTTTGGTGTGATATTCGTATGCGGATATTATGATTTTCATTCAAATTCCATTGTTTCTTTGCAATTCATTGAATTTCACTTTTTAAAGATTTTTAGCTTAACCCTCGTATATGATTTTTGTGCGTAGCATACGTATACAGCAATTTATTTTAAGTGCCAATAATTTTTAAACGAAAACAATAACAAATAAAAATTATGACTCCCAAAGATAAAGACAAGAAGATGATATAAATAGAGTTGCATCCACACAAGACGGCACCGGCAACAATATTGAAAATATTGGTAAAAATGTATTTATACAGGGATGTATGCAACAAAACAAATGTGACAATAACTCTGCTACAGCAATTCCTTTACATCAACATAAAATGTAAATTAAGGAGTGTAATATCGATTGAGTTAAACAAACATGGCCTTTTGTTCTCTTAAGAAACTTACAGTAATAATAGGAAGAAGCTGCATGACAATGGCAACAGTTTGTTTTTGGCAAACAATAGCGCTGTAATAAGTAGTTAAGCACATGGATAATAAGTGGATTCCATCATTTTTAGTTATCAAGCTTGCCAATTTCAAATTCACTACACAAAACAGAATTTAGAGTTAATATGGGGGATATAATGACATTTTGATTAATCGAAAGTTATCGATAAATTACACTCTTATCTGAATAGAGAAATAAATAAACATAATCTTCGTTCATTATCAATAAGAGACAGTTTCTAAACTATTATTCTATTCTCTAGGTCATTACAACCCCTTAGCCATGATTACAAACCAGCTTCTCACACCACCCACGTTGTGTATGTTGATTTTATCTATAAGTTGCGGGACCAATAGTTTAACGACAATTCCGAACAACAGATTTGAGCAGCTTTTCATATCAATTTCTACTTAATCGGAGGGCTTTTGCCGGATGACTGTTGAGAGGTAGTCGCTGAAACACATATTTTTTCATTTTTCATTTTGTTCGAGGTGTTCGAAGGGTTTGAATCACGGACTCACGTGTAATAAGCCAACACACAACATACTAGCCTACTAGCAAAGTACCTACTATGAATACTAAAATATCCCTTCTTCCTGTGAAGAAACATGCTCTTGGGCTTCATTGAGTTCTTTTCATTGTGAAGCGGTGGCATTATCCGATCTCCTACGACGCTGTTGGTGATGTCATTGTCAGTTGGAGTTCATGGGGCGTTCAATGAAACGATCATTACACAGCCCTGCATGGGTTTTGCAAATAAGATGGCTCCAGGTGTTTCCGAAGGCATTTTGTGCGCTGAACACGAATCTTTTAAAAATTCAAAATGGCGGAAATAAATCTGATTAATTTTTATAAACCTTGACCGCCATGGTTTATAAAAATTAATCAGATTTATTTGACCGCCATATTTGATCCGCCATTTTGAATTTTTTAAATCTGAATGAAGATCTGTAATCAGCGACCCCAAAAACCCCTGAGTAACAATTTTCAAGAAAATCTGATTAATTTTTAAGGACCTCCGTAATGTGTTTCTTTTTCTTTTGCACCCCTAGACATAAATCCACCCCCAACTTTAAGGGTGCATGCAAACAATTTGGCTTTGGGCTCATTTTAAAGAGCAAAGATCAACTGTCAATTTCTGACAATAGTGATGGTTCCAGCACGTTAGGGTTTAGCTCTGCAATGTTTCAAAAATGGCCCAAAACACTATTTTTTTTTTCTCGAAAATCTGACGTGATGGAACGTTTTTGAAACCAGATTCGTGTAAAGCGCGCAAAATGCCTTCAGAAACACTTGGAGCCATTTTATTTGCACAAAAAAGTCCAAATTTGCAGGGCTGTGTTATCAATACTTACGTACATAATTGGTCATGACAACGCTTTAGACAAAATTACGACCTAGCTGAGCACACCACTGATGTTGTATGTATTAATTTTATACATGAGAGGACTTACAGGTTAAAGTCGACTCCAAACGACAGATTTTTGAGAAACTTTTCATGGCAATTTTCCATTTACTCTCAGAGTTTTTGCCAGAAATCTGCTGATGGAAAGTCGTCGAAGATATATTTTTCATACTTTCGTTTTATTAGCTGACCTGGGGTTTGAACCGAGTCCTCACGTCTAATAAGCCAACACACTACCTACAAGACTACGGCGACGTCAATAGTAGTAGTATAATGACTCAGTAGAAAAAATTACAAATATAATCTGAGATGATTCTGGTGGTAGGAAACTTACTTCCTTAATTGGTCATTACAAGCCTTTAGACAGGATGACGACTTAGCTTCTCATGTTGTAGACTACTAGACTACGGAGGCTTGATTATGAATACTAGGAAGTATTATGTGTTTATATTAGTCCTTAAAGTCATTAAAATTATTCCAGCTGACCTCGTGTAACACATTCATTGTTTGGCCATTTATTACTGCCTAAAGACTGTTTTGTGTTTAATGCTGAAGGAAAATTTGTTGTCTTCTACTATATGTGAACCTGTGAGGCTTGAGTTTCTCTTTTTTTCTGTTCTGTACTGGTTCCTGAGTTAAAAATCATGTCAGTCCTGCGGAATCTTTAGAGAATAGAAGAAAAATTTTTAATTTCATTTGATATTTAGGTAAAGTACTAGGAAATATGACTCCATTTTAGGCAATCTAGGATATAGTGACTTAACTTAGCCCCTTTGCTTTAAATATCGCTTAGTTAAGCACAGTTTCCAAGTGTTGTCCTTCGTTTATATCCAACTCTTTAACGTCTCTTTATTGTACTCTTTCCTGTTGTGCTTTAAAAACACATTAAATACAACGACAATAAAGAAATATAAATCAATTCCTTCACATTTTTAAGGAATTTCTTGCTGGAAAATATTTTTACGTTGAAATGACGTAAAAAAATACAAAAAAAACAACACATTATTCCCTAAACAATTAAAAACAATTTTTGAAAGCCAATTAAAACTTAAATGATAACGAACACATACACTCTCCATACACTCTCCATACTCTCTCACTCTCTCTCTCTCTCTGTTTCTGTCTCTTGGTTATGCTCTGCCATAACTAAACTGTTTAGTTGCGTAACAACAAGCAAGTTTCAAACACAAAAATGTTCACAAATACACTTAAACGCACGTACTTCATGCACACACATTAAGGCCACTTCACTGTTATAAGTTGGAGTAATAGAACTACTACTCGTACACATTCTCAATTCACCTATAAAGAGAATATATAAGTAGTATGTACATATATACGTATGCGCGTGTTTGTGTATTTTTTACTGTAAATTTTTTTTCCGGAATATGATGACATTTCATATCGATAGATTTTAGCTAAGCAGGTTTATCGATGACTGTGTTGTGTGTGTGTTTGTGTGTGCATGTGTTTGAGAATTAGTGCCTGTTAATGTCTGCCTGCACTTTATATGTAAGAGAGAGAGAGAGAGAGAGAGAGTGTGTGCGAATAAAGGCATTTCGATTTATTGAAATGTATGGGGACCTGCTAAGTAATCTAAAATACGTGGACCATCTGATACGTAACTTCAGCTAGCATGCCGGCGGTACGCGTATATAAATTATTTGCATTTTTTTTTCAAGCATTATTACTGGGTATAGAGTTTCATGCCATTTTAATAATGTTTTCTAATGAATTTACTGTTCAATGCTTAAGTATAAAATTAACGGCGAAAAATAACAGCTTAAAGCATAACAAATGAAACACAATGATGGACGATGAATTTTTAAAGGAAATAAAAATGAATGTAAGGGCATGCTTATGTTAAGGACTTAAAGGACAAACGTAATGAATTAATTCTTCTGCTGTCGAAAGTCAAGTGAATAAAACACTTATACGACTAGGATTTAGACAAAACTCTTATGCTATTGCTTGGATATTCCCATCATGTACGAAACACAGCGTTATATACATTAGGACCACTGCATTTTTTTACCACATTTCGGGCAGTGCCTTAATGATAACACAGCCCTGCAAATTTGGACTTTTTTGTGCAAATAATATGGCTCCATGTGTTTTCGAAGGCATTTTGCGCGCTGAACACGAATCTGGTTTCATAAACTTTCCATCACGTCAGATTTTCGAGAAAAAGGGGGTTGAAACCCTTAAAAATAGCGTTTTTGGCCATTTTTGAATCATTGTAGATCTAAACCCTAACGTGCTGGAACCATCGCTATTGTCAGAAATTGACAATTGATCTTCGCTCTTCAAAATGAGCCCAAAGCCAAATTGTTTGCATGCAACCTTAAAGTAGGGGGTGGGTTTATGTCAAGGAGTGCAAGGGAAAACGAAACACATTACGGCGGTCCTTAAAAATTAATCAGATTTACTAGAAATTTGTTACTCAGGGGCTTTTGGGGTCGCTGATTACAGATCTTCATTCAGATTTAAAAAATTCAAAATGGCGGATCCAATATGGCGGTCAAGAAAATCTGATTAATTTTTTTAACCTCGACCGCTATATTGGATCCGCCATTTTGAATTTTTGAAACCAGATTCGTGTTCAGCGCACAAAATGCCTTCGGAAACACCTGGAGCAATCTTATTTCCAAAGCCCATGCAGGGCTGTGTAATTTCACGAATGTTGGTTTTCAAAAATTTGAGGGTTAATAGATTATCTGCATTAACCTTATCTGACGACTTTGATATTCAATTGACGTTTCCAAAAAAGTATAAGAAGTCTTCCTGGAAAATTTTCATGTAATAAAGTCAAAAGGATTTTGTTGAAACCAAATGCCATACAATTCATAAAAAAACCTCATATGAATGGAGATGCAAAACCAAATGCAAGATTCTCTATCTCTCGGCAAATGTTGTGAATCAATGAGTAAGTGTCCACCACCCTACACTATATCAAATAGATTCAATGTAAAAATCTTACTTAATTGGTCATTAATATCCTTTAGTCAGGATGACGATCTTGCTTCTCACACCAACCATGTTGTCTGTATTAATTTTATCTATGAGTGGTGGGACATACAGTTTAAAGTCGATTCCGAACGTTAAATTTGAGAAACTTTTCATGGCAATTTCGGACGAATAAATAAATTTTTCATATTTTGTCTTGTTCGAGATGTCTGAGCTGGGGTTTGAACCACAGGTTCGCCAATACACAACCTACTAGGCTTGATGGTGTCATTAGGCCGTAGTTTGGTGTAATCCCTAATTCTAAGAATTATTACCTTATGGCCTGTCGTTTTTAGTTGGACGATAAACTGAAGCTCCCACCATTCATAGATAAAACTAACACACACACACAACATGTGTGGCGTGTAAAGCTAGGTCGTAAGCCTGTCTAAAGGATTGTAATTACTAATTAAGTAAGTAGTTCTGAGTTAGTCAGAACAACTAATGGTTGTTGCCCTTAAGCTCCAGACAGCTGCTTAGGATATATAAATTCTTAAATAATATGAACGTGAACACAGTTTATGGTGGTAAAACATGGATTGTTTAGATTGAAACTTACTGAGTTACTTACTTAATTGGCCATTAATAACACATTATTCGAATTTCCTACTGCTTTAACACATCCTTCAAGGAGCCTCAGACTTTTAAGCGTTTACGCCAGATGGTCCCAACAATACATGACAGTACTTCCGTAATTTGGTTCTTCCAACATAGACATCGTCGCCCTCTACGCCGACTTTTGCTAATGCCAGTATTAAATAGACGTCACGCCAGAACATTCTCTTCTATTTAATGACATGGCCGAGCCTGTGCAACCGCTAAATATTGATGTGCTGCACAAAGTCTATGTCATTAAGGAGAATCTAAATACATACATAACATACATAATTATTCATTACAACCCTTCCATCAGGAATACGACCTAGTTTTTCGCACCACTTATGTTGTGTTGCAGTCGCCGTGGTCTAGTAGGTAGTGTGCTGGCTTGTTAGACGAAAAGCCAGGGTTCGAGCCCCAGGCCAGATATCAAAATAAAATACGAAAAGTATTTCAAAATACAAAGAGTATTTCTTCGGCGACTTCCTCTCAGCAGATTTCTGGCAAAAACTCTGAGAGTAAATAAAAATTGCCATGAAAAGTTTCTCAAAAATCTGTCGTTCGGAGTCGACTTTAAACTGTAGGTCCCCGCCATTCATGTATAAAAAATTAACACACACAACATAAGTGGTGTGAGAAACTAGGTCGTAATCCTGACTGAAGGGTTGTAATGACCAATTATTATTATATGTTGTGTACGTTAATTTTATACATGAGCGGCGGGACCTACAGTTTTGACTCTGAACAAATTTTTGAGAAAATTTTAATGGCAATTTTTTGTTTACTCTCAGAGTTTTTTTGCCAGAAATCTGCAGAGGGGAAGTCGCCGAAGATATATTTTTTATACCTCGGTTAGTTGGAGATGTCGGACCTGGGATTTGAACCGAAGCTTTATGTCTAATAAGCCAACACACTACCTACTAGACTACGGCTCATTATTGCGTTAGATGCGGCATTCATCTCCAACTCTCATTGGACCGAGGATCGTGCGTAGGACTTTTATCACGAATACTCTCTAGGCTGCTGCATGGCTGCTTAATAGTATCAATGCTTCTGTGCTGTAAAGGAGCACGGAGAGTATTTATATTTTGTACAGTATTTCTCTAAGCCTTAAACTTCTATGACCACCTACGTTCGATTTATGTTTAATAATAATAACACATGCAAATGGATGGACAGGTTGAATGAGTGCTGTTACTGTGCTGTTAGAATAAAAATGAAAACTTTTAAAGAGTTTTGTAAGGCAAATACGTTTATCTTTTTATTTTCTCACTGTTTCATAAGCTATGGAAGGAAAACTTTCAATAAAACCTGCTAGAAGGGGTAGAGGTAAGAGTTTAACAAGCTAGACGTTACAGACATGCTTACATACATACATGCATACAATATATGAAGAATGTTATTGAAAATGTTATTTGTGTCTGATGTGTTGTAAGTATATAAAGTTGTTACTGTTGTTGTGGTAAATATTGTTGTTGTTGTTGTGTTGTAACATTCATTAGTTGTTGTTTTGTTTTTTTGATGATTTTTGTTGAACTTTTTTTCATATTTTTTTTTTGGTTGGCTTTCTAAACAAATTTCTCAATGTTTTATGGTTTTTGTTGGTTTAGCTTAGTTTAGTTTTTAGTGGGCCAACACAGAGAACAAAAAAAAAACAGGAGGAAAACATTTACAAAAGAACACACAGACACATGGATTCTCCGTTAAATTCTCATTTGTATTGTTGTAAACTTGTCTAACAGTTTTCCTTCTTCTTTTTTTTTGTGTGTGTATGAGTGAGTGTGCATATGCAAGCGACGTTCTAACCTACTGTCTGTTCTATTCTCTCCTGCATGTATGTATGTGTAAAAGTCTGTCCTTCAGACTGTGTGTTAGTGGGTAGTGTGTTTGTGTGTGTGTTTGTGTACTTTCCAAGTACAAGCCATGTTTATAGTCTACGAATATAAACAAATTTTATAACGACGACTTTAACTGCACAATATAGCCATGTTAGCTGAGGATGGTTATTATTACCCCCCCCCCTCCTGTTTTGTTGGCTTGCTTGTTCGCGCACAAAAACCCGAATATGCAAATACCATAGGAAAACGTCAAGAGCGGGCGAGAGGAAATAGAAAAGGCAGCTAAAGGTTAGAGCGTGTTCTTCCTTTCTTTTTGTTTTCCTAAACACCCCCACTCGGTTTTGTTGTTTCTGTTTTTTCATATTTCATTACACTTAGACTGTGCACGTGTTGGTTAGTTTTGAACTTTGAGTCTCAACAACTGTCGTTTGGTTGCCTGGTTGCCTGGTTGTACGGTTGTTCGGTTTTCCTTATTGACTGACGTTTTGTCGTTTGGCCTGTTTTTTTTTTTGTTTTGTTTTCTTTTCGTCTCTTGATTTTATTATGGCTGTTACCATTGCCTTTTACATTCTCTTCCGTTACTTGAAGCTGTAAAAAACTAAAGCTAGCGCGTGTCGTATACTCTTCTTCGCCGTCATCATTTTGTGTGTGCAGTGGTAAGCATGCAGAGGGAAATGCATTGCGTTTCATTCGATTTTTCGTTATTTTTTTCCTCTCTACTGTTTTATATGCGCTCCATAAGTTCTATGTTTAGACTTGAAGATGGTTTTTGTAATTCCTGGCTACAATTACTCACACTTTTCTTCTACATGTATGGCTTACACACACAGAGACACACATGTAAATGGCAATTTTAAAATTTCATTATAATATCGCGCACACATTTTTAGAACTTTTTTTGTCCTCTTAACGTTTTTGTTACCCCTTATGCCCTGCAGTTAAAGCTATTTTACATTTTATTGCTTTATTGTAAGGTCCCAGTTCTATGCTTTTTTTTTGCTTCTCTTTGGATGGGCCCTGGTATTGTAAAATTAGTGCAAATAGTGGTGGCTGGGTGTAGTAAAACTGCATTTGACTATAATTCACCTGCAGGGTTTTAGTTTTTATGTTTGTTGTTGTCGTTGTTGTTGTTGTTGTTGTTATTTTTGGGAAATATTATGGCTGTGTTTAACCGCACATCATTTATTTGCCATTCGTAATGTTTGCTGCCATAGAAAAAAGCTTAATAAAGTTGTAGGACGTGAAAGCATGTGAATATGTTACCAGAAGAAGTCTTATGAACCTTGTATTGGGAATTTGTTAACCTAGTTTTACGCCTTAAAACCTCAAATGAAAAAAAAACATTTCCACGTATGATTTACTTGGAAGTATAATTTCGCCATGGAATTGAAGTCACCGTAGTCTAGTCTCAGGTCCAAACCCCAGCTGAGAATTCACGAATCTCAATATAAACAAATTGTCATGCTATTCTTGAGTTTATCTTATAGTCGGCTCACATAAAATAAACTCGAGAAAGGAATGGGACTGTCTGATAATGGTTTGTGTGGAGTCCTGACTGTCTAAGTTAATTTGAGCACCTCTTGCGATGGTGTGCACTTCCGCATGGAAGATAGGTTTCGCATGGAAGATATTTTATTCGCCTAAAGCATACAGCTATGAAGCTGGTTGTCAAATATTACTTGTTCACAGTGTTCGTACGCATGTAGAGAGACTCATGTTGCCAGAGTGCTTAGAAGAAGTTGTCATGTTAGACCATCTATCGGATTTAAATTTGAACCACCGGTTATTTCAAATCTGCCAATACTTATTATTCTGTCACAAAATTCAGTGTATTATCTCCACTGAACATAATGAATCGATTTACGCTTGAACGTTGGGATTTATTGGAAATTTATTACCAAAACAAAGAAAATTGGTTGGTAATTGCACGAAAAGTAGATTTTCCTTTTGATGGGAACGTTAATAAGCAAAATTGCCATATTTGGAGCTCATAAAACCCACGCGTGGTCTTACAGAAGCCCATTACGAATGACTCTTTAGTACGGCTTATGGAGCGGAGACATCTTTGGCCCAAATTTGAAAAGGAGGATGGTGCAGCCATTACGGTCACTGGAGACACCTATCGCACTATGATAATCGATTTTTTTTTTGGACCCGCTCTTCATGTTACTGACGTGAACGATGTTTGATTTCAATAAGCTGATGCAACTTGCCATATATCTCACGCCACAATCGATTTATTGCGTCAAACTTTCGATGGCCGTTTAATTAGCCGAAATGGTGATAACAATTAGCGGCTAAGAAGCTGCGATTTGGCACCGTTGGACTATTTGCTGTGATGCGCTGTTGAAGAAAAGTGTTATGCCGACAAACCAGAGACAATAAAGCATTTGAAGGCCAACATTTGTGATGCAATTGCCGAGATACGACTCCATACACTCGAGAAAAGTGCAAGAAAGTGCAAACCATTTTTGTTTTCTTGTATTTTTAAATTTAAACTTTTACATGGCCCACCCTTTACTTAACATAGAGCCTGCATTTTCTATTAAAAGACAGTCTTATATTACTTGGGAAACTTTCCGTTGTTCTCTAAACTTTAGAAAAATGTTCAGTGTAATGTGCCTTTTTTCTCTGTACAGATTTAAGTTCAAAGCCAACGTATCAAAACATATAATTTTTTTTCGATTTAAACTTTTTAAACTCATAAATGAACCTGTTGCTGCATAAGCCTTTAAATCAGAAATTCTTTAATGAGAAATTGAATGAAAAAAAGAAAATCATACACAATTAACTTTAATACGTCGGCCCCCTCCAGGGTATTTGTACAGAATTATCAGAAGAGATCAACAAATTAAGCTGGTCAATTAAAAATAAATTAAAAACATTTAACGGCCAGTATTACAACCGTAAAGTATCCACTTAAAACCGGTGAAAAAAATTGCAATCTTCTGTCAAAATCCTGTCAGATTTCTTTGTTCTTTCATGCGTGCAAGTACAATGTATTCTATTGATAGACAGACAGAGCATGCAGCTCATGCATATACTGTGAGTCAGTGTGAGTAAATGTGAAGTGTGTGTGTGTGTGTGGTAAGCAATTAATCTACCGCATTATTAACACCAGCGATGTTGATGCTGTTGTTACCACAGATTAATGTAGACGCCTTGAAATATCAGAAAAATATTAACGAATGGCAGCGGCATTAATAAAAAAAGCACAGGAAAAACGGAGAGAAAAACAATCAGGATTTTTATAATTACGAAACCAAAGCAAACCGAAAGATTAAATGTGATGATATAATTGCAACAAAAAAGCAACAACACAATAAATTTATGTGTGGCATAATGGAAAAATTACAAGAAAACCACACACTTACACATGCAAACAAATGCAAAAAATTAAGAATTAAAATGTAAAATTGATTTTACCCATGCAACTCCAACGACTACCCTTGCCACAGAGCCACAGCCGTTGCCACAATTCCATTGCCATTGCCATTGCCAATAGCAGCCAGCCAGCCAGCCACTACTGATGTGCCATATTGTTGCATTAAATCTTGTGAGTGCAATCAATGATTATCATCTTTTTACAACAAATTAAATCTACATAAATTTCAGAACCAGTACGTATGTACATACATACAACACATCATACAATGCTGCACAACAGCAACACAACACAACAACAACAACAATATCATGTACTTGTAATATATTATTGAGGCATCTTTATAGTGTTGCCCTGCATGCATATGATGTTGATGATGCATGTATTGCTGTCGATACATTTTGATGCATCGAATTGTTGTACAACATGAACATTAAATGCTTCACATGAAGTACTTACTACATGTCCACTGGGGGCAAAATTATTTTCATTCTTGATTTTTTTTTTACACATTTTTTTAATCGAAATTCTCATAAATGTCTCATTGCATTCATTGCTTTACGTTAACAGACAGACACTGTGTAAAATAAATTTAAGGACACAATTTTACGTAATTCAGTTACAATTTTTAATTTCCTAAGGAAATTCCCCTCAGTATTAATCAAAAATTAATTGAATGTTCACAAGAGTATTTACAACTTTAACGACGAATAAATTCAATCATAACGATGGATGCAACAAAAGTTTTCGATATTCCTGTTTATTTTAACATAAAAAAGCACACAATGACAATTGCAGTATTGAGTGAGAGCTCAAGCTATTAGAGCTTTAGGGTTGTATGCTGAATATTCTTGTTTAACTTCAGACCCTCCAATGAGGATGTCGGCAAATTTATTAACGAGGAACCTATTCAAACGTAGAAAATAGAAGTAAGTCGGCTATGAAATCTGGATGAGGCACAATAGTATCTTAAAAACATTCCTCACGTTTTCATCAAGACTTACGAAGTCGAGGTGAATTAAAAACTTTCCGATGAAACCTAAAATCTGTTGCCAACAACGCCAGAGTTCATTCAGCGTTAATTGGTCACACCAATCGACGACAGGGCTTCCTCGATTTGGTCCTTCCAATGGATACAAGGTCGTTCTCTACGCCGACTTCCGCAGATTCCCGCATTAAATACCCGTCACGCTGGAGCATCCTCCTCCTACATTCGAACGAAATGGCCGAGCCAGCACAGCCGCTGGATATTAATACGCTGTACAACATCCATGTCATTGAGGAGCTCATACAGGTCACTGTTGGATCGGATGCGGAAATCATCGCCAACACGTACTGGACCGAATATCTTACGCAGTACTTTTCTTTCGAACACTCTCAAGGCTGCTGCATCAGTACTTAATAGGGTCCATACCTCTGCGCCATAAAGAAGCACGGGTAGGATGAGTGTCTTGTAGAGTGTTAGCTTCGTCGTACGAGAGAGGTCTCTACTTCTCAATTGCCTATTGAGACCATAGTAGCACCTGTTGGCAAGAGTGATCCTGCGCTTGATCTCCAGACTGACATCATTTTTGGTGGTAACGGCGGAGCCAAGATAAATAAATTCCTTGACTGTTTCAAAAGTATAGTTATCGGCCGTAATCTGTGAATCAATAACCCTCACGTCTCTACTTGTCGATAACATACATATACTTTGTTTTGCCCTCATTTACTGCCAGATTCATCTTAGTAGACTATCGTTCAATAGCACTAAAGGCAACAGTAACATCTCGCTTGGTACGCCCTATGATGTCAATGTCGTCAGCGTACGCAAGCAACTGGACCCTTTCTTGAAAAATGGTGCCATTGCGATGCACTCCCGCCTTTCGCAGCACACTCTCCACGACGAAGTTGAAGAGGTCGCATGATAAGGGGTCGCCTTGTCTGAAACCTCGCACGGTATCAAAATGTTCGGAGAGGTCCATTCCTACCTTGACGGAGCTGCAGGAATTGTTCAACGTCATACTGGATAGCCTTATTAGCTTTGCAGGTATAAGTAGATCAGACATTGCGCCAAAAACACGATCCCTTATGGGGCTATCGAAAGTTGCCTTATAGTCAATTGTGAGTGTCCTTGATGAAAAACGCTATATTTTACAGTTCTACTGTAAAAAAAAGACTATTTTGCCATTCTCCACAGCTATTTTCCCAAGACCTATCCTTTTCTGAAATGTTTGTGTATTTTGGGGTAGGAGTTCCACGTTTTTTTCCGAAACTCGATCATTTACTTGGCACCTTATCCACATTGATTATTTCTGCAACAACGCTGGCCGCTTTCAAAGCGAGATTCATTACACATCTTTAGCCAATTCCTTTCCAAAACTGATAACAAGTATGCGGTGTTCAAAATTTGTTCCCCTTATTGAAGAAGCACTTATCATAAAAGTCTCTTACATTACCTGTAAAAATAGTATTAATGGCCGCCCATATACTTAAGCCAACGCACTACCTACTAGACTACGAAGACTTCGCATATAATGAAGTCAAGTTCGATTATATTGTGCAACTCAAGGCCTCTTCTTATTGAAACCACACACTGTTTAGTTCATGGAATTCAATTGCAGGCCATAAAAGTTAGCTATTATACGGAAGCCGCCGTGGTCTTGTAGGTAGTGTGTTGGCTTATTAGAGGCCTCGGTTCAAACCCTAGTTCAGGCATCTCCAACTAAACGAAATATGAAAAAATATTTCTTTGGCAACTTTCTCTCAACAGATTTCTGGCAAAAACTCTGAGAGTAAAATAAAACTGCCATGAAAAGTTTCCCAAAAATCTGAAGTTCGGATTCGACTTTAAACTGTAGGTCCCGCCACTCATGTATAAAATTAACCCACACAACATAAGTGGTGTGAGAAACTAGGTCGTAAACGTGACTGAAAGGTTGTAATGACCAATTATGTGTGTATGCATGTATGATACGACCTTAGCGTGACCATATTAAATTTAAACTGTAATGCGCAGCATGCATTCACTTTTTGGAATGCAGTGTCATTTTCAAATCAATTTCTGAATCCTCTGAACGTCCACATTCGATAGTTTTGGCTGCTGAAGAGACTATCGAGTCTAAATTTTTGGTTAAAAAAATCAACACTAAAAGACTGTTTGTAAAGAAGCATGGCTTCGTCGACCTATGTATGTGCTTCAAAATTAATCATTTTACGTTGTGTCCTTTCGAAGTAAAATTATGTTAAAAAAAATGGAAATTAATTCACGTTATACTCTCTCTTTCTCATGCAGTTTAATAATTGTCTCCTTAAAGTCTGAATGAAAACAACGCTCTTTCAAACACAATATATACAGAGCCAGTGTATGTACGATAATACTTGTCCTTGACTGTATACGAGACACAGGAAAACACATACAATCCTACATATTAATAATTACGATAAAAATAATGCTTGTGATCTATGAATGTAAGTGTATGTGAGAGAAAGGGACTATCAGCGAGTGAGAGTGTACATATATGTGAGTGTATGTAGCGTTTTTTACAATTTTATTATTGCAAGTGCAAGTGCATGTTCATGTGCATGTGCTTGTGGTTGTGTGTGTGCTCTGCTTCATGTCGATAAACTTAAGGCCATGACAGTGAGTGTTTGTAATATGATTGTTATTATATTATTGCTTTTGCTTTTTGTTTTTTGTTGTTACAATTGTTGTTGTTATTATATTGCTATTGTTGTTTTCTTAACTGCACTACTGCTCTGCAATGAGCACAGTGAGAATGCGTGCTTGTAAGTCGTTGCATGCGTTTCAATTGTCTTCATGTGAATGAGTGAATGTGTGTGTGAGAGTTAGTGAATATTGTCTGCTCAACATCATACAATTGATGTTTCTTTTTCGCTTTTTCGTTGTTTTTTCTTTGTTTTGATGTGTAATGCCAAGAAGGGAGAGTGTGAGGATACAAAAGTAAAACAAAATGTGTGGGTGTAACTGTGTGTGTGTAAGCATGTAATTGTCAGGATTTTGTATGTGAATGCGTGAAAAATATTTTTATCTGATTGCGGTTAGCTGGCTGTTATTTCAGTTTCTGGTTTTTATTTTATTTTATTCTTCTTCTTCTTCTGCATCTACTTCTTGTATTGTAATGCTGGCTGGTTTGTTTTTATTTCATTTCTCATAAATTCCTTTTCTTGCTGCGACTATATGTATGTATGTGTGTACTTGCAGCTTGTAAGAAGTGTTTTGTTTTGTTTTATTTTCATTTTGTTCCTTTGCTTGCTATTGCAATATTATTTAAAATTTGTTTCATTTCCACAAATGATTTCTATTTTTTTTCCTTTTTTTTCTTTCAATTATGACGTAAAGTGCGTTCGTTTTTTTTTCTTTTTTTGGTTTTGTAAAGTATTTCACACTTTGGGATTAATTCTCACTCTGTAGTGTGTGTGTAATGTAAGTTATTTCCTCTCTCTCTGTGTCCTTTGAAATTAATAAAGATATATGTATGTGTGCTGAATTCATTACACATCCTAGAAGTAGGAAAACAGTTTTTATTACAGTTAAATTAAACACACACACTCATACACAATCATAAAAAACACTTAGACACATACTCACACACACACGGAAAATGAATGTGTAAAACTGTTAGAGAGGAAAAAAAATCAAATTAAACCTGAGGTTTTTAAAAGTTACTTTAAAGCTGTTAAAATTTAATTTTAAACTCGACATCATATTCAAAATTAGAAGAGAAAAATATAACGAAAAAGAATGCAAAATATAGTCTCTGATATATTTAATGGCAAAAGTCAAACTAATTTGCATAATTTCATTAAAAATTACTCTGCCATACAGACACAAGTTGGTAGTTGAAGGAAGTTACAGATATGATTATGACTTAGTTCGACTATTTGTTTACTTATGCTTACAACCCGTGGCAATACACAGGAAGAGGGTAAAACTTTCCTATATGAGAGGAAGATCAGTAAATAGAGTTCATAAGTCAATGAGAAATTGATCCCAATCGTGTATAAACCAATTTGAAAATACCTTAAAGTTGTCTGACTGAACAGTTTTTCTAGAGAGATTATATTAAGGAACCTCATCCGAGTCTTGAACAAGGCTGGACATTGGCAAAGCAAGGCAGCAATAATCTCATTCTATATTCTACACAAGACACTTCTCGCATGAGTTTTAGTTTGCTATTAGACAGTGGGCAGATCTACATACGTCGCGTAGATTCTATAAATTCTAGATCTTATGTTGTATGGTAGACTGACTTCATCTGGCATGTCATGCAGTTTCAATCGTCGTTCACAGCGCATATACAACTCGCTTTTTTATCGCAGTGAACGACTCACCAATACTGCGTGATCCGCTGCTAGGCTATTATCATAAATTCAAATGTCACTGATATTTACATATGTAGACTGGTAGGTTGAAAAGAGGGGGACCATCATACTCCTAATCCCTAATGCGCTCACCACTGAAATGTATCAGTGAAGTAAAATTTATAGAAAAACTGTAGTGTGAAAAAAATTTCTTACATATCTTTTGTGTTCACTTCTCTTAGATGAGTAATGTCTGGTGAAGCGTCTTCTATAAAGTATTTGAGTTCAATAGCTTGAAAGTGCCATAGACAGCCATCCATCTTTTCGCTGTCCTATCCGCATACTCTACGTTCGCTGTTAGTTCCAGCACCTTGATCGTTCTACTACATCTATAAAGAGAGATGGCTTATATGGACACCCATCATTCTGCTCTTATGAAACTGGCACACGTGTCAAGCGAAATTCGAATCAGGGACCTGGACGAAAGGAATAGTGGAGACACTTAGATGTCTCTTCAAGTTTCGATATGCAATCCGGACTCGGATATGAACACGCAGGGGCCAAGGGGACTCCACTCCGAAGTAATACCACCGTAGTTCCGGAGTGGCCACAACAGGTCCACGAGACGAGGGGGGGATTTAGTGGGTGAGGGTCCACACACGGAGGATGTGACGACTTCATCTATGGCGCGCCCTCCTCGGCGTAAAAAAAATCATTCTGCTCTTATTCGAATTTAACTGCCACATCGTACTTCCCAAACCTAGTTTACTCTCTTGTCCTATACTTACTTAATTTGATCATTACAACCCTTTAGTCAGGTCTACAACCTAGTTTCTCACATCGCTCATGACATATTTGTCACCTTTATCCATGACTCCGAACGACAGTTTTAAAAAAATTTTTTTTTTGCCAGAAGACTGCTGAGAGGTAGTAGCCGAAGTAATACTTTTTTAATACCTACTAAACTATGGTGACTTCATCAAATCAGCTGTGGAACTGTTACGTAAGACCAGATTGTTCATCCAGTAACAGAAAGTAACAGACTTTTACTCGGTATATACTTGACGCCCCTAGTTTTAAAACTACCGCTAACCTAGCATCCGATTTAAATCCATCCATTTAGCTAGCAATCTGAAACATACAGACGACAATCTGTTAGAAGGAACGAAAGTAGTTAGTAATATAGGTATTTATAATGAACATAAGTCAAGATTCCAAATTTTCTAATGAATCTCGAAGAAGTAGTTCTGAGTGCAACCCTAAAAACGTAAATTATTTCAGCAAGTTTTGCAAGATTTTGCAGTTGCCAGATATCTCAAGAGACCAACTAAACTGATTCGTAGGATACATTATTATTAGTAGTCGAGTGGGTACCATGCCAAGTGTTAAGCTCCATATTTAGATCAATCGCCCTTTTATTAAAAACATGAACATACTTAAAGCAATTTCGGTACGATATTGGCTTAGTTTCTGAAACATAAAGTTCTGTTACACGGTATTCGAAATGAGGTTTACAGTTGCAAGGTTTGCTTGGAGTTTTAAGCGACCTAAAAGCAAAAGTAAATTCTAAGTTGCCAGCCACTGCAAACTCTATCGCAACTCTAACACGTGCCCACATCAACCATCTATGATGGAGTAGGGTGCACAAAATTTCTTTCTGTTCTCTGGCCAAAAGTAGAAAATTAATCAAAAATTTTTTTGGGTAGCATGTTGGAACCAAATTAACACATTTTGAATGGCGGCAAATGTAAAAAGAAAAGAAAAAACATCCAACAAAAGCGGCATAAATTTAGTCTAAAAACGAAAACGAAACTTAATAAATTCACTAACAGTTGATGTGTGGTGGTGCAGCATAAAATAGCTAAAGAGGTGCCCTCTCACGTATGAGTGGGTATATTTCGCTTAAAGGAGTCATGCTTTTGTTTTCATTTCAAGGGGGAAAAGGCAAGACGCTGTCTGAGATGCTTTAAAATAAATTAAGTTTGAGTACAAATACATATAAAGATTGAAGCAATTTGCAAAGTTTAAGTAAGACTATCAAGGCTTAAATAATTCGCGAACTCAATTCATTATTGGCAGCGATATAAAACTCTAGTCAGGACTACAACCTAGCTTCTTACACCACTCAAGTTGTGTGCGTTAATATTTATCCATGAATGGTGGGGGAGCTACAGTTTAAAGTCGACTCCGAAAGACAGAAATTTTTCATGGCAATTTGAGAGCATTTACCAGAAGGCTATTGAGAGGAAGTCGCCTTAGAAATAGTTTGTGATATTTCGTTTTGTTCTAAATGTCAGGCTTGGGATTTGAACCAAGTTTTAACGTCTAATAAGCCAATACACAACCTACTAGACTAAGGCCACTGTAGAGCCATACCTTTATTATCTCGAAACTGCTGAATATCTGACAGTGAAGCCAATAGTTCACTAATGAAACTATCTCTACGGAAAGCTTAACGACTGATGCAGATCTGATTACTAAACTGTAGGTGGATATCACAATTTGATTGTAAATCATATATTTTTTCATTTGTTAAGAATCAGCATAGTCTGGTCATAGAGAATACCGAATGATTTGGATGCATCATAGAATTCACTTCCAAAAGAATGGCATCTCCGAGCAGAGGATATATTAAACAAGATTAATTAAGAAAAAAATCTACGCCCTAATTAACAAAAAGTAATTTGCAGTAACAATTTCATCGTGTTATTTCCTATAAAAACTTTAAGTGTGCAGTTGTAAAGCAAAAAGAGATTTTTTTTCGTTATTTTAATCTTCGATGCCACAAATGATGGCACACATGCAATCATTTCATTCAAAGTAATGTTGTAAATCTCGCTGCCACTATTTTTATGGCTGCCACCATTATAACTGAATGACTTCTGACTAAATCATCATAAAAAAAACAAGGAAGGAGTGAAAAAATAAACGCCAAAAGATACTTTCAGCACTTGATAGTAGCATGCAGTAGCATGCTTTACTAGGGGAGAGAACCCTTCAAAATATTTTTCAAACTCCTTGCGATTAGCATTTCCTGGAAAAAAAGGGAAGAAATTCGTTTGAATTTAAAATATTACTTGAAGTAAATTTTCTTTCTATTTATGGAATACCCTTAGCAACCAGCTACTGCCTTATATTATACTATTACGCTCGTGTACGTATATATTATATGCGTTAATGACTTTCATTAAAAAAAAGTATAAGAGTGAGTGTAAGAGAGCATGCCGGTGACGTGATGACAGGTAGGTGAGCGTAGGTGTAAACGAAATTATGCGTGAAATAATTTACACCATTCGTTAGAATTTTACAACGCCAAAGGTACACGAGTAAATTTTGCAAAATACTTCAGATGACATGAGTAAAACAAGCACAAGCACAATTTGTAGGTCATAGTTACGCCATCTTCTATAACAAGAAATATGTTGTTATGTAAACGGTACTCTTAATTTTAAAGCCAGAGAACAAGGCTTGTTTTCTAAGATCTTGATTTGAATCTTTTCATATATGTATGCCATACTACCGTAACCTTATTCCCATAATGTGCAGTGTTTTAACTGCATTTTCGCCACCACTTCAGGCCATAATTAAGTAGAAGACTGTCATAATAAACAGTAACCAGAGAGCATACCATGAACGTTAAAAAAAAGATGCGAAGTTAAAATTTCCACAGGATAAATTTTCTACGTCTTCTTCTTCATCTCGCATCTTGTTCAGGGACAACAACGCATAGTTCAGAGCCCACCATCTTATCGGGTATTTTCTTATATTGGCGGCTGTTTGTTTTTCTCTTCATTAAAGAGAATATCGTTATCAGTCCTACGCTGTACGTTAATGAATAAATTTCATATGAAAGATTTGATTTATTTTCTCTCTTTACTGCATATTAATGAATTATTTTGTTTCTGTTTGTTGTCTCTGGGCATTCGTTACTGAAAATATTAAAAAATTAAGAATTAAGTTTACAACAAAAGAAATAAAAGAAAAGAAAATGAGGAAAAATACGATATTGTTAGTAGTCAAGGCTTAAGATTTTAAATCATTAGTACAAGAAGACATTTTTGCTGTTCAGGACACTGTAGATTTCTATGAGTTTTACAGTTTCATACAATCTTTATCGACTTACATG
Source organism: Sarcophaga carnaria (assembly GCA_958299815.1). Taxonomy (NCBI): domain Eukaryota; kingdom Metazoa; phylum Arthropoda; class Insecta; order Diptera; family Sarcophagidae; genus Sarcophaga; species Sarcophaga carnaria. The sequence continues at coordinate 42,631,648 of OY283150.1, forward strand.
TGGTCGGAAACGGTGAGTATATACGAGGTTTGTATGAAAAATAAATTCATTTGCTTCTGGAGGGCATTTTACTTACTTTCTAAATAAATTTGAATACTTGCTACCACACAAACGCTTTGAGTATTCTTTGCATTGAAGCAGCCTTACTTCCTCTGTCTAGGGCAAGCACACTATCACATAAATTGAATTCAAGTTTATCTTCAATTGGAATACATACATACATACTTATTTCGGAATTACAACCCTTGAGCCTGACTTACGACCTAGCTTCTCACACCACTTCTGTTGTCTGTATTAATTTTATAAATGAATAGCGGGAAACACAGTTTAAAGTTGACTCCGAACGGCAAACTTTTTAAAAAACTTTTCATGGAAATTTGATTTACTCTGAGAGTTTTTGCCAGAAATTTGTTGACAGGCAGGCGTCGAAAATATTTTTCCGTATTTAAATTTGTTAGAAATGTCTCAATCTGGCTTTGACCCGAGGCCTCATGTCTAATAAACACTGCCTACTAGCACATTATTATTGAATATTAGAATGAAAGAGAAATTCCTATTTTATATCTGATAAGAATGCTCACCAAATTTTTCTCCAACACAGTTGTAACAATATTGTCTAAAGTCACTAGTCTCGTTTTTACGCTATAAATCACTATTGAGGCCACCATAACTCAAAACTCGATTGCTGGAATTTTTTGTACAATTTGTACGCAAAGTGCTTTTTCTTTTGTAGTCATTCTCTAACACATACCGCATGTTATTGCACCTTACTGTAGGAGTGATTCACTTCAACTTGTAATCAAAACTAACTGGTTCATCTAAAGGGTCCGCCAAAAAACTTATTTTTGTTAAAATGCTTTTAAAAAAAAACCTACTGAATATTTTCTCAAATTTCTTTTATTATTTGAAAGTACAATCCTTCCGGTTAATAATGGAAAATAATTTCATTCAAATGTCTGACTCGGCTGGCCGTGCAGTAGCCTACACCAGAAGATGTTGATTTTGGCAAAAAAAATCATCTTTTCAGATGAAGCTCATTTTGATCTTGGCGGGTATGTAAACAAGCAAAATTGTCGCATTTGGGACACAGAAAACCCGCACGCATACATTGAAAAGCCGTCGCACCCAAAACGAATCACTGTTTGATGCGGATTTTGGTCCAGAGGCATAATTGGGTCATTTTTCTTCCAAAATGAGTAAGTAGTGGCCGTTACAGTTAATGGCGATCGTTATCGGGCGATGTTGAACGAATTTTTGTTCACAAAAATTGAAGAGGAGGATATTGACAACATTTGGTTTCAACAGGACGGCGCTATGTGCCACACAGCCGAAGCTACACTCGATGTTTTGCGCCCTGATTTTGAAGATCGCGTTATCAGCCGCAGAGCTGATGTCGTTTGGCCACCTCGGAGCTGCGATTTGACACCGTTGGACTATTATTTGTGGGGTGCCGTCAAAGATAAGTGCCAGAGACAATTGACGCTTTAAAGGACAATATTCGTGAAGCAATTGGTGAAATACAGCTGAAAACAATCGATAATGTGCTTAAAAATTGGACCGACCGTGTAGGCTACTACATGGCCGGCCAAGGCAGCCATTTAAATGAAATTATTTTCCATTATTAACCGGAAGGATTGTACTTTCAAATAAAAAAAGAAATTTGAGAAAATATTCAGTAGTTTTTTTTTAAAGCATTTTCAAAGAAAAAAGTTATTTGGCGGACCCTTTACCTCATTTAACGCTGAACTTTGTGCTCGACACTACGCTGACATCATCTCACTTACAAGCCGTAAAAGAAAGTTTTACTTCTTGGAATTTCGAGATGCCAGCAAATCATTAAAAAACAATAAAAGCAATGGCAGTGCGTCTTAAGCCAAACCCCTGAATTAATGCTGCACGGAACTTTACCAATATATGTATCTAATAATCCAGGCAAATTAAAGAAGCAGACCTTCAGCAGAGAAACCCCATCACTAAGTATGATAAACAATGTATTCTTCTCATGATAAAAAGAAGACCTTTGTATTAGACATGAGGCCCCACTATTCAAACCCCAGGTCAAACATATCCAAACAAATCAAAACAAAGTATTTAAAAAAAAATATTTCATCGGCGACTTCCTCTCAGCAGATTTCTGGCAAAAACTCTGAGAGAAAAATCAAATTGCCATGAAAAGTTTCTCAATAATCTGTCGTTCATAGTCGACTTTAAACTGTAGCTCCCGTCACTTACAGATAAAATTAACACACACAACATAAGTGGTGTGAGAAGCTAGGTTGTAATCCTGACTGAAGGGTTGATTACCAATTACGTATATATGTATGTATGTATGTATAATACGTCATATATTGTCATATTTAAACTCTCTAATCAAATGAGGTCCTTAGACTGCTTACAGAATTATCTGAAAAACACTTGTAAGAGCATTGCTGAAAAGAGCACTTGCGTTGGCCAGCGCCTGTATTTTCATTTTTGCAAAAGGTCGAAATGGTTAGGAGATCCGCTAAGAGCATAATATCATAATTGTCGTGTTCATTTGTTTCAAGTAACAAAATTCGTTTCTCAAAAAGCTTCTCTAAAATCTGTGGTTCGGAGTCGACTTTAAACCGTAGGTCCCGCCACTCATATATAAAAATTAACACACACAACAGGAGCAGTGTGGGGAACTAGATCGTAATCCTGACTGAAAGGTTGTAATGACCAATTATAAAAACAAAATTACAAACTGACAAATTACAAATTACTACTGACTTAGGTTAGAGGACGTGTACTTGTCAAGTACAGTACCTAGAGGTCGAATTGACCCATTGTACAACTAACTTACTTGTACTACTGACCTACTTAATTGATCATTACAACCCAGTATCTCATGCCACCATGGTTGCCAGGACCTACTGTTGAATACCAACTCCGAAGTACAGATTTTTGAGAAACTTTTCATAACAATTTTTTGTTTACTCTCCAATTTTTTGCTGGAAGACTGCTGAGAGGTTGAATCATGGGATTCAATTCATTGCATTTCTGTCTTGTATTACTATTTTAAGTTCTTAAGCCTTGAATACTAATAATAAAGAGGCCATTAAGTCCCTAGACAGTGTCAGCAACACTTCTGTAATTTCATCTTCCTTGCATTTATGAAAATCAAATAAACCAGTTATGTGTTTCACTGTTAACGGTATTAGAATCTAATGCCCACTAATGCTATTGTACGCTTAAACGTGTTAAAACTCAGAGAAATACTAGGTTACACTAGAACAAAATAAAAAAAGAAAAACTCACAGGTGGAAAACGGCGAAAAACAAAAATAAAATTAAAAAAAAACGGAAAATATTTCGTATATATTGCATGGCGCAACAATAACAACAATATCAACAACAATAACAACTAAATAAAGCCTTTTAAACTGTGGGTATATGAAATTTTGTGGCAAAAGATTTATGAGTATTTACTACAACTACGTGCAACAATAATAGCAGGCAGCAAGCAACATTCTACATGTTAATGAATCAATGTAAAGTACTACTATAGCAATAACAACAACAACAAAACAGGGAGAGAAATAATTAAAAAAGAGACGAAAACAGAATATTTTTGAGTTAAACTTGCAACAACAATAATAATTCCAGGATCTATTTGATTGAAAACTACAACTACAACTACAATAACATAAACATGAATATGAACAACACTTGTAGCAATAGTATGCAGGTGAAAATGTCATTAGATTTTCACGAATTTGAAATTGTTTTTCAAAAAAAAAAAATACATTTTTCACTGCAACAAAAGCAACAATAAGAGCACATTTTTTGTTTGTAGTTGAGAGTTGAACAAAAAATTTTTAACACCAAGAATAACAATAACTTGGTTTTACAGTCATAACATCAGTTAAAAGTTGTTGGATTAGTTTTGGGTTTTTCGGATTTTTTCACCATGAAATTTGGATCACAGAAGGTGAAAAAGTTAGGCAGGAAAGGTTGAATGAAATTTAACTATAACAGGGGGATGTAATGGAAATATAAAACAGGATTTTAAAGTTACATACCCCCAGCTAATGCATGATTGGATGTGTAACAGAGGGCAGCAATGAGTATTTAAAAAGATGAGTAGAATAGAATTATACTCATAATTTGTGATACTTATTCGCATTCAGTCGCCGTGGTATAGTAGGTAGTGTGTTGGCTTATTAGACGAAAAGCCAAGGTTCGAGCCCCAGGCGAGACATCAAAATAAAATACAAAAAATAGTTCTTCGGCGTCTTCCTCTCAGCAGATTTCTGGCTAAAACTCTGAGAGTAAATAAAATTGCCATGAAAAGTTTCTCAAAAATCTGTCGTTCGGAGTCGACTTTAAACTGTAGGTTCCGCCACTCATGTATAAAAATTAACACACACAACATAAGTGGTGTGAGAAACTAGGTCGTAATCCTGACTGAAGGGTTGTAATGACCAATTATGTTATGTATGTATGTATACGCATTCATACTTATTTTAATACCATGGAACCCGTACTCATATTCAAATTTTGAAGTACTCATCATATTCATACTTAAGAACACGGATGATGTTATTGTTTTCGCCTCTCCATAACTCAACATATACACGAATCACAAAATAAGTATGATTCGAGTACGAACACTAAAGTACTCACTAAATGGTTGTGTGTTTGCTTTGCTTGTTGTCTGTCTTTTTTGGTAAATGCAACAACAACTGTGACTGTAATTTTTGAGTCACTCGTATCATTTATAAGTATTTTTCTAAAGTTATGAATCTGAATGTGTAGGCTTATGAATCAAACATATTTGGAATGGTATGAGTTTGATGTCAACGTTGTACGCATACTTATTGCAACCTGTACTTATCAATCATCGTTGTAGTGAGTACGAATGAATCAGAGTGTAGTAAAATTTCAATATTGTTGACTCACTTATATTCAAAATGTCATGAGTGCTTATGAGTAGCGGAAAAACGATTCATTTCTGATGTCTGATGTACTTTTTTTTTTGGCGTGTGAGGTAGGGCCGTCGTCAGCTGCGTCGAGTGGGGCTTCCACTAAAACGGTCCCTTCTCCTCTCCTGGGGATACTCCCTTCCCTGGACGGCTATCTGCATTACTTCGGGAAGGGCCCAGAACGACTTCCTGTTAAGGACCGTTGTCTACTCTCCTACGTCTGGGTATGTCATATTCGAAGCCAGCTTCATGTTATTGGCTCGTCTTCTCATGTACTGTATCGAGGTCGACCTTCTTCCTGCAGAGTACACATTCTACGTATCTTCTCATAGCGCTCCACTTCGTCTCGATTTCGAGCATTGCGTCAACAATGTTGTCGGGTATGAATTCTCCAATCTGTTCCATCAACACATTCTTCTCGTCTTGCCATTTGATGCAATGGAAGATTGTGTGTTCAGCGTCGTCACTCATTTTCTCGCAATAAATGCAGCCAGGATCATTCACCTTGCCCATGCGGTGTATATGTTGTCGGAAATAATCATGACCCGAAAGAAACTGGGTCAGGAAGTAGTTAATTTCCCCAAAATTTCTCTCTGTCCATGCTTCTATAAATGGAATAAGTCTAGCAGTCCATCTTCCACTTGTTTCATCGCTCCATCTACTTTGCCATCGCCGTATAGTTTGAGATCTGACATCTGCGGTACTAATGGCGAGGTTTTCCCTCTTCGCTTTCCATAATCTTCTTCGCTCGAATGCCAGCGATAGGTGTCTCACCGGTGATCACGAGGACTGCTGCGCCCGAGACCGTGCGATAGGCCGAAGCGACTCTTAGTGCCGCTGTTCGTTGCACCGCTGCTACTATATTCCGCTTGGACATATATAACTGATGTATAACCACAGTTGAAGTAACCTTTACTTATATATAGTCTCCTTTATTTTCTGTCACTCTATTTTAATATATTTTCAACACAATCATCCACTAATGGTGGGGGCACGAGAAGAAGAGTGCAACTACACTATTGTCTACCGTGCCGAAAATAACTTGAATAATATTTTAAATCACCACTGCAACTGGCTGGTTGGCTGGCTGGCAATGGCTGTAAAAGAAACCTGCTAAATATTGCAAACATTTGGCATAAATTTATGGCTTAAATGCGATGATGTTGCACAATCAATAAAAACCGTCTCTTTCTCCCCCTGTTCTCTGTACATGAACTGGAACGTGTGCAATTGCGTAACTGCATAGTATTTCAGTTTCATATGTTTTTGTGTGTGTGTTTTTTTTTTTGTTGTTGTAGCAATTGTGAGTTCATTATTTGACAAAAATTATCAAATGTTTGTACAATAAGTTATGCGTAGCGTATGCTCTATACGTAGATACAATATTTCCAAATAATGTTGTTGTTGTTGTTATTGGTTTCATCATACTTAAAACAATGCCATGGAGCAACAGTATTTGGAAAATGATTTTTGTATTGTATTGGGATGATGATCGAATTAAGCACACACTTATGGCATGTACTGTAGTTAACAAGTTTTGAAAATTAAAAATTTCACACACAAAGGAATGTGATGTGTAGCAACGCTTAATAAAGGTTTACATAATGATGTCGTCTTAAATTAAAAAGGATTTGGCAAGTTAACGGATTCCTCTTTAAAGAAGAGTTCCTGCTTTGGACAGCAATTAGGCCCATGATGATACAAACAAAACAATCAATATTCAAACACTACCCAGAAGAAACCAACCCGAGTCTAATATAAATCTTACTTTTACATCAATGTCGTAGTCGTTGTAGTCTAGTAGGTGGTGCGTTAGCTTATTAGACGCGAGGCCACAGTTCAAACCCCAGACCAGATATCTCGATCAAATCGAAATATGAAAAATATTTCTTCTGCGACTTCCTCTCATCATATTTCTGGCTAAAACTGTGAGAGTAAATAAAATTGCCATGAAAAGTTTCTCAAAAATCTGTTTTCCGGAGTCGACTTTAAACTGTAGGTCTCACCTCTCATGTATAAAATTTACACAAACAACATAAGTGATGAGAGAAGCTAGGTTGTAATCCTGACTAAAGGGTTGTAATGACCAGTTAAGTGAGTAAGTATTGCAGCAATCTTTGTATTAGAGAAGTGGGAGATCAGAAACTTGCCTTCCTTTATGACAAAAGCAGGGCACTCACACATGATGTGAAAAAGAGTCTCTACATCCTCAGCCTTATGCCAGAATGCCACGTCTTTCAGTACGCTTAGCAAAAGGTTAGTGGCAGTTGAAAAGCGCTATTGTGCTATGGATGAGCATGTGATTTCCGGACGGGAGTGCGAAGGTCCTCTACTTATCCATACCTCTCCAGCAGATTCAAGCAATATTGCACGTACCCTCTTGCTGCCAATGAGATTGAGGCTCCCTATAAAATGATTGAAGCAAACAGGATGCATACACCCTGTAACACGTCTGAGATTTCGAACTTCTTAGCGGACCTGGTCAGCCCATCAGCAATGCTGCTCCCTATAAAATGACTGAAGCAAACAGGATGTATACACCCTGACACACGTCAGAGATTTCGAACTTCTTAGCGGACCTGGTCAGCCCATCAGCACTGCTACTTCCAACGATATCCTTGTATCCCGGAACCCATATAAAAGTTGCCTTTGAGTGATCCGATACTAACCCGAGAAATTGTCGGCATTCATGGACAGGCACAAACGTTGAAACTACGTTCGATGGGGACTCTATAGCAACCAGGCTATCTGAGTAAATTAAGGTATTTTCAGGGAAAGCCTGCAACCCAACATGCATTGCAACGCTTTCATAAAAGCAACTGACTGGAAGAATCTCCCGGTTTTTAGGCCAGAAGTCACTAGTTGGAATTCTAAATCGAACTTCTACTCAGAAATTTATAAAGAACCATTTAATATACCCGAGTATGCCTATGCCCTCCTAGAACAGCTGCATGTCCATTGTCTAGGTTGAGCCAAAATTTGACTGCATTGAGTTTTACAGCCACCAACTCAGCCCCCTACTTTAGTAGAAGGCCGGGGGGCCATTGTGAATAGCAAATAATGCCTCGGTTGAAGTGGAAAAAAGTTTACTGGTGATCAGAACAGTTGATTGCCTGCATACTCTGTCCATCAGCCTTTTCAGACTAACAGTATGCGACATGCAGGCATAGGACAGCTGACTAAGCCAAGCGGAGAGTTTCGTTCATTACTATTAAGGTCATCGTTGATTCTAATTCCATATTTTATTTTGAAATTTCAAGTTAATAACATGCTTATAAGAGCTTAAATTCAATCGTTGTCCCACGTAGTCTCCCATTTTTAAAAAACACGTATCCTTCCAGCATGACGTTAAAAAATATTTTTCCTTTTTTCTGTACCCCAAAAGAGTACTTAACTAACCATATACGGGTTACTATCAATACAGATTAAAGATTTTATTTCAGATTTTTTTCAAAAACAATCATCATCATCATCCACATTCTACAAACGCCCCCCTCCCCCTCTTTACCAATGTCATTGTGTATGTGAGAGAGAATTTCTGTGTGCGATGTGCTCGTGTAGATTTTTAACAAATAAAATGTCAAAAAAAGAGAAAAGAAAACAAAACAACGCTGTGTTGATAAGACCGACTTAAACGGATGTCCACATGTCAAAGGTGTGCAGTGGTAGTTGGTACTTCTCCATTGCCACTGGAGGATTCTTTAATGTTACTCGACAATATTGTAGCTGCTGTTTATTTATTTCTGTCATGGATTTGTTTTTATTTACTGAACCGACCTGGTAAACTGCTATGCCTGGCGTTTACGTAAGCCTCTGTGTGGGTGTGTGTGTGTGCGCGCGTTTGCATAAAAGTATCCTTTATTACCCGGTTTTAAATACAGCTGATGCTATTAAAGTCTACATTACGCAAAACTGTCAAATGTGCGATACAGTCAAGGGTACTGATTTGAGGGCATGTGGGTGTGAGAAGTCCTCGTAGTCTAGTAGGTAGTGTGTTGGCTTATTAGACGTAAGGCCGAGGTTCAAACCCCAGGTCAGACATCAAATCAAAAAAATATGAAAAAATATTTCTTCGGCGACTTCCTCTCAGCAGATTTCTGGCAAACACTCTGAGAGTAAAATAAAATTCCAAGAAAAGTTTCTTAAAAATCTGTCGTTCGGAATCGACTCTAAACTGTAGGTCCCGCCACTCATGTATAAAATTAACACACACAACATAAATGGTGTGAGAAGATAGGCCGTACTCCTGACTGAAATGTTGTAATGGGTGTATAACTGAGGAGTGGCGGACTTATTACAGATTGCGTATCTCTGATGTAAAGTTTGTTTTATTTCTTAGGGCTGAGGTTAAAATGCTTGACTACAAGCTCGCGAAATCCAAATTCGAATTCTGGTGAAGCCTTTTTAAACATGGTTTTTCAATTTTAAATATTAAGAGGCTTCAATTAGCCCTTAAAATTATACATTCCGAAAGCTGCTTGAAGTCTCTGTAGTGTGGTAGCTAGTGTGTTCGCTCATTAGACGTGAGGTCACGGTTCAAACCTCAGGAAATAAAAAAAAATTCTTCTTCGGCGACTGTATCTCTGCAGACTTCTGACACTCTGAGAGTAAAATAAAATTGCCATGAAAAGGTTCTCAAAGAATTTGTCCTTCGGAGTCGACTTTAAACCGTAAGTCCCGTTACGCATGTATAAAATTAAGGCACACAGCATGGGTGGTGTAACAAACTAGGTTGTAGTCCTGGCTGAAGGGTTGTAATGATCGATTATGTATTTTTGTATTCTCTGAGAGTAAATCAATTAATTTTTTTTAAGAATCTGTCCTTCGTAGTCCAGTTTAAACTGTGGGTCCTGCCACTTATGGATAAAATTAACACAAACACCATTAGTGATGTAAGAAACTAGGTTGTAATCCTGGCTAAATGACCATTTAAGTCAAGTATCCCTTCTGAAATACCACATTTAATTTCTCTTCGTGCGATTGCCAGCCATTAAGTACAGGACTGTATACCAAAGGCGACTAGTGTACAATAATTCCGTTACTTCTTTGTAATTGATTTACCACAAGTCTTCCTCCCTTGATTTTTCTCAAGTCTATCAACAATTTACCTTTCAGTGCCTTGAAATAAATCTTCCGAACTGTATCTTTAGTTCGTAGTGAACACTGCGCTATTTACGCGTGTATGTGTTTTTAACCCGTTTCTCGTATACTTTTTCATATGCAGTTGCCCCGTTTACCTCTCTCAGACTCTTGTCCTGTTGCTGTTTTAGTTTTACTTGATGACTGAAGTGCTCGTATGTATGTTGCTGGCTATTGTTGTCTGCCTGGCTTCTTTGCCATGTTTTGCTCTTTTTCAAGCTGACTGTGTAATGTTTGTGTCTGATCCTGTCTATTTTTGTTTTGTTTTTTGTTTTTTTTTTACTTTTCTGTAGCCTTTTGCTCGTCTCTCTTGTTTTTCGGTGAGACTTTAAATGATGCCACGGCATGCCATGTTGGCAGTATCTCTATAGTGGTAGACATAGTAACATTTGCAACCCGCGCCACCTTCATTTTCCCTGGCATTCCTTTTCATTCATTACCAAATTTGTGTTTTAAGGATGTCTGCATCTGTATATGTTGTGTATGTGTATGTGTTTCATGTTATTGCCTGTTATTTTGCATATTGAGTGAATGAGTGATTGTGGTTGTAGTCGGTATAAGTGCACATACACACCGTATATGAATTTATGTGGGTGTATGGATGTTGTGAGCCGCGGTTATTATTGTGGTCTGCCTGTCTGTAATATCGGTCATTGGGATTTTTCGAAGAAATACTGTGTCTGTGTCCTGTTTTTCTTTCGTTTCTTTTTTCGAAGAATACACGGATGCTACTTCGTATTTTTTTTGTTATTTCTGGCAATTCCACTTAATTTCTTTATTATTTAATGTGATTTTCATATTTTCTTTTTCCTTTTTCGTTTTTGTTGTTGTATTTTCCTTCTTTATTTGCTTATTATCAGCATCAGTCCATATAATCACCTTATGAGTATGCAATACCGCACAAGGAAAGTTAACACAGTGAAGCATATAATGTGATCAGATTTTGCGTTTTTTTATTATGTTTTTATGTTTAAAAGAAGATGAAAATAAAACAAAGCAGATTTATTATTATGGATTACGATACAGATATGCATGTGCTGCAAGAGGAAGAAAATATTTTTGCAAAAATTTATACAAAAAAGAAAGAAAATCTTTGAAAATAAAGTTTATTCTTGTGGTATCAAAGCTGTAGTTTTAAGGCGTTGTAACTAAAATCGAGGTTTTCAAAAGAAAAGCGTTTTAAACCGTTGATTAGTGCCTCTAGACCTTCCTATAAAAGAAAAATAAAAAAGCTAATTACTTTCACTTTCGTACATGGACAACTGATACAAGCTTAAAGAAAGTGTAGAACATTTTTTGTGGGTATTTTGTAAAGCTTAAAAGCTGCTGATGACAGAATTTGTTCCAACTATCTGTGTGAAAATCAGCTCATGAGCCCATTCCAATATTTTCAATAGAAACTCTGATTTCTTTAAAAGCTTAGCAGACTTAAAATCGACTAAAGTGTGCCTAGTTTCAAACAACCACACATAACATAAATGGTGTGAGAAGTTAGGTCGTAATCCAGATTTAAGGGTTGTAATGATTAATTATATATGTATATGTATATGTATACGATACTAGATGCAAGTCCATATTCCAAATCCCCAGCTCATACATCTCGAACGAACAAACGAAATATGAAAAATATTTCTTCGACGACTTTAGGTTAGGTTAGGTCGGAGTGGTAGCTCTGATATCACAAAGCTCACTTGAGCACGCATAGCGACCCGTTGTGATGCCACGGGTGAACGCAGTCCCTGTACTGATCAAGTACTATCAAAATCAGAGAGGAGGAAGAAGGTGGTCAGCGCAAGGGCTGCACCTCCGACGACTTACTATCAGTAGTCTTCTGGCAAAAATGTGTTCTAAGTATTCCACGTATTTGAATGTGTAATTTTGTGTACCGTATGATGTGTGTGTTTTGTTGTTGTCAGTTTAACTTGTTTATTTAGTTTTATTCAGTTTATTATTTAAAATTATATTTTCTCTGCAGCATTATATGCAGGGTGATTGAAAACACGACATGAAAATTTTATTCTGACAACGAACCTAAGCTGTTAACCATTACACTGCCATATCTTAGTCGATAGAAGCATTCTAATAACCAATTAAGTAAGTAAGTATACTACTTGGTGCGAATGTGATTTCATAGCTGGTCAATATATTTCTGCATTTCATTTTTGTCTCTAAAAATTTTAAAGTAGTGGAGTTTTTGTTAGGTTAGATTAGAGGACGTGTACATGTGATTGGGAGAAGTACAATACCCATTAAGACAAGTGCAGTACCCGGAGGTCGAATTGACCCATTGTACAACGTCCGAGTTTCTCAAACCACTTATGATGCGTGTGTTAATTTTATACATGAGTGGTGGGACTTATAGTTTAAAGTCGCCTTCGAACGACAGATTTTTGAGAAACTTTTTCATGGCAATTTTATTTACTATCAGAGATTTTGCCAGAAATCTGCTGAGAGGAAGTCGCCGAAGAAATACTTTTTGTATTTTGTCTTGATGTCTGGCCTGGTGTTCGAACACTGGCTTTACTTTTAATAAGCCAACACACTACCTACTAGACTACGGCGACTTCATAGAGTTTTTATTTTCAAAATCGAAATTTAATTCCGTGTTTATAATAGTCAAGCCTTTCTCGTCTATCAGTAGATTTCTGTGTTGCTTCCGTTTCCTTTCTAAATTGTATTTCGCTTAAGTTTTCTCTTTACCGGCGACCGTTTTATGGTATTCACTTCTCCTTGCTTGCCACATCAATTTCTTTCTACGAACAAAGAGAAGATACCAAGTGAGGCCAGCAATTTAAATGAAATTAAAATAAATTAGTCAGGATTACAACCATGTTGAGTGTATTAATTTATATAAGACTGTAGATCCCCCTACAGTTTAGATTCAACTCCGAATGAGAAAATTTTCAACGCAATTTTATTTTACTCTACGAATTTTTGCCAGAAGACTGCTGATAGAAAGTCGCCGGTGAAATAATTTATTATATTCGATTTGCTTAAGATCTCTTAGCTGGGTTTTGAACCACACTCTCGCGTTTAATAAGCCAACGTACTACCTACTGGTATACGGCGACTTTTACACTCTCACTGTAATACACAAGAGACTCAAACACAATGAAACATAACCGACACTTATAAGTGTTTTAATGTAATTAATGACTGTAAATTTATTGCCGTGGCAATGGACAGAAAATGCAATCAAAAGCCTTGACCTCATTACTTATCATTTCTCGTACCTATTAAAACGGTATAAAGACGCTAAAGTAATGATAAATAAATAAAGTAAAGTAAAGAAAGAAAACAAACAACATTTTATTAACAAAATATTATGTTTTCAACAGCTTTTCTTTACAACAAGCGAATTAAATTTTTTAATTAAATTAATTTGCATTGAAATGATTTCTTGTTTTGTGGTTATAGAAAGTAAAATTCCTCTTTTCTTTTTTTGCTTCTCTTGTAAGCACATTGGAAAATTATCGTGTATTTTTTTCTTACAGTTCATATCTAAATTCCCACCAACTTACATTATATTTTCTCTTCTTCTTGTCATTTTCTTCTTTTTTTTTTAATCCAATTTAATGAGTCTTTCAGCGAAAATGAACTTTTTCTGCCAGCAGTCTTATGATGAATTCATTTATGCCACCCATAAAATATATTATTTTTTAAAGTTTTCCATCCTTCCAACTACACCAACTACAATACTTTAAGGCAAATGCTATTCTTGTGTTTCCTGTTTCCTTTTTTTTTTATCATTTTCCCTCATTCTGTGTCTGTTGTGGATGAGAGTGTGTGTGTGTTAAATTTTAATTGATCCACCAAAAAGTTAAGTCTTATTATATACCCTACAACACTACAGGCAGTGCGTTGTATCATTTAAAAGTTTTCAAATCAAAATCCATTTGCAGGACTTTAATACATGGGAGAGGCTAAGCCATAATACTACCAAAGAATAGTTGAAAAGGTCAACAATGTCTGTATGTAGATTTCTTACAGAATCCAGAATGTAACATTTGGTAGAGACCTTTTTCGAATGGCTTCTGATTTAATTTCGTCGAGTTAGTTAAAAAGAGTGACTACATTTCATTTTTGAATAGGGCCGAAAACAAACAATTTCTTGTCACACTAATTCGAATTTAAAAAAAAAATGTAAGAGGCTTCTTTCCTCCTTCATTTAGGCATTCAGAAAGTTTCTTTAACTCTCAGATTAAACACCAACAACAAAACATCATAGGAAAGTCAGGCAGCGCCCGATTCCGCAATTTAAAAAGCGGTACAGCCCCTTCATAAAGGAAGAAGAAGGTGTTGTAAAATAACCGTTAATATTAACTTCGTTTGTAAAGACTTCGAAGTCGTAGTCTAGTAGGTAGTGTGTTGACTTATTAGACGTGAGGTCACGGTTCAAACCCCTGGTCGGATATTTCCAACAACACGTAAATACGAAAAATATTTCGTAGGCGACTTCCTTTCAGCAGATTTTTGGCAAAAACTCTAAGAGTAAATAAAAATTGCCATTGGGTTCTTGACTTAATTGGTCATTTAGTCAGGACAACAACCTACCTTCCTACATCACTAATGCTGTGTGTACTAATTGTGTATCCATAAGTGGCGGGACCCACAGTTTAAAGTGGAATACGAACGACAGATTCTTTGAGAATCTTTTCATTTGATTTACTCTCAGAGCATACAAACATGCATAATCGATCATTACTACCCTTCAGTCAGGACAACAAGCTAGCTTGTTACATCACCCATGCTGTGTGCGTTAATTTTATACATGAGTAACGGGACCTACAGTTAAAGTCAACTTCGAAGGACAGATTATTTGAGAACCTTTTCATGGCAATTTTATTTTACACTCAGAGTGCCAGAAATCTGCAGAGATGCAGACGACGAACAATTTTTTTATTTCCTGGGGTTTCAATCGTCGCCTCAAGTCTAATGAGCCAACACCTAGTTTCTAGACTGCGGCGACTTGAAGTAGCTTTCGGAATGTATTATATGTATATATTGAAGCCTCTTAATTTTTAAAATTCAAAAGCCATGTTGAAAAAGGCTTCACCAGGTTTCGAATCTGAATTCCGCGAGCATGTAGTCAAGCATTTTAACCTCCGCCCTAAGAAATAAAACAAACTTTACATTAGACATACGCAATCTGTAATAAGTCCGCCATTCCTCAGTTATACACCCATTACAACCTTTCAGTCAGGATTACGGCCTAGCTTCTCACACAACGTGAGTGGTGGGACCTACAGTTTAGAGTCGACTCCGAACGACAGATTTTTGGGAAACTTTTCATAGAAATTTTATTTACTCTCAGAGTTTTTGCCAGAACTCTGCTGAGAGGAAGTCCCCGAAGAAAAAATATTTTCAGATATTTCGTTTTGTTGGAGATGTCTGATCTGGGATTTAAATTGTTGGCCTCATGTCTTATAAGTAAACACACTACCTACTGGACTTAGGCAGTGACGAGATGGTCCCTGTAAGTACACGAAAAACTAGGCTGTTATTGAAGTGTTTTCAACGTAGGCTTTTGTCCATAAATACAAAGAATTTTCTGGAAATTTTCGAATCATTCTAAGGCAACTTTTATATGGGTTCTAGGACATAGGAATATTGAAGGAAATTGCATTACTGATGAGCTGAACAAGGCCGGTACGGAGCATGCAATCTTCGATATTTTTCAGGAAACTGAATCAGTTTTACTGAGCAAGTGAATCTCGTCTCGTTTGCAGCAAGACTGTATGGTTCATATTCCTTACCCGTTCTTGGTTTCACATAATATTTCCTTTGTCAAACATTACCACAAGCACTAGATGCAATATTTTCTTGAATTTCAACTCCTTACTACTACTGACTGGCTACTTCATCATTTGTTCTATTTCGACTACAATTATTTTTGTCAACTTCGAGAACTTTTCAATTGATTTGTTGTTGTTAATCTTTCTATCTTTCTTAGTCTCTGTTTTGTTTTTTGTTTACAACTTATCCTGTCCTTTTAAAATACTACAATGTACGACATTATTTAATCAGTATTGCCCAACTATACCCAGAGTTCTTCCTATTAGTTTTAGTATCTCAAAAATACATTGACTTTTACAACATTTAATGCTGCGGTATATATAAGTTTGTATTTGTATGCGTGGGTGCCGTGTGTGTGAGTGTGTGTATGTATGTAAGTGCGTGCAGATATGGCATTAAGACAAGAGTAGAAAACTTCAACATAAGATTTGTGTTGCAAGTGCAACCATATTACCACAACGTAGTGCAGTTATAAACTGCAAGTGTTGAGGGCGAATTTAAAGAATGAAAACGAGAAAAAGAAAAAAGAAAAGGAAAATGAAAACAAAATCATAATAAAAATATAATCTTAACAATTTGAGTGATATAATCTTTGCCATGGAGCTCATAAACCAAGAAAACAAATTTATACGATGATGGAAGTAAAAGTATTGTCTGCATAACATCAAATACAGGAAAGCAAAAATTGAAATGAAACGAAAGATGGCAGAAGTATGGTGGAATTATTTTAAACATTTTAAGAAATATTTTGTGTTTTTTTTTTCTTTGGTTTTTAAAGGAATTTGAGTAAGGAATACTTTTTAATAAGAGAATCAAGAATTATGATCTTCAAAAGTCGCTTAAATATGGCTACAATGGGTAATATTTTTCTGTAAGATTTACGATTTCACCGCAAATAGACTAAAAAATGAGTAAAGCTTTCAAAACCTTTAATTTTATAATCAAAATGCGTGTTGTGTAGTAGGCAAATTCGACTCACAGAAAAAAATTTAGAAGTTGTTCTTAAAAAATTTCGCACTTTATTTGAAATTGGAGCACAAACACATATGCGAAGAGTATGCATCAGAGGACAGCAATGAATCGTTTTTTCGCTACTCATAAGCACTCATTAAATTTTGTATATAAGAGAGTCAAAAATATTGAAATTTAACTACACACTGATTCATTTTTACTCACTACAACATTTATTTATGAGTATAGGTTGCAATGAGTATGTGTACAACGATGACAACAAATCAAAGCATACTCATTTAGATTCATAAATTTAGAAAACTACTTATAATACTTATAAATGATTCAAGTGATTCGAATCATTCATCAATATTTACAGTCTTAGTTGTTGTTGCATTTACAAAAATAGAAAAAAGACACATAAGCAAAAAAGACAGAACAGCAAGCAGAGCAAGCACACAACCTTTTAGTGAGTATTTTAGTGTTCGTATGCGATTCATACTTATTTTGTGCTTCGTGTATATGTTGAGTTATGGAGAGTCGAAATCAACAACATCATGCGTATTGTAAAGTATGAATATGATGAGTACTTCAAACTTTGAATATGAGTAGAGTAGAGGTACCATGATGAAATAAGTATGAATGTGTATAAATATCAGAAATTATGATTATGATTCGATTCTACTCATCTTTTTGAATACTCATTGCTGATCTCTGTTATGTATACAGTGTTGATCACAACTTAATTCAAAAAGAAAAATCCAAGATTGTAAAGAGGCTCTCTGCTCTTGAACTAAACTCATCGGAATTGATTTTTCGATTTACTACCAGATTTACGTTAAGGTATGATCTTGTGGCACCAACAATTTTTTTGAAGACCTTGAGATGTTTCTTTTTTAGTCGTCCTCTAAGAAAATAACATACTCATTGCTGATCTCTGGTATGCATTAAGGAGAATATGGCTCCTATGAATTCCAGTGCCCATAAAGATACCAGATGTTAAGGATTTGGCTTGTATTTTTCGAAAACTTGTAAGATTTTACGTAAAGACTTCCTTAGCAAACCGAAAAAAATACAGTTTACTGCTTGAAGACGTAATCGAGGTAATATTTGTATCACAGCGTTGTTAGTTTGAGGAATGGTTCTTAGCCAAGTTGAATGAACATCAAATTCTCTAACGAAAATGTATTTTAAGCGACGAAGCTCATTTCTGTCCCCATGTGTACGTTGATAAACAGGATTGCCGAACTTAGATTAGAAGGAGATCATGAGCTGCTGATTGGTCAATGCACACAAGCCGTTATATCGTTGTATTCATTGTATTGTTGGACGACTATACAACAGTGTATGTTTGTTGTTGATAATTTTCATTCAAAAATCCGATACACTTATACACATTTTTTCATATGTTTTTAATAAGTTGTGTTGGTTTCGTGCTATCAAATTGTTTGAATGTCAAAAATTATGAAGAAGAATACGACATACACAATACGGCATAGCATAGAGCGTTCACAAACAACCAAGTGTATTTAATACAACATACACGATACAAAGTCGTGTGAATTGGCCAATTGTAAACTGAAAGATGCTATCAGTGAGCCGATATATTAAAGGGCCAAGGTGCCGTATTACGGACTTTTTTTGTTCAAATTGGAACTTAGACTTAGTTGGCAAGTGGTTCCAATAAGACATTGCAACATACCATACATAAATCAAATAGGATGCGAGTTTGAAGAACAATTAATCCAACGTTTAACTGGATTGAGCTTCACAAAACTATTTTATATGGGAATACGTAAGTCTGTTGTTCGCATAGAAAACACCACTACAATTCTAGGCTTGAAGCACAACATTGATGATGATATTGATGATGAAAAAGTAAACATCAGGCATTCCTTCTATTGCCCTAAATAAGTCCCAGGCTTCCCAGACTGCACAATAGTAGAAGACAAAGAAATGTTATATAATGAAAGTGTTGAGTTTATTCCCAGAAGACCTTTTTGAGTACAAGGGGGTAACAAAATGCACTTTACAATTAAATAAAAATACTAGTTCTGTAGGTTTAAGTTCTATGCAATTAATGATTTATGTTTCATTTAAAAAAATTGTTTTTTTGTTTCTTTGCAGGTATGTAACATTTTCGATTACTCATGAATATAAAGGATTATGTCCGTAAGTATTGATTTTAAAAATAAAAAGAATTCTAGAAAAGGATATTTATGTATATCAAGGGAATGAGTCTTTAGTAGATATTCTAGTGAAGTCATAATTCTGGTATAAGGTTAAGGAAACACAATTATTCACAACCATGAGCAGATAAAGATTTTCTTTGAACACGTTGCACTTTCTTCGGGTGTTTATTTCATAAAGCTGCTCTCAAAATATTACTACTCATTGACTATACGATCTTAACGTTCCGTCTGTCGTTGAGATGCTTCAGTCTTGGGTTTCTTTACCTTTTATCTTTTAAGAAAATAGAAAATCGCTTAGAATTTTAAGTTGTCCCTTAGACTTCCCTATTACTGTGTAGTTCTATTAAACCGGAAATAATAGTCACTATGCGAGTCCAGTATTAGGGAATACTGATTGGAATTCAGTTATTAGATGCCTAGAGAGTATGTACATACACCACCACTAGAGTTGTTTAAGAATTTCGGGTGTCTCTGGAGGAGATAACGGGATATTCAACCGTTACGCTAATGATGAGAAAATGAACCCACTTTTATGTGTTCCTGTTTTACCTGAATTGTATCATGTCCATAACTAAAGAATTGACCAGAGCCTTACTGTCGTAAAAGGTGAGAAGACACCTAATTGAGTATATCAAATACTGCTTTAGTTGGGATGGAACAGTATCTCCGTCTATCCAGCTGATAGAACCATTACGTTCCATATTTTAACCACTACCATTTCAAAGGGGTTCTACACCTACGTTCTCTTTCTACACTTTCGATTATGTTATCCTTCCATAAGAGTTTGGAGTCCAGAATAACTCCCAAATACTTCATCCTCTTGGAAGTGAGTAGTGCGTGTACATCAGTGCCTCTGAACGTTCTTCACAAGGTCGTTAGTACTGTCTCAGTGGAACAACAGCGTGCTGAGCACTAGCAAATAGTGCAAGTGGTAGTCTTTCGAATGTTTCTAAAACGAATTTGGTCAGACTTTTTGGTCTGAGGCCATTCGTAGGGCCAAATTGGGTTTGGAATTTTGCCTGGAAATCTCTTAATCGGAGAACCGGTTACAAATCCCTTCAGAAAGTCTCATTGACGTCCATCCACGTTAATGAATGCAAAGAATTTTCCAAGAGAGGCTTAATAGATATGCACTGCGATAGCTGCTAGTTGGGTCTGCAAAAAAACTATTTATTCCTTAAATTGAATTGAATTCAAATGTAAATATCCTGACTGAACGAAAACCTTTGGAACAGAATTTTTTTCCGGAGATGAATCCCAATTTAGTATTGTAAGTCAAGATAGAATGAAGGGAGTACTTCCTTCAGCCAACTAAAATGCTTCCTTTCTGACCAATTTCATGATAATGTTGAGCATGAAGGTGGCCATGTAATGGGGAAGATTCCTTTATCACGTAAAGCTTATGCATTGTGGGTAAAAAGATGAGTAAAGACACTTAACATAATAAAATGTTATTTTATTAGAGGACGACCAAAAAGAAACATCTCAGGGTCTCCAAAAAATATTTGGTGCCACAAGATCCCTCATACGTTAACGTAAATCTGGTAGTAAATCGAAAAATCAATTCTGATGAGTTTAGTTAAACACCAGAGAGACTCTTTACTGTCATTCTTGGATTTTTCTTTTTTACTTAGGTTTTGATCAACCCTGTATACAAAACAGACATCAGCAATGAGTATTCAAAAGGATGAGTCGAATCCAATCATACTCATAATTTCTGATACTTATACGCATTCATACATATTTAAATATCATGGAACCTCTACTCATATTCAAAGTTTGAAATACTCATCATATTCATACTTAACAACACGTATGATGTTATTGATCTTGACTCTCCTCCTACTCAACATATACACGAATCACAAAATAAATATGATTCTAGTACGAACACTTAAGTACTCACTAAATGCTTGTGAGTTTGCTCTGCTTGCTGCTCTGTATTTTTTGCTCATGTTTTTTTTCTTTTTTTGTAAATGCAAGCCGTAGTCTAGTAGGTAGTGTGTTGGCTTATTAGACGTATAGCCAGGGTTCGAGCCCCAGGCCAGACAACAAAACAAAATACAAAAACTATTTCTTCGGCGATTTCCGCTCAGCAGATATCTGGCAAAAACTCCGAGAGTAAATAAAAAATTGCCATGAAAAGTTTCTCAAAAACCGGTCGTTCGGAGTCGACTTTAAACTGTAGGTCCCGCCACTCATGTATAAAATTAACACACACAACTGAAGTGATGTGAAAAACTAGGTCGTAATCCTGACTGAAGGGTTGTAATAACCAATTATGTATGTATGTATTTATGAGTTTGATGTGAACGTTGTACGCATACTCATTGCAAGCTGTACTTATAAATCAACGTTGTAGTGAGTACAAATGAATCAGTGTGTAGTTAAATTTCAATATTGTTGACTCACTTATATTCAAAATTTCATAAGTGCTTATGAGTAGCGAAAAAACGATTCATTGCTGATATCTGATGCATATTTTCTATGAAGGAAGACCACATACACCATTTCCCATTGAAATTGTTAAAATACTTTTAGTGCGACAATATGAAAAATATTTCAAATGACAACAGTGTCTTAAAGTGTATTTAAAAGCAAAAACATTTTATTTGTTGAACTGATAAACAAAATTTTATTGTATTTTAATTTCTTTTCTTTTTGCTGTCATTTCTTCGTATTATTTTGTGAGTTTGTGTTGTTGTTGTTGTTGTTATAATTTAACAGCTGATGAAATAAGAGGAAATGATATTATTTCGACAAGAATTGCTTGCAACAACAATGAACGCAGCTGTGGCAGCAAATAGATCTTGTATTGTGTGGAAGTTTCTTGCACTGGCTGTGTGGTTAAGGAAAACAAAGTCAAGACAGTAACTTGTTACAGTTGTTTGCTGTATAGTTGGCAATACAACAATATTGTAAGGCTTACGGCAATAAAATTCAAGATGTGTTTAGATTTTCTATGTTTGACAATGTCTGCTTGATATGACGAAACAATAGTTGCACACATATTGATATTTAAAAAAATTATTTTAAAATGTCTTGAAATCCTTTTAAGAAAGAAACTACAAGCGAAGTCTACAACATTTGTGAATCTAAAATGGCAACAGTTTCTTTGGAGTTTTTCTTTTTTCTAAGACTTCATTTGAGTTCATTTCTTTGTTCTTTTTTTTTTTTTAATTTCCAAATAATTTTTATAAAAAAAGAAAAAGAGTTGAGCATGACAAATGAAATGTTTTAAAATTTTTCGTTAAAAGAAAATTAAAATTCTTACATTTTTAATCAAATGTTGATTGCAGCAGACAGTTTTGGTGATGGATTCATTAATGATTTGCTTCATTTGATAAGAGATGTCAAGAAATAAATTAGAAAAAAAATTGTGAGCTTCTGGGGAATAATTATTGTCTAATACAGCAACACATTGTTGTTGCTTTGTTTGGTAAAGCTCTTCAAGCTGATCTCATCTAGAAACTATGTTTTCTCAATGATGATATTGATGCCATGGCAAAAATGATTGAAAGATTAGTATGTCTCGGGAAAACAATCAAACACTGCCCGGACTCTAATCCTATCTGCTCTTTTGTAGATGACAGCATTCTTTGGCGTTCATATTATTGATTGAAACGAAAGCTCTTAATATGAATAGCTCTCTCACATCCGTTTTATAGTCAATTTCCGAATAGGGTCGTATGAATATTTTTCATTTTAAAGCGCGATAAACGCAATCTTGATTATTGATGCACAAGTTCAGTAATAAAAGTGCCTCAGTTCTAGTTACATACATACATAATTGGCCATTACAACCCTTCAGTCAGGATTACGATCTAGTTTCTCACACCACTTATGTTGTGTGTGTTAAGTTTATACATGAGTGGCGGGACCTACAGTTTAAAGTCGAATCCGAATGACAGATTTTTGAGAAATTTTTCATGGCAATTTCGTTTACTCTCAGAGTTTTTGCCAGAAATCTGCTGAGAGGAAGTCGCCGAAGAAATACTTTTCGTATTTTGTTTTGATGTCTGGCCTGGGGCTCGAACCCTGGCTTTACGTCTAATAAGCCAACACACTACCTACTAGACTAAGGAAACTAACATTTATAGTTATGGGTGATATAAAGATTAGTGAGTCAGATGTTCATAATGTTCGCAGGATCGAACTTATTTTTCAAGAAATTTTGCAAGAAATACGTTGCTTCATCCGATCTCCTTACTATTACATGCGGTCATCAATCGGTCATCACAATCCCTTCAGTCAGTGTTACAACCTAGCTTCTCACATCACTTATGTTGTGTGTGTTAATTTTTACAGTCAACTCCGACCGACAGATTTCTTGAGAAACTTTTCATAGCAAGTTTATTTTGCTCTCCGAATTTTTGCCACAAATCTGCTGACCTCATGTCTAATTATTTAACACACTACCTACTAGACTATGGCGATTTCCTTACTATTTACACCACTTACACTGAGAATGGAATACAATTCTCATTTGAATCTTCACGATGGCATACAGGAGAGGGTGTTCATTGACTCTGTTGATTCATTGGAGCATCGTCGCAATGTCGCTTGTGTTATACTGTTCTATCGCTACTAGGCTATCACTGAGGCCCTCAACCGCATACAGTAGAGGGTGAAGGTGTTCTTTAATGACAACTCTGTTGATTCATTGGAGCATCGTCGCAATGTAGCTTGTGTTTCACTGTTCTATCGCTAATAGGCTATCACCGAGGCCCTCAACTGCATACAGTAGAGAGTGAAGACGTTATTTATTGACGGTAGGGTATCCAACTCTGTTGATTCATTGGAGCATCTTCGCAATCTGGCCTGTGTTTCACTATTATATCGCTAATAAGCTATCGCTGAGGAATTTCGACCGAATACTGGATAAGGCAAAAACATCTGTTAATGACGGTAGGGTATCTAATTCTATTGATTCATCATCTTCGCAATTTCACAGTTCTATCACTGCAATAAGGGAGTTTGCTCTAGCGAGGTAAAGGTACTGGTTCGCGAAAATCGATGTACTTTTACGTAGACCCCGTCTTTCTCGCGCACATTATTACAAACAGAATTCGTTCCTTAGCCGCGCTATGGGTATGCTGAACATACTATCTGCAGAGGTCTTTACTGCCACTTATAAAAAGATTTAAACAAGCTTCCAGAAACACTATTCCCTCTTTCCTCCTTCCTATAACTTACTTTCCCCAACACAAAGAACTGAATGAGTAGAGGCCATTCTCTCAGTGTTGGTCTTAAAAAACTGTTCATTGAATTCCAATTATTACACGATTTGCATAACCTTAACAGCTTGCTTGTTAACATATTTTTCAAAGCTTAGAAAAACAATTTAAATGTGAATTGAAAGTATTTTTATTTAAAAAGAATAACTTGTAAATACAAAATTTGCTTGCCATTGCTTACTTTGTAGTATAAAAATACCACAAGTTATTGTGAATTCCAGACGTAAATTTTCGGAAACATTTTTCATTTCCTTTAAGATTTCTTTACAATACCAAGAGATTTTCGCCCAAGTTAACACGATGGCAAAGGCAAGTAGCAAAACTAATAATTAAGGAATAACTTTAACGTTTAACAATAACTTGGCATTGCTTTTGGTGGCTAAAATTAGGACGTACAAAAAAAAATAAAGAACATAAATCATAAAAAGGAGAAAATGGGAAAAAACAGAATCCTTTTTAGCATTTCGTATGCCGTTTGTAAGGCTAATCGACAAGTTTTATAAGAAAAAAGCAACAAGAAAAAAAAAAACGAGAATTGCCGTAAAAAACAAGAAAGAAAGAAAATGTTTTTCTGTTTTTTTTTCTTATGTTTCCAGCAAATCTCTGGTAAATGACTGAAAACACTTTGAAATACATTGTAAAACTTGCTTTTGCCATTTCATTGCTGCTGGTTTTTTGTTGAATTTCTGTTGATTTTGTTTTTTTTTTTTTGGAATATTTTTGACTTCATTTTTTAAAAGCATCCCGTAAATGTCTAAAAATCTTCTAATGCTAGTGAATGACTACATTTACAGCTGCTGCAATGAGGGTAGCAACAGCAGCATCCATACAGGAATTGGGGAAAAACCAACAACAACAACGCAGCAACATTTTAACGTTTATTTGGCGCCAAAAGTTTTTATCATCATGAGTAATTTGTTTTAGAATCACAACGTGCAGTAAGAAAAGAAATGAAATGAAAAATAAAAATGCAAAAATACATACAAACATACAGAACGTAAGGAATTCCTTTTTCTTCGGAATTTTGCCAAAAAACATTGTAAACATGAACATTATCGGATGAAATTGTACTTTTTTTTGTTTCTCTCCTCTCATCCCCTTATTACTCCTTTTTTTATGCAAACTAATAAAAAAGATATACAATAACAAATATAATAATAAAAAATAACATATATTTGTTATATTATGCCATCGCTGTTGCTGTCTGGTTGGCTGACTGACTGACTGATGTTTCATTTTGGCCATAATTTAACGCACATTATCTCCGAAAGAGTATCTAAAAGAGTAAAAAAAAATTCCAATCAAAAATTATTATGAATAAAAAATGGCAAAGAAATGTTAATTGAATGACATGTTTCCCGTATAAGAGATGAAAAAATAAAATTCCAACACAGCGCATAAGAGATTTAATATGTTAATCTGGAATAGAATGCAAATTTTTTGTTGCTTTGGACAGTTTGCTACTACTAATGCCGATAAAATGGGAAATTTTAAAGTTTATTAGGAAGCTCTTAGCACTGATTTGATCGAGTTAATATACATACATACATACATAATTGGCCATCACAACGATTCAGCCAGGATTACGGTCTAGCCTCTCACACCACTCATGTTGTGTGTGTTAATTTTATACATGAGTGGCGGGACCTGCAGTTTAAAGTCGACTCCGAACGACCGATTTTTGAGAAACTTTCCACGGCAATTTTATTTATTCTCAGAGTTTTTGCCTTGCGTTCACCTGTGGCATCACAACGGGCCGCTATGCGTGCTCAAGTGAGCTTTTTGGTAAATTAAAGCTTCCACGCTAACCTAACCTAACCTAACCAGAGTTTTTGCCAGAAATCTGCAGAAAGGAAATCGCCGAAGGAATATTTTTTCATATTTTCGTGTTGGTGTCTGACCTGGGGTTTGAACCGTGGCCTCACGTCAAATAAGCCAACACACTACCTACTTGACTACGGCGACTTCGTTAATCGATCGAGCTAATATATTGTTACGAAAATGAAAGAAATTTAGATACCGCTGTTTTGCTTTTACATCGTTTAATATTAAAATTATAAACAAAAGCTACAAAAACAAAACAATGAACCTGTTTACAAATTATTCTACTACTTAATATCTATAACAACAAACACCAGCATAAAAATGGTAAACAAGTAAACAAAAATATACCAACAAACACCAGCATAAAGAAAATGATAAACAAAAATACAACAATCTCTCCATAGAACACAACATCTTTTCTGTTCATAAATACAGCCTTTTTAATTGAAATTGAAGCAAGGAGTCTCTCTCCTTACTATTTACACACATACATACATACGTACATAATCGGCCATCACAACCCCTTCAGTGAGTATTACGACCTAACTTCTCGTACCACTTATTTTGTGCGTGTTAATTTTATACATGAGTGGTACTTCATTATCGTCTTCTAATGGTGGATTTTTGAGAAACATTTTATGGCATTTCTATTTACTCTCAGAGTTCTTGACAGAAATCTGCTGAGAGGAAGTCGCTGAAGAAATATTTTTTTCATATTTTCGTTTTGATGTCTGACCTGGGGTTTGAACTAAGGTCTCACGTCTAATAAGCCAACATACTACCTACTAGCCTATGGCGACTACAACTATTGATTAAGACAGTCTTTTTTAATTGAAATTCTTGCAAGGAATTGAGCCTACTTCAGAACGTCATAATCCCGGCTTTGCAACCGTCTGTTAAGCTTCGCCATAACTTTCGTCGTACATTTATTGTCGCACACTTTCAGAAGTAGTTTGAATTTATTTCTCCATTAAATAGTCCATTCAGAATCCTATTAATCTAGCGAGGATAACACCAAACACAAGCATCATAGCAAGGTCAGGTAGCGCTGTATTGTGGAAAAATGTGCTACTCAGTAAACATTGCTTGGCAACAATACAACAGCTTTTATAAATTAATATATTTCCACGTAATATATTTTTTCTATGCTAAACAATGCATGGGAAAAAGAGAAAATCCGAAAATTGAGTTAGAAATGGCTGGTCAGACCTTTGGTTTTAAGACCAATTCAAACTCCTACAAGGCAACACAAACCATAAAAAAGCAATAAAGATATTGCGATAACAAACAATTACAGTAACAACGCAGACAAAAAATTTGCATACTTAATTGGTTACATTACAGCCATTTAGTCGGGACTACAACCTAGCTCCCCACAACACCCGTGTTAAGTGTTTTAATTTTGTCCATAATTGGTGGGACCTACAGTTTAAAGTCGTTTCCAAACGATGGATTTTTAAGAAAATATTCACGACAATTTTATTTTACTCTTAGAGTTTTTGATATTTCGATTCTTATGAGATGTTTGAGCCTGGTATTGAACCACTGAGCCTTGTGTAATAAGCCAACACGCAGCCTACTAGACTATGCATACATACATATACATAATTGGTCATTGCAACCCTTCAGTCAGGATTACGACCTAGTTTCTCACACCACTTATGTTGTGTGTGTTAATTTTATACATGAGTGGTGGGACCTACAGTTTTAAAGTCGACTCCGAACGACAGATTTTTGAGAAACTTTTCATGGCAATTCTATTTACTCTCAGAGTTTTTGCCACAAAACTGCTGAGAGGAAGTCGCCGAAGAAATACTTTTTGTATTTTGTTTTGATGTCTGGCCTGGGGCTCGAACCCTGGCTTTACATCTAATAAGCCAACACACTACCTACTAGACTACGGCGACTTCGACTACTAGACTATGGGGACTTTTTAATTACGATTACTACATACATAAAAATCAAATGACAAAACCAAAACTTCGTAGAATATAAACGAGAGATAGAAAAGAAAATATAAAATACAATAACAAATCAACAGTAAGTTTCTAGAAGTTGTCAAACAGCAAATAAATATAGCGAAGGGTAATGTTGCCAATTGGTTGCCGTGAAAATAGTGATGTATGTACACTGTTTTATTATACACTTTGATATTTGTATAATAAAGGGATCATTTAAAAAAAATTAAAACCGCAGGAACTACGGCTAACAATATTGTTCACTTAGGACTGTAATAGATTAAAATAGTTTCGCAGTTCTGCAATTACTCACTGAACATTAGTGACTGATTTTTGAGTTAAACAGAACATAAAATATATCCGAAAAACTATTTTCAAATTCTGTACACAAAAATTTAAAAAAAGAATTCATTCTAGGACATATCTGCCCTTTGCAAAATGCATTAAATCCTTGATTTGTTGTCTTAGCTCCACTGGTAAGAAATATTTGAGAATATATGCGCGAATATATGTGAGGTTTTAGCATTTTATTTGACTATGCGTTGCTAAAATGAGAATTTATGTTTGCCACTACTCCAGATTAAATTTTATCCAATTGGTATTCCGGTTTTCTTACACAAGATTATTACACAGGATTTCTCTACTCTCTCTCTCTCTCCCGTTCTCTCTCTCTATCTGAAACCAAGTTTTTTGTTTCTTAATGTTTTTGTTTTGTTGCATTTTTATTGGCTATGCTTCCGTCTAGCCGAGACACTTTTATTAAAACTTTTATCAAAATAATGTATGTGGCACTAAAAGGGTTTCCAAAGGGAAGGAAAGGAAAGGAAAAAAGTTAAGAATATAATTCCATTCGTTAATAGCGTATTGCTTTTATATTAAACTGGCTTATTAAGTAAAGCGCATACAAAAAGAAGTCTTATGAGCAGAAGAATTTTCCATGACAAGACTATTGAAAGATACTATGCCCGTTAGCACTCACTTCAGTTCCTTACATTTGAAATTCTTCTCTGTTGAAAGAAACAAAAGCCAAAGAATAAATTTTATTTCTTTTACTAAAATAATGAATAAAATGACATTTTCTATATGAATTATATATTAACGCTACGATTTAATTTGTTTCTGTTTTAGTAAAAAAAAAACAAAAACAAAAAAATTCTTTTTTGTAAAAGGAATTCATGAGCCCCCTGTTTATTATACACAAAGAATCTATGACCCCCTTCAATATACATACATACACATGTAGAGCTGAGCCCCTATGTGTATGAAAGAAGGAAAAATAATTTCAGTATGTTTGTTGTTACATACATGAACTAAATTTCGTTCCAATAGCAATTTGTTGTGCTCGAAAGAGTAAAAAAGAACCCTTTTTTCGTTCTTCTATTTTTCTTTAATTTATTTTCATTTCCATTTTGTTTTTTTTTTTCTTTTATAATTACACAGAAGCAGTAATACAAAATCGTTGATAAAAACCGAGAAGCAGAAGGTTGGCAACAAATTTGGAATCACATTTCAGACCAATGAAAATATGGGAATAAATTTAATGCACTTGCAACGAATATTGTATGCCCTATAACGATGTATTGCATTCAGCAGTCTTCTGGCAAAAATCGTGAAATTAAAACAAAATTGTCATGAAAAGTTTCTCAAATAATTGTAGACGCCACTCATGGATAAAATTAACACACTTAACATGAGGGGTGGTGTGTGAAAAGATAGGTTGTAATCCTGACTAAAGTGCTGTAATGACTAATGAAGAAGAACGCATCCTAAACTGTTTTAACTCAAAATCTAGTACAAAATGACACTTCTTATCAATCAAATATTATCGCCATAAATCCGAGTGCATGGAATTTTTAATATATCCTACATAAATAGCCCAGGTTTCGGGATTAAATATATTAGAGAGCAGAAGCTCTTAACAGGGTCTGCTTTATTAGATCTCTAGGTTGCTAAAAAATTCAGTTAAGAGCATGAAGTAAATAAAACTTTTCTCTCACCAGTCCCTTAAGCTCATAGAGAGCAGCATACTCCACAATACTACCGTTCTTACTCTGAAATGTTAAAATTAATTTCTTCATTTTAAAATAGGAGTCAGGTTTGCAAAATGTGCATATAAAAATGGTGCTGTTCAGTTTAGTTCCTACGATTTGCCAATACCGGGTAAGCAGTTAAGCTTCACCCACGATCTTAACCGGAATCCAGCTTTACTCTCGTTATGGAACATATAATCACAGACAAAAATTTTCTCCATTAACTGTAGATTTGAAGCCGCTCTAGTATAATAGGTAGCGTGTTGGCTTATTAGAAGCGACCTCTTGGTTCAAACCCTAGCTCAGACATCTCGAAAATATTTCTTCAGCGACTTTCTCTCAGGAGTGCTCTGGTAAAAAATCTGTGAATAAATAAAATTTTCGCCGTAGTCTAGTAGGTAGTGTGTTGGCTTATTAGACGTAAAGCCAGGGTTCGAGTTCCAGGCTGGACATCAAGACAAAATACAAAAAGTATTTCTTCGGCGACTTCCTATCAGCAGATTTCTGGCAAAAACTCTGAGAGTAAATATAATTGCCATGAAAAATTTCTTAAAAATCTGTCGTTCGGAGTCGACTTTAAACTGTAGGTCCCGCCACTCATGTATAAAATTAACACACACAACATAAGTGGTGTGAGAAACTAGGACGTTGTACAATGGGTCAATTCGACCTCTGGGTATTGTACTTGTCTTAATTGACAAGTACACGTCCTCTAACCTAACTTAACCTAACCTAATAAAATTTCCGTGAAAATGTTTACAAAAATCTGTCAATTAGAGTCGATATTAAACTAAATATCCTGCCTCTCATGGATAAAATTAGCATACATCTCTTAGCGGTATACTATTCAATTGTCAATCAATACTATCGATTGTTTTGACTAATGAAGTAAGTTAACTGTAGACTCCTGGCTTCGATAGCAATTTCTCCATTCGGGTGTATAGTTATTACAAGTCGATAAATGACGGACCAGACTATTGTTCAACAAGCCAAATGTGACATCCGTCAGTGAGCATTACGTCGTAAGGAACCAAATGGCTGGCAGTTTCCTTCTTAACTGTCTCCTAGACAGTATTCTAGCGTGCTCGATTACAATTTCTCTATTCACATCCATAACAATCCCAAGCCGATGGTTGATGGAGTCAGATCTTCAAGATAAGGAAGGATTGTGATGTCTTGAACAATAAAAATGAAAACAAAGAAATGGTAGGAAGAAGTAGAAGACACTTTAGGATTGCCCTGAGTCTGAAACAGGATGTAAATAAACTTATATTTCAGTAATCATTAATACGAGCACATTATTAAGAATTGAACTGAAGGTTAGATTCGCCGTGGTCTAGTAGGTAGTTTGTTGACTTATTAGACGTAAGGCCACGGTTCAAACTCCAGTTCAGACAATACAAACAAAACGATATATGAAAAAATATTTCTTCAGTGACTGTCTCTCAGCAGATTTCTGGGAATAGCTCTGATGTTAAATCAAAAAATTACCATGAAAAGTTTCTCAAAAATCTGTCGTTGGGAGTCGACTTTAACTGTAGATCCTGTCACTCATGTATTAAATTAATACACACAACATAAGTGATGTGAGAAACTAGGTCGTTATCCTGACTGAAGGGTTGTAATGACCAATTAGGCAATTACATATGTATGTATGTATTTATGTGAGAAAGTTAACTAATGGACGAAAAGAAACCTCCTTCAATATGTGAAGATCCTTAAAAATCGTTCAATAACTTAAAGTAAAGCATACCACTTACTACCATCGTATTTGAAGAAATATTAATGGAAACCATTTTAACCGGATTTTACAAAGATGGATCCATGATAGTAAATTTTAAAGCCCCATAGTTGTCATCATACAATGCTTTGAAATCAAATGTTATCAGTGATATCAACGCCTTAAAATGGCGTAGCCATCCATGGCTATGAATAAATTTTAATTATTTTGAAATTGCTTTGAAAATTTCCTTCAGTTTTTGTTTTTTCTGTTTTTCATTTTAGTGCAAAACGCATTAAAGCGTTTGCCGTGTTCTTCCATTCAAATATATTTGTGTATGTATGTATGTTACAAATTAAATGATAAAATTATAATATTTTGCATGCAGTTTTAAAGGATGTGTCGGCGGCGGTGGTGGTGACAAAGAGAACAAAGAGATACAAAAACCAGGATATGATTGGGGGAAAAGGGAGTTGAAATTTATGTAACACCTTATCATAAATGCATAAGAAAATAGCCTTAGAGGCATACAACTAGACGCATGTAAATACACAAATGAACACAAATGCATACGCACTTGCCTGCAACATACATATACACAAACGCATCACTAAACACAAGCATAGACACATAAGCTTTGCTATGAAACATAAAAGAGAGGAAATTACGTAAATTTACATGCACATCTGTAGTAGTAGTAGTAGTAGTGTGCATACTAACAAAGTGCAGAGAAATCTTTTATAAAATTAAAGAAAACACACTAGTCCACTAGTAAAAGCAAATTGTGATAAGAAGAGAGAAGAAGAGAGAGAGAGAGTGTAAGCAGGAGTGAGGAGGAGAGAATACTACTTTTGCTAACAACTGCTAACACTACTGTTGCAACAACTGCTACACAAAAGAGGACGACTACCCTACAAGAGCTGTAAAGTCTTTTACTGAAATACATATACATACACACATAGACTATATGGAATATAAACACATACATACATACAAAGGACCACCGCTTCTTTTAGACGCACACACACGCACACACAAAATATAATAATTTAAAGCATTTAGAAGATATTCATTAAACAATACGTTACGTAATGTAACGTAATTGTAAAAAATCTACACAGATTTTGATTACGTTTACGTGCGTATGCACAAGGTATACAATGTAATGGCATTCATTTCATTTCATTTAAATGTTGACATATTACATAAGCATTTACAAAATCTACAATATTTACAACGCCTGATACTTCTACTCCCACGTGAGTGTAAATGAAATAATTTCCAGTAAACTTAAGAGTGCAATTTCAGGAATTTTTATTGTCTTAACTTCTCTCATAGACTGTGTGTCTCTGTAATTTTCTTTTGTTTTCATTTGAGCGTTATTAAGAACATGTTCTAAATGTTGCCAGACAAGAGTTAAGGCCAGAATAATAGAACTGAGCGCATATTACAATGTAATACGAAGAAGTTAATTGAGTTCATGATGGCATTTCAATTGGCTTTTAAGTGAATTTCGAAAAGGGGAAAAATACTTAAAAATTTCTGATCAAGTCTTAGGCGTAAATGTTTACAAAATTGTTAAATAAATTGAAAATTCTAAATATACAGTCACAGAAAAAAGTCTACTTATCTTCCCCAATAATTGTTTTGTTGTTTTCTAATAATTTCTAGGTTATATTTCCCTGCTGAATATTGTCTCGATAAGGGTTTCCACTCTAGGGACGACTGGAATCATAATACGGTGTCCCCTCGGAAGTCCTGGATATATATACCGACGGCTCTAAACTCGATAACGGGGTTGGAAGCGGTGTTTACTCTGCGAAACTGGACCTAATCATTTCTCTCTGTCTGCTGGACTACTGCAGCGTGTTTCAGGCGGAGGTGACGGCAATTTACCGGGCCGCTCAATGGATCCTCGTCAACGGTGCTCCTTTCACTCGCGTCTCGGTCATTTCTGATAGTCAGGCCGCGATAAGATCTCTATCGTGTTTCGTGAATAACTCTAGGATCGTTAGGGAACGTCGCCGCTGTCTCGACCTTCTTTCTGGGCGCTTCACCAGTGTCTCACTTGTGTGGGTCCCTGGGCACAGTAACATTCCGGGAAACTGTAGGGCCGACGAGCTCGCCAGAGCTGGTACGCTCCTTCCGGAATCCTCTTCAATTGAACTGGGTATGCCACTTGCCTCGGTCAAGCGGAAATTCTCTCGGGACGCCAACCTATCCTGGGTCAATGAGGAGTCCGGCTCCACAGCTAGACTCACCTGGCCCTTGATAGATAGAAGGCGTTGGTACTTGGTACAATTACTTGGTCTTGGTCGTGACGTCATTTCAACCACAGTAGCCATGGTTACAGGTCATTGCGTTATTTGTAGACACGCGGAGAGAATGAGGCTTCCATTTAACGACTTCTGCCGTGGATGCAGATCCGCTGAGGAAGAGGAGACTGTTATCCACTTTCTTTGTCAGTGGCCGTCTCTTGCTAGGTGTAGATATAGGTTATTTGGTTCCCCATTTCTTGTCAGCTTGACGGTGCTATCATCTATTGATATCAAGGATATAGCTTCGTTCATCAAACTTTCTGGCTGGTTTTCCAGTATGTTGTAGTCGTGCTTTTGATGTGCAGCACTTGCGCTGACCAACTTCTTCCTCTTCCCTGATTTTGGTGGAACTTGGTCAGT
Organism: Sarcophaga carnaria; assembly: GCA_958299815.1. Classification (NCBI taxonomy): domain Eukaryota; kingdom Metazoa; phylum Arthropoda; class Insecta; order Diptera; family Sarcophagidae; genus Sarcophaga; species Sarcophaga carnaria. Next base: position 42,666,118 of record OY283150.1, read on the forward strand.
ACAGAGACTGCGTTCACCCGTGGCATCACAACGGGCCGCTATGCGTGCTCAAGTGAGCTTTGTGGAATCAGAGCTACCACTCAGACCTAACCGAACCTAGGTTATATTTTTTTTGTATTCGTTTTTGTCTTTAAACATTCTTAATTGTAACTGTCTTAAGCAACGCTAGAACACCATTTTAAATTTTATAAAAATCACCGGGAAAAAAGTCTAGATACACCGATGTATGTAGACTGTAACTATGCTCACAAGATGTTTTGCGATTATGTTGGTTTGTTTATGTAATCAAACAAATCCTATAAATTCGCGGCTTAGTTCGTCGTTAACTTTACTTAATCAATTTAGTCAGGATTACAACCAAGGTTCTCACACCCCTCATGTTGTACGTCTTAATTTGTATCCATGACTGACCAGAGTTACAGTTTAATAGCAACTCTAAACGGCAGTTTTTTAAAAAAATTTCATGGCAATTTTGTTTTATTCTCAGAGTTTTTGCTAGAAATCTGCTGAGAGAAGTTGGTCGAAGAAACCCTTTAGTCAGGATTACAACCTAGCTTCTCACATCACTCATGTTGTGTGTCTTAGTTTTTATCCATGAATGGTGGGAGATACAGTTTCAACTCCAAACGACAGATTTTTGAGAAACTTTTCATGGCAATTTTATTTTGACTCTCACATTTTTTGCCAGAAGTCTATGGAGAGTAAGTAATCGACATTAGTTTGTAATTTTGAGTGGAAATACGCTTTTCATCGCCAGTGTACATATGTAGCATAGAACCACTAATTTTCTGGACTCTACTGTCAAAAACTGGGTGCAAGAAATAGGGCCAGTAACAAATACTGGCTGGCACATATACAAAAAAATTTTTTTCTCTCTTTCTTTCATTTTCCTCATGTAATAATGGCTTTTACAGTCACATTAAAACAACAAAAAATTAAAAAAAATTTTTTTTTAAGACAAAAATCCCGAAGACAAAAACTTTATAAGTAAATGAGCGTGTGTGTGTATGTGCAAAAGGCAATTCCTTAAGCCAGTAAAAAAATCACATGCCCAACAAACCAACTTCCTAACCATCACCATCACTATGCGTTTGAAGCGCTTTTTCTTATACGTTTCCTTTATCAACAACAACATCTTGGCCTTTCTTATCAGACAACATACTCATTCTCATGCTCATCTTCGTTTTCATCTTCTTCTTCATCTTCTTCTGCTTCGGCTTCTTCTTTAACTTCTTTTAGTGAGTGAGTGGCAATAAAAGAAGACAAATGCAAACACAAACTCAAACACAAGCATGAACAAATAAATTTTAAAGAAAAGCGTGAAGAGAAAGAAAATGAAGAAAAAACAATACAGCCTGTGAAGAAAGACGAATAATAAGAAGTGGAATAATGCAAATAATGTCTTAATGCCACATGCAATATGACAACAACGACAATAACAACAACAGTAGCAGCCTATAAGGCGTTGTGTATGAGTGCAGCATCGTTTTTGAAGTTTTGCCGAATCAAAAGCAAAGTACCACACAAGTACAAATTCTAGTCGTCTGCACTTGTATGCATAAGAATAATACATAATACAAGTAGTGTTCTACACTACACTACACTACACTACACTGCTCTACTCTGCTCTATTCTACTGTACTATACTCCAGTCATATGGAGTACGCTTTCCACCATTCTTTCTCATACTCTTCTGTTCTTTTTCTTCTACTTTTTTCTCGATTTGGTTTGGTTTCGCTTGTATTACATTATAGAGCATGAGACTTGCGCCTACCCGTGTAAGTAGTGGCGATAAACAAACATAGCCTAACTAGTACTGTGGCACCATTGCAGCAGGCTGCTGCAATAAAAGGTTAACCAGTCAGTCAGTCAGTCAGTCAGTTACTCAGTTGTATGCTGTGTTTGGTTGTCGCATACGAAATAGTCGCTTACCTTGCGACAAACTGTAAACGCTCTTTAGAAAATGGATGAATTTATGAATATGTACATATGTATGTATGTATGCTTGTATGTATACATGCACTAAGCCTACACTCTATGCATGCGTATGTGCCTAAATGTACGTGTATGTTAGTGTGTGTGTATGCAAAGTCTTTTGCCAGACTTTTATGTTTACGTGCTCATGGTGCCGTTATTTTGATGCATTGTACGCTTGAAATGTAAACGAAGCCAATCTGCCTCAGTGGCATAAAGAAACATTAAGAAAGAAATTATAAAATAAACTAAACAATCATACACACACACGTACACTTTAATACCAAGAAGAGAAAGAGAGAAGAAAATACAAAAAAAAGAAGGAAAAAAGAAACGCATTCGCCTATTTTGTAATCAAACACATGAAATTGTATTTAAAAAATTAAAATTAAAAGTTAAAAGCTTAAGAAAACAATAGAAGAAGAAAGACAGAAAAAACAAGTCAAATATTTTAAAGGTGACCAGACTGTTTGATATACAACCCAGTATATGCTAGAGGCGAGCGATGTACGTACATACTCGTACATGGATGTTTTAAAAACTTTCGATTTAATTTATCGATGCATCGGAAAAATTCGATGTTTCTCTTATCGATCAACAACGATTAAAAGATCGATGATTTTTTAGTCAATGCATCCAAATAAAAAACTTAATACAAATGCAGAAGCTTTCTGGCAGAGACTCTGAGAGTAAATAAGAATGCCACGAAAAAGTTTCTCAAAAATTCGTAGTTCGGAGTCGACTTTAAACTGTAGGTCCCGCTACTCATGATAAAATTAAAACACACAACATAAGTGGTGTGAGAAGCTAGGTCGTAGTTCTGCCAGAAGAGTTGTAATGACCAATTATGTACGTATGTATGTAAAATAAATGCAGTATGTTTGCATTATCGATTCATAAATATAAAAAAAAAAATTTGAAAAAAGTCTTGAATACCGTTCAGATGAAGTTGGATAAGATACAGAGATGGGCTCTGGTATATGTAATCGTGTTATAACTTGTGGTGCAACGCTGCTGAAGTCTCTGTTAGATTTTAACGCGATGCATATGGTAGTGAGGACTATGGTTTGACAAACCTAATATGACATCAATCATTATGATGGATTATGATCTACGAAACTGAATGGTATCTCTTCTAGCCAGTATCAGAAAAGTTAAAGATTTTGGAAAATACTTCGCAAGGAGACTGCGTAATAAAAGTGAATGAAAAAATTTCTGTGGTATGCGAATGCATCACTGCCAGATAGTGAGTTAGATACAGAGTTGTTTAGTCCCAGAGTAAAATATTCGAAACAAAAGCAGAAGCTCGCGTGTGAGCAAGCGAAAGTTTACATCCTCGAAATAGGTATTCATCTTAATTTGAAAAGAAAGACTGGATTAGGAGAAAAATAACTTTTTTTTTTGAAAATGCTTAAAAAAAACCTACTGAATATTTTCTCAAATTTCTTTTTTTATTTGAAAGTACAATCCTTCCGGTTAATAATGGACAATGATTTCACGAGCCTACACGATCGCTCCAATTTTTAAGCACATTATCGATTGTGTGCAGCTGTATTTCACCAATGGCTTCACGAATATTGTCCTTTAAAGCGTCAATTGTCTCTGGCTTGTCGGCGTAACACTTATCTTTGACAGCACCCCACAAATAATAGTCCAACGGTGTCAAATCGCAACTTCGAGGTGGCCAAACGGCATCAGCTCTGCGGCTGATAATGCGATCTTCATAAACAGGGCGCAAAACATCGAGTGTAGCTTCGGCTGTGTGGCACGTAGCGTCATCCTGTTGAAACCAAATGTTGCCAATATCCTCCTCTTCAATTTTTGTGAATAAAAATTCGTTCAACATGGCCCGATAACGATCGCCATTGACTGTCACGGCCACTCCTTGCTCATTTTCGAAGAAAAATGGCCCAATTATGCCTCTGGACCAAAATCCGCACCAAACAGTGACTCGCTTTGGGTGCGTCGGCTTTTCAATGTATGCGTGCGGGTTTTCTGTGCCCCTAATGCGACAATTTTGCTTGTTTATATGCCCGCCAAGATCAAAATGAGCTTCATCTGAAAAGATGATTTTTTTTTTTGCCAAAATCGGCATCTTCTGGTGTAGGGTACTGCATGGCCAGCCGAGGCAGCCATTTGAATGAAGTTATTTTCCATTATTAACCGGAAGGATTGTTCTTTCAAATAAAAAAATAAATTTGAGAAAATATTCAGTAGTTTTTTTTTTAAAGCATTTTCAAAAAAAAAAAAAGTTATTTGGCGGACCCTTTACTTGATTCTGAAGCCGTAATAAAAGCACTCAGCTCCTATGGGTGACTGGCTGTTAGAGATAAATAGTGAATCTGATTGGCAGACCTGTGATTATGTGTTTAACTCCCTATTAGAGAGGAAAAGTGAATAAGATAGGCAGTACCTAATAACGTGGGAATTCGAGGCAATGTGCATGTGGATCAGGTTATGCGGAGAGTGGCTTTTAGGCCTCTGGTGAAGCTAAAAACTTTCTGTGGTATAAGAAGAGGTGTTTACAAACGTATATTTTAATTGATCATTACATCCCTCTAGACAGGATTACAACAGTGGCTTCTCACACCACTCCTTGTTGTGTGTATGAATTTTATCCATGAGTGGCGTTCAACTTGGAACGACAGATTTTTGAGAAAAATTTCTGGGCAATTTTATTTACTCCCCGAATTTTTATCGGAAGATTACTGAGGGTATTATTCAGTTATAGTTACCTAAAAGTAGACAAACCAAATCCCTATCATTCTGTAGTAAATTGCATCGATAAGAAATTCTTAATAAATTTGAAACAATCATAATCACAGCCATAATAAGGTGGGGGGTGGTTTGAAGAAATAAATCCTTTAAAAACACCAGAAAAAAAGAAAAACAAGTAAAAGTATCAACGAGAAAAAGTGCAACCAATAAATAACAATAAAATTTATTTGCAACGAGTAACGCAAGAAAAAAAGTAGAGGAACGATGTGATGGAGAGGCGAGACTGGAAAAACTTAAGCTTAATAAACATTCCATGAATAACCAGCACGTGTTTTCAGCATATTTACCTTTTGAATAAACTCAACTTCCGGCAACAAAAAAAAAAAATAATAAAAAAAAATCACAAAAATATTCAACCAACAAGCCAGAAAAAGAAGATGAAAAAAATCCATGAAAAACAACCTGAAATACATTTTGGTGGTGCTGGTGGCATCGAAGTCTTTTTCTGTTTTTCTGTTTTTAATTTTATTTTTATTCAAGAAACAGATGAAAACGGAAGGAAAATATTATATTCTCGTACAATACATATATATTTTATCTCGCTCTCCCTCTCACTCTATCTATCTGTTTTTTTTCCTCTCACATACATTTATTTTCCACACGAGCAGTTTGGAAATGTGATTGTATTCGTTACAGTAACTCTGTGTGTGTTTGTTGTCCTGTGTGCATGTGTTTCTTTGTGTCCTTGTGTGTACATGGGTAGGAGTATTATATTCTACAGACATTTACCATATTTCTCACGTTCGAAACTGTGCATTTATTGAATCCATAGACAATACCCGATCAAAATCCTACAAGTCTTTGGGGCAAAGTTTTTGGGCAAAAGCGTGGGAGGAAATTTTTTCTCTTCTTTTTTTTTGCAATAAACTTTCAGTGTTTGAGACAAAAGAACAATTTAAAGACTTTAATTCGCTTAAGGGTAACACATTTAGGTGATACTGTGACCTAAATTTCCATTTGAACAGTAACAACGACGATAGGCATCACCAAACATTTTAAAATTCCTTTTTTTTTCTCTTTTTCGTTTGTTATTTGTGGTAAAGGGTGGTATGGGAAAATGCTATCGAAGCAATGGGGTGCAGTTGAGTACATTAGAAAGCCAGGAAATGAGAATCAAAATTGCAAATCCAGTTGAAAATTTCCGAAATACTACGTACATACGTACAAAACAGTAATTAAAACCCTTTAGTCAGGATTACAACCTAGTTTCTCATACCACTTATGTTGTGTGTATTAATTTTACACAATATAACGGAGACTATAGTTTAAAGCCCCCAGATTTTTGAAAAGATTTCCATGGCAATATTATTTACTTGCAGAGTTTTTGCCAGAATACTGCTGAGAGGAAGTCGCCGAGAGAAATATTTTTTTTCCGAACTAATTTGGTGGATAAAATCGATTAAGAAATGAGATGTGAAGGTCTTCAATGGTAATCTTAGGCTAGAAGAGCTGTAAGGTATTCATATTTGGGTACTCGTTTAGGGCGTGCAAGGCATGGGGTCATTAAAGGCGATAAACATCTTAAGATTGGCATGAACTTGGCATTTCTTTGAAGAGGGGCAAACCGATTTTGCTCATTTACAAAGGAATGATGGGAAAATTAAGAAACTTGCTAAGGGACCAGATAAGCATGGCGCATTTTGAATATACGCCAAACAAAATTTGTATTAAACTGAACCATCACCAGGCACCTCTCAGTAGTTAAAACGGCGAATGCCCAGAAGCTGGGAATACCTGACAACAACTTCTACAGAAAGTTTAGTTATCAGGAAGAAGAGGATACCACTGAAAAAGCACCATAACAGCGCTTTATAGAATCCAACTACCCATTTGTGCTAACCTATTACGTTATTTGCAATATAAATGAAACGAAACAGAAATACAAAAGCTATGTGCTCTGTGTTTATCCCCTATTTACATATATATTGCATCAAAGAAAAAAAAACAATAAAAAAATCCAAAGAGAGAGAGAGAGAGAATAAATAAATAATCATGCAAACAATGTTTTATTATGACACTCTTTCATGACGATTTCAAAATTCACAATAGATTTCCTGCTTCGGTATTAAATGTTACTGACAGCATTTTTTATTAAATTTTTCTACCCGCTTCCTTTATAATACTTTGAACGATTTTTGTTTGTCTTTCTTTGGGTCGGCATCATTTAAAAATCCTTTGAATAAAAACATTTGATTTGGAAAAACCCAGAAAAAGTCTCCAAAAAAAAACCAAAGGACAATGACTGTAACGAAAAACGTTTAAAAATTTTATTCTCTTTACAATTTAAAGCAAAACACTAAAGGAGTTTTAAATGAAAATAAAATCATAAAAAAATATCTGCTCATCGTTACTGTATCGATTTTTTATGCCGGATTAAATCAGGACAACATTGACACACTTAAACTGGTGGTAGCAGAGCGACAACAGATTATGTGGCTGGTAGCAGTGGAGCCATTGAAGTGTGAAATCTTTTCGAAGAAATGAAAATAAAAAAAATTTTAAATTCAGTAGACTTTTATTTATTTGCACAATATTTTGCAAAAAATCTTTAATTCATATCGTGATAATCTGTATGAATATGAAGTAAATTTTCAAAAATATTTCTAGTGATAGACAAAGCGTTTGGTTTTCTTCATTGTATTAAAATAATTTTTTTTTTATTTTTTTTTATACTCATATTTGTTATCGTGCAACTCCTAATCTACAAAATAATTTTCGCTACTTCTATTTACTGTCCTACTAAAAAAATTCAGACTGATTTATTACACTTCACATACATACACACAGTCACAGGAAAAAGTCTGGATGTAGACTTTCTTCCTGCATATATTTTTGTAGTTTTCTAGTAATTTCTAGGTGATATTTTTTATATTCGTTTTTTTCTTTAAACTTTCCTCTTGTAACTTTCCATACATCACTGTATGTAGACTTTTTTCTTTGACTGTACATATATAATTGGCCATTACAACCCTTCAGTTAGGATTACGACCTAGCTTTTCACACCACTATCCATGAGTGACGGGACGTATAGTTTAAAGTCGATTCCGAACGACAAATTTTGGAGAAACTTTACTTGCCTATTTTATTTATTCTCAGCGTTTTATTCTCTGTTGAGAGAAAGCCGCAGAGGAAATATTCGTATTTCGTTTTGTTGGAGATGTCTGAGTCTGGTGCTTGAACCGTCTAATAAGCCAACATATTACCTACTAGACTACGGCTATGACGGCGACTTTATTTATTACACTTCTCCTGTCCTTTTAATGATAAACATCATTTCAAGCGTCAACCCTCACTTCATTTATGCTGGTAACTTAACCTCATCCTAAAGTAACGTGTATTGCAACAGCAACTTCCTGCAGCAAGTCTGCATAAAGAGCAAAACATGTGGATTTTAGCTAAACATACATATAAAACCACAGAACAACCAGGCTCAGTAGTTATTGTCGGTTGATATCGACTATTTGATACCTAGCACTGCTCTAGGCTATTTGACTGAGTAATAGAAACATTTTAACTGTCTTAATAAGACCATAAGTACAGAAAAATTATCCTGCAATGTATACCCTCTTCTACCGTCCACTTGTAATATAATTCCTCGTTATTGGGAATCTTTTTGACCAGAAGTATTTCAGGATAGGTTTTACAGCAGCTTGGTCTAACAAAAGAACCAGGCCTCAAAGGATTTGTAACATATATTGGCTACTTTTAATTCGATATCAAGTATTATTCTCTACAAAAGTAGAGGTAAAGTTTACGACTTTGTGAAATACTTCGCAACGAGACTGTTATACGCATGCGGCCATGATACATAGTGGTATAGAAGTAGAATTGTTTAGTTGCAGAGTAAAATATTCGGAACAAATCGAGAAGTTCGCCAGTTTCTTTCAAGCGAAAATTTACATCATATAAATATGTATTCAACTTGTCTTGAGCAGAAAGTATGGAATAGGGCACGTAGGAATACTCTTTGATAGTGAGCACTCAGCTCTTATGTTTGCTTGAGCTTAGAAAGGAAAATTGAATCAGATTGGCAAAGCTGGAACTCTGGTCATGTGGGAATTCACTGCAATGAGCTGGTAGATAAGGGTACAAGGAGAGTACTTCCTTTTTCTTAAGAAGAGATGTTCGAAGCGTAATTTTTAATTGGTCATTACAACCCTTCAGTCTGGACTACGACCTGTATTATCTTATACGAATAGCAAAGTGCAATACTTTTGATTCGATATTCGGTGGAAGGTAGGAACTAATATTTCAAATTATTTGTATTACAAATCTAACTGGGTTTACTGTGAAACCCACAATAACAAATGTGAATCGATCTTCGAATATACGTAAATGTGCCACTGCCTGACTATAGCTGAGAACTATATTTCTGACGGGTAATGGTCCAATCTCAAAAGCCCACCTTTCACCAAGGTTAACAAAGTGTAATGTTAACTAAATTTGCCAATAAATGCTGATCTGTTGTAATCAATAAAAAATATAGGGCCTTATTATATTCCTTAAATATATTGGCTTTCATTTCTTTCCAGCTCTTACTTATGGTAGAAATTATGTCGCAAGAAAAGTTATGGTGGCCCTATTAATTCTATGCTTTTTTAAACACCAACACTATCTGACCAGTTACCAGACCAGTGGCCAGACTTACTTAAATTTTTTTTTAATAAACTGATTACCGTAGGGTATCAAAGGAATAGATAACGAGGGCAAAAAACTTAAATAAATTAATCTATGTGAAGTTGTTCTGACAAAAGTCGTAAAGTTTATATCTTGAGGTGTACTTTCTATAATAAAATCAAATTAAATAATTTACTACGATATTTTCTTTTATTTGCATAAATAAATGAAATGAAATGATTTTAAAGAGCCTAAGAATTTCAAATATCTACTACGGTAGCAGTAATAACAGCAAAATACTTCCGTTTTAGCCAACTAGAATTATGGCTAAACCAACCCTTTTAGTGAAGAGAGTTTAGTTCAGGCATAATATTTTCACATTTCTCATGTTTAAATATGCACGCCAAACATGATATTTTGTTGTATAAAATAGTGTGGTTAGAAACGAAAAAAAAAACGAATTTTTTTCTAAATCGACTTTTAGTTAAAGTAATGGAATACTGCAGTAAATTTTATTTGTTTTTTAATTTTTTATTTTTATTCAGCCAGTAGCAACGCCTTATCATGCATACATGAATGAACTTTCACAGTCATGGGCAAAATGGTTGGTTTGTTACCACAATCCAATAAACTCTTGAAGATCATAAAACTAATTTGTTTCGATAAAATAAAAAAACCAAAAAACATTTTTAATAGTTAAATTGTATTAATTTCTTCTGATCAGAACCTGGACATGAGGAGAAATTTTCTCGAAACAGTCCACATACAGTCACACAGATAATTATACGTACCCCCCTAAAACTCATTTTTTTAAAAATGATAATATATGGGCAAGTCATCTGATTTTTGGCCCAAATTTTTTGTTTTCCGTCACAGCCGAACAAATTATCTTTGTTCTGATCACTAAATATTACATTCGCCCAAAAATCAGTTGACTTGTCCATATATTATTGGGCAAATTCCAATCGTGGCTTTTTTCTCGGCACTCGGCTGCGGAAACCGTTCTTTCTCAAAACACTTCGAACTGTTTCGGAATGCACAATAACATTGTGATCACTTTCCGAGGTATTTCGTATTTCTAAGGCTTTAGTCCTAAGATTTTTATCCACAATAACTTTTATATACCGGGCTACCCTTGGAGAAATTTTATACGAAATATACGTCGTACGTATAATTTTCTGTGGTGCCATATTGGTTTTAAGCAAACTGCAGTCACGAATTCATAGATTTTGGGAACCTTTTTTCTTTATTTAAATAAATGTGTCGTTACAGACGCTAATGTAAAGAAATGTTAGATTAGGAGTTCATTAATTTTTAAAAAAATAATTTTTAGGGGGGTACGTATAATTATTTGTGCGACTGTATGATCGTTTGAGCATTTCAAAGATCATTATTAAATTGTTGTAGAACTTCTGAGCTTTCTGAGCAAAAAACTGACCCAATTGTGTTTTGCAGGTTTCTATGGAATATAAATTAACGTCATTAACAGGGTTCTTCCGAGACCGAAACCAATTTCAGTGTAATGCAAGAACGGGCTATATGATGCGTGCTTTAAAATTTCCCAGGCAAGCCCTTATAGTTTCAGTCGAGTCATTAAAATGCATTGAAATGTTTTCTGTTGTCTAATTTGTTTCGAATCACTTTTTTCAAACTAATTAATTGTTGACAGTGGAGATCAGAACTGTTTGTTGAAAGGTTTACAGAAAATCATAATAAAAAGTAACCTTAAGCTACCACCAGAGACGCGGCATTAACCTTCTTGGTTTTGTTATCGTCCAAAAGGCTTCACCTTATTGAGATCAAAATCATTTTCTTGCATTATTGTTACCAACTTTTTATCGTCCGTAATTATTCGCATCAGAAATTGTTCAATTTCTTTCTGTTTTAGCAGGGAACCTTTTTGGTATCTCAAACTATACTCAAGTAGTTGACAAATGTCTGGTGATGAATGCCTAGTTTCCTAGTAACGCTTAGGCAGCTCAAGCAGCAGTGGTGTTGTCGAGCCGGAACGCCCCGAACGTCGTTCCGGTACTCCCTTTTTGGACAGGAACGCGTTCCGGAACTAAAGATGATTTCTGATAAAGAGAATTGGCTGACGTTTTGAAAAAAAAAAAATTAAAAAGAATTGCTGATTTTCTTTTCTAATTTTTGACGAATTTTTATATGTATTTTTATAAACAAGGGTTTGAACAGAACCCGAACCGGAACAAAAACCGGAACGAACCGGCTTGTTTTTCCGAACTGTGAACCGGAGTCCGGAACGCGTTCCGGTAAAAAAAATTAGCACAACACCACTGTTAAGCAGCCCTTCCCTATTACAATTTGACATCAAAATTAAATTGGGTGGTAGCTGGTAAACAATGTCAAGTAAGACATACTTACATACATAATCGGCCATTGCAACCCTTTAGTCAGGATTACGACCTAGCTTCTCACAAGTAAGACAGTAGTGGCGAAATCGCTATCCATGTTTAAGAGGTTTGTGGCGAATCCATCGGTTTGGGTTTAAGTGCTTGCACTTTCAGAATTATTGCTTAACTCATGTCACAGCCTTTGGAAAATCACTTTAAATTCTGGAATCTTGGATTATGCATTCACTTGATATGTATTTATTCACTAATTGACACCTTTGCCTGCAAATGATGATTATTTTTGTTGGCAAAATATTTGTCTTAGTAAAGATATTTAAATTGTTTTAATTTCCTATGGAAAACTTTTCTTGAAAATAACTTAACATTGTACAATTAGACTTCAAGTTGAAAAGCTATTAATCAGCTTTCCTTTAAACTCCATGGGTATAGTGGATCATTAAGACAATTTACACATTCTTGGATTGGCCAAACTTTCGTTGTATTTTAGAATGACAGACATTTGGAGATATTTTCAATGAAAAACACTTTGCCTGCATGGAATGCATTGCCAAAAGCACTGTTCGACCGTGAAAAATTTGGATTGCTGTCAAGAAATATTAAATATCAGTGAGGTTTAATTCAAATAATTTTATTTTATGGAATATTATTTCAATCTTTTAAAATTTAAAAACAATTTTTAATAAACTTTTTCAAATTAAAGTCTTTATTTCACTAGCGCGAGTAAATAACCTGCTTACATGGCATTAATAAAGTTTTTCTATTTTCTTATACACATTCTAACCCAAATGCAAAGACCATTTTTGAGTATATTTTAAGCGTGGTACACTTAAATCCTTGTTTTCATATAAAAAAATTTTTCAAACGAGAAAATTTTTGAATGATACAGTGCTTGAAAAAAGTATAAACATTAATTATTAAGAGTCCATGACAACATACCATATAAGTTCTTGCTTTTTACCAATTGCCAGAGCACCATTGCTTGTTTGCATTAATTCTCCAAATTTATTAATTTCAAAATCTTTCGTCCTTGCAAAATACCTGTACACAGGAGGACATTGTGGAATTGTATCAAAAAAAAAAAAAAATACTCGCGTTCATTATGAATTTTTTTTACAAAATCCATGCTACCCGTACGTACATATACTGAAAATTTTTAACGAAACAAAAATACAGAACAAAAACAAGAAAAAAATACAACAACATTTTGCTATACTAGTACGTAAGCAATTTGTGGTATAAGAAAATGAAAAAAAAACAGAAATTAAAAAACGAAGTTAAAAACTAAAGTAACCGGAAAATTTATTTTATTCATACATGAAGTTGGCTTGTGCTGCCTCTAGTCTTTTTTGTGTTCGCTAAAATTATGCACAGCAACAATAATCTTAGAATTTAAGACTTAACAGTGGTAGAGGTACCCTACAATCACCTATTTTAATGCAGAGTTGTATGTAAACTGTTGGTATTTGAAAATAATTTGGTTTGACTTCTCAATGTTATAATTGTATTAACAAGTAGAACTCACTTTGTCTTAATAATTATTTTTTAAAAAATTCTTATGTACATTACAAAGATTAAAATTTTTCTGTAGGGTATCATCATACAGTCTCTCTCTCTCTCTCTCTCTGTTATCTTATTTTACTATGACTTTATAACGTTTTTCTATAATGTTTGTGTTTAAGTTTTGTTGTAATTTCTAACATTTTCTATTTACTGTTGAATTTACACATTCCAAAAACTCCTGGCCATTGTATTCTCTCCGCTTCTGCCAGTTCATTATGGCCTACTAAAGCTCTAGTAACGGCATATTTGGTTAGTCTAGGTAAATACCATACCATTCCACTTTATACTATACTATACTATATATACATACATAAGGATGTATAAGTTTATATGGCTAGTGAAGTATATACATACATATGCACATATTTAAATAATATTTCATTAGGGGCGTACATATTTTTAACATGAATTATTTAAAATTAAATTAATATTTCGTTACACAGTATTTGAAGAATTTAAGAATTTTTTTCGTAAAGTCAGTGACTTAAATCGCTGTTTATTTTAAGCATCATTATTCTAGTATGGATTCCTTGTCTACAATGATATATATATACACGTTACAGCTTCTCATTGAGCTGTACGGTAGTCATACGATTTTAGTGAATTAAATAAACAATAAGAGCAGGAGAAGAAGGTTTCCAGAACTCCAGAAATTGTGGAGTTGTAGGAGCTTATGAATCTTAAGTAATGGCAGAATTGTCTGTGGAATGGTTCATCTCTATACTACACTGTAAACAGGGCAGCGTTATATCTCTATTGATCTTCTCGACCCTTATACGAATATGATTAAGATAAACTGTAGAGTCGCCGTAGTCTAGTAGGTAGTGTGTTGGTTTATTAGATGTAAACCCAGGGTTCGAGCCCTAGGCCAGACTTCAAAACATAATACAAAAAGTATTTCTTCGGCGACTTCCTCTCAACAGATTTCTGGCAAAAACTCTGAGAGTAAATAAAAATTGCGATGAAAAGTTTCTCTAAAATCTGTTGTTCGGGGTCGACTTTAAACTGATATGCCACACACATAACATAAGTGGTGTGAGAAAAGGTCGTAATCCTGACGGAAGAGTTGTAATGACCAATTATGTATGTATGTATGTATGTATGTAAACTGTAGAGGACAGGATTAAGAATAAGATGGGTGGGTATAGTGGGTGCCAGACTATAAGCGTGAGGGCCGTAGATTCGATTGCCACCAGAAACTCTGTTATGTTACATAAAACGACATTCTTTTCATTATAACGAACTTAGAAATCTCTTAGTCACACTTCCATACGGAAAGAATGGGTTGCTTAAGCTGACGGTGGTAAAAAGATGGCTTTGAAATGGTATACGTAGTTGGATCTGCGTCTATTCCAATAAATTTGCACACAACGGATCCTATAAATTACTTAACCAGACCAACGTATTTCAGGAAAAGACTTTTGCTATTGAACAAGCTGCACGCATGGTTGAAACAGGTGACCTTCAACATTCGAACGTGATCATATGTATGGACATTCAAACTGCATTCAAAGCACTGGGACCCACCTCGTCAAATCAAAAGGCGTTAGGAGGAGTCGATAAAATACTAGTCTCTACTATATTCCGGGACACTGTGGCATAAAAGGAAACATAAAGGCAGTCGAATTAGCACAAAATATTTCGGAAATGTCTGAGGAGGAGACGATAGAAGGGATATATGCGCCCCTACAAGAATACGTTTCCTAATTGGAAAAAAACAGCATGGAATTCAACAAACCGTGGGTGTTCCATCATACCTGGTTGCCGAAAACTACTGTGTCCAGCATGACAACCGAGAGACCCATGTTCTAATAGGACTTCTAACGGGACACCTCGACATTGGCAAGTTCCGCCTTCCCCACCAGGATTGCTGCAGAAGCGGCCATGTGTGGAGGAAACGGAATCATTACATAATTAATCATTACAACCCTTCAGTCAGGATTACGACCTAGTTTCTCACACCACTTATGTTGTGTGTGTTAATTTTATACATGAGTGGCAGGACCTACCGTTTAAAGTCGACTCCGAACGACAGATTTTTGAGAAGCTTTTTCATGGCAATTTTTATTTACACTCAGAGTTTTTGCTAGAAATCTGCTGAAAGAAAGTCGCCGAAGGAATACTTTCTGTATTTTGTTTTGATGACTGACCTGAGGCTCGAACACTGGCTTTACGTCTAATAAGCCAACACACTATCTACTAGACTACGACGACTTCAACGGTATCGGTACTTGTTTTATGCGAGTGCTCTGTACTTCAGAACAGACGTCATTGGTCTTTGGGTGGCAGAACGTGTGAGCTCTAGGCATAGTGGCAAACGTGCTACAAAGGGAACTGGCTGGTTTCATCCGAAGCTCAGGGTGGTTCAAACCCATCACTAACAGATCATGACAAAGGTAACACAATGCGTATATGCCAAAAAAAAGAAATTATTTTATATTTGGAAACATGGTTTTAAATCTGTACAAATCTTTATTAATAGACGCTTATGCAGTAGTCTGCGAATACTGTGGCCCAACATAGTTTCCAACATTATGTTTAGGCTACCAACCAAATAATTAAGCATTAAATCAGAAGAATCAGGGGTATTGGAATTATTATACAAAGTAGCCATCAAAAAGGAAGACGGCAAGCAACTGATTTATCAAATTGGAGATTACAGATTCAGGCCCTTTGCCACTTATAATACAACAGGGCATACCTCATATACTCAAATAGAATTTCACATTCAATTACAATCCACAATACCACCTTAACCCGCTGAACATACCCACACATACGCGTATAAAATGTTGTCCATGTATTTGTCCATGAATTTGAATTTTATACACCATACGAGTATAACATGCATGTAATTGCCAACGTTTTTTTTTTACAACCAAACGATAATTTTTTTCTCGTGTTGCTTACAAGTTGTAGTTATCGTTCCTGTATATGTAATCACACTGTGCCACACGGTTGATTGTTGCTTGTGCTGCAAGCATACAAAATCAACTTAATGCTATCCAAACTGTCGTAATTAATTTTTATGTTGCAACATACAACTCGAAATCTAAAATTTTCTAAATTTGTGATGAAGTTCATTAAAAAAAGAAGGAAGGAAAGAAAAAAAAAAAAGTAAAATTAACACAAGTCCGTACAATAAAAATGTTGGAGACGTTAAGGTTTATGGCTGAAACACAATTAAATGAAACTGTTTGGCTTTTATGAGCAATTGAATTGTGAACAATTTTCGTTTTTCTTTTTCTTTTTTTACAGCAAATACGCTTACTTTGAAGGAACATGTGTAATATGCTGGTACTTGAATTAAGAAAGCAAATAAATCACTCAACAGATCTTATTAAAGTTTGACAAGAGTTAAACAAAAAATTGTAAAATATTTGGAAAGTTTAGTTTGAATTTCATTTAATGAAAATAAATGCGTTTTTATCGTATAGAAATTAATATCGATTCTAACAACAGGGACGTCCACTTCCTGCATCTGTCAAATTAGTTGTCATTTTTACAGTCTGTCACCTTGAACGAATATAGCGTTCAACAACGAGATTATACAGAAAATTTTAGACTCGTTGTTCAAATCCCAGATCAGCATCTCAAACAAAACGAAATAGTTCTTCACTGATTTCTTCTCAACAGTCTTGGAGCAAAACCTCTGCGAATAAATAAAATTGCCATGAAAAGTTTCTCAAAAATCTGTAGTAGAGAGTCAACTTCAAACTTTAGGTCACGCCACTCGGATAAATTTGACCCACACATGAATAATGTGAAGAGTTCTGACGTAATCGTGCATAAAGTGTTGTTATGACCAGTTATGTAAATAAGCAAGGAAGTGTTATGGACTGTTAGTTATTGTAATGTATGCACTGCGAAGAAAGTGTGGTTCGTTGGAGAAAGTGTGGCAAAAAGTCCGAATTTGTCGATTCCACGGTGTTCTCTGTAATTACAATTTGGTTTTGCACCACAATTCGTACAAATTCTAACTGATCATTCACAAGACCGTCCATAGGTTAGGTTAGGTTAGGTTAGAGGTGTCTTAAGTGACAAGTACAGTACCCGGAGGTCGAATTGACCCATTGTACAAACGTCCTAGTTTCTCACACCACTTATGTTGTGTGTGTTAATTTTATACATGAGTGGTGGGACCTACAGTTTAAAATCGACTCCGAACGACAGATTTTTATTTATTGAGAAACTTTTCATGGCAATTTTTATTTACTCTCAGAGTTTTTGCCAGAAATCTACAAGACCGTCCATATGCCGATAGAATATTGGAGCAACAGCAATGCTGATGCCACAATGATGAAGTCAATTTATTAATCAGTGGTTACATCAACAAGCCAATTTGTAGGATGCGTGCATTAGTTTCAAAAGGAGTCTTTGGGCCTTATTAGCTGAACCCGGGAAGAACCATCAATGTCAAGTCATTGCACTATGGCCTTATGATAGGAAAATTTTTTAATCGGCAATTGAAGATAATGACTGAATGGTATGTGGTTTCAACCGGACGCTGCCATGAGCTATACATACATACATAATTGGTCATTACAACCTAGTTTCTCACACCACTTATGTTGTGTGTATTAATTTTATACATGAGCGGCGGGACCTACAGTTTAAAGTCGACTCCGAACGACAGCTTTTTGAGATAGCTTTTCATGGTAATTTTATTTACTCTCAGAGTTTTTGTCAGAAATCTACTGAGAGGAAGTCGCCGAAGAAATACTTTTTGTATTTTATCTTGATGTCTGGCCTGGGGCTCGAACCCTGGCTTTTCGTCTAATAAGCCAACAAACTACCTACTAGACCATGGTGACTTCATGAGCTATACAATACACCCAATTTTGGCTTTTGTGCATGAGAAGTTTCAAGAAAGCGAAATTTCACATTTCAGCGACATCAATTGGCTACCAAGTTGATGCGTTTTGACGACGTTAGACTGTCTATGTGGAGCGACGTTAGACTGTTTATGTGTTAGGGACTGTGCCTAAAGGCCCGATAATTTCCTAATATGGAATCATGGAATCGTATGCGACGACTTATCATCTCGATACCGCCGAAATGAGCAAAGAAAAGTGCTTGTGAACTCCCTAAATCCATATCCCGTCATGAAAATGACAATTTATTTCCAAGACATTGGTAAGGTAAAGCCTGAAAAAAAATTTCAACGTAATCATGACTACTTCTGCTTTTTTCTAAATCTTTAAATACTCAAAAATATTTTTTTTATACAAAATTTTCTTTCTTAAACCTTAAATAACGACCCTCGTATAAATGAGTCCATCAACATACAATTTTATCGTTTTTTTCAATTACATTTTTAAGCCATAATTTTTTGCAATATTTCGTATTTTTTTAATAAACTTAACAAACAACCGTCGCATTTATGATCGTATTTCATTAACGATATACTTGCTTTTATACATTCTCAGTTGTTTATGTTTTTGTTGCTGTTCGTGTTCTTGTGCGTCTTTACATGTTTACGACAACAACACAAATGCT
The DNA here is from genome assembly GCA_958299815.1 of Sarcophaga carnaria. Taxonomy (NCBI): domain Eukaryota; kingdom Metazoa; phylum Arthropoda; class Insecta; order Diptera; family Sarcophagidae; genus Sarcophaga; species Sarcophaga carnaria. The sequence continues at coordinate 42,684,918 of OY283150.1, forward strand.
TCGTTGTGTATATTTTGCACGTTTCGAACATAAAAACGTAACGGGTTTTGGGGTAACATTTTACAGTTCATATACGATGTCATATAAATGTTTGTATGCGAGGTGTTGTATTTATAACACATGAATAGCATGTAGAGAAATGTGTGTATGTGTGTGTGTGCATTTGTTATAGGTTGATGATAGTATTATGCATGTTGTTTTTGTTACTTTTGCTGTCTTATTTACTTACCTCTTTCAATTTTCTTCTTTATAGTTGTGTTGTGGCTGTTACTTTAGGTTTATTTTTTTTTGTTGTTTTTGTTTCCTTTTATAAAGTAGTGACCAGTTAGTATGGCTTATAGACAATGGCAACGGCAATAGCAATGGCAACAACAGCAGAGGGTATTAAAATTGTTTGTTTTTTTTGCTCTTGTTTTTATGGTATTTTACCAACATTTCGTATTCTTGGAATTCTGTTTTTTATGGTCGTTTTTATGCCATGTACACATCAATTTTCTAGTTTATATTGACGAAGGATGCATTGCACACATAAAAAGTGTTGCACACACACTAAATATTGCCAGGAGCCAATACAACAAGTGCTACTACTACTGCTGGTACTACTAATATATGTATATGTATGTATATATGTATGTGTGTATATGTAATATGTTGTAAAAGTTTTCTTTATTTTATCTAAACTAATTACAATTAAGATTTGTTGCACATGATAGCAGTAATGACAGTTTTATGCATCGACTGTAGCCATTGCTACCATCCAACATTATAATCTTCATACTGTTGGAAAATTGTGTGAAAAGTGTTTCGCCATAAATTTGTAGGAGAATAAAAAAGAGAGAAAAAACACAGAAAAGATTGTTAAGAAAACTAACGTAAATGTATAAAAATAAAAGTGAAATAATAGTTTTTCTATTACGATATAAACATTTTTATTTACGAAGACCAGCAAATAAAAAAAAGGAAACAAAATAAAGATTACAAAAAAAAAAATTTTAAAGACAAACAAATAGTTTCTGGTGTTTTGAAGAAGAATTTTTAGAAATTTCAAATTAAAAATTTTAAAATAAAGAAATTCAAATAATAATTTAACATAAATTTACAAAAAAAACACCTTTTCACTCACATATGAACTTATGATGTATGAATGTATGTCTTTATGTGAAAAAAAGTGGAGAAAAGGCATCATAAGTGATGGAATAGATTTTATGCCTACGTTGGCACAAAGAGAACATGATTAAAATGTGACTGTAGTTGTGAGAACCATGAGGAAAATTTTTAGCAATATTTTCAAGTGTACTTATTAACCTATTAATATGTATATGTAGTGGAAAATATAAAAAAAATGTATAGCGATAAATCCGTAAAGACAGCGTATTTAACTTGACAAATATTCTTCCAAAAATCGCGATTATTTCTCATTAAACGGTTTGAAAAAAGTTTGATCAAACGGAGAACACTTGTCTCTTATAGTCTGTGTTTGAAACAAGTTCTAAATATATGGTCTCTAGAAGTCGTCGTAGCCTAGTAGGAAGCGTAATGGCTTATTATACGTGAGAACACGGTTCAAACTCCAGATCAGACTTCTCGAACGAAATATGAAAAAATTTTCTTCAGCGACTTCATCTCAGCAAAATTTTTGCCAAGCACTTTGACAGCGAAATAAAATTACCATGAAAAAGTTTCTCAAAAAATCTGCAGTTCGGAGTCGACTTTAAACTGTAGGTTCCGCCACTCATGTATAAAATTAACACACACAACATAAGTGGTGAGAGAATCGTCGTAATCTTGACAACATAAGTGGTGTGCAATCAGGTCGTTATCCTGACTGAAAGGCTGTAATGCATAATTATTTTTTTTTTGACGAAATGCTCTGCATTAATCCATTCCCTTGGCTTAGAATGGCAACCACAGTTCCTCAAGTGTCTAATTATCGATGTATATAAATGTCTGTATATGGCCTCTGATCTATAATTTTTTATTCCATTTACAGAGTTATTGTTCCATCGTGGTTTTATAAGCATCAAGCAATACCCTTTTATAGACCATTACCAATTTAAATTTACACCAGTGGATGAACTCTACAGAGATCAAAAGAAAAGACGATCTGAGGGAAAAAGAAGAAATTAATGAAACCAGTCAAGCTCCTATAGTTTCTGCCTGATCGAAATCAACATCTTCTTTATTTCTTGAATCCATACATACATACATAATTGGTTATTACAATCCTTCAGTCAGGATTACGACTTAGTTTCTCACACCACTCATGTTGTGTGCGTTAATTTTATACGTGAGTGGCGGGACCTACAGTTTAACTTCGACTCCGAACGACAGAATTTTGAGAAACTTTTTCATGGCAGTTTATTTTACTCTCAGAGTTTTTGCCAGAAATCTGCTGAGAGGAAGTCGCCGAAGAAATATTTTTTTTTCATATTTCATTTTTGATGTCTGACCTGGGATACGAACCCGGGCTTTACGAATAGTAAGCCAACACACTACCTACTACACCACGGCGACTTCATTACTATATTATTGTTATTACTATTACTATATTATTATTATTACTATTATTATTACTATTATTATATTACTATTATATTATTACTATTATTTATACTGTAATAGAAGGCAACTATAAAGCTTTTAAAAGAAAATTCTTTCGCAAATCTTATACATGCGGAGCATGATTATTAGTCATCCCTATATGTATATCATACTATAAAATAAATAAAAATTAAACCTATTTCTTTGTTCTTTATTTACAGGTAATACTTTATGACTTATTGTGGTAAATTTGCTGTAAAAAAAGGTAAATTCTTAAAACCATAAAATACCCAAAAAAAAATTAGCATTTAAGGAAAATATAATTTTAATCACATTTTACCTCTCAAATTTGTTGCATCTTTAAACACAAAATAACCAAAGGAATGTCACAAATATGGTTGTAAATCTATTTTAAAAATTTTTTTTTATAAAAAATAGGAAGAAAAAAAAAACGAAAAATAATAAAACAATCAAGTAGAACTGGAGACAAAAAGAGACATGACATATTTAAACCTAATAATAAAACCCATTAACTTGTGGCTTTTGTTGGCCGGAAACAGGCGGTGGCCAATTGAAATTAAAAGAAAATATTCTTTTAAGAAAAAAACTTTTCTTTTTATAATTCTGGTTCTAATTATTGCTACACTTGGTTTAATTTTGAATTTGTCCGTTTATTGTTGGCCACTGCCTTTTTGCTAACATGATGATGATGATCTATTGGTATTTTGAATATGAAAACCACATGAATATGCCACAGTATTTATAATGTCACTGGCTTATAACAGGTGTAATTATTTGATATTTCTTTTCCTTTACTTTCATCTCTCTACCATAAGCTACTTACACTTGCACTTCCATCTCTGCTGCCTTTTCTAGCATGAAATTTATAATTTACTTACCATATACGATAATGTAAGCTACCGAATAAGAATTTTGACAAAATTGTTGCAACAACAAAATGATATTTTTCCCTTTGTTTTTTTGTTTAAATAAAATGTCCAATTTATTAAATAAAATCCTTAGACGACAAATTCTATACCCTTTTTACATACCTTTGAGATGAATAATAGAAGGATAGTAGAGAAGCTATGAAGCTATCATCACTAGCATTTCAGCATTTCTTAACTTTCTGCCTTTAGCAGACATGTGACTATACTTTCAATTGGGGCGGTGGAGACATCTCTTCTGTTACCTGTATCTGTATGTATGTATGCATGCATGCGTGTATCTGTGTTTGCATATGACCAATTTGTTTTGTGGTTTTAGAATGAAAAGTTTAACTTTTCCTGCAGATAAAAAGAAGACGAAGAAGAAGCAGAAGAAAAAATAAAATTAACTTTTCTCTGAGAATATGAAACAAAAAGCAAAAAAAAAAACGTTAAATTGTTGCTATACTCTCTCTCTCTCTCTCTCTGTCTCTCTCTGTGCACTGTAGTCTCCTCTACTTAGCCTTTGTATTTGTTTACATGTTTGTATTTGTATTTGTATTCGTTTTTGTTTCTTGCATGCTGTGTGGCAATATTCATAACATCAACTTGGGTAACATGTTGTTGCCACTTTAGGTATGCATATACATAGATACGTATGTCTGCTTGTTTGCCATTGTGGTATTGAAGTTTATACATCATCTTGTCAGCGATCTGAAAAGTTTCTTCAGAGAAATTGTAGCTCTACACACTTTTACTTCAATACACATGAACACTCATACAAAAATAAAATACAACTAATGTATGTATGTGTACATATCATCATGCATCATGCATCACAACTTGTGTATGTTTGCATGTACAATACATGAGAAATATTTGCTTGCAACACAGGCTTTATTGCATTACCCCCGTAAGTAAGAAGGACATTTCAGCAGTAGTTATAAAGCATTTTGTCATAAACGTTTTTGAATTCCATTAGTTGTGTTGAAAACTAAAAACCAACCACACAAGTTACGTTAAGGACTCTAATGTTAAGCACTTTAACGCAACAGTGCTTATACACAGAGTGGGACAATTGAAAAAAATAAGAAAATTCCCAATGTTGTCTGTGGTCAACAAACAAAATGCGAAAGATTATTGCTGTGCTACTGAATGACTCCACATATAGTAAGAAGCTGTGAGATGTGTACAAAAAGTAAGCAGATCTTACTGATATCGTCTAGCTTTAAGGCTAGACAGTATCAATTATTTAGAGCTCTAGTCCATCTACTACTATTAGCCCATTTAGGGACACCTCCGGAATTTATTTTTATCTCCAAATATATTTCTACTGAAATTCTTCTTAACATTAAATCTTATTCACAGTTTTGCAGATGACAACAATAATTGGCACGGCATTGGTAAATAAGATTTGAAATCTGTCGGCCAGAGATTGTGTTCAGCGATTATATTTTTATTCGGTGTTTTCCGAATAGCAGACTTCCTAGTCTAGTAGATATGGCATTGGCTTCAAATTCCCTGCTCAAACATCTCGAACAAAATGAAATATGAACAAATAATCCATCGGCCAGTTCCTTTCAGTAGTATTCGTTTTTTTTTAATTCTGTGTACCGTATGATGTGTGTATTTTGTTGTTGTCATTTAGGCATGTTTGTTTGTTTTTATTAAGTTTATTATTTCAATAGAATTCTTCTTAACCTTAAATCTTATTCACTGCTTTACAGATGAACGAAATATTTGTTAATCATACTCTTTGGCACGACATTGGGAGATTGAGGCAGAAATTTAATACGAATAACCTACTCAATCTCTTAATGGACTTGCATGAACGCAAACCTCATTAGTTTCTAGAACCAATATGTCCAAAGAATGTTTTTTTATTGGGGCTTAACCAGATGGTAATTTTTCCAGTCGTACAGGACCTAACAATGTCTTTGCATTACATCTCCTAGAATTTGACTGGGATATTTATTGGACGAAGTCGTGAGGAACACTTTTTCTAATTTAATCCTCTTGTTCCTCAGCAAGTAGGGCTGCCTCATCTTCCTGTTATGTTCATTGTTAATATTATTTTCTATAGGTCGAGTAGGGGTCAAACGACAAAATAGATGCATAGTTTGGAGGAGACTATACACACATAATTGGTCATTAGAACCCTTCATTCAGGATTACGTCCTAGCTTCTCACACCACTTATGTTGCGTGTACTAACTGTACACTGTTGCCAGAAATCTGCTGAATTCGACGAATTTAATTTTTTTTCAAATTCGATTTGTTGGAGATGTCTGATCTGGCCTCACATCTAATAAACCAACACACCACCTACAGCGACGACAATGTTCTTCGTTAGTCATAATGAATATTTTTCTTATTTCTACTTACAGTCGAGCACATTAACCGGTCCCGTTAGGGACGTTAGTAATACTGATCCCAATATTCTAAGAAGCTTTAACGCGAGTACATGGCAAATAGAAATGTATTCTTCTTCTCTCCCAGTCTTAATTTCAGAGGTCACCTAGCTAATGAGCATCCCTTCCAAGTATACAGTGATCCATACGGATGTAGACAGCAGGTAGTAATTATTCAATACAGGAACCAAAATGACATGCCTCGTCTGCATTCGATTAAGATTCAGAATGCATAGCTTCGTATTCGAGCCGGTCATGCCTTTTTCCCAGAAAGTGTTTCGGATTGGAATTTGTGAATTTTTTTTGTAGTCAAGGTTATTCCAATGGCAGGATCGTATTTGATACACGCACATGCACAATTGGTCATTACAACCCTTCAGTCAGGATTAGGACCTAGTTTCTCACAACACTTAAGTTGTGTGTGTTAATTTTATACATGAGTGGTGGGACCTACAGTTTAATGTCAACTCCGAACGACAGATTTTTGAGAAACTTTTCATGGCAATTTTTATTTACTCTCAGAGTTTTTGCCAGAAATCTGCTGAGAGGAAGTCGCCGAAGAAATACTTTTTGCATTTTGTTTTGATGTCTGGCCTGGGGCTCGAACCCTGGCTTTACGTCTATTAAGCCAGCACACTGCCTACTAGGCTACAGCGACTTCATTTCAGTGTGATTAATTTGACTACAATACAGTTTCAAAGTATATCCATATGATTAGCAGCCAGAGCGAAATATCTGCCTCTTGCGATATTTATAGACAAGCTTATAAGACAGTTTATAAGACGTTGTAAAAGACGTCAGAATTTTTACGGAAATCTTACGTTTACAAGCAGTCATCTAATGGTCGTTGGAATAGCCGAGAGCTACGCCTGAGAAGGTGCTGCAATGATTCAGGAGATGCATAAATCACAATCCGAATTTGTAAATATTTTTTTATATTTCTTTAATTCTCGAGGTGCCTGACCCAAGGTTTGAAACCTGGCCTCCTGATTAATAAGGCAATAACACTACCTACTAAATAGATTACGGCAACTTTGTACGAACACTGTATGAACACTGTCATCGCGTGATATTAGACACCAGCTTCATAGCTATATGCCTCATGTGAATAAAATGTATTCAGTACAGGTTAAAACATATCTTCCATGCGGAAGTGTACGCTTTCGAAGACTGTACTCGATTTAATTTAGATAGGAAGGCTGCAATGCAAGGCCATCATCAGACGGTACCATTTTCTATTCTTTAGTTTATCTTGTGTCAGCCGACTATAAGATAAACTCAAGAATAGTCTGGCAACTTTATTTAACGTTCTGCAAACGTTGTTTTTAGGCAATAACTGATGATATCTGTTATCACCCTAAAATCCATTACAATAGACCAGGTCACATGCTTGCATGTAATGTAGTGTAGTGATCGTTGTAGTTTATTTCAGTCTTTTGCAATTTTTTTTAATTTTTTGCTCTTCAGTCTTATCCTTACACGATTAATCGAATTAATCTTATCAGATAGAGGATAGAGAACGTAAAGTTCAAATAATTTTCCTCTTCGGAATTTTTTTTCTTTTGTTTTTTGTTTCATCTAAAACCAACCATAAGACAAATTAAATTATTCCCTTTAAATTCCTAATAAAAACAAGTCTATACATACTCATACATACCGTTTCATACATGCCGTTTCACTTGAAGAATACATATGTACGAGTATTGTACTCGCACTTATGCCATCAAAAGACGACAATAGATCGACAAAAGATGAAATGAAAACTGGAAACTTTGTTTCCATAGTTTAGGTGCGTGTGGTAGATTGTCTTCCGGTGGCAGTTGTTATTCAAATGCAATGTGGGAATGTTTTTGGTAGGTGTGTGTGTGTACAAAAGGGTGTAAGTGCGTGCATGCATGAATCCAGCATGCATTCCTGCATGATGTGACTTAAATTGACTTTCACAAGTGATTTTATGATTTTATTTTCGTTCCTTTTTTTTTATTTAATACAGCCATAATATTAATAATAAGATGCGTACGAGTATATATGTATGTATGTATGCAACATGCATTTTTTAATGGTATTGTTATTGTTGCCGTTGTTGCAACTTATTTCCTTTGTCGGTTATTATGATTATTTTTATTATTATTACTTCATACATAATACTAGACGACGATGATAAGAAACACAGAGAGAGACACAGAGAGAGAGAGAGCAAAAAAAGAATTAAATTGGCATTATAGGCTACCACACCTTCTCCCTCAGCCATTGGGTGTTTGTTCTCTTCTTTGAACTTTTAAAAATGTCAGGCGGTTTTTTCTTTTTTTGTTTTTCTGTATTCTACACACGCACACCGACACTGTCACTCATACCCAATCGTATCCTTAAGCAGACAATTAAATTCTTGTGTATTCAGCACTCATCGTATGCACGCACATATTGTTGCAAGTGGGCAATTATGCGTGTTGGTTGTTTTGTGTGTGTGTATGTTGTGGGCGTATGTATGTGTGTATGTATGTAATGGTTGTCGGAAAAAGCATTACGAATTGCAAATAAAAACAGAAAAATCTTTATGTTTTAAGAGTTTTCTTTTCATTTTTTATTATTTTCTTATGAAAATGTCTTTTTTTGTTTAACATCATTTACTCTCTTAGCCTTTCTTTATTTTTATTATTATTACGGTTATGATTTTTGTTTGTAAGTTCATCTAAGTGACTTAATTTGGCAGTGAGTAACAATTTAAGAGGCAATTAAATAATTTTCTGATACTTCAGCTTACACAAGCTAATTTGAAAGCAATGAAAGCATGCCACTTAGTCTGCCCTGCTCGAACGTTTAATATACTCCCCCGCCGTATATGTTTGCTACAACTGAACTTATCTGTGCCGATGAAATTGTTTATTTAAAATCTTTGAGTTCCTTTATTGATGGGAGACCTCTGTTGAATAGAAAAGAATAATCTTTTCCATTTATCCTTGCCATACCGAGGATCTAACACTAGATGCTCTAGGTACTAGATGCTACATGCTAGATTTCAAAAGAGTAAATTTTTAGTAAATCTAAGTAGATGTATTGTTTTGTTATATAAAAAGTGGAAATCATAAAATAGATACCATAAATAAGATATTAAGACAGTAACACACTGTCCATATGTGGCAGTTATTCCAACCGAAACAATGCCTTTCATAGGGTGTAGGTTAGGTTAGGTTAGAGGACGTGTACTTGGCAATTAAGACAAGTACAGTACCCGGGGGTCGAATTGACCCATTGTACAACGTCCTAGTAGGTAGTGTGTTGACTTATTAGACGTAAAAGCAGGGTTCGAGCCCCAGGCCAGACATCAAGACAAAATACAAAAAGTATTTCTTCGGCGACTTCCCCTCAGCAGATTTCTGGCAAAAACTCTGAGAGTAAATAAAAATTGCCATGAAAAAAAGTTTTTCAAAAATCTGTCGTTCGGAGTCGACTTTAAACTGTAGGTCCCACCACTCATGTATAAAATTAACACACACATTATAAGTGGTGTGAGAAACTATGTCCATAATCCTGATTGAAGGGTTGTAATGACCAATTATATATGTATGTATGTATTTTTTGAATAGAAGATTCGGTAGTCGCGTGCATTTGGAGTTGGTTTATTAGAGTCGAATCCGTGTTTCAAATCCCCAGCTCAGACATCTCGAACAAAAGAAATATTTCTTCAGCAATTTCTTCTTGGTAGTCTTGTGGCAAAAACATTTTTACATATTCCACGTATTTGTTTGTGTAATTATGTGTACCGTATGATGTGTGTGTTTTGTTGTTGTTAGTTTGGCTTGTTTTGCTTATTTTTATTCTGTTTATTACTAAAAATATGATTAGAAAACCGTGAATAAAATTTTATTTTGATTACGAATCTGAGCTGTTGGTCCATCTTAATTGATCGGACATAAATACATACATACTTTCCTCAGATTTAAGTTTTTATAGCTTAGGTTAGGTTAGCGGGTAGCCTAACGTTACAGACAAGTTCACTATGTGGCCCATATAGGCCGTTGTATCACCCAGTGTGAGGTAAGCTCCCTTGTCATGATTTGTTAGTAGTGGGTTTGAACCACCCCGAGTTTCGAATGAAACCGACCTTGCACGTTCGCCACCATAACCAGATCTTCAGATGTTCTGTCACCCAAGAACCCATGGCGGCTGTCCTGAAGAGTAGGGCATTCGCATAAGAGGAGTTGCATCGATACTGTTTCCTCCATATCTTTGCAGCTCTTGAAGTAACACCGGGGAGTAAGTTTTGTTAATTCGATGTTGAACTGAAAGTTTCATAGAAAAATAATGGAAAGAAAAATAATAAATGACAGAAGTTCCATAGAGATGGAAGCTATTTCTATACTAACAAAAGCTTATAGAGGATATTGGTAAATATGGCAATTTCCAAAAGGAAAAAAACTGCAACCCAGTAAGTAACCGAAAGAACTTATGATTGTTAGTCTATGTATGTACATACATTTACATGTATTTGCATAATTTTTTTCAACACTTTTGCCCTCTTAGCAGTGTTTGTCAATTAAATTATAATTTCCTTTAGGTTAAGCACGATAATATTTCACTAATAGTGTCGTAAGTTTCTGTTTTTTTTTATTGGATTCATACATACAGATTTGTAGATTGTAAGTGTATGTATATATAAGTAACATTTACACATTGAAAAAAAAATATGTTTGTATTGTGGAAAACAAAATAGTTCATCTCCAGCTTCTTTGTGGTGTATTAAGAATCTCGGAACATTTCACTTGTTTATTATTCTTTTTGACTTTTGAACTTTTCCTTTATGAATATCAGAAAAAAAAATACAATATTCCCCCTTTTGAACTATATGAATACCCTACATACATATGTATGTATATATGTAGCTGATGATGAAATAATAAATTTATTATATACACTTTACTAAAGTACATCTCATTTTTTTTAATAATATTTCATGTGCATACTATTTATATATGCTTTTATATGCATTTATATTGTGTTTTATGGAACTCATATTTATATTGTATCTCGTCTATCTCGAGTTCAAGACATGCATGCATATGCTGTTTATTTATACGCAAGTGTTTCGTAATTTTTTTTCTCTGTTTTCTTAAACGTCTTCTTATAAAATCTTTTATTAAAAAATTTTAATAAAATTTTCATTTACTCATGGTAAAAAGTAATAAAAAATGGAGAGAAAATCGGAAGTAGAAGAACTTGTTTCAATCGTTCTGTCATATTGCACTTTTGTTAAAAATAAAAATTCAAAAAAAAAAATTAAAAAAAAAATAAAAACAAAATACATTGACGTCAAGTTGTTATTATTTATAAAAATCTATTGTACAATTTGTTTTCTTATTTTTTATTTATTTTTTTTTTTAAGTCTACAAAGATTTAATTTTTTTTCCAAGAAATGTAAAGTCTGCTCTTTATATTGCTATTGGCAATACGCACACGTACTTATAGTTGAAGATTTATTAAGCCAAGCCAATACAGAGAGAGAGAAAATATGTTTTATTTGATACGCACAACATTTGTAATTGAGATTTTATTAAATTTATTAAGAAAAAAACAAAAAATAAAAAAACAGAAACAAAAGAAAACATTACATATGCTTTCCTTATGCCGAAAGAACAACACTTCACTTCATTTATTTAAAGTCTAAAATAATAATTTCATTTACAATAGCACTTAAAAATGCTTCTTCTTTTCAATATATGTATTTCTTTTACCAAAGAAACACATTTTAATTCTAAGAAATATTTTCTATTTCTCTTGCTACTGTAGGCATTTTTTTGTTTTTTTTTTTTGATCTGAAGTTTATGTGATTAAAATTTTCAATTTTATTTAATTGAATAAAGCAAGTGCTTGCAAATATTTTTTATTGTTGTAGTATTGCTGCTGCAATAAAACACAAAAAAATATTAAATACTCAATAAGGACTCAATGTCCTCTATTGTGATGATTTGTTGTCTACCAAAAAAAAAAAATAAAAAATTAAATGAAACAACAAATGTCTCGCTCCTAGCTGTAGACAAGTTTAGATTTTCGCAGATGCTTCTCTGAATTTAAAAATATTGCCTCCTTAAGTTTATCCACAAATAAGAGAACATTGGTAAAATTTGTACATTTATTGTGGTGAATATAAATTTATTAAAAATTTTGAATCAACATTATTTATAATTTTATACCACCTTTTTGGTTTAAGCATCTACAAAACATAACAAAAATGAAACAAATTCATTTCAGATGCTTTATTCTGAATTTCAGTAAAAGTTTTCTTAATCAATCGATGTAAATTTCATTAGCTTTATTGGTTATTACAAACCTTTTCTCAGGATTACTAATTGGTTTCTGACACCACCCATGTGTGTGTTAATTTTATCCATGAGCATGAGAAACTTTTCATAGCACAGAAACATTCCGGGAAACTGTAGAACCGACGAGCTCGCCGAGCTGGTGCGCTCCTTTCGGAATCCTCTTCAATTGAATTAAGTATGCCACTTGCCTCGGTCAAGTTGGACATTGCGCGGAAATTTTTTCGGAACGCCAATCTAATCTCCACCGCTGGACTCACCTGGCCCTTGATGGATAGGAGGCGTACCAACCAATTACTTGGTCTTGGTCGTGACGTCATCTCAATCATAGTGGCCATGGTTACAGGTCATTGCGTTATGGGTAGACACGCGGAAAGAATGAGGCTCCCATTTAAAGACTTCTGCCGTGAATGCAGATCCGCTGAGGAAAAGGAGACTGTTATCCACTTTCTTTGTTAGTGCCCGTCTCTTGCTAGGTGTAAATATAGGTTATTTGGCTCCCCATTTCTTGTCAGCTTGACGGAGCTATAATCTATTGATATCAAGGATATAGCTTCGTTCATCAAACTTTCTGGCTGGTTTTCCAGTGTAGGATAGTCGTGCTTTTGATGTGTAGCCCTTGCGCTGACCAATGATTTTAGCGGAACTTGGTCAGTACAGGGACTGCGTTCACCCGTGGCATCACAACCGACTGCTATGCTTGTTCAAGTGAGCTTTATGATATCAGAGCTATCACTTCGACCTGAACCTGAACCTTTCTTTTTCTGAAATGGAAGATGTATACAATTCTTAGCGGTTATCAAATCTAACATAACCCATGCCATCGGCCAAAATCAATCTCATTTATGAGTCAAAGTTACGAAAAAATGGACATTTCATATGAAGTCCACTCAGAGAAGTTGTGGCACAGATTTGAACGATGTTATATTCCCGTATATTATAGTCGCCGTAGTCTAGTAGGTAGTGTGTTGGCTTATTAGACAAAAAGCCAGGGTTCGAGCCCCAGGCCAGACATCAAAACAAAATACAAAAAGTATTTCTTCGGCGACTTCCTCTCAGCAGATTTCTGGCAAAAACTCTGAGAGTAAATAAAAATTGCCATGAAAAGTTTTTCAAAAATCTGTCATTCGGAGTCGACTTTAAACTGTAGGTCCTACCACTCATGTATAAAATAAGCACACACAATATAAGTGGTGTGAGAAACTAGGTCGTAATTCTGACTGCAGGGTTGTAATGACCAATTATGTATGTATGTATGTATGTATATTCCCCACATAATGGCATTAAAATAACAAATTTCGATAATATCTCGTACACACTTTTTTTATTTCAATATAAAGATAGGAAAGGTTTAACGAAAGACCCGGTATATTCTGTTACGAGTTCAAAGCTGTTGTGTTCAAACCACTTCTCTGACATCTCAAACAAAAGGAAATATACAAGAAATATTTCCTTTAGCGACCTACCAACAGCAAACCTCTTTGCAAAATCTCTTGGTGTAAATAAGAGCCAAAGAAAAGCAATTATCCTTGTTATTAAAAATAGCTCGTATATACATATCTTTAGAGAGCTGTTTAATATTTTGAAGGTGGCGTGTTATAGACCTGCGAAATACGCAATCCAGTTATAAATCCGGAAAAAGCCAAGAAATTTTTTAAGATTTTCGTGTTCAAAATTTTCAGAGTTGAATATACTTTAAAATACTCTATCCATTCTTAATGCTACACTTCCCAGAGAGGTTTTTATTAAAAATGGGAAGGTCAGGCAGCCTTATTCTCGTAGAAAGAACATTTTTTTCTAGGTAACAGTATATAGAAACCATATCCTCCCATATCCTGCTAAGCAAAGAAACAATACGTAGATGGGTAGCATATTTATGGCAGTTTTATATTTCTTTAAAGAATGAAAAGCAATGGCACAGATAAATTTAAGTATTGCTAAACATTTAAGGCAATTACGAATTTAATGAAATTTTCTAAAACTCTCTCTCTCACCTCATCTTAAAGGTAAATTATTAATGCCTTGGTATTCACTTTTTTCTATTCATGCAATGGCCTCTAATCTATTAATAATCCCACAACAATTTGAAAATTGTTCTTTAATTAATACTCATCGTGTGTTCATTATGGTGTTAGAACTTAAAACCAATTATCAATTAAAGTGCGATATAAAGAGACTTTATTTAACACGCTTAGCCTGTGTGGTGATAGTACTTAAGTACTACCAAAAACAAATATTATCTGTCGCTCTCTCTCTCGCTGGCAATTGTTTGTATGTGCCTTTGAAGTCGCATACATACATACACTTTAAAAATTTCCAACCGACGCTCAATCATCGTCTTGATATTAATTTTCAAGCATTCAACGCAATGCAATTTAATGTTACATTGTTATTCCCTAAAGAATGCATTTCAGTCTCTACATACACACACACATACACTCTGACACAAATGATAAACAAAAGCCACATTTGAAGTTTGAAGGAAGAAATACGCGTTTCCCTAATCAACAGAACATACGCAACATTATCGACAGATTTATTTATTGCATCGTGTGTGTGTGTGTTTCTTTTTCTCTTTCTTTTGCTTTCCTCGTCATCATCATTATTATCGCTTGCAAAGTGATGAGCTGTTGATGTTGTTGATGTTGTTGCCTGAACTTGTGTTGTGTTACTTAAGAATTGCTTTGAAGCAGGCAATGCGTTGTCAGCGCCATGTTCGCCATCATTCTCAAAGGAGCCGAATCAAAAAGAAATCAACGAGAAACAAAACTTGTATAGAAAACGAGAGAAAAAAAAAGAACGAAAACAAAGTAGAATGTTGATGTGCAATAATCAAAAGACTTCAACAAATAACACAAATACGACAACAACAACAACAGCAACAAACACAACACCAACAACGTAACATGCTATACACTCATACCCCCATACACATGCGAACGTACGCACTCTGCTTTACAATTCCGTTTAGTGTCTCTGTCTAAATGAATAGATGATGCGTTGTTGCTTATCCACTTGGTTTATTATTTGTAAGTGTATTTAAGTGTGTTTGTGTTTATGTACGTAGGTATATGTGTGTGCTACATAGTATATGCGTTTGTTAGGCTTCTGTTTATGATGCCGCGTATGGTATACTAAGCTTTAGAAAAAATGAAAAAAAAATTCGAAAAAAAAATTTTTTAAAAAATTTGCGTACAGCGAGTAAGAGAAACGAAGTAAGAGAAGGAGAAGAGCAGTTGAACAAGTGTATAAGTATGCAATTTTTCTAAATTGTTGCAACATTTTTTTCCCTTTTTTTTTTTAATGAAAATTGTTATTTTAGCTGTTGTTGTTGTTCTACCTACACACATATTTGGCTTTGAGTGTTTGTATTTAAGCGTAAAAAGAGAGAGAAAAAAAAGAAAACAAACGTAATATACGCACAGATTTATTTCATTTGAAGTCATCAGTCTTTTTGCCTCTTTTGTAAATTTCACCGACAACATCAATGATAAATAAACATGGCTACGCACATTGTATTGCATTTTAAACAGCAACATACAATATGCAGCAGCAGCAGCAGCAACATGCAAATAACAAACCGTTATGTAACTGTAACGCTTGTAATTGTATGGCAAGTCATACAGCATAGTTAAGTTACATTGTACAGTAGAGTATGCATTTTTATAGTCACACTGTTTCCATAGGCATTGTTTTTTCGCTCTTTTTTTTCTGTTCATCCATCTTCATACATAACAACTTGCTTTGATTCTTTAAAATGATTTCACATAAAAACCCCGCCTCACCCATCGCTTTAACTCTGGCAACACTATGTGTTTCTCTTTTCGTATTTTTTTTTTCTGTTTAACAAACGTTTAAGCTGGCTGGCGGGCTAAGCCCCTCTGGTGTGGCATAAGAACGTGTTTAGCATTTATTTTCGTTTTCCGTAACATCAGTAACGACATTTCATCTATTTTAACGCATCATGTCAATTCCGGAAGTCAATTTTCACATACAACGCTCTCTCTTTGCTTTACACTCACACATACATACGCCTGCACTATAAAATAGTTATTGCATGCGGTATGCTGTTAAAATGTGTCCATGTGTGTGCGTGTGTGTGTGTCACATTAATGTTGACTTGCCACATGCATATTGTAAATAGAATTTAAAAAAAAGAAAGAAAGAAAAAAAAAAAGAAAAATTCAATTACTACTTAACGGTATAATGCAATTGTATGCGTTTCAACACGTCTAAAGGCTATTGTATGCGTGTATGCCTGTATGCTTGCATCCTCCTCATCGTATAAGTGAGATTATAATTTATTAATACGTGTCCCGGTTATTAGCTTAATAACATATTTAAGAGACACAAATTAATGTTTAAAATCAGATTACATATGTATGTACGAGCTAACCTAAAGAATCAATCAATTTAAAACAATGGCCATGGCAAAGGTGGTGAAACTTAAATGCTTTAGAAGAAAATATAGCGAAATTATTTCTGTAAAAAATAATTCAGGAGAAAGCGTAGATTTGATCGATCGATTAATGACCAGATCCATTCTAAATTATTAAATAAAATTAATGTGGCAGCTCACCATTGCTGTGTAGACTGCATTAGTGTAACGCATACGCCACAGTTCGTTACCTATACTGGCGGCACAAGCATTGCGATGTCCATAGATACAATCCGACAAAGTCTATTTCACACTCAATGTTCTTTCCAACTGGATCCAAACAGATTCAATGATGTCATTGCAACCATTCAGTCAGGTTTACAAAATAGCATCTCTCACTACTCGCGTTGTGTGTGTTAATTTTATCCATGAGTGGCGGAACCAACAGTTTAATGTCGACTCCGAATAACAGATTTATAAGAAACTTTTCATGACAATTTTATGAAAAGGGATTTTGCCCAAATATTCCCTTGGCTTACTCTTCTTTGCAATCTAAGGATGACCAGACTCTAAGCTATACTGTTTATATTTCATTTAAACCAAATGAGGACAGGATATACATATATAGACTATTAAGATTCCAAACAGCGGTGACTAGCATGGACAGGAGATACTCTACTAAAACTCCAAATAGTTGGGACTAATCTGGTGACATAGCTACCTCCAGTTACTCTCCAGCAGACATCCAGACTGTTTAATATTTTAACAATTACGTATCCAGTGGCCTTTTTTCCGGAAAATCTTAACCCTAAGGTATCTCTTCATCTTCTAAGCTAATGTGGTGCGTTTTAAGTCAAAATAGTAGTTATTAATCACGCTGCACTCCGAGTAAAGCCGTTTGTGGTTCTAGCAAATATAATTTCTCTGACCAACAAACTACAATCGTTTGATTTTGACAAGACTACCACCACTCCCTCCTGTAGCAAGCTAAACCGATAGAAAAATTTTATAACTTTGTGAAGTTCAATTTATGTCATCTCCTGTAAAAGTTTCAAAAATATTTTGGACATGTGTGACTTTGCCTTGATTTGTTGGAACCATTTTTCTGGGCAATAAAAAAAATTTTGCATCCCATTGCTTTGAATTCACTTTACCTGTAACGGAAAAGGTCAGAAAATTTCACGCGGCGACGTTGCCAGCCTTGATATAATAGGAGATTTGAGAACCATAAAGCAGTTTTCTGTGTGACTGTCAGATATAGACGAAAATATATGTGAGACCGCTTCCTTTATTATTTTCATCGTATAGCAAATATGGGCAGCTTTCTTATCAGTACTTGCTTGTTTCATGCTTGTTTTGGAGTATGAGCAAAATAAATAAGGTTGATCTGTCGTCTAATTAAACAAACGTACATGGCCTCTAATTGGCATATAAATTGTTGTATTAAAAAGGGTATTCGATTTCGGTTCAAGAAAAAACGTTTGACCCACAGAACTCCTGCAACAGCTTGAAATACTAACCACCAGTTAAAGACCGAATTTCATATGAAAAAAAATATAATCTTACAATAGAGGATCAAATCTGTTTTTAAAATTTGCCATTTTATTTCTCTTTTCCTTGGAATTTGCATTCAATTTTCATAAATTGCAAAATATTTTTGAATTTTCGTTTCGTAAACAATACACATACACATATACATACGTACATACATACAAATTTAATTATAGTATATGTATGCACATTGATATATGTAAGTGCAGTTCTAATATACTCTCCATCTAATAAATACGCGTATTTAACAATCGCTTATTAATATTGTAATTAGTGACATGAGCTTACTTACACAACAATTACAATGTCGTAATGTTCTATAAAATTACTCTACACAGACACACATAGACACAAATCCATTCACACAGTCATACACTCACTCACGCATGTAATTCATCATGGCTATACAATTATACACACCATAATTTTCATCATGTATGTTGCATGCTGCATACTGCTGGAACTTCCACATCCTTTTCACAACCCAACCAATACACCCAACCAACACACTGTCATTTCGTATTTGACATTCTAATACAATATTATTTGATCAGAGAGATGGTCGGTCGGTCACATTTAATGATTTGATAAAATGACACACAAAATTTATCGAATTTTATACAATTTAACACACGATGTATGATTAAGTGTCGATAACCATTTATTTTATAAACAGATTCGTACAGAGATACAAACGCTTCTATTTTTTCTGACTTCAGTTTTGTTTTTTGGTGTTGTTGTTGTTGTTGTTTTGTATAATCTATAGTTCGTTTAATTATTGATGTTAGTTGTTGTAGTAGCGGATAATATGAATGACAATTACAACAGCAAGTAGACCCAGTAACAGGGTCATCCAACATGAAAAATGTAACATGTGAACGTGTGTGAATACGAGGTAGGGGTAAGCCATGCCATGCAATTGTTTAATGGTATGATAAATGGTGACAGAATTATTTTGAAATAATTTATTTGCTGTGTGCAAATAATGACAAAAAAAAAAACAAATATTAGGATATCATTCATTCACAATATGATATCGTATTACTACCTACCTACCATACACTCACTGTGTGTATTAGATATTGAAACAAAGGATATTGTTTTCATAGCAAAAGTTATTTAAAATTTTCATTTAAAATTCAATATTTTTCAACATTACTTTGTTGTATTTTATTATTATTATTTTTTTAGTTTTAGTCAGTAAATCGACTCTGCTTCAATGGAAATATCGTTATCGTTATCGACTTGTTTGAACTTCAAAGAGGATTCCATTGAAAACAGGACTTATCAGCATAATTCTTGCCTTCCTTATAACGGGTGATTTTTTAGCTATTATCTTTTTGGCAACACTGGTTTAAACAGCTCACGCATGTTTCGTGTTTTGTTTCACTGTCAAACATTTTCAGTTTGATCTATAATTTAACCATGAATCGTCTGACAAACGAACAACGCTTGCAAATCATTGAATTTTATTATCAAAATGCGTGCTCTGTTAAGAAAGTTCATCGCGCGCTTCTTCCATTTTATGGTCAGTTCAATCGACCCACTGAAGCGGCTATTCGGGCTATTGTGACTAAATTTCGCACCAAATTTACATTGTTGGACATTAAACCACCAACACGCTTACGTAGAGTGCGAACTGAATAAAATATCGCAGCTGTATCGGCCAGTGTTAATGATGACCATCAATTATCGATTCGTCGCCGTTCGCAGCAATTGGGCCTCTGTTACTCAACAACGTGGAAAATTTTGCGGAAGGATTTAGGTGTGAAGCCTTTCAAAATACAGCTGGTGAAAGAATGCGGCCGAACGACCTACAGCAGCGCAGAATTTTTGATGAATGGGCTCTTGGAAAGTTGGCCGAAGATCCACTTCTTTATCGAAAAATTGTGTTCAGCGACGAAGCTCATTTTTGGCTCAATGGATACGTATATAAGCAGAATTATCGATTTTGGAGTGAAGATCAGCCAGAAGCATTGCAAAATGCATCCAGTAAAAGTCACAGTTTGGTGCGGTTTATGGACATCATTGGACCGTACTTCTTCAAAGATGCTGCGAATCGTAACGCAACTGTGAATGGTGAGCGTTACCGTGAGATGATATCCAACTTTTTTTGCCCAAAAGGCAAGAGCTTGACTTGCATGACATGTGGTTTCAACAAGACGGTGCCACATGCCACACAGCACGCGTAACAATGGACTTATTGAGAGGCGAGTTCGGCGAACATTTTATTTCATGGTCGGGACTGGTCAATAGGCCGCCTAGGTCGTGCGATTTAACGTCTTTAGATCATTTTTTGTGGGGCTATGTTAAAGCTCATGTCTGTACAGACAATCCCGCTTCAATTCAATTGACGCATTTGAAGACAACATTGAAGCATTTATTCGTGAGATACCGGCCGAAATGTTGGAAAGAGTATGCCAAAATTGGACTAAGCGGATGGACCATTTGAGGCGCAGTCACTGTCAACATTTGCATGAAATAATCTTCAAACATTAAATTATATGGACCGTACTATCGATTCAAATAAAGATTTCATGCATAATGAATGAATTTTGTGTGTTTTTTTTTGAAAAAATTTCCTATAGCTCTTAAAAAATCATCCATTATATTATTCAACCCCAGCTATACTACAGCTACATGATTTCAGTAAAGCAGGATAACTAATATGCAGTCGCCAGGAACCTAAATGCTTTGCATATATTTGCTCACAACAGTCTGTAGCCTTTAGATAATTGAACAAGTGACTGTTCATATTCCAGTGCCTTACAGTAAAACGGAATAGTAATTTTTGTTCTTCTCTTAAACTGAGCAAACTATTAAACTCTCCCCAAAGAAGCATAAGCATACCATGCACCACAGCGTTTTCTGCATCACATCCGGTAGTACTTACACTACCAACCCTTTAGCCAGGCTTACAATCTAACTTCTCACACCACAAATGTTGGGTGTGGTAATTGTATCCATGAGGGTATACGGGACCTACAGTTTACCACCGACTCCAAATGGCAAATTGTTGAAAAACTTTTTCATGACAATTTTCTTTACTTTCAAAGTTTTTGGCCAGAAGACTGTTGAGAGGAAGTCGCCATTAAAATATTTTTTCATATTTCGTTGTTGTTTGAAATGTCTGAGTTGGGATTCGAACCACCTGCTTTCGCCTAGTTACTAGATTATAGCGACTACATTGCTAACATAAAAAATACCGCTTTCGGTCCCTTGTAGCTGGCCTGGTATCAAGGCTCATACATTGCCATTTGGCGTTTGTATCAATAGCATCGAAGTCACGTTCAAAATAAACGAAAATTAATTGTCCCCGTAGTCTAGTACATAGTGTGTTGGCTTATTAGACGTGAGGCCACTGTTCAAACCCTAGATTAGGCATCTTCAACATAACGAAATATGTACGAAAAAATATTTCTTCGGCCACCGTCTCTCAGCATTCTTCTGGCCAAAAACTCTGAAAGTAAATAAAAAATTGCCATGAAAATTTTTTCAAAAATCTGTCATTCGGAATCCACTTTAAATGTGTGAGAAACTAGGTCGTAATCCAGACTGAAGGGTTGAATAAACATAATTCAGTGTCCAACTCATCTGGCATAAATTGCATAGAGAGGCCACCCATAAAACAGTGAACTACTGTAGCGTTTTCACGGGTCATTGGGTAATGGTTAGGGATTCGTTTGCCTGCAAATGATATCCGTAGACTGGCTTTGGAAAAGTAGAGTGCAGACCAGCATCATATAGTTATAATGATGATGATACAATGGAAATCATGTTTCCAGTAGAGATTGTTTAATTGGAACTTTAACAATCAGCTTTCAGACATTGCATGCCATTATGTGGTATTAATCTTGGGTTGAATAATGCACAACATCTTTGAAAGAGACTAGAATCGTGATCGAGTTATTCCATATAGTGCTGAACGGAGCTGTTGGCAGTGGAATTTTTTCGGAATCGGTTGGAATAGCTCAGTCTATAAGACTACCAGACCACTGCAGTGTCTTTTAGGCGGAGGTGGTGGCCATACAGGCTGCGACGAGTATTATTGGGGACGGAAGGGTCTCCAAGCGGAGCGTCACCACACTTTCTAATAGCCAGGCGGCTATTAAGGCTCTGAGTTCTAACGTGATGAACTCCAAGATGGTGTACGGCTGTCGCAAATATCTCGACGAGATAGCGGTACGATATGTTATCCATATCGTATGGGTACCGGGGTACAGTGGTATTCCGGGTAACTGCAGAGCTGATGAACTTGCCAGGCGGGGCGCGACCATCGAACTCTCCGATGAGTTCTCGAATCTGGGCATACCTATGAGGACCTGCAAGCTCATAATTGATAATGCGATCGTCGATTCCGCCAACGATAGGTGGGCACCCTCGGGCACGGGTTGAACGGCTCGTAAAATCTGGCCAAGGCTGGATGAGGAGCGCACAATGAGTCTACTTAAACTCCAAAGAGGCGCGATCAGTGTAGTTGTCGGCGTCATTACGGGGCATTGCATTGTGGGTACGCATGCGAGTCGCATTGGTCTTGGACACCTTGCTAACGACTTCTGCAGAAGCTGCAGAGATGAGAAAGAAGAGGAGACTGACAATGGGCCCAATGCGGCCTAAGTTAGTCCATCCAAAAATTTTTCTTGGGTTAATAGTACAGAAACGAAATCGGGTAAAGTATTTCGCGCATCTTTTTAAGAAACACTTATGATTTAATGAAAAACAATCACTTTTAATTAAAAAAAAATTGTAAAAAACTTTTCATAGCCTTTGCCAACTACACTGTCTAATACTTGATACGCTTTAAAAAAAAACATTTACGCTTGAGGGTTAATTTGAAAATATATCAGAATAAGTACCCCCTTATTCTTGATGTTACGGAACACCAACTGCCTTTATGCCACTTTTTTTGTTGAATTCTTTTATTTTTATTGAAATTAATTTTCTTTTTGTATATTTATTCTGCTTCTGTTTTTTTTGTTTTGTTTTTTTTTTTAATCTTTTCAGAACAACTTCAGAGATTTCTTATTAGCCTCATTCATTCACAATTGAATCTTTGGTTCTCTAACAACCACCCCACTTACGTACGTACTTATTTCATTTCCATTTAGCTGATGTTGTCGAGAAGGTAGGCAGGGAAGCAGGCAGGCAGGCAGGCAATGTAAACAACACCTTTATGTTCGCAATTGTATCAACATACACTTGTGTTTGCCAAAATCATTGTTGCATGTTGTAATCAGTTTCATGTTATAATTCATGCTGTTGTCGTCGTCGATGTTGTTGTTGTTGTTTCATGTTATTATAATTAGTCAAATTCACTCTTCACACTTTTGTGAATTTTAACCTCTTCAACAGCCCCCCACCTCTATGCTTTTGTGCCTATTCCTATACATACAATACTCATGCAACGTCATCTACACACATACATCATTCCCAGGTACCGATTTTTGTTATTTGTGGCACTTCTTAAGGCTTTTTGAATAACTAAATAGGCATGCAAAGGATGTATGTAAAGTAACATATTGTTTAGTTAATTTACAATTTACACACACACACACACATACCTACAACATATATGTATGCACTTGAGCCTTATATAATTGTATGACCGTACTCACATGCATATAATTTCGTATACAAATATTTTGTAAATTTATTGTGACGGAGTGTGTATTTTAAATGAAAAAAAAACAATGGATTTTTAGGGCACAAAT
Source organism: Sarcophaga carnaria (assembly GCA_958299815.1). Lineage (NCBI taxonomy): Eukaryota > Metazoa > Arthropoda > Insecta > Diptera > Sarcophagidae > Sarcophaga > Sarcophaga carnaria. The sequence continues at coordinate 42,708,749 of OY283150.1, forward strand.
TAAGGGATTTTTTTTAATCTTTTTTTTAAAGAAACTGTACATGCTTAATGTATATTTATGCAGCACTTCTCAGCCAGTATTTAAATTGAAATCATAAATTTACGTTTTCCTTTCCGAATAACTTTTCGCTGTGACCTACAACCTCTGTAAGATTGACACAAGTGCCGCAAGAAAATCCTGTAGGAGTTAATTGTATTTACCTTTGTCCCGTTAGTTTCGATTTCAATTTGTCTGCCTCATAACGATCTGTTCTATGCTGCTTTATCAAAGGCTACTTGTTTGCCAAGAAGTCGCCGTAGTCTAGTAAGTAGTGTGTTGGCTTATTAGACGTAAAGCCAGGGTTCGGGCCCCAGGCCAGACATCAAAAAACAAAAAGTATTTCTTCGGCGACTTCCTCTCAGCAGATTTCTCGCAAAAACTCTGCGAGTAAAATAAACCTGCCATGAAAAGTTTCTCAAAAATCTGTCGTTCGGAATCGACTTTAAACTGTAGGTCCCGCCATTCACGTATAAAATTAACACACACGATATAAGTGGTGTGAGGAACTGGGTCGTAATCCTGACTGAAGGGTTGTAATGACCAATTATGTATGTATGTATGTACTTGTTTGCCAATTGATTTTTAGAGTCCAAAAATAATAATTTTTCCTAAGTAATGTTTTTGTTATAAAACCTTCAGTCATATAGTCATGGATTTGAGAGCCGTAATCCAATAAAACAAAACGCTTCAAAAACAAACTTACTGCCATAAGCGTTGAGCTTGCAAAAGTGTTGTAACAAATAACACTTAAGTAAGGGCAAAAATGTAATCCTTACCGTATGTACATTACTATACAGTATAGATGAGCGATCCACTGATTTTTGAAGAACGTTGTTCTCAGTGAACGTGATTTGTTAATCACTGTTCTTTAAAACAGTGATTGTGATCGCAGTATTCCAAAAGAAAACAATAATGACAATAACGTATTTTATTAAGCCGTAAGAGACAACTAGATACATACTACGAAAAGACTACTAAACAAAATCAAAATGGTGTCATCAATGTTATTATTTTTAATGTAATTTTTTTTATATGAAGTTTGAAAATTAAATTTCACAGAAAGTTCATGTATAAAAGACAAAAGTAAATAATTAACATCATCTAATAGTAATTCTGGCCCGCTCAAAATAAAATGAAATAAATTTGAGTATGTAACAATTTTGAAAGAACGACATTATTAGTAACTGTTATTTGGCAATTTCAATCACTGTAGTTACCAGTGATTAAATCACAGTTTTGAAAATATCGCTCATCTCTACTATACACATACTTCAGTAATATTCTAGATTCATAAGCCAAAAGTTCAGAAAAAATATTAAAAACCATACCACTATCTTTCATGAAATTTAATGTTGACTTAAAAAAAAAAAATTAAAAAACAATAAATCTGTTGGTTTCAATGGTCCAATGACAATAATCCATTGTGTATCAAGTAAGGTTTTAAATACATACATAAATGGGTATTAAAAGCCTTCAGACAGGATGACGATCTAGCTTCTCACACCACTTATGTTGTGTGTCTTAATTTTATCCATGAGTGAAGGGAGCTACAGTTTCAAATCGACTCAAATCGACGACAGATTTTTGAGAAACTTTTCATGTCAATTTTATTTACTCTCAGAGTCATCTCTGACTTGTGGTTTGAACCGTGGCCTTACGTCCAATAAGCCAACACACTACCTACTAGTCTAAGGCGACTACAAAAAACCAAATATATGCCGTCGTCGTATTAATATCCTTGCCTCTTAGACAGGTTAACAGGCGTACTAGGTATACTGGTTTATATTTTGTTTCTTTTTCAGAGGACAGTACCTGTACCTAAGACCAGAAACATTTATAAAGTGGAAACATAGGTGTTGCGAAAGTAGGTCAAGCGAGGCTCTACAGTTACTAGCCAATTTTAAGTTGAAAGTCGCATTCGAAAGTAATCTAATTGCAACTGGAAGATGCTGACATCAGTAAGAGGTCCTTTAGGCACTATTTTCCTGAAATGCCAGTTTCATCCATGTAATGTTCCTTAGGTTAGGATAGGTTAGAGGACGTGTACTTGTTAATTAAGACAATTACAGTACCCAGAGGTCGAACTGACCCATTGTACAACGTCCTAGTTTCTCACACCACTTATGTTGTGTGTGTCAATTTTATACATGAGTGGTGGGACCTACAGTTTAAAGTCGACTCCGAACGACAGATTTTTGAGAAACTTTTTCATGGCAGATTTTTTTGCCAGAAATCTGCTGAGAGGAAGTCGCCGAAGAAATACTTTTTGTATTTTGTCTTGATGTCTGGCCTGAAGCTTGAACCCTGGCTTTTACATCTAATAAGTCAACACATTACCTACTAGACTACGGCGACTTCAATGTTCCTTAAGATGACAATGTTATAAACCAATACAAGTCCTTAGTTTCATCTACGAAAGCAAGAAAACTTGTAATCTCTATGAATTTGTGGTAATTTCTTTAAAATTTTTCATTTTCTTGTGTAAATTTTAAATATTCCTCCCCCCTACAATTTTCTATTTTCTCTTGAAATTAAAAATTTACCTCTGGAATTATGACAAATTAAAGTAAATACTTTACAAAGTAAATATTGTTACTACCACAGCCGTAGCACTCTAGGCCAAGATAAAAGCGTTATAAAAAGCATGGCTACGAAATTTCACAAGCAAACTAAATATTTAAGCATTTCGCCTTAACTGCGAAGCTGTCTTACAGTGCTAAAGGCATTAGTTTGGATTCTATGCAGTGATGTTGCTTTGCTTTGCGCAGTGCTTTCACTGCACTAGACTATGTATGCACTGCAATACTGTGTGTGTAGAAAGTAACTTTATTAACGTTTGTCTTATTGCAGCCTAATAAAGTGAAAACTCTGTGTACACTCGCACAAACAAACAGACAAAAAGGAAATGAAAGCCTACTATAGCGCACACACATACACACACACGCACTTAGTCGAAAGCAATTTAAAGGCAGTCAGTATAGCCTTTGAAAATAATGGTTGCATTGACTGGTTGGTTGGTTGGTTGGTTGGCTGGTTGGTTGTATGACTGATTCCGTTTGTCTTGTTGGAAGCAAAATTTCCTTTTTAGTTAAAGGAATTTATAACTGTGAATATTTGATGTGTTATAAAAACATATCAAAAGCATAATTAGTAACAACAACAATAACAACTTATTCCCACTCTAGTGACTATTAATTCACGCTTACACACGATGAAGGGGAAACAAAGAAAAAATCACGTAAATTAAAGCAACAAAAGGCTGGATTTTTTCTATATACATACACACATACACACACCCAAACACATAGTGGAGGGTATAAGAAACAACAACTTACATATTTGTATCTGTATGTATGTATATGTAGACAAGAGGGTATATTTGCGTAAGGGTGTGCGTATAAAATACAACTGCATTGCATACAATCGCTGTGTAGGCTTATATTTGCATTTCTTAGCAACCCTACGACCGACTGCATCAAACGAACTGATTCTGATTTTCTGCCTGCCCACACACACCTTTGTAAAGCTGATTTATTCTCTTTGCATTTCAACAATAAAGTTTCTTATAACGCACAAAAACATGCACACACACTCAAACATATACAAATTTATAGATTTTTATTTTATTTTGTATGTTGAGCAGGGTTTTTATTTCTTAATCTCGTTTTTTGATACCCTACTTCATGCATAGGTTGCTAACATACGTTTTCAAGTTCTAATTTCTTTACTTGTCATCGAAGTTAAAAAGCTTGTATAATTCTTATTTTTTTTTTTTTTTGTTGTGGTCGTAACCACTTACAATATCTCTTGAGATCCTACGAGGGAAATAATATTCTAACTATTAGCGTTAGGTTAGGTTAGGTCTGAGTGGTAGTTCTAATTTCACAAAGCTCACTTGAGCGCGCATTGCGGCCCGTTGTGATGCCACGGGAGAACACAGTCTCTGTACTGATCAAGATCCACCAAAATCAGGGAAGAGGAAGAAGTTGGTCAGCGCAAGGGCTGCACATCAAAAGCACGACTACCCTACACTGGAAAACCAGCCAGAAAGTTTGATGAACGAAGCTATATCCTTGATATCAATAGATGAAAGCTCCGTCAAGCTGACAAGAAATGGAGAGCCAAATAACCTCTATCTACACATAGCAAGAGATGGGTACTGACAAAGAAAGTGGATAACGGTCTCCTCTTCCTCAGCGGATCTGCATCCACGGCAGAAGTCGTTATTCTCTCTGCGTGTCTACCCATAACGCAATGACCTGTAAGCACGGCCACTGTGGTTGAGATGACGTCACGACGAAGACCAAGTAATTGGTTGGTACGCCTTCTATCCATCAAGGGCCAGGTGAGTCTAGCGGTGGAGCAAGACTCCTCATTGACCAAGGATATGTTAGCGTCCCGAGAGAATTTCCGCGCAATGTCCAACTTGACCGAGGCAAGTGGCATACCCAGTTCAATGGAAGAGAATTCCGGAAGGAGCGCACCAGCTCTGGCGAGCTCGTCGGCCCTACAGTTTCCCGGAATTTTACTGTGCCCGGGGGTCCACACCAGTGAGACACTGGTGAAGCGCCCAGAAAGAAGGTCGAAACAGCGGTGACATTCCCTAACGATCCTAGAGTTATTCACGAAACACGATAGAGATCTTATCGCGGCTTGACTATCAAAAAACACCAAGACGCGAGTGAAAGGACCACCGTTGACGTGGATCCATTGAGCGGCTCGGTAAATTGCCGTCTCCTCCGCCTGAAACACGCTGCAGTAGTCCGGCGGACGGAGAGAAATGTTCAGGTCCAGTTTCCCAGAGTAGACACCGCTTTCAACCAAAACTTAAAAATTAATAGAGACACCAAAGAGCTGTTAGAAATATCTGGCTTCGTATTTCTCTATAGACGTGGCGAAGCCTATTATATGGTAGACAGCTTGAACCATTCTATCATGAAATTATGACCAAATTGTTGAGTAACTATAGTATCGGCGGATTTTATTTGAACGTTTTACTTTCTAGGGCCGAGGATCGCTAGAATTTTCAATTATGAGTAAAATATGCACAAAGTTCGTATAAAAATAAGAAGAAAAAAAAGCAGGAGATGTCCTGAAAAGAACCGAATTCGATGAAAACAAAATACATCTTCCTATTTATAGTGTACTTTTCCTGGCCGCCATCACTGTCTTTATTTTCTCGCCTGGCATTTGTAGAACAAATGGTTTTCCACAATTCCTTTTTGTAGCCATGGTACTGAAATTATTTTTCTTTGTGTTTCTTTCTTTATTTTTGTTGTTTTCTTTTTGTTCGTTTTTTAAATATTTTAATTATTTTAATAATTTTACATCAAGAGTTATAATTAAATTAGTGTGTGAGTTTACTTCAAATTGTTCAAATAAATGTTAAAGTGCTAACAATTAATTATGTAAACTTGATAGAAGTGTTAAAACAATTACGAAAGTAATCTTCGTTATTTTACCCCCCTAAAAAAAACTAAGAAAAAATAAACGAAAATGAAATTCCGAAAATGTAGTCAAGTGGATGAAAATAATAAGAAGAGCAAATTTTGTTGGCGAAACTAGTTTTTTCTAATGAGAATAAAGGGTAATGCAAAAAGAGACACTTACTCTCAGTATAAGGTTTTTCTTTTCCAGAGAAATTAATTGTAAGTGGTGACCAAACACGCTTAAGGGAGCTTTAGATTGAACACATCTAAGCATCGTAGTAAACGGCCTTCTTACCAGCCTGTTGACCTTAATAACTTGCCAGTCTTGGCTGATTTTGTCGTTCTAAAAATTATCGCAATAGTCTAACTTTTAAAGAGTCTATCTTCCGATAGTGATCTGATCACTCTCCTACAACCATAGCAAGGCAAACCAGTTTTATTTATAAGTTTATAACAATAAAAGCTAGAGTGTAGAGTTCAAAACTCAGTACTCAGATCTTAAAAAAATCAAAAAAAATGGGAAAAAATTTTTTCTTTCGCCATAGCTTTCTCAACACTCTTCCGACAAAACTGTAGTTCCGGCCATGTTAATTTTATTCATGTGTGGCGGGACTTACAGTTTAAAGTCGACTCCGAACGACAAGATTTTTTGAGAAACCAGAAATCTGCTGTGGGGACGCCGCCGAAGAAATATTTGTCATATTTCGATTTGATCAAGAAGTCTGATCAGGGGTTTGAACCGTGGCCTCACTTCTAATATGCTAACACACTACCTACTAGATCACGGCGACTTTATCTTCGAGACTAGAGTTTAGAGTTCAAAACTCAGTTCTCAGGTCTTGAAAAAGTAAAAAAAAAATGTGAAAAAGAACGTTTCTTTCGGAGTTGCTCTCTCAACAGTCTTCTGATAAAAGTGTAAGTCCAGCCACTCATTTCTAAATTAACATGCACAACATATGTGTTGTGTGAGAAGATAGGCTGTAATCTCAGCAAAAGGATACGGAAACTAGAAAAATATTTAAACAGCCGTCGATCACTTCAAGTCGTAGTTTGCAGAATCTCTGTTGCCATACCAGTCTAAATATGAAATAAATTTCAAAGCAAAAAATAAGCTAAGAAGGCAAAGGCGAAAGTGTTTGTCTCAGTTGGATTCCGAAAATTGTTGCATTTTTGAACCAAGAATTAATCAAGTGAATTGCAGCAACATTAGTTGAACATTCCCAAGTTTCTAAACACTTTTTAACTGGCCGAACCTATATTAAGCTTGCCTATCAGAAATCCTTTTCCGCTCTTTGTTCAGCAGATAATGTCATGGATATTCTGCTTTGATGTTGAATAAATGGTTTATCTCGACTTCACGTATGATTTCTTGCTCTTTCGGGTGTCGTTATGTACATACATATATACGTAGTTGGTCATTACAACCCTTTAGTGAGGATTACGAACTAGCTCCTCACACCCCTTATGTTGTGTGTGTTAATTTAAACATGAGTGGCGGGACCTACAGCTTAAAGTCGACATCGAATGACAAGGTTGTGAGAAACTCTTCATGGCAATTTTATTTACTCTTAGGGATTTAGTCACAAATATGCTGAGAGGAAGTCGAAGAAATATTTAATTTTGTTTAAGATGGCTAACCTGGGATTTGAACTGTGGCCTCACGTCTAATAAGCCAACACACTACCTACTAGACTACGGCGACCTCCCACGTTACCTACCCAATTTCTAATTTTTTAGGTGCTTCGATGCAACAATGAGTTTCAGCAAATCTCTCGGCTTCAAATGGTATTTGATTTTGAATGACCAGTATCGCTTGATTTAAAATTACGGCTTCAGGGCTCTCATATATTTTGAAAGCTCTTTCTGAGTTTGTTTTAATGTTTTAATGGAATCGATAGAAGATATTCATGACAAGCATGATATCAGCAATCGATGTGTTTGAGGTGCCTTTTTTTCAAGCGGAAAAAGTCAAGTCAAACACATTGAATGCTTACATCTCTCCGCGGACTCTCATAAGTATGCCTCAATTAAGTTATTGACTGCATTTGTATACGTTTAGAATATCACCCGTTTTTGAAGAAACCTTTGTTACCCTTCCTAAAATCTCTGTCTTGAATTATAAAATAAAGCATAACTTAACAAAACAAACCCAATAAAAAACTTCATAAAAATGCAATTCCATATGGCAAGCGTCAGATATTTCGTTACAACTTTTTGTTTCTCTTTTTTTTGTTTTGTTTCGTTTCGATTTTTCTGATTTATTTTCTATCAGCACTTCTTGAATGTTGAAGAAGAAAACGTTTGCAAAACTTCTTCTAAAAAATTTCACTTTTATTTTCTTTTCCTTTTTTTTCTTCTTAAGATTCTTTATTTAAACAAGAAGAGAATGTAAAGAAAGTGACTCTAAAATAAAATGTTTTATTTGCGACAAGATATGGTGTGTGTAGTGAAGTTAACTTTCGATACTTGAATATTAAAAAGTTGTTGTTGTAGTTACTTTGCATGTCGTCTTGTAAATTTTAAGAATATTTTTTCTCTTCATTTCGTTTGTAAAGTTTCAGTGGCAGTTTATCGAATGTAACCCAAAGCATTTGCTTTTATTTTTGTTTCTTAAATTCTTTGTTTGTTTGTTTGTTTGTGTGATGCAAATAAAGTTCAGAGATTTTTCATTTCTTTTCTTCTTACAATTGTTGTCGACAGATTTTAACTTTTTTTTAACACTTTCATTGAAATATTGTCGAATATTTGTAAGGAAACTTACTCGAAGTTGTAATTATTGGATTACAAAGTTCAACGTGTCTTAAGAAAAAAAATCATTAAATATAAGATCGTTGTGGCTAAGTAAAGAATACTTAGTGTAATGTTTTCATTACTTTTATGGGTATTTGGCTAGGAAAGTAACTTATGAGAATGATGCAAACTTATAATCAATTCGTGGTTATAGGATAAAACCTTCCATAGAATATTACAGAGTATGTTGAAAGCTTCCAAATTAAAGCATTCCTTCACTGACATTATCTTTCAAGGCATTGCAGTATAGTATTGTCGTAATGACAAGTGTAGATAATGAATTATTTCAACAAACGTTCTGTTGTGCTGATGACGCCGCTAGCAGAAAATCCACACAAAACAGAGATTTTTACGGAGTGCTCTTCTGTCTCATGTGGATTAGTGTTGCCTCAAATTTGAACATTTTGTTTGATCACGTACCCATTCATCTTCATAGCTGAAGAAAATTTTTTTTATGAATTTTAGGGTCAACTATTCAAGCGAACACATGCCTCTGTCTATTGTCGTCCACAGTTACTTGACAAAACAGACTGAAAAAGCGTTTTCAACTCTCAAAGACCGGAAGTTGATGTTGGAAGAAAACAAAGTGGCAACTTATATTTAATTATACCATGGCCATATGGCCATTATATTTAATTTAAAGAGTGTCAATTTGTGGGTTCAGTTAAGATAAGTCGGCGACCGCCGAACCCCTTCTTCATTTAGGTTAATTAAACAAGTTCTTTCTATAATTTCTGGCGATCAATAAAACAAATATTTGAGAGGAGTCTAAGAAATAATGGTATTCCATAAGTCGCCTTTGTCTATGGCATAATATTTTCGGTTGGAGGGGTAAAGAGTACAAACCACAGCCAGACTACAGTGGTCTTTAAATGTCACAAAATTCAGTGTGACATATTTGCCAGAATCACAGGAATTTCAACATTGGGATGCGTTCTACCCAGATAAGACGTGGCGGATATTCAAATGATATTTTAATCCACACATAATGGCATCAATAGGTCTTTCAAAGGAATAAAATAATTTCAATAATTTCTCACACCCACTTTTTTACTTAAATTTAAAGATAGAAAGCGCTTAAAAAGATCCTACGTAATGTAATTAATAACGTCTAAAGAACATTCATACATAATTCGCCATTACAACCCTTCTGTTAGGATTACGACCTAACATCTCACACCTCTTATGTTGTGTGTGCTAATTTTATACATGAGTGGCGGCATCTACAGTTTAAAGTCGATTCCGAACGACTGATTATTTGAGAAACTTTTCGTGGCATATTTAGGGTTACCCCACACTTATTAGTCCCCATACCTGTTGCTCCGACTGACTGGTTTTGCTGAAATGCATTAATACCTCCAAAGTGTGTATTCGTTCTCTTCAAAGTTAAATATTTGGTCAATTCACATAAGCCGTTGTATCATTGTATTCATTGTATTGTTGGAAGAACATAGTATGATTGTTGTTGATATTTTTTATATAAAAATACGATACACTTATACACATTTTTTCCATATATTTTTAAAAGTTGTATTGCTACGAGATACATAATACAGCATAGCATTGAGCATTCATAAACAAACAAATGTATTCAATACAACATACACAATACAAAGTCGTGTGAATTATCAGGCTGTTAGGCTCTCTAGTAAAAGAGTAAACAATACAATGGGTCAATTCGACCTCCGGGTACTGTACTTGTCTTAATTGACACGTCGGAAAGTACACGTCCTCTAACCTAAAAGTGTAAATTCTTCTGGTTTTAAAACTTTTCTGCCTCCTTTTGTCTTTTCTTTCGCCAAATAAATTTTTTCAAACTCATGATAAGTCTGATCACACCAATGATTTGTAAGCTACCGTTCACCATACCCTGACAATTTCATGCTAACCTTTGCCAACCTCATATGCTCAAAGGGCTCTCTAACTGTGAGCTGGCATTGCGATATCACATCCTGATTACCTTTAATTGAGTACGTCTTACCATATGTAACCTATTCAAACGTTCTCCACAAGACCAAGCACTCCTACTCCTAACTCTCCAATTATCTTCCAAACATTCACATACCATAGTATGGTTCCTCTTTTAAAAGAGTACATAGCCTACTAGTTGCTCCTTTCACTTTTCCTACATAATCTCGGCATTGTTTTAAATTTATAAACTTTGCTGGTTCTTGTTAAGAGACTGTTGAGACGGGAGCTATTCATTCCTTCCGCATGCGATAATTGTTACAATTAACCAGCTTACCCGTCCTGTTGGTCTATTGTAACAGGTCCTAGAATAATAGGATTTTCATCTCCGTTGCCTAAAAACCATATCGTTCGTAGTAATGTATTGGGTTTGTGAATTGGCTGTAGTGTTGCTCATAGATTCCTACTATTTCTCAAGAGGTAGTGCTATTTGACCAATCTTTGTTATACTTTATTGATGCTATCCTTTCTGAGGACTTCATAGTGGGGGAGATTATTTAAAAGGGTATTTAAGGTTTTTAATTTTTAAGTATCATTCATTAATTTTTAAGTATATCAAGTATCACGCTGGTGAAAATTTGTTCATCTTCTCTTGGGCTTGAACCTAGATTGATGGGTTGGACCTAGATGGTGGTCAAGTGCTGTTAGCAACTACAACGCACTTAATAAGGTACAATACTCCTTCAGCGTTAACATTTGCTCCCCTTTTTGATAATCGTCATAGACGTTCTCTGTTAGAATCCATAGATAAAGAATATCCTTCATTCCGTTCATCCGTTGATGTCATCCCACAATGAATTTTGTTAGCTTACCTTACCACCCTGCAGTTAGGGTTATGACCTGGCTTTTTACACCAACCACGTTGTATTTGTTTATTTTATCCACGAGTGGCGGTATCTATAGTTTAAGAGACTTCTTTTAAAACCACCTGCACATTAACACTTTATATTCATATATCACGACGTATGAGTAATATTTTTGCATAGGGTTTGTAGAACTCATACGTACTGTTGTCTAAAAATTAAAGCAACCACTTTTGGTTGTGTAACGAGACGTATGAGTAATATTTTTCAATAGTATTAAATAACACGCATACTCTTGATTGAGCCGACTTCGAGCGACAGATTTTTGCGAATTTTTTCATGGCAATTTTATTTACTCTGCGAATTTTTGGCATAAGACTGCTGATGTATTTTTTTTATATGTCTGAGCTGGGGTTTAAAATGCAGGGTCGCGTCTAATAAACCTTAGCAATCTCTGACAGACTAGGCTGACTTTAACTTGAAATCATACTCAACGATACGAGTTAGAAATCGAAGCGGTATCTCTGATAAACTGAATCATTTGTTGACGCTTTTTAGTACGAGGTACTATTAGTTTGAAGTGGCCGTAGTCTAGTAGGTAGTGTGTTGGCTTATTAGACGTGCAGTTAGGGTTCGAGCCCCAGGTCAGACATCAAGACAAAATACAAAAAGTATTTCTTCGGCGACTTCCTTTCTCATCTGATTTCTGGCAAGAACTCTGAGAATAAATAAAATTGCCATGAAAAAGTTTCTCAAAAATCTGTCGTTCAGAATCGACTTAAAACTGTAGGTCCGCCATTCATGTATAAAATTAACACACATAACATAAGTGGTGTGAGAAACTATGACGTTGTACAATGGGTGAATTCGACCTCCGGGTACCGTACTTGTCTTAATTGACAAGTACACGTTCTCCAACCTAACCTAACCTACTATTAGTTTGTGTGATACTACTCATATACTTTGTAGGTAAAGAATACTGATCACATTTCGCCTTCTTCTATGACCTATGGTCGCCAGAATATAAAACTATAAAATGCTACTAAATAAGCTGTATTATCGTTGCCTTATTTTATTATCTTTCCACTCCACTAAACGTCTCTAATGCAAATTCAATAGAAATTATACTCTGAATAGATTTCATGCATTCGATTATTTATTTATTTTATCTTTTCAAGTAATACTTTTATTGAAATCCATGATCGATTGCAATCATAAAGTTCATCACAGATACTCACTCACACACATGTACGTACCCTTTTGCGATATGCAATACAAAAGCCGATTTGCATTTGCCAAACACAATTTGGTCATAAAATAGAAAATATACAATGGCTCACCCTCTTTTCTCCCTCTCTTTCTATTCTATTTTATTTTTATTTCATCTTTATTTATATCTCTTTTGTGTGAATATTTTAAGTTCATAAAATATGTATTTAATAGCATTGGCAATAGCAACAGAGCAATGGCAACAGCTAGTGGTAATAAGTGTTAACGATTATGCTGATAATGATGGTGATGACACTGGCCAAATTTCTCTCCTGGATGGCCTAAAAGTATTGACAAATAATTACGCTTAAATATATATTAAAGGGTTATGCATAGACAGGCAGAGAGAGAGAGAGAGACGGAGAGAGAGAGTGAGAGAAAAAAAGGGGGAACTTATTAGCATAAATCCTTTTAGTATATAAATTCTAATTTTTGTTGTTTTCATTGTTATGTTGTTATGTTGAGTAAAAATAAACTGTAAATCGGTGTTAAAGGCAAATAATCGTAAAATTGCATTTAAGCATATGCATAAAAATCACAATTTTAATACAATTACTAATGTTAACAAAACATATCCACATACATACATATATACATATTCGTACATGTACATATATACACACTCGTTGTTATGTATTTATCGTGGTAATTGTATATGTGTATGGAGGATAAAACAAAAATGTATTCCACTGTAAACTATTTAAAAAGGACACAAGCGTCTACAATAAAGACCATAAATATAGCAGTGAGGTACACTAAACAGAGGTAAACGTTTATTTTTAAGTAATCTGTAGTGGGATCAAGTTCCTCAGCCAAGGGTGGTGTTAAAAGGTAGAGTTTCCGAAATGCCAATGCATTTAAATTAAATGAGTTCTCCAAATCTCGAAGAACACGTCTGTCAACCTTTCGAGCGTTGAAAATTGTCTCATCCACTGATGAATTATACCCTGAGTATTCAAAAGCCATTGCTTTAAATTGATTGAATCGATTGAATAAACAATACAAAAATTATTGTCGTTTAGTTTACGACAACAGCTGAAATAACGATTTTGAATATCGTTTAAAAATTTTACAGAATACCAAAATCGACAATTTTGTTGTTTAGTATTTTAAACGATTCGATAATCGTTAAAAAAGTTAGTGAATTCCACTACTGATTAACTTTTTATTTTGTCCAGTTACTTGAACGATAAATAACTCCGTATTTTCCTTTGTCTCCATTGATTTTTAATAGGTTTTTCTCGTTGTTTTAATTCTGTTCATTTTATGAAACGGTTGCTATCAGTTTATTAGGTTAGTTTAGATGAGGTGGAGGCCACTCTTTGAAGGAAGAGGAAACCAACCAGAGTCTGAAATACATCGTGCTATCGCACTTTTATTTGCATAGACAAGTCCGTCAAGGATGTCAGAAAGCAAGAAGTCAAATTCCTCCGTCGTCCGTCAAGAGCTGTGTACTGACTCATAAGAAGAAAGACAGGTTCTTCCTCCCAGAAACAGAGACGCAATTAAGAGACGCAAAGACCAACCTTTTCACCACAGACGTCAGGACCACCATTATACTGAGGTAATCGGAATATCTATGGCCTGTACTACGTCGGAGTTTTACGAGCTCTGCTCTGCTCCCTCATCTGCAATACAATCTCCAACGATATTTTTATGTTATAGAACAGACATAAGAGTTAGCTTTGAATGATTCGAAATTTCCCTAAGAAATCCTCGGTATTCATAGATGACCAAGATTTTTAAAAATACTTTTGTTAGGGACTTAATCGCAGCCTAGCTGTCTAAGTTAATAAAAAGATTACAAATTAAAAGATTTTCGGGAAAGTCCCGCCACCCAACAAGCACTGCACCAATTTCAAAATGGTCATGACCTCATCCTGTAAAATACCGCAGTGTTTAGGCTGCCTGTACGAATGTTTAATATCAGTACACTTCATAAGTATACCACAGCCACCCTATCACGCATTTTTGAACCATCATTACAAACCTCAAGCATTCCACCTGCATACATACATAATTGGTCATTACAATCCTTCAGTCTTAGTCATTACAATCCCAGCTTTTCACAGCATGTTGTATGTATTAATTTTATACATGAGTGGCGGGAGCTACAGATTTCTGAGAAATTTTATATTCTTCTATAGCCGTGGGATCGATTACTAATATCTTCTGCCATAATATTGTATTACAGCAGATGATTTGCCACATGTATTCATGTCAAAACGGATCTAGAATGTGCCCCAGTTGTCATTCTCAGATGTCATTCGATTTATATGTACAATAAAGTTATTTTATATGATCCGAGTAATATAGCCACCATATTCCTATTTCATCTTGTCCCAAATACACTTTGGCTGGCTTCATCACAAACAAACTGGTTTAAATATCAATTTTGCAATATGAAAGCGAAATCTATTAAGGGAGAGTCTATTATGAAGAGTGACCTTAATATTAGCTATCCATTTAATTAACTTTGTGGTTAAACTTTTGATGTATTAAGGCTGCAAGTGTTTTACATTTTAGAGTATTTTCAATATCTGCTTTCCTTAAATAATTTTAAGCAAGCATCAGTAGAACCTGAAGGTTAAACTAGCGGAAATCTTCATTTTATTATAAGATATCCATTAACTCTTAAATATTGAACATTAATGGCAATACCTCATTTGCTATTATTTTACCCACAACTGTTATAGAGTATGCACCAGTCAAACTTGTTCAATCAAACACTCACTTACTGTTCACACTTTCAATGCAATGCAAACAGATTTTATGCCAACCATACAATGCCAACAGTAATCATATTGTGAAAAGACAACAACAACAACAACAATAATATTAACAACAATAACAAATAAAAATAACCAAAATTACACACAATAAACCATTCGGTTATAATTTTAGAAAATCACTAAATTTCAACAACAGACACGCACGCCTTCGCCACACTATTTTAAGAAACATGCACACACCCACGTGTGTCTCTTTGCTGGTACAAGGTTTTGTATTTGATGTGCTTAAATCTCAGTGATTGCATGTAAAATTGTTTTTTTAAAATAAAATATACAATTTCAAGCCAATGACCAACCCTCCCACCCGCCAATGATGTCTCTTTCCCAACTGCAAATTAAATGCACGTGTCAATGCAATTGTCTTGTATGAAATTCGTAGAAAATATTCACACTGACCCCCCCTGCTTAGCAATGCTGACACATTTTGTTGGTTGATTGAAAATTAACTGTGTGGTGGCCTTAAATGAGGTGGTGGTGGTGGGGTGGTCAGTGTTCAAATAGAAGTGAAGCGTAAATGACAAATACGAGTACAACAGAAATTTCAACACAATTCATAGCATAATTGTATCGTTATTAACCGAAGTTCCCCAACCCCGTTCTATTCTAATGCACTTGGTTTGTATTAGAGAGGAAAATCGGGGAAGAAGGGTAATAAAGTGTGTATTTGATTAAATGGATTTTCATTTAATAGAGTCAAAATAATGGATATACGGTTTAGAATAAAGGCGGAGAAATATTTTAAATTTAAATTTAAAAATAATCGACTGCGTTGGCATTTATAAGGCGATTATTGAATTTTTTTTTTAAGCTTTTTAATAAGATTTTTGATTTCTTTATTGAGAATTATGTGCAGTTTTTGATATTTTTTGTTTTCGAAATATTTAAAGTCTTCTTTGCATAATTCTCACATGAAATGTTGAACCGTTTCTAATGGTATCTAAGCACTTGTCACTCACTGTAGCCTCCTCAGTAGTATATTTGCTTATTAGTCGAGAGCTCATGGTTCAACGCCCAGCTCAGACATCTCGAATTAAACGAAATAGGAAAGAAGTATCGGGTCCGCCATCTAAAATTTTAGATGCTCATGTCTGATTTGACAGATAATTAGTTTTATCCTTCCGCTGAACGAATATGGTTGTGTATAGGCTTGAACAACGCTGGGAAATATTGCGACATTACTTTGAAAATCATGCTAATGTTGCAGAATGTGCGCGAAAATTGCGTACGGATTTTGAAAGCGGAGAAACACCGGCAGCTCCGTATGTTCGTTATCTTGTGAAAAAAGTGAAAGAAACTGGCATCCTCATCGATAAACCAAAGCGTGAAAAGCCAAAAACAGTGCGTACATCCGAGAATATTGCTGTTGTGGCAGAAAGTCTGTGTGAAGCGCCATCAACATCAATTCGCAGTCGTTTTCAACAATTGAACATTTCGGAGATATCATTGAGAAGAATTTTGCATTAAAGACCTTGGTATGACGCCATACAAAGTCCAATTGGTTCAGGAGTTGAAGCCATGCAATGCGTTTTCGCTTCGCTAAGTGGACCTGCCATCGACTTACAGAAGATGCCGATTTTGGCAAAAAAAATCATCTTTTCAGATGAAGCTCATTTTGATCTTGGCGGGTATGTAAACAAGCAAAATTGTCGCATTTGGGGCACAGAAAACCCGCACGCATACATTGAAAAGCCGACGCAACCAAAACGAGTCACTGTTTGGTGCGGATTTTGGTCCAGAGGCATAATTGGGCCATTTTTCTTCGAAAATGAGCAAGGATCGGCCGTTACAGTCAATGGCGATCGTTATCGGGCCATATTGAACGAATTTTTGTTCACAAAAATTGAAGAGGAAGATATTGGCAACATTTGGTTTCAACAGGACGGCGCTACTTGCAACACAGCCGAAGCTACTCTCGATGTTTTGCGCCCTGTTTTTGAAGATCGCATTATCAGCCGCAGAGCTGATAACGTTTGGCCGCCTCGGAGCTGCGATTTGACACCGTTGGACTATTATTTGTGGGGTGCCGTCAAAGATAAGTGTTACGCCGACAAGCCAGAGACAATTGACGCTTTAAAGGACAATATTCGTGAAGCCATTGGTGAAATACAGCTGCACACAATCGATAATGTGCTTAAAAATTGAACGGATCGTGTAGGCTACTGCATGGCCAGCCGAGGCAGCCATTTGAATGAAATTATTTTCCATTATTAACCGGAAGGATTGTACTTTCAAATAAAAAAAGAAATTTGAGAAAATATTCTGTATGTAGTTTTTTTAAAGCATTTTCAAAAAAACAAAAAAGTTATTTGGCGGACCCTTTATTTCTCTTGTCGACTTTGTATCAGCAGTGTTGCGGCAAAAACTCTGAGGGTAAATAAAATTCCCATGAAAAGTTTCTCAAATCTATCGTTCAGAGCTGTGGCGCACACAGCATGGATGGCGTGACAAGCTAGGTTGTAGTCCTGACTAATGACAAATTATTTTGGACTCAAAACATTGTAGTGGAAAATTAAATCTAAGCAGAGAGCGATTCTGTATGTATTATTTTATATAGTTGTGTGAGGATTATCTGAGTAATGCTGAAGGCACCGTAGTCTAGTAGGTGGTGTGTTGGCTTATTAGAAACGAGGCCTCGGTTCAAACCAAAGGTCACACAACTTCAAGAAAACGAAATATGAAAAATTGTTTTTTCGGCGTCTTCCTCTCAGCAGATTTCTATCAAAATTCTGAGAGTAAATAAAAATTCTAATGAAAAGGTTCTCAAAAATCGTTATCGTTCGGAGTTGACTTTAAACTGTAGGTCCCACCACTCATGTATAAAATTAAGACACACAACATAAGTGATGTGAGAAACTAGGACGTTGTACAATGGGTCAATTCGACCTCCGGGTACTGTACTTGTCTTAATTGACAAGTACACGTCCTTTAACCTAAGCTAACCTAAATAATACATCGTATGTTACCTATTGCATGGCCTTTTAAAGCCTTTAACTTACGAATGCCATCCATTTCTTTGAGTTATTTGATTTAAAATAACATTCAAATTGATACCAGACATAAAAGAGAGAAAGAATGTTGTTGTTGTTGTTATTGGTTTTATTTTAAATAAAAAATTTAATTGCAGGAACTTAAATGACAAACTCGAAAAAGAAGAAAAAAAATTATCATTTTTACACTCGTTGTTGCACCTTCACAAAATGAGAAAAATTGTGTAAGAAAAAGGAAAAAATGGAAAAACGGAAAAAACAGAAAACGTTCCAAATATAATCCCAAAAAATGCACTTTTCATGTCAATTGCTTGAGCTTCAGGAGTTGAACAAATGCACGCACAACTCGCATTATTACTGTTTAAAAAAGAGAAAAAAAATATATGCCAACAATGTGGTGGTCTTGTTGTTGTTGTTACACTCTTTCATTATGCTATTGTTGTTATATTTTGGGGTTACATGTTGTTGCCTGGTATTGTTAATAAAAACAAATAAACACAGAAACCAACACACATACATACATACAAGCAAATGAAAATTAAATACAAACCTCTGGCAAATCACATTTAAATCACCGTCACCGTCACCGTCACCATCACTGTTACCATTGTCATTACCACTTTGCCATGTAGCCACTGGCAGTACCAACAGCAGTATTTGCGTTTGCAGTAATTGAGCAAACGACCATTGAGGCTGACAGGCAACAACACCAGCAACACCAAACAAGCAGTAGCAGCAGCGTCACCAAATAGATGCTGCATTTTATCAGTCATCACCACACCGCACAACAACAGATTGCCTTTCAATATGTCCAGTATACCGCATAAACCAAATCATTGTTGGAATTTATTTCTGTTGTTTCCCTATCGCCACCTTCCCTTGCTGCCTCCAGCTGCTGTGTATAATAAAATAAATAATTTTTACAAAAACAATCCGAAATTGAAATAAATAAATGGGATTTATTTTAAAATAAATTTATTTGTTTTATTTTATTATTATTAAAAATATACACATACACACATATGCACACATCCACACACACTCACACTTGCATTGTCTGTCACTCTCTCTCTCAATTACATGGAAATAAACTTTCAATTTGTGGAGTATATTTACAGGTGCTTATGAGGTTATATGTATGTGTACATGTGTTTGTGTATCATTTCATTTATCATACACCTACACATGTACACGTAGTTGTCGGTGTGAGTGTTGAGTACAATATACGATATTTACCAGGCGAGTGTGATTATTTGCACGCGTGTGTGTTTATAATTTAACGCATTACAAACACCTTCACACACAAATACACAATTTGACTCAATCAATTTACCAAGTAATTGAAATACAAAAGCGGTTGTTTTTTTCGGTTTTTTTTTCAAACAAAGAATTGATTTTAAAAATAAATTGATTCCAGTTTTATTATTACCAGAACAGTGCGAAGGAAAACACATACAATTGCCCATGATTTACTGTTGAAGGCTGTGTTATAATGTGTTTAATTGTTTAAATAAATAAATTCCATGGTATTTAACAAAAATTTAATGTTTTAAAACACAAATACAAATACTTCACATAGTGTTCAGAAAAATAGAAACAGAAATGGTGGCATGGAGGCGAATCTGTTAGGTAGTAAAGCTATTTTCTATACTAAAAATATATTTGAATGTTTCTCTATTACATACATACATGTATACATACATATATAATTGATCATTACAACCCTGCAGTCAGGATTACGACCTAGCTTATCACACTACTCATTGGTTTCGAATATTTGACTATTCAGTTCCACTCTCTTAAATGAGCGCTTGTTTTGGGGATCAAAATTCAGTGCATTTGCGTTACTCATGCAGTGCATTATGTTTTAACTACACACATAGGTTATGGGAAGGAGGAAATAGGGAGTGGTATTTGTGGATATTAGCTTTGAATGCCTTTTTTATTGTAAGTGACAGGAAAGTCATCTGCAGGAAGGGAGTCCTGATGAAAAACCAATTCTGTCTGTAATGAAATGTGCGATCCACTGGCCAATCGACCAAAAAGGGATCTGCTCTGCGAGAAACGGCGAGTGTTACGTAATACTATATGATTTTCAGGTGAGCAGTAGAATGGAACCCGTATTTCACAACGTGATTAGCCTCACCAATTTTGGGTATTTGGCGTTTCATCAGGGATCTTCCAGCAATAAGGAAAAATACCGGCACAATATGAGGCACTGAAAAGATTAGCTAATGGACGAGCAAGCGATGAAGAGCAATGTGTCAGGGCCAGTGTTGGAATCATCACAACGGGCCGCTATCCGTGCTCAAGTGAGCTTTGTGAAATCAGAGCTACCACTCAGACCTGATCTGACCTAGTATTGGAATGTCATTCGGCCCAGAAGACTTACTTATATTAGTTATTAATATATCGAGTGGGCCATCTATCGTTTTAAATTTGAATCATTGGTTATTTCGAATCTGACAGTACTTGTGTCGTTCTATTCTGTCACAAAATTCAGTACATTATCTTCACTGAACGTAATGAATCGATTTACGGTTGAGCAATGCTGCGATTTATTGGAAATTTTGGTCAACAAGACACATACATCCATAAATGGTCATTACAACCCTTCAGTCAGGATTACGACCTAGTTTCTCACACCACTTATGTTGTGTGTGTTAATTTTATACATGAGTGGCGGTACCTACAGTTTAAAGTCGACTCTGAACGACAGATTTTTGAGACACTTTTCATGGCAATTTTATTTCCTCTCAGAGTTTTTGCCAGAAATCTGCTGAGAAGAAGTCGCCGAAGAAATACTTTTTCTATTTTGTCTTGATGTCTGGCCTGGGGCTCGAACCTTGGCTTTTCGTCTAATAAGCCAACACACTACCTACTAGACCACGACGACTTCTAGACCACGGCGACAAGACACTACACGATAATATCGTGAATGAAGCTCATTTTGATTTTGGTGGGTACATTAATAAACAAAATTGTCGTATTTGCGGCTCAGAAAACCTACAAGTGGTCTTTCAGAAGCCAATGCACCCATTACGAGCGACTGTTTGGTGCGGCTAAAGCCATCATTGGCCCATAATTCATTGAAAATGAGGACGGCGCAACCATTACGGTCAATGGTGACAGCTATCCCACCATGATAATCGATTTTTTTTGTACCTGCTCTTCATGGTATTGATGTGAATGACAATTGATTTCACCAGGATGGTACAACTTGCCACACATCTCATGCCACAATCGATTTATTGCGTCAAACGTTTGATGGCCGTTTAATTAGCCGAAATGGTGGTGTCCATTGAACGCCAAGAAGCTGCAATTTGACACCGTTGGACTATTTGCTGTGATGCGCCGTTAAAGAAAAGTGTTATGCCGTCAAACTAGAGACAATAAAGCATTTGAAGGCCAATATTTGTGATGCCATTGTCGGGATACGACGCCATACACTCGAAAAATTGCACGATAATTGGTCCGATTGAATAAGATGCTGTGAGGCTAGCCGCATCAGCTATGTGAATGAAATAATATTCCATTTCTAACCGAAACAATTGTACTTCACAAGAAAAATTTCAAACTGCTTTCGTTTCATTGCATTTTTAAATTTAAACTTTTAAATGAACCCCCTATATTACCTTCGATTCTCCATTAATCTAGTACGTAAAGTGCTATTCTGTCAACGTAAGGATCTCTTATAGCCTTATAGTAATCTTTTCATACATTTTTAACAAATTTTCTGAGTTTTTTCAAATTTTCAGAACCTAAACGCTTAAGAATCTAATCAACGCTGTACAAGCTGTACACATTATGGTCTTAAAATAATGAATTTCCTTTAAATTGCGATTTTTCTTTATCTTCTAAACTCTTTTCTAACAATTTGCAACTCCCTTTACCTTTCTTAACAATTGAACGAAAAAAAAAACGAAGTGTTCTATCAGAAGATGTACTCAATGCATGTAAACTTTAAACAATAATTCCCATTACGATACTTTAGAATCGGCCTTTTGTTCACCTTCATCACAACTCTTCGACAATAAACGACGAAGAACAACAACAAGAACAACAACAATAAATGAACAAAAGCAATAAGAGAACAACAGCCGGCATAACAGTCAACAAATTTTGTATTCAAGTAGCCAAACCTGAAATTGGAAAAATGTTTGAAGTATGTTAGGAACACTTTTCTTTTGCCACACATTCATTCGAAATTGCCAAACAGTAGAAGCGTATTTGTTTTACACGTCAATTGGTATTTTTGGCTTCTTCCATATGAATTGGTTTGGTAAAGTTTAAGGTGTTCAAATAGAAAATTTTCTTATTTTCCATTTAAAAGATGATATTGGCAGGGCTGTACAACGTTATTTGCTGGGAGAAGATCAGAAATTGAGTACGGATTATAAAGAGTCTTACAACGGGAGCTTTGGAACTTTAATAGTTCGTAACTGCTATTTACGTGAAACTACATCTAAGAAATTAGTTGTCATTTATTTAGTCTGTTTGGTCAAATCAGCATGCTCGACTACAGATAACGATATGTATGCTTTGAAGCAAATGTCAACTCCCTAATTTACATCAAAAAATCGTATTCAATGATGAGATATATTTCTGTATGGAGGGCTATGTGAACAAACAAACAGATATCAATCACATGAGATCCAAAAGCGTCCAATGGCTGCCAAAAAAGAAAATCACTCTTCGGTAGGGATTTTGTGCTGGCGGTGTCATATTCCTTTGAGAACAACGTTAGCTGTTACTGTAAGCCAACGATTAACAACTTATTTTGGCCTAAATTGGATGATCTTGACAATAACGATATTCAATAGAAAAGCGCTATATGTATACCACACATCCCAAGCCACATTGAATGTTCTGCAAAAGCGATTTGGTGGTCTGGTCGTCTATCATGAAGATGATGTCAACTGACCACAGAGATTATGGGCTTTGAACTCGTTTAAATTCTTTTGTGGAGTTTTATTAGGTCACTGGGATGCAAATAAGCCACAAACCGCAGCGGTCTACAAAGCCAACACATGCATACATAACATACATTCTTAATTGGTAATTACAACCCTTCAGTCAGGATTTCGACCTAGATTCTCACACCACTTATGTTGTGTGTGTTAATTTTATACAAGAGTGGTGGGACCTACAGTTTAAAGTCGACTTCGTATGACAGATTTTTGAGAAACTTGTCATAGCAATTTTTATTTACTCTCAGAGTTTTTGCCAGAAATCTGCTGAGCGGGAGTCCCCAAAGAAATACTCTTTGTATTTTGTTTTGATGTCTGGCTCGAACCCTGGCTTTACGTCTAATAAGCCAACACACTACCTTCTGGACTACGGCGACTTCAGCATAACAAATGGCATCGATCGAATCCAGCCTGGTCTATACTCTAGAGTCATGGACATTTTGTATGCTCTTCACCTGGAAAAGCCTTGACGTACATTTGAACGATGGTATATTCCACACGTAATAAGAATAACAAAATGTGGATGATATCCTCACTCACACTTTACTTACTTACTTAATTGGCCATTAACAACCCGATTAACGAATTGCGGCCTGTCTTAAAACATCCATTCAGGCGCCCCTGCATCTTGTGCGCCTTCGCCAGTTGGTCACACCAACATCGATGACAGAGCTTTCTCGATTTGGTCCTTTCAACGCTAAAAAGGTCGGTTTCTTTGCAGACTTCCGCAAATCCTCTCATCAAATATCCTTCTCGCCGGAGCATCCTCCTCCATTCGACCTACATGGCCGAGCTAGCGTAACCGCTGGATGGTAATACGCTGCACAAAGTCCATGTCGTTGAGCAGCTCATACAGTTCATTGCTGGATCGGATATGGAAATCATCGCCAACTCGCACTGGACCGAAGATCTTACGCAGATCTTTTCTCACAAATATTCTTAAGGCTGCTGCATCAGTGCTGAAAAGTGTCCATACCCCTGCACCATAAAAAAGCACGAGGAGGCTAAACGTCTTGTAGAGTATTACACACACTTTGTTTTATTTAACTTTAAAGATAGACAGCACCTAATGGAAGACCCAATATAATTAAAATATCAGTATTTCAGATGCTGGCAGAATGATGAAACATAATCCAGTATTGCTTTGATGTACAGACAGATACGCCTTTGTCTGCAAAAAGTTCATTCATAGACTTTGAAGTACTGCTTCAAATCTGATATTGTCCTTAAAAATATAGTAGGATGGAATGCAATGTTCACCGTATAGTTAAGATCATTTTGTTTGCAAACTTTTCTTATTGCTGCCTGATTTATTTTCCCTACTCTAACGGTAATAGATTACTTACATATACGCCTCCCAATAAAAATTGAAGAGAATCCAAAATAAACGAAAAAAAAATCCACCACAACAGTTTCGAAGTGCTTAAGTAACAGTTAAGGAATCATGACTTAATTTTTATACAACAACAGCAGCAACAACAACAACAATAGTGGCAATGGCAACGAAAACAACAGCTATACAATGGCACGGTTAACGGTAACAATAAAAGAAAACCGAAGAGTCAATAAAAAAAATAAACAACAAACAACAGTACATATCATCAAATACACATGTTGTAAGCATGTGTGCGTGTGAGAGAGAGAATGTGTATGTGTATGTGCATGTGATTGAGTTATTTCGAATATTTTGCAAAGAATGCATTTATAAACATGTGTGTGTGTGCCTTTGCGTGTGTCACTGTATGTGTTAAGTGTGAAAAAAAGGAAAAAGAAACAAACAAACAAAAAAAAAAAGAAGAGTGAATAACAACACAAAATTCCAACGTACACGGAAATATCGTAAACTAACCAAAACGGAAACTTAACTTATTCATTGTAGTAGTGTTGAGCATGAGAAAAAAATTGAGAAAATCTCACATATACACACATTTAACAGCATACACTCGAAATAAAATGTTTGTAAAATTGAATAAAAGAATATTTCTTTGGGAAACTTGCTCTCAACAGTCTGCTGGTAAAAACTCTGAGGGAAAATTGGCATGAAAAGTTTCTTAAAAATCTATCATCCGAAGTCTACAGTAAACTGTAGCTCACACCACTCGTGGATAATATTAACACACACAACATAAGCGGCGTGAGAAGCTACATTGTAATCCTGACTAAAGGGTTGTAAGGACCATTTACGTTAAGTACGTAAGATCGATTTATAATTTCAATGAATTTTTTCAAGCACAAACTGCTTTTAACGAACATTTTCGCTTTGAGTGCATTTTTTATAGTGCATTCTCATTCAGTGCATACGTACATATTTATGCAATTCCATGAACTGTTGTTTCCTCTAACCACAATATACTCGAAGTGCTAGTAACTCATATGCCAGCAAACAAAAAAAAAAGAGAAGAGTAAAATAGGAAAATACTGTGGGAAAATGGAAAATAGTAAAAACCTCTTTTCACACACACAACACAAACATAAAATACAACATACAAGTGTGAATATTGAATACATTTACTTGCATATTTTTGTTTGGTTTTTTGTTGTTGTTGTTGTTGTTGTTGTTTTTTGTACTATACGAGTATATCTCTTTGCTTTAAAGGTACTTAAACGAGGGTCATACAAAATGCTGTAAAAGAAACCATTTTCTTCGACTTAATGAAGTTGCAATTCTCTGATTGCTATTGCAAAGCGCAAAAAGTAATTGGCAGTGAAATAATTTACAAGGTGTAGTAAAAAGAATTATATTTTTCCTTCCATGATGAGAATAACAGCGGATGTGTAGAACATCCTGTCACCAAGATGGAACACAGTACTTTTCTTTTTAATTCTTCTTCTTGACCTGAAAAAATTGATTTCCCTGTTTACTTTCGTGCAGGAAATGCTGCTTAAATGTCAGCTTGCTACTGCAAAACTTATTTCATGAAAGATTTTATGAACTCAATCACACTTTTTTAAATGACTTAACTTTCCATATCTCCAAAGGAAATATAATTTCATGACTACCAAAGTTTATCAGTTTAATCCTTATTTTATAATCTAATCACGGCCATGAAAAGCAGAAGATATTACAAGTTATGCTGTTTCTACTCTTGCACTATTCCACTTCCGCTAATCAAATGAACCTTATTTCCCTTTACCCTTTAGCGTACGAAAGCACCTGATAGCTTCTTGTAAACCATTTTGAAGACTAGGATAGTTTGCTTCTAATTTAAATGCTTAGCACATAATAGAGTCCTAGACGAAAAGGAAAGCCAAATTTGTCTCACAGGCTTAGGGATTAATTGGTTATTACAACCCTTTTGTCAGGATTACGACCTAGTTTCTCACACCACTTATGTTGTGTGCATTAATTTTATGCATGAGTGGTGGGACCTACAGTTTAAAGTCAACTCCGAACGACATATTTTTGAGAAACTTTTCATGGCAATTTTATTTACTCTGAGGGTTTTTGCCAGCTATCTGTGAGAGGAAGTCGCCGAAGAAATATATTTTCATATTTCGTTTTGTTGAAGCTGTCTGACCTGGGGTTTGAACCGTGGCCTCACGTCTAATAAGCCAACACATTACCTACTAGACTACGGCGACTACATAGAATGATTTATAGCGCGATTTATTAATGATTCGCTAATAAAACTTGGATTCAAATATGAGTTTCACTTTAAATTTTTTCAGTATAAACGAAAGATTCGTGGCATGGGTCAACGTCGAAATTCTCAGTGCGGTTTGTAATTTGACTCTGAATAGACTAACAAACGTATAACTATTGCAAACCATTAAATTTTATATTTAAAATTCGTTCTGTCTGAGGAATATTTTTCTGTCGGGAAGTTATCTTCAGTGAAGAAACTTATTTGTGAACGCATATGTGGCTCATTAAGGAGTTTCGTGTAAGGAGCAGCTAGAGGCAGTTCAAAAGCTGGCAATGTATGCCAAAAAGAAGATGAGCTGTTTGGTGCGCTTAGTTACATAACATACATACATAATTGGTCATTACAACCCTTCAGTCAGGATTACGACCTAGCTTTCTGGCAAAAAGAAGAGAGGAAGTCGCCGAAGAAATATTTTTTCATATTTTCGTTTTGATGTCTGACCTGGGGCTCGAACCCTGGCTTTACGTCTAATAAGCCGACATACTACCTACTAGACTACGGTGCGCTTTGTTGGTCTGCGGTAATTCTTCATGGGTCAATGAAAAACGCAAAGTTAAGTTTACTGACCATAGAACCGTGTAATGATTACAAACTTTTTATTTCCAAAATTACTTGGACTTTGTGGACAGGTGGTGTTAACAAGTCATGTGTCACGCAAGACTAGGTGTTTAGTGAGAGTATATTTCAGCCCGTGAATCAGTTCGTTGGTCGCTTTGATCATACGATGTGATCTCACTAGGCTGTTTTAATATCTGAAATCTCTTGCATATCATACAGAGGCAACATACATACATACATATCTACATAACTGGTCATTAGAACTTTTTAGTCAGGACTACGACCTAGCTTCTCACGTCACTGATGTTGTGTGTGTTAATTTTATACATGAGTGGCGGTAATTATAATTTGAAGTCGACTTTGAACGACTAGAAAATACGAATTCTGAAATAAGTGATCATTAGTCAGGACTACAACATAGCTTGTCACGCCACTCATGATGGGTGCGCTAGTTTTATTCATGAGTGACAGGACCAACAGTTTAACGTCGACTCTGAACGATAGATTTGAGACACTTCTCAAGGCAATTTTATTCACCCTCAGAGTTTTTGGCAGAAATCTGCTGAGAGGTCTCGGTTGGGGTTTGAACCAAGGCCTCACTACCTTCAAAACCATGACCACCATACAGGGACAAGCCACCTATTATTCCAGTTCTGGAAAACATGATTACAACAGCTTTGGTGAAATAATGATTGAAATGCTAGAAAAAGATGTTGAGTTAGAGTATTTTGCTGAAGCCTGAACCTTCTCAAGTATTTCTGTTAGTATTTTCCTGTCTTAATTGTAACTGTTGGCACTTTGAAAGCACTGCAGTAATCATCAGCTAGATTTTATTTTTCTATGTGTAGGTTAGGTTAGGTTAGAGAACGTGTACTTGTCAATTAAGACAAACGTCCTAGCTTCTCACACCACTTATGTTGTGTCTTAATTTTATACATGAGTGGTGGGACCTACAGTTTAAAGTCGACTCCGAACGACAGATTTTTTATTTATTGAGAAACTTTTCATTGCAATTTTTATTTACTCTCAGAGTTTTTTTCAGAAATCTACTGAGAGGAAGTCGCCGAAAAATACTTTTTGTATTTTGTCTTTGATGCCTGGCCTGGGGCTCGAACACAGGCTTTTGCGTCTAATAAGCCAACACACTACATACTAGACTACGGCGACTTCTATGTGTAAGCCTACGTATTAGTTTCAAATGTAATGCCTTTGTTGGATTGTACTATCAAATCTCAGTTCTCACTAACAAGATACATATCATATTTCAATTTTCTACTTTATTTGATTGCTTACTCAATTCGAGTGGATATTGTACCAAAGAGCTTGTGGTCTCTGAGTCGTATCAACGAAAATATCACGAAAGTATTTAGAAATGCACCTGACGGATGCGCGCAAACTTAACGATAGAAATTGAGGTAAATTTCCCTCTGCAACAGAAACTCTTTTTTGTGACAAGTATGCAGACAATATTAAAGATTCAATTTCTTTATATCGATCCTCCCTCGTATGTGTTTTTTTTTTATTAACCAAAAAATTTTTTCTCTTTCGATTTTCCCTATTTGGTGTGAATAACTTGGCGAAATGGAAATAATCTTTTAACAGTATGTTAGTGATACTGTGTGACTATACGAAGAGTATATGTATGTATGTATGTATGACTATCACTGCATACAAATGTATGTTTATGCATGTATTGGTGTATCCTTTTTGGCCCCCTTCTTTTTTGTTTGTCTTGTTTTGTTTTATTTGGTAAAACTGACTAGGAAATGTGTGTTAATGAAAGTATACCCCGTGCTAAAGAATTAGTCGGTTGTCATAAAGAGGCGTTTCTGTTAACACAACATGTTGTTTTTGAATAACAATACCAGCAGCAGCAAAAACAACAACAACAACAACAGTAACACTAAATAGCGACAACAAGTTTGCTTAAAAAAAAAACTAGTGCAAGAAGAAGAAGAGAGTGAGAGAGAGAAAAAAAAACTCCACATGAAATGAAACCATTGATAAATACCGTCTAAACACACCAACATACCATACATACACACATGTATGGTTGTATTAAGAGCCGACATTTCGAAATTGAAGTGAGGACCAAAAAAAAAGTACATGATATTGTTGTTGTTGTTAATGTTAGTGTCACTGTAGCCGTCATTGTTATTGTTACTGTAGCTGTCGTTGTTGCTGTTGCTGTTATTGTACAAGAAATACTACCGCAGGGAATATACAAGTCGTCATACTCGTTTAGTTGATAACATTTAAGGATTCACGGTATGTTGTTGGCCTTACCTTTACTGTCATTATTGTTGGTGTTGCTGTTGTTGTTGGGGCAAAAATTGCCGCTGCTGTTTAAAAATGTGCTTGTTAACCTGTGGCTTTGTTAAGCTACACATGAGACACATTTCTGAAATACATTTTCAAAACTTAAACCTGTGTTCGCCTACTGGCCTGGCCTGGCCTGGCTGGCTGGCATATTCATGTGAAAAGTGTTTATGCGTGTCGCATATAACAGCAGCATTGAACTGTCAAAATCTATACGAACGCTTAGATGGATTATCAAGTTGGCAACAAAATTACGTGGATCTTAAACTTACTTTACGTACTTACCCATTACCAATACCGTCACCATTACCATTACCATTACCACTACCATTATATACATACATACAGACATCTGCAGCATCTAACACCAATTCATTTAAGCCATTAATACTTAAAGGTTTCAGGTGGAAAAATGGCACGTGTTTTGAGGTGATTTTCTCCCAAAAAACAAACAATACGGTGGAAGGAGAGAGGAAACCGGAGAAGAGGAAAAAATAAATAAGAACGTACTTAAATTGTTTGATTAGGATGATCATGTTGTAATTTGCAGTTTGCCACCAAAACAACGTTGATGGGAAAAAACATCACAAAAACAAAACAAATTTTGCATCAGGATAGCCACATGAATGCAGCAAGAGGCGGTGGTAATTAAGGTTGGTTTTAAAAAAATGAAAATCTTTAATTGAAAAGTGTACAGGCAATGGCTTAAACCAAGATTATTAAATTTATTAAGTGGGAATGAACTATAACTGCGAAAGTTTAAAATAACAGGCTACTATTAACGCTTGATACCACAGCCAGCAAAAGCTCAGAGAGTTAAAATAAGTTACGCCAGAAAGGTACTTCCAACTTTAGTTCAAACAATGGATATGTAAAATGTTAGGAGTTGAATCAAATAGAAACCATGCATTAGGACATGATTTTCCTCTAGTAAAAGCTTGTAGTTCATCAATTATTCAAACTTCTAACGTTAGATGGACCTTAGCGTCGAATAAAATGAGCAACAGCATACCGAACTCAAGCTCTCCTGCCTAAGCAAGGGTCTTAAGTGGTAGAGGTGGACATTTAAGTAAAAGATCGACGTTTTTTTTAATGCAATGCATTGCAACTATGTATCGATGTTCTATCGATTTACCTTTAATACATCGTTGTTTTCTATGCATCACCTTGGATTTTGTAAAAATAATGGAAGTAAAGAAAACAGAATTGTTGCGTAGCGGTATTGGGATATCGCGACCAAACGATTTACTGTAGTTCCCTCAACATATAAAGGGTCCGCCAAATAACTTTTTTTTGAAAATGCTTTAAAAAACATTTTATTTGAAAGTACAATCCTTCCGGTTAATAATGGAAAATAATTTCATTCAAATGGCTGCCTCGGCTGGCCATGCAGTAGCCTACACGATCTGTCCAATTCTTAAGCACAATATCGATTGTGTGGTATTTCACCAATGGCTTCACGAATATTGTCCTTTAAAGTGTCAATTGTCTCTGGCTTGGCGGCATAACACTTATCTTTGATGGCACCCCACAAATAATAGTCCAACGGTGTCAAATCGCAGCTCCGAGGTGGCCAAACGACATCAGCTCTGCGGCTGATAATGCGATCTTCAAAAACAGGGCGCAAAACATCGAGTGTAGCTTCGGCTGTGTGGCACGTAGCGCTGTCCTGTTGAAACCAAATGTTGCCAATATCCTCCTCTTCAATTTTTGTGAACAAAAATTCGTTCAACATGGCCCGATAACGATCGCCATTGACTGTAACGGCCGCTCCTTGCTCATTTTCGAAGAAAAATGGCAAAATTATGCCTCTGGACTAAAATCCGCACCAAACAATGACTCGTTTTGGGTGCGTCGGCTTTTCAATGTATGCGTGCGGCTTTTCTGTGCCCCAAATGCAACAATTTTGCTTGCTTACATACCCGCCAAGATCAAAATGAACTTCCAGGACTTCCATTCTAATCTCGAGAATTCTTTTGAGACCTAATCGTTCGAATGGCGGCCTGACAGTCAGATAGTATTGTTACGTCCTCTGTACTTCGTGTTGAAGTTAAATTAAAAACATCTTTCGACGGTGTAAACTTTCGCCTGGAAGCACATGAAACGCATGAGAATACTTATGGGCTCAGAATATTTCAATTTAGGACCGAACACTCCGTTTCTGTCACATTTCATGTGCTTGACTAATGGTATATCATAAAATGGTATCTCCCTTAGAAGAGTAGGTTAGGTTAGGTTAGGTTAGAGGACGTGTACTTGTCAATTAAGACAAGTACAGTACCCAGAGGTCGAATTGACCCATTGTACAACGTTCTAGTTTCTCACACCACTTATGTTGGGTGTGTTAATTTTATACATGAGTGATGGGACCTACAGTTTTAAAGGCGACTCCGAGCGACAGATTTTCTTTTGAGAAACTTTTTCATCGCAATTTTGTTTACTCTCAGAGTTTTTGCCAGAAATCTGCTGAGATTGGCCTGGGGCTCAAGCCCTGGCTTTACGCCTAATAAGCCAACACACTACCTACTAGACTACGGCGAGTATGTCACAACTAAATTATTCCTTTCACACTTATTGCACATTTCCATTCTCATAGAGATTTCTGGGGCTGTCTAGCAGACAGTTAAGGAGGGAACAGGTTACAATGCCTCCCTATGACAACAGTATGTTTCCCTTTATTCTGTTAAAAATCTACAGAGCGTGCAGTGTCTTGATAGAATAGGTTCTCATTGTCACGATTATATCAACACAAGCCCATCTCTATATCTTATTAAATCCCACCTGAGCTGTTTTCAGGAAAGTATTCACGAATATTTATTAATTCTGTTACACTCTTGTTATCAATAAAGCCGTTGGATAGAGATACAGATGGTATGTGACAGGTAGAACACCGTTTACAGTGCTGAAAATATTTCCTAAAATTATCAGGTATTAGGCAAAGCAAACAATATATTCTAATGAAAGAAATTAATTAAATTTTAAATACTTCAAAACACATTGGAACTGTAGAGCCCGTTCTTTAATTAGAACACATCTTTAATGTATCGAATTGTATTCTTCTTCTTCTTTTTTTGGCAATTGCAACCCACTGTTATTATTATTGAATACAATCAGTACTTGACCTTTTCGGTGTTTAATTAAATTCACCACACTTTAGTAAAAAAAATGTTATAGAATCGCAAAACAATTGCAGCTCATTGGCATTAATGTTGCGTATTTTATGGTCAGAAAAATAATTTAATTGTTGCGATTCATACCGAATATGAACATTGCGGTCGATAGGATTCTCGTAGGGCACTAGAAAAGGTAATGCAAATGCAAAGAGAGTGTTCAGGTGGCTCATAATCGTGCAATCAAGTGCATGTAAGCGTGTTAAAAACAAATTTACATTTCGAA
This sequence comes from Sarcophaga carnaria, assembly GCA_958299815.1. Taxonomy (NCBI): domain Eukaryota; kingdom Metazoa; phylum Arthropoda; class Insecta; order Diptera; family Sarcophagidae; genus Sarcophaga; species Sarcophaga carnaria. The sequence goes on from OY283150.1 coordinate 42,741,716, forward strand.
TACAATACAAATACAACACAATACAATACAACATGGCAGCCGAATACAATACAAATAGAAAAACAATAACTTTTTCGTTTAATTTCATTTTTATTTCATTGCATTTCTCCATCCATTTTTTTGTATAATCCCGTAATTGTAAAAACAATAAAAGATAGTGTAGTAATGTACGATAATAACAACAATAACAATTTGTTATTGTTAAGGCATACTCTTGCAAGTTCGAGTTCCTTTTTGTACTGGGATTTTAATAGTTAGATTATAATGGTTGCCAGGGACAATGGCATATAAAATATTGTTACCAAAATGGAAATGGTGTTTTGCTTTTACATCGTTTAATATTAAAATTATAAACTAAAGCTACGCAAACAAAAACAATGAACTTGTTTACATGATAAATAAGTAAACAAAAATACACCAACAAACATCAGCATAAACAAACACACGCAAGAACAAATGTAAATAAAATACACAAACAACATGTTGTTTACATTTATAGAGATTTCGAGTAGGCGAAGTCATTCGTGATGTTGTGACTGGGCAATAAAAGTGAATAGAATAATTTGTATGCTACATATGCTCTTAAGAGACAGACCCTTATATGGCATACTGATGGATCAAGGACATATAGCGGGACAATCAAAGAATTGAAATCATTAGAGCACATGGGACAATCTTTCAGGTTGCTTCCTAGTGAAAGTTTAAACCATGGAAAGATGTGTTCAATTTTATCTAAAATTATCAGAAAATACAGAAGACGCAACAATACTATCTAACTGTCAGGCGACCATCCGATCATTCAGCTCCTATGAGGTAGACTCCGAGGAATTCGCAGCAATGAGCAGGCGGATCAGCAATAGGGTAGGATAGCTTACATGCAGCTGATAAAGCCCGAAGCATTTGAGGTAATCTCAACTTTTGTTGGGTAATTACATTGGGAATTGATTTAAGTTATGCATCAGACTATCGAGGAGTTGGTTGACGATTTTAACGGTCATTTTACCGGACATAGTAGACTCAAAGTATGGAAAAGCCATGGATTCAAGTTCAATGTGCAGACCTGTTGATGTAAAGAATGATTCGCTGAACTTGGAACCTACATACATCCATAATTGATCATTATAACCCTTTAGTCTGGATTACGGACCTAGTTTCTCACACAATTTATGTTTTGTGTGTTAATTTTATACATGGATGGCGGGGCCTACAGTTTAAAGTCGACTCCGATCGACAGATTCCTCAGAAACTTTTTCATGGGAATCTTATTTACTCTCAGAAATTTTGACAGAAACCTGCGGGGAGTCAGTCGCCATATTTTTCAACCGAGGCCTCATGTCTAATAAACCAACACACTACCTATTAGACTACAGCGACTACGGTGACTTCCCTATTGGTTTCCTTTATTTGGAATATTTTTTCATATTTCGTTGTCTTGGAGATGTCTGACCTGGGGTTTGACCACATACTACCTAAGGCGGATATAGGCAACATTTGGTTTCAACAGGACGGCGCTACGTGCCACACAGCCGAAGCTACACTCGATGTTTTGCGCCCTGTTTTTGAAGATCGCATTATCAGCCGCAGAGCTGATGTCGTTTGGCCACCTCGGAGCTGCGATTTGACACCGTTGGACTATTATTTATGGGGTGCCGTCAAAGATAAGTGTTACGCCGACAAGCCAGAGACAATTGACGCTTTAAAGGACAATATTCGTGAAGCCATTGGTGAAATACGGCTGCACACAATCGATAATGTGCTTAAAAATTGGACCGATCGTGTAGGCTACTGCATGGCCAGCCGAGGCAGCCATTTGCATGAAATTATTTTCCATTATTAACCGGAAGGATTGTACTTTCAAATACAAAAAGAAATTTGAGAAAATATTCATTATTTTTTTTTAAAGCATTTTCAAAAAAAAGTTATTTGGCGGACCCTTTACATAGTTTTCTAACTTTCCTCACTTTCAAGCCAATATAACTTATTACCAGAGAGACGAATTATTGTACTGTCTTCAACAAAAAAAAAAATACCCATTATAAAGTCCTCAACACCCCAACTAGTCACAAAAAACACTTCACTTTCTTTTGTAACAAAATTTAAATTATCGTTAAAAGAAAATTTCTTTAAAACCAAACGCAAAAGGAGACATTTGAATAACAAAGAAATTTTCAAGTCCTTAAGGGTTAATAGTGCACCAGCCAAAGGAAAACTAAAGAAAGATAAAAGCCATGCCACACTTACAAAACAAAATGAAACGAAATTTAATAAATTTTTAAAACGATAAAGCAATTCATTATCAGAAAAAAAAAACAATAGAATGCAGACAGACTACTGTGTTTAAAGAAAGGATCATGGTAGAAGAAGAAGCAAAAGAGAAAAAAAATGCAAAATGCTGTAACGTTATCCTGCCCTATTAAATTAAATTTTCTGCAAGCAGTTTAAAGTTTCTAAAGACAAAAAAAATGGCAAATAAAATTTGGTCAAAAACTTAAGAATTTACCCCTGTTCCCCCCATGGTTAAAATATAAAACGTTCTGTTTCTTAATATTAAAAGCTTTACTTGTTTGAGTCACTGTAAGCATGAGTTTTAAAAAATCGAAAGAAAAAAATTCATACCCATGGCCATACGAAAAGAAAGAAATCAGTTCAGTTCATCTGAAAACGAAAGAAACAAAACAAAAAAAAAAAGAATTGAAGAATAAAGAAGAATAACGAATAAAGAAAACATCCTGAATTACTGTTGCTTCTCTTAAACACCCTTAGCTTGCTTCTAGTGTTTCTTCTTTTACACTCTTCTTAATATTTCCTTTGCTGGAGTGGCAGACAGGACAGTGCTGGCCACACCATTTTTTTTCTGGCTGGTTGGACAAAAAATAACATTGGCTTACCCCAAAAGGCAAAAACAACAAAAATATTGCTTGCAGAAGATCAGAGTAAAAGAAAGAAGAATAAAAAAAAAATAAAACTGAAAACTAAAATTATTTTAAAGCCATCATGTCATGACCAGTAGTACAAACAATGTATTCAAAAGTTGCCACTCTCAACTCAACTTTGCTACTTCTTATACAAGGGATAAAGGGGCAACAAACATAAGTACAGACAGTGGTTTCGTTAATGGATAGGCTAGAGAAAATTGTAAATTGTGATGCCAGAAATGAGTATTGCAAGGCCAAACAGACGATATTAATTGTGGAAGATTGTTAAGATCATTAGAAATTAGTGTTGCCCCTACCCAATAGCTAAAGTATAAATTAATTAAAGGATTTGGAGAGACTGTCGAAAGTTATTGAGCCTCAGCATTTGTTTCGCATTTGCAATATTCAATAATATTTGGTGTACCATTAATTTTGGCAAGCACTGTATATTTTATTTAAAGAGAAATAAGCAGCTTTGCTTGTTTTCTCTGGCCAATAGACAAGAGCATTCTATTCCCTTTCTATTCTATTTTTTATCTGCTGCTTTGGCCCAATTTCTTTTTTTTTTTTTGCCCAAAACTTTAAACATTTATTCAGGACTTTACGAATTTGTTGAAAAGCCAATTCAAAATGATATTTGAAAATAATTTTTTTTGCATTTCCTTTTTTCAATTTCTTGGCCATTAAAGGCAACATTAAAGGTTAAGTTTATTATTATTTAAAATAAAATATTCATTCATTCATTTTTATCTTTAATACAGTCCTGCATATTCATGATTACAATACGAGTACAAGAATGCATTTGAGACTTACAGGCAGTTGCAGTTGTAGTTATAAGAATCTGAATTGATTTATTGGCCATGGAATTGATTTTTCTTTTCCGGTCTTAGTTTACATGAAAAACGTAAAGTTTAAATCTTCACGAATATGAACTGTAATCATGATGATGTTGCAGATAAATTGAAATATTCTTTTTTATTTTTTAAGAAATTCATTTTTGATTTTTTATTTTTCTATTCTTCTTCTTTTTTGTTATTTCACTCGAGCGTAAAGTGTTTTCATTTTTTCAACAGATTTTCTTTTTTCTTGAAGAATTATTACAAACAAAAAACGATAAAAAATACTTTAAGTACTGGAAAAAAGAAACTTTAATTCTGCTACGAATACTATGTAAATTTTAAATCGAATAAATGAATTCAATATGAAGAAATTTTATTTAAATTTATGGGTCGAATGTATGTTAAAGATGGTGGTTTTGGTTACTTCCAGCTTTCGCTTTAATGTTGAGGTAAACGTTTTTAATTCCAGGCTGTGTTAAATTAATCCCTTTTGATAACTAAGCAAAATCGAATATGAAGTGCTTTAAAGTGCAGTTATGTTCCTTGGAAGTCGTTGTAGTCAGTGTGTTAGCTTATTAGACGTGAGGCCACAAATCAAATCGCAGGTCAGACATTTCCAGCAAAACGAAATATGAAAAAAAAATATATATTTCGGCGGCTACTTCCTCTCAGCAGACTTCTGGCAAAAACTCTGAGAGTAAATAAAATTGCCATGAAAAGTTTCTCAAAAAATCTGTCGTTCGTAGTCGACTTTAAACTGTAGGCTCCACCACTCATGTATAAAATTAACACACACACAACATAAGTGGTGTGAGAAACTGGGTCGGAATCCTGAATGAAGGGTTGTAATGACCAATTCTGTTTGTATGTTCTTTAGAAGTCGCCGTAGTCTAGTATTCAGTGTGTTGGCTTATTAGACGTGAGGCTAAGAGTCAAACTCCAGGTCAGACATCTCCAGCAAAACGAAATATGAAAAAATATTTCTGCGACTACTTCCTCTCAGCAGATTTCTGGCAAAAACTCTCAGAGTAAATAAAAAATTACTGTGAAAAGTTTCTCAAAAATCTGTCGTTCGGAATCGACTTTAAACTGTAGATGCCGCCACTCAAGCATAAAATTAACACATACAATATAAGTGGTGTGAGAAGCTGAAGGGTTGTAATGACGAATTATGTATGTATGTATGTATTTTCTTTAGACATTATCAATTACATATATAGGATCTTTTTTAAGTACTTTCTATCTCTAAATTTAAGTAAAAAAGTGTGAGTGAGAAATTATTGAAATTATTTTATTCCTTTGAAAGACCTATTGATGCAATTATGTGTGGAATATAACATCATTTCAATGTCCGCTACTGTTCCTCGAATTTCCCGCGATTCTGGCATATACTCGTATATTACCCTGAATTTTGTGACACTTAAAGACCACTATAGTTTGTGGTCTGGCTGTTGTTTGAAGTCTTTACCCCTCCAAGTCCACATATTATTCAATAGACAACGGCGACTTATGGAATACCATTATTTCTTAGACTCCTCTCAAATATTTGTTTTATTGATTGCCAGAAATTATAGAGAAGGATCTTGTCTATTCAACCTAAATGAATAAGGGGTTAGGCGGTAGCCGATTTATCTTAACTGAACCCACAAATCGACACTCTTTAAATTAAATATAATGGCAGAGTTGCCACTTTGTTTTCTTCCAACAGGAACTTCCAGTCTTTGAGAGTTGAAACCGCTTTTTCAGTCACTTTTGTCAAGTTACTATGGACTATCATAGACAGCGACATGTGTTCGCTGGAATAGTCGACCCTAAAATTCATCAAAAAAAAAATTCTTCTTCAGCTATAAAGATGAATGGGTACGTGATCAAACAAAATGATCAAATTTGAGGCAACACTAATCCACATGAGACATAAGAGCATTCAGTAAACATCTCTATTGGGTGCTGATTTTCTGCTGGTGGCGTCATCACCCCATATTTCTTTGAGAACAACGTGTGCCAAGCCTTTACCCTCAGCGGCGAGCACTATAGGAAGAGGATTACCAACTTTTTTTGGCCTAAATCGCTGTCTATCAGTTCATGCCACATATTCATTCATACAGAATGAGCGATTTGAGAGAATGATCATCTCATTGTGAATGCATTATCAACTGTCTAACTTGGGTATTTTTAAGTCGCAGATGAATGAGAATAAATCACAAACTACAGCGATCCTCAAAGCCAACATAACCCATAACATCGTTCAAATTCATACTGATTTATGAGCCAGAATCATGTAAAATTGAAAATTTCGTATGCGTTTTAGCAAGAAAAACCGTGGTGGACATGTGAACGATGTAATGTTCCACACGATGTAATGTCCTAAGTAGCTATAGCACATAAGCTAGTAAACAAAGCTTATCCTGCATAAGTTTATTGAAGTGATTTGGGTGATTCAGACCGGGTTATGCCGGTCAAAAATATTACGAGAACAATTATGACTTGTTGAAAGCCAAACAAGCCAAAAGCAAAATTCTTGCATAGGCTAAGAAATTAAAGACCACACGACAGATTTATAGTCCATTCTAATGACCGAAATATTACAAGAACACCGTAAGAGGAGTAATTTTTATATAAAGGGTCCGCCAAATAATTTTTTTTTTTGAAAATGCTTTAAAAAAAACTACTGAATATTTTCTCAAATTTCTCTTTTTATTTGAAAGTACAATCCTTCCGGTTAATAATGGAAAATAATTTCATTCCAACGGCTGCCTCGGCTGGCCATGCAGTAGCCTACACGATCGGTCCAATTTTTAAGCACATTATCGATTTTGTGCAGCTGTATTTCAGCAATGGCTTCACGAATATTGTGCTTTAAACCGTCAATTGTCTCTGGCTTGTCGGCGTAACACTTATCTTTGACGGCACCCCACAAATAATAGTCCAACGGTGTCAAATCGCAGCTCCGTGGTGGCCAAACGACATCAGCTCTGCGGCTGATAATGCGATCTTCAAAAACAGGGCGCAAAACATTGATTGTAGCTTCGGCTGTGTGGCGCGTTGCGCCGTCCTGTTGAAACCAAATGTTGCCAATATCCTCCTCTTCAATTTTTGTGAACAAAAATTCGTTCAACATGGCCCGATAACGATCGCCATTGACTGTAACGGCCATTCCTTGCTCATTTTCGAAGAAAAATGGCCCAATTATGGCTCTGGAACAAAATCCGCACAAAACAGTGACTCGTTTTCCTGTGCCCCAAATGCGACAATTTTGCTTGTTTACATACCCGCCAAGATCAAAATGAGCTTCATCTGAAAAGATGATTTTTTTTGCCAAAATCGGCATCTACAGGTGTAGGCTACTGCATGGCCAGCCGAGACAGCGATTTGAATGAAATTATTTTTCATTATTAACCGGAAGGATTGTACTTTCAAATAAAAAAAGAAATTCAGTAGTTTTTTTTAAAGCATTTTCAAAAAAAAGTAATTTGGCGGACCCTTTACAATCCATAAATGTTGGGCAATATTTAAAAAAAAATGTGGAAAGTCTCACCCAATATATAGGCAGCATCCCATTTGACTATCATTCCTTCCGTTTGATTTACATTCTGTTACTTGCGATGCCATAAAGTTGGGGAGTGGACAACAGCCACTAAAAATTGTAAAAGCGTTACACAATAAACGATCAAATTTATCACAAACTCCACAAGATTAAGCCATTTTCCTTTATTTCTTCGCTGTTATTCTGTTCATCAGTTTATGTTTAACACAGTAGGACGATGAGCATGGTTACATTCAATTCAATTTTCCATTTTCTTGCATGCAAAACAAAAAAAAAAGATAGAGAGAGAGAGAAAAAAATTAAGAAACACCACAATAACAAAGTGTTTAATTGCTGTTATCCCTTAAGCGGAAACATTTTTCCAATTTTTCTTATTCTCTGTTCGGTAGAAGCAAAAAAATAGAAAAAGGCAAAACACGACAAAAAAAATTGAAAAATATTTTTTCTTCATGAAGTTTTTCTTCTTGGATTTTCCGGTTTTTTTCTTTAAGGATTTCATTTCATTTTATTTATGCAATTTAAACAGTTTTTCTGTTTTGTCAGGGATTTTTCTTTTTAATTATTTTTTCTTTTTTTTCTGTCTTTTTGTTTTTCAATCTTTACCAAGTAAAACGCATAACGTGTCCAAGGAAAGTGATGACTTTTGCGAATCCAGCAAAAGCTTGCTCGTTGTAACTTTTGTTACCTTTTTTTGTAATCCTTTTGCTTATTCTTCACGTTTTTCCCTTTACTTTCCTGGTATTCTTCCTTGTCTTCTACGTATAGCGCTTGTCGTGACGTTGTGGTTTTACGCTTCAGGTTCTCTGTAAATCTAATTTGTAAATCTCAATGTAATAATAGTTTAACACGATTTTCAGTTAAAACTACTTGAGAAAAGTGTCCGTAACGGTGCCTGTGTCTGAGAGTGTGAGTGTGAACTAAATACGAACAGAATGAAAAAAGAAAGAAATGATTGAAGAAGCGCTTTAAGAAACGCAAGGAAAGTGTAAAACAATACTTTGGCAGAAATAGAAAGCAGAACGGAAGGATTCATTAATTTATGGTTTTGTGTCAAAGTTTTAACTCATCATCATTGTTTTCCCTTTTTTCCCTTCTTTTTTTCTCTCTCTCATTTTTTTAACTGACTGCGTATGTATCAGAGATCAGCAATGAATCGTTTTTTCGCTACTCATAAGCACTCACATGAAATTTTTAATATAAGTGAGTCAACAATATTGAAATTTAACTACGTATTCTGATTCATTCATACAACGTTGATCTATAAGTACAGGTTGCAATGAGTATAAGTACAACGTTTACATCAAATTCATACCATTCGAAATATGTTTGATTCATAAGTCTACTCATTTGGATTTATAACTTCAGAACAATACTTAAAAATCATTCATCAAAATTTACAGTCTTAGTTGTTGTTGCATTTAAAAAAAAAGAAAAAAGACTCATAAGTAAAAAAGACAGAGCAGCAAGCAGAGCAATCACACAACAATTGAGTGAGTACTTTAGTGTTCGTACACGAATCATACATATTTTATGCTTCGTGTATATGTTGAGTTATGGTGAGACGAAATCAACAACATCATACGTGTTGCAGAGTATGAATATGATGAGTACTTCAAACTTTGAATATGAGTAGAGGTTCTATGATATTAAAATAAGTATGAATGCGTATAAGTATCAGAAATTATGAATATGATTCGATTCTACTCATCTTTTTGAATACTCATTGCTGATATCTGGTATGTATATTCTATTACAAGAATGATGCTTGCTCATGAGCATAATTTGTTGGTTTGACAAGACATAATATTTTTTTTTTTTAATGTTTGAAAAACTTTCCAATAGATAGGGTCGTATAAGAATCTAAGGCAGTATTTTGTCACCAGTTTGTATCGAAAGGATGAAAGTAGGGAGAATAATTGCTTTAATTGCACACCCTTTTTGTAAATAATATGTGTAAACGTGAATAATTTAATTCGCCGCTGGAAATTAAATCATTTTTAAAGCGAACCTTTAGAAAAATATTTCAATTATTTATGCCTGATTGTGAGCTCAGTGTTAGGAATACCACCTTACTTTCCGTTGAAAGTCTGTATCTTATTTTTATTTACTTACATACATAACATAATTGGTCATTACAACCCTTTAGTCAGGATTGCGACCTAGTTTCTCACACCACTTATGTTGTATGTGTTAATTTTATACATGAGTGGCGGAAACTACAGTTTAAAGTCGACTCCGAACAACAGATTTTTGAGAAACTTTTCAGGCAATTTTATTTACTCTCAGAATTTTTAGCAGAAATTTGCTGAGAGGAAGTCGCCGAAGAAATAATTTTTGTATATTGTTTTGATGTCAGGCCTGGGACTCGAACTCTGGCATTACGTCTAATAAGCCAACACACTACCTACTAGACTACGGCGACTTTTACTTCCTTAACATATTCCAATTCACTCCTCTGAAATGCCCAAATCACTAATACATATATTTACAGCATAGGAAAGCTGTACAAAAAGTACTCCATAGTTTCATCGCCTGCCCTGCACTCATTATTTTCCACCAAGGCAATGCAGTTCATGTGTCCATGTAAGGTAGAGTGTTGCATGAGAACGCATATTAGCGTGCTCAGGTCGCTCTTGTTTAGTTTTAAAATATTCATGGTTCTCTACTCATTAGGATCGCTTCAAATTATTTTTGTAATTCGTCCTACTGTATCATCTCCGCCCACTTACTCGGCTTGGTATTGCCATGCATTGAAAAGAAAAAAATTTGGATTAAGTCACTTCTACTTAAGCTAAAAACTAATTAATACGCTCAGCACAAAATTTTTCAACAGAATTAATACATTTGGAAGAACATAATACAACCAGGGAAGCCCTTTTAGGTCGCTGCAATTTGATATCCATTTGGTCTGGAAAATATTCCACAGTTCAAAGAGAAAGCTTTAGTTTAACGAATTTGAGCTGCAAGAGAGTTCAATGCATCACGAAAAACGCACTGTATGTTATGAATTCAGAGTGGGCGAATCTTTGAAAACTATGGTGGCCATCACTGTTAAATGCAAGCTCTATATGGCGATGATTACCAACTTCTTTTGAACTGAACTAGATGATCTTGAAAATAACGACATAACAACGCCACACAGCTTATGTTGCATTGGAAATTGTGCTGGATAATGTATTGTCATCTCACATGGAGGTAATTCTTAATTCACTGCTGTATAAGCCACAAACTACTGACATTTGGAAGAAAAAAATAAGGAAAACAATTTATATTCCTTTCGGTGACACTTTACCACCATCTTTTTGGAAAAAGTTCTGAATACAAACAAAATGCCATAAAGAAGCCTTTCAGATCTGCCTTTCCTTAAACTGTATGTCCTGCAACTCATGAATAAAATTAACCTACACAACATGGGTGATATGAGAAGCTACGCCGTAATTCTGGTCAAATGATTATAAGAGAATATAATGTACGCATGTACATATGTATGTATATTCTTCCAATTATTTGTTTTCATAAATTTATTGTTTTTTTTTTTTTTAATTTTAATTCTTGTAATTATTTCGTATACAAAATTTGCAATTTTCTTTTGATTTTCTTTTAAAACGATGCCTTCAAGGACATTTTTCTATTGCAGTCTCGTTTTTGTTCAACTTTGTGCTAAAAATGGTGCAACAAAATTAAACGTCTGTGTATATAAGCAAGTAGAATATAGGATGGCTCATAATGAAATGCATAGCTGTTGAGCTTGCTGCCGCGGCCACTAAGACCAACTTTACATGTCTAGAATGTTCCTATGGCTCGTCGTAGTCTAGTAGGTAGCGTGCCGGCTTATTAGATGCGAGACCACTGTTCAAACCCCAGGTCGGACATTTAGAACAAAACGAATAGAAAAAAATATTTCCTCGGCGATTGCCTCTGAGCAGATTTTTGGCAAAAACTCTGAGAGAAAATAAAATTGCCATGAAAAAGTTTCTCAAAAATCTGACATTCGGAGTCGGCTTTAAACTGTAGGACTCGCCCGCTCATGTATAAAATTAGCTTACACAACTTAAGTGGTGCAAATAGCTAAGTCGCAATCCTAACTGAAGGGTTGTAATGGCCGACTACGTGTATGTGCATGTTCTTATGTCTTGTAATGCAATATGCTTAGCCATCACAGTAGCTTGCCTGCCGAACTTTCATAAGAGTTCATTACACAATTAAATGAATAAGATAACCTTAAAAAGTAAATTCCTCGTATATTGAAATAAATAATTACTTAAAAGCTTCCTCTAAAAATGAACTTTATTTTGAGCCACCCTATTGCAAAATGAATGGAAAAAAAAATTATTAATCAGTTGGCCCTTGAAATAGATGTCTAGGGAGAAAAGGCTTAAAATTATATTCTTTTTTTTCCTTTTTGGTCTCCATTTCTCTGCCTAGATTTCTTTGTATCATCTACTGCTCGCATCTTAAGAAGAAGAGGAAGAAGAAGTAAATATTTCCTACAGCAAAAGGCGGCTAAAGAGAAACACTGGCAAACAGAAACAGAAATTAAAACTGAAACTAAAACTGAAACTTAAAAGAATTATAAGTTTATAAAAGCCTTTGAAAAAAGAAGCAAAAAAAGAAAAACCTTAAGACGTAACGAGGTAAGGGTAGGCGCATAAAGTTGTCCAGCAATCTTGTGCTACATAGACGTGTCGCTTAGACTGGAACAGAAAAACAGAAAAAAACATTGTAAAAGACCTTTAAATTGCATCAAATTAATTACAATCTTGAAATCATTTAATTTATGTGGACCGTAATAATTATACAACTGTTTGCATTCTTTTTTTGTACCTTTTTTTGTAAAAACTCTCCGTCGTTTTGTCTCTCTCTCTCTCTATGCCTAACTTTGATGTTGTTTTTAGCTGTTGCAACATTATTGTTGCAAATGCAAAAAATTTTTCTTTCTAAATTTGTGTATTTTTCTGTTTGTTTGTCTTTGCCTTGCAACAAGACGTATTTTATTTAATGTTTTTTTCGTTCTTTCTTTCTTTTTCTTTTAGTTTTCTTTTTTTGTTTAGTTCATTATCTTGTCTTCTAATTCTGTTTTTTTTTTTTACTTTTCTTTAGTCATCTTGCCTTTTCTTTAATTTACCTTTGAGTTTCAGTTTTTGAGCCTAAAAAGAAAGCAAAACATTTTAATTGTGCCGCCTATTTTATTTTTTCTTACATTCTTTAGCGTTTCGTGTTTCATTCTGGTCCAAGCTTAATAAAGAAGGATTTTTTTATTTGCTTGTTTATCTGACGCCTTTTTAGTAGTTTGGAAACAAAAAAAAAAAGGAAAAATACACGAACATTTCTGTCTTTCGTTAATTGTTTTAATGACGGACAGGGTTTATGGTTTTATTTTAATTGATCTGAAGAAAATCTATGAAAGTGTGAATACGACTAAATGTTGCTCTACACTTATAATAGAATCACAATATACGACCAGCTATTTACATAACACACTGAAATTTATTTATTTATTACTTTTTCCAGGTGTTGTAATTAAATATTGAAACCAAATTGGGTTATGTGTTGTTCACATGTTAAGTTTTAACAACACAGATAACAGTAAACTATTGTGTAAGTTTTTCACCATATGTTAACTATCCACCATTGGGTTTGATAGCAATCTTGAGATCCTGCTTATGATAGTCCTTAACTAAGCCTGTAAGTCTTACATGTCGCACACAGATCCATGATCTTTATTGGGACCTAAATTTTTGGCTTTTATAGCCGGGATATATTTCGTACTTAAACGGTCATTACAACCCTTTAGACAGCATTACTACCTAGCTTCTCACCTTCTGACCAGACCAAACGGGAAGATGTGTTGGGGTTCCATTTGACTTGTGTTGTAGCTCTATTATTAAAGTGATGTATTGGACCTGACATATCTACTGATGAGGATGCCTTGTCAAATTTAAATCGATAACACGCATATAAGATATAAAACAGTGTTATTTTGTTGATGTTGTTTTGCATGGTATTTAATATTTAATACCGGGTAAATAAATCAATTCAAAAAAAGAAAAAAAGAAGAAAATTGTAACCTAAACATTAAACTCAATTTCAATAGTTTTAAATTGTTTATAGAGAATGCATGTGTATATCGGCGTATATTATGTGGTATTTATTACCATGATTTTTTTCAAAACATCAAAAATAACACGTTTTTATGTAATGCCTTACCAAACAGCTAAAAAGTATTTATTAAATGCCTGTAATCTTTGAAAACACGTAAATCATACAATTTTGTTTAAAATCAACAACAACAACAACAACAAAATATAAACATAGACTAACGGAATAGTTATAGTTTAATATTTCATTTAAATATCGCCATCATCATCGACTACAACAACAGCCAGTATCATCAGTGTAACAACCATCACTAACCAACCAGCTAGACAGTCTGGCACATCAACACCATTTTCATCATGGCCACATACATAAGAATCGACATCGAACATCAACATCAATAGCTCAATTGCTTGTGCATAGCCTCAATGGTATCGCGTCATCGATATCGTAAATATTGAAAAAAAAATTTTTTTGTAAATTATTGTGTTATAAAATATCACACCCCTCCCCATTCCTTTTCTATGCTATGTACGGTATTTGTGTAATAGTTGACCAAACAATTGTGTGCAAAAGGGTCTGGTGGGGGAAGGGTTTGGGTATGGTTTCTGTATATCAAAATCGTATGCAATAAATATTAAATCTATGACCACAAAACTAGACGAACATAACACAATAATAACAACATCATTTTCAATACAAAAATACAAAAAACAATATTGTTTATATGACAGACAGACAGGCATTCCAACAATCAGTCAAACGCGAAGGGTAGTTGGTCGCACAAACTCTGTTTTGAAATTGTTTTCGTGGAGTTCTGTAATGTAAGTTGGCCTGTGAGTGTTACAGCATCACTTTGTTTTCAATGTTTTGTATGTAAAATGCAACCAATGGCTGTAAATGAAAGGAAGAAAGGTACATGAACAAAGGAATTGAATTTAAAAAACAAGAATTCTTATCAAGCTCTTTAAGCATTTAAAAAATATCCAGAATATGTGTGTTAAAGCTTTTTTGAAACCCTTTTGATAAGTATTCTCTGTATCTGCTGTGGTGATCAGTTTATCTAAATCGCCTTAAATGTTACTAAATAATCCGCCATTATTTATTGGAATTTATTACTTACCAATAAGGTTTCGTTTATAAACCGCAAATCCGCACATATGCCATCATGTAATAATAATAAAAATCTATTTAGAGTGTGTGATTTATACTTTTTTCCAAAAATTTTCATTTTATTTTCGTTTAATTTTCTGTTCTTATTTTTTTTTCTAACTAAACATTTAAAATGGAATTATTTTTATTTTATTTTCAATTCATCAATACAACATTTACAATACAATACAATTTTAATTTCAAGCATTTTTTTATGGATTTTGTTCTATTAAAAAAATAACATGCAATCACAACTATTTCCCCTGCGGCTAAATTGAATATTTTTCTAACAATTATACAAAAAAAATAGAAAAAAACGTCTACAGGGTTGCATAAATAGACAGACAAATATGCATTTATTCATTTACCATAATATCTGTATATTTAACAAAAATAATGTAAATGTTGTATATTTATTGCACACGAGCAAAAAAATACCGAAAATATTATTTTAAAGGGGACCTTAATTACAAAAATTGCAACAGAAAAAAAAGTAGAAATTAAAAACATTGTCTTTACAAGAGAATTTTTATAGATTACATATGTACATCATCACTACAATATCGTGATCAGTTAATGCTCGCGGATAATGCATTCATTATGATAAGAAATATTCACGACTGCAAACCGTGCCTACAATTCCGTTGTTGCGTGAATTAAAATTTAAAAAGGCATGAGCCCAATGGAATTCTAGGCGATAATCTGAAATTATGGTTTTGCAATGAATGTCACGTGATCAGTTTATTTTCGAGGAATAATGCATTTGTTACCATAAAAATATCTACGGCTGCAAACCGTGTAGACTTTCACTGCAATCACACCAGACATGCAATACCACTAAATTTAGTGTTAATCCTGACTTAAGTGACTGCCGTGGATGTAGATCCGCTGAGGAAGAGGAGACTGTTATCCACTTTCTTTGTTAGCGCCCGTCTCTTGCTAGGTGTAGATATGGGTTATTTGGCTCTACATTTCTTGTCAGCTTGACGGAGCTATCATCTATTGATATCAAGGATATAGCTTCGTTCATCAAACTTTCTGGCTGGTTTCTCAGTGTAGGGTAGTCGTGCTTTTGATGTGCAGCCCTTGCGCTGACCAACTTCTTCCTCTTCCCTGATTTTGATGGAACTTGATCAGTACAGGGACTGCGTTCTCAAGTGAGCTTTGTAATATCAGAGCTACCACTCCGACCTAACCTAACCTAGTGTTAATCCTGGCAGCGAAACTTCACTTTGCTTTGTCCAAAAACTTTTTCCCGTATTATAATCGTTTTCACGGCCGATATTGTTAAATTAGTCTCCATTTTATCAGCGAATAAAAAATAATAATTAATTCTGTTAACAATTTCACTGTTATTTTATGCGACATCCAAATACATAGATTCCTTGTTGATCTAGTTTTTTAAAAGGGTTCCTAAATATTCCATGATTAATGCCTAGTTCCGTATCAACGATATATGTATGTATGTATATATAGTTAGGTTCACCTATCTTAATCAGTTGAATATTGTCTGCACGATTCTAAACCAGGTCCTTATTTATATATCAGACTTACATATCATAGCTATCGAATACTTTAACAAATATTCCATTACCTTAGGCTCATTATAGCTTTTTCAGCAATACCAGCGTATAGACTGTAAGAAAATTTATTTTACAAATGTATCCTGCTGTACTTTTTTAGAAAACTGTATACCATGTCCCGTCGGACCATGAATACTTTTTATATTTGTTCGGAATAACTTGCATATACATTTTTCTGTTAATTTATGCTTATTGTACAAGAAACGATTTCACTCCCGAACAACAGATGGGACTTGATACAAGACTTGATTACTGTAAGCTTTGATTGTCTGTAACTGCATTATATTCTGCAATTCATTGTCATTATGCAACAAGCTTATGAAGTCGCCGTAGTCCAGTAGGTAGTGTGTTGGCTTATTAGACGAAAAGCTTGGGTTCGAGCCCCAGGCCAGACATCAAAACAAAATACAAAAAGTATTTCTTCGGCGACTTCCTCTCAGCAGATTTCTGGCAAAAACTCTGAGGGTAAATAAAAGTTTCTCAAAAATCGACTTTAAACTGCAGGTCCCACCACTCATGTATAAAATTAACACACATAACATAAGTTGTGTGAGAAAGCTAGGCCGTAATCCTGACTGAAGGGTTGTAATGACCAATTATGTATGTATGTAGAACGATTTCACACCCGAACAACAGCTGGGATTCGATGAATGATTTGATTACTGCAAGCTTTGATTGTCTGTAACTTGCATATTGGCCCTGATCCTGATGATCTTTTATTTGGTTTGGTTTTACTGAAATGTAGTTAAAAATTCAAGGTTTTTCGAGGTGTTTTGAGGTCTTCGTTTTCGTCATTATCCACCAAGATGGTGAATAGTTATTGTGTACAGAATATATTCATTATAATTCTTCATTAGTACTCAATGGCTGGTTTATACTCCGTTTGTAAAAACAGAGAACGTTGCGGCCTCATGCATAGCTTTTTAATATTCTGGATATCTGGCCATATTATAATATAATATAATTCTATTGTCAAGGCACAAATACAAAAAAAAAATTGTATAAATACTCTGTAGCTGTACTTATTTTACAAACCCTGGTGTATTACACAACCAAAACCAAGTAGCTCCAGGACTAAGGTAAAGGAATGGTTGTGCAAGCACAATGAGTCATACTTGATACAAATATATTTTTACTGTCAAGTTGTCAATCACTTTTACCAACCTATGCATACCTTCCTCCATTTTTAGCCTAAAAATGCCTTTCTTTGTTCTTTTACTGTGTAACTATGTAAACTAATAAAAATCAAAATTCCTTTAAATTTTCTACAAACTTTTTTGACCACCCCTGTTCGGTTAAACCTCAATCTCAAGCTCATAATGCAATTGTGTTTTACCAAAAAAAAAAATACTTTTTTTTATTGTTCAATTGTTTGTTTGCCTGTTTGTTTGTAAATTTCATTAAAAAATTTGAAATCAAACCAGCAGCAGCAGCAGCAGCAACACCAGTAATGCCATTTGCGTTTAATATTAAAATTGCAAATAAGTTTTCATTTAACTGAACATACACATGGATCGGGTTATGGCCAAACAGTCAGTCCATACTGACCAAATGCCGCACAGAAGTTTGGAAACAACAAAACTTTTACCCATAATACCTGGATACCTTTTTAGTCCGGGTTTTTTTTGGTTTCAAACAAATTTTTTTTCTTTTTTTTTTTTGGTATGATTTCTCTGCATTCGTTTTATTACTTTTCATACATTTTTGTAGGGAAAATGATTAAAATCAAAAGGTAATAAATTTTTCACTTTTCATTTTTGTCTCTGCCAACAAAACCAAAAAAATAAGAACATCAGTTAGAATGGTTTTCTAAGTGGCAATGCCTATACACGTTACTACGTGCAACACACGAGTTGGTATTCTCATGCATATTTCTAGTATATGCCAACAAACATTTTTATGCACTTATTTTCGAGCATTTTTTTGTTGCTTTTTTTTGCATATTTTTGCTCTTTTCATTTAATACTAAATATGCAAATTAGTTTTTTCTATATTCGTTTATAGAATTTACTGGGGTTTTTTGTTTTCTATTTCCAGCCTTCATATGTATTTATAGGTTTTTATGGGAGCGTATGTATGTATGTTCTGATATGTTTGAATGGTTTTTCTATTTCATTTTTCATAAACGAAATAAAACAGTAGTAGAATGGAATTTTCTATGAATTGCATCTGTGTATCATAAATTTATCGCATTTTCTATGAATGAATGTGAAAAACTTATTTAACAAAAAAATATTGGCCAGAACACGTAAACGAGCGCATGAAGGGAAGAAGAAGTTAAAAAATATAGAAAATTTTATGAATTTTGTTGTTTGTTCGTTCATGTAGTGCCTTGTATTTTACCACATAAATTTGCATTTTTTACATTGTGCTGCTGTTTTATTAATCAATTAAAAATACGACGAGCATGTGATCAACAAGAAACAACAGAAAAAAAATTAACAAAAAAAAAGAAAAAAAAACACAATTTTTTTTGTTAATAAAAAAATATACAATAAAAGCCTTCAATATATTTGATGAATATGGCTTGAAATGTTGTTTAAATTTGAAAAAAGCTTCAATACATAGAAAAGTTCTGATTGTATGTATTTCTTAAAGATTTCTTTTAATTAAGCACACACCATTCTGTAAACTAGGCCTTAAGTTCTCGTTAACCTTTGGATTGAAAACATAGAAGTACATACAACATGGTGAACCCCATTCACATACATACATACATAATTCATACATTCATAATTCAGTCAGGATTACAAACTATTTCTTCCCACCATTCACGTTGCATGTACTCGTTACCATAAAAATATCTTCGACTGCGAACCGTGTTTTCCCTACTGAGGCGGTGTTAAAAATTTCAAATATTTTAACTCCATTGGCATCTGAAATTATTTTTGTTTCCTCTTGCAGACAATATACGTACCAGAGATCAGCAATGAATCGTTTTTCACTACTCATAAGCACTCATGAAATTTTGAATATAAGTGAGTCAACAATATTGAAATATAACTACACTTCGATTCATTCGTACTCACTACAACGTTGGTTTATAAGTATGAGTACAATGAGTATAAGTACAACGTTGTCACCAAACTCATACCATTCGAAATATGTTCGATTCATAAGCCTACTCATTCACATTCATAAATTTAGAAAAATACTCATAATACCTATAAACGATTCGAGTGATTCTAATCATTCATCAAAATTTACAGTCTTAGTTGTTGTTGCATTTACAAAAAAATAGAAAAGAAAAAGACAAAGACAGCAAGCAAAGCAAACACACAACCTTCTAGTGAGTATTTTAGTGTTCGTACGCGATTCATACTTATTTTGTGATTCGTGTAAATGTTGAGTCATGGAGAGTCGAAATCAACAACATCATGCGTATTGTTAAGTATGAGTACGATGAGTACTTCAAACTTTCAATATGAGTACGGGTTCCATGATATTAAAATAAGTATGAATGCGTATAAGTATCAGAAATTATGAGTATGATTCGATTCTACTCATTTTTTTCAATACTCATTGCTGAACTCTGATACGTACCTATTTAAATAGTCGATAGTTTCCTCATAATAAACAACAACAACAAATATACCGCATGTTCATCCCAAGCCTATTAATACGACACATAATCCCCTGCTTCTAAAACCCGCTTATTAGGGGACAGAGCCGTAGATCCTTTACTAGAATTTTCGTTTTCTTTTTAGTGATACCAACACAACGATGCAAATCACTAAACTACTAGGGCCATCAGGGTGTAGGATATCTTAAATGTACTTGATTTCCTTTGTTTTGCATTGTTCTGCATGCTTTTTGTTTCATTAATTAAATAATTTTCAGTTCAGCAAATGATTGTAGTTTATTGCTCTTTCATCTGTCGTCTGTGAACCTTGTCCATTGACAAGTCACCATCGACTTTTCCAAAAAG
Source organism: Sarcophaga carnaria (assembly GCA_958299815.1). NCBI lineage: Eukaryota > Metazoa > Arthropoda > Insecta > Diptera > Sarcophagidae > Sarcophaga > Sarcophaga carnaria. Next base: position 42,761,773 of record OY283150.1, read on the forward strand.
TAGTATTAGCTGAACTGCTAACGATGCTTCCTATGAATATTGTATTCTCTGGAAGATCATTGATTCAATATGAGGGTGATGTCATTTTTCGGCTACCCCTTGGATTCTAGTCTACAATTCCAGTCTACATTAAATATCCGACAGCCGGTTGTGCTTTCTGTATGTAGTTGTTAATGTTCTAGCCTTTCTGTTCGCTTGTCTCTTATTGTCTTAGCCTTAGTGGACTTTATTTTAATTCCCGCCCTTATAAGTCTCTCTTGAGATTTGAGGCAGGATCTAAAATATGTGAACCACGAAGCAGATATACATAACATACATACATACATAATTGGTCATTACAACCCTTTAGTCAGGATTACGACCTAGTTTCTCAAACCACTTATGTTGTGTGTGTTAATTTTATACATGAGTGGCGGGACCTACAGTTTAAAGTCGAGACCGAACGACAGATTTTTGAGAAAGTTTTCATGGCAATTTTATTTACTCTCAGAATTTTTGCCAGAAATCTGATGAGAGGAAGTCGCCGAAGAAATATTTTGTCATATTTCGTTTAAATATGGGGTTTGCGCGGAGGCCTCACGTTTAATAAGCCAACATACTACCTACTAGACCACGGCGACTTCTTGATGATGTACGTAAGACTATATTGAATAAAGGAAGTAATAGGACACAAACATGGCTGTTATGGATTTCAATTTTTACCGCCCTGCTTGGAGATTTTTCTTGATTCATTCTTAAACTGACATTTCGATAAATTTATCTGAAAGGAGAAATAATTTAAAGGCCATTAAGAATTTTATTTTTTTAATTACACGTCTTATAATAAAGAAACAAAAAAAATGATTGAAAACTTTATAATTAATTTCATTTCATTTATTTATCTTATCTTTACAGATCTCTCTACTCTATAGCAATAAAAATAAAAAATTTAAAATAAAAAATTAAAACGCCATGATGACGACGTCACATAATTTCTTTAACAATCCTTATGCAATATTTCATGGTCCGCCAACGAAAATGGGACCACCCGAATCACCGCTCAACAATTATGCCCTCGATTTGCATACGACACCAAAACCGCGTACATTAGAAAGAGATGAACGACCACCGCCATATACGCCGCCGCCGCCACCAACGCCGCCTAGGTAAGCAGGTTAAACCATAAACAAACAAACAAACGAAAATGAATTCATAAATGCAATACAAACAAACAAATCATCCCCCCTTTATTTGTTTAACAAAAAATATTTCGTATCAACAATCAACATTCCATACTTTAGCAGGAAAAGAAACATATTTTTTCTGAACACCTTTAATGGGCCCTATTTTGCTCTCCAACACGAAATAGAAACAAATTCTCTTCAATCAACAAAAGTAATGAAAAACTACAATCAACATATGATGCTTAAATGCAAAAAAAAAAAATTTATCACAAGGGAAAGTAAATTTATTTTAAGAAATTAAATTCAAGAGAAAAGAAATTAAATTTTTAGAGTAATTTTTTTCTAAATTAAATACAAGGACTTTAGATATTAAAAGAGAAAGAAGATGGCTTACAACAAAAAAATCTCTAATTGGCTAAAATTATGTAAATAAAGATTTATTTATTTATTTTTTTTTCTGCTCAATATTGATTAAATTATTGAATTTATTAAGTATTCACTTAAAATTTTTTTGAATTTAAATTAAAAAAAATAATATAAAACGCTTATGTATGTCTATCGGCGTTAAAATAATTTTTTTTCCTTTTTTTATTTTATTTAATAAAATTGAATATATAATGATGATAAAAGTTATTTAAACAAACAAATGTTTGATTTCATTTAAAATGCATTTTTACATAATTTTGATTGGTTTATGTAGATTATTTATAAAAACAACTATAAAAACAAAAAAACAATTTTTTTGGTTTTAATCAAAATAATAAAAATTTTATCAAAAAGCAAAATCAAAAAAAAAAAAATAAATTAAAATAAATTCTAAAATAAAACTCATGTAAATTGATAACAGCATACGAGAAACGGTCAAGGATTGTCAATGAAAGTCTATAGTATCCTACACCAAATGCAAATGCTTGGTCGATAATAAGAAAATGTTTTTTGAACAAATAACAACAACAACAAAATTTTTAGCATATGTTTTAAGAAATTTAAAAAAAAATTAATTTAGAACTGTAATATATTTTTGAATATACATTATTAGAACAATACCGAACCAATCGATTTTATAACAAAAAATAATTCTGATAACGTACTTCAAAAGTTTCTGCAGACACGGTACTCACAAAGCGTCATATCGAAGAAATTTAAGGACAGCAAAACCAACATCGTATTGTAATACGTAATTATAAGACAATATTTTTTAATATTCTATTTAATTACTCAAATTGTAAGGGTAAAATAGCTTACTCCAGGGAACTGGGTTCAATTCAAACACTAATTTCCAATAATGTTAGCTTGATATTGGAATTTTACATACGATACAATGATTCAATCTGGAATTACTCTGCATCTCTTTGGCCTTAACTGCCCATCTCCTAAGGCCAACTATAGTCGATCATATAAAAAGAGTATCCATCTTCATTGCGAACCACAGAGTCAGTGGGACTGTTCATTGTTAGTTATAATGCAATTCTAGTCGAATGTCCGGCCTTATCGCATTGCAACCATTGCCACGTGATAAGCTTCGTGGAATAATCCATTCATTACGATAAGAAACATCCATGTCTTCCTTTCTGAAAAAATTTGAAAAGGTTCAGATATTTTGATCATCCATAGACATAAGCAACAGAAAAGTATTTTTATTATTTTTCCCCCTCTTTCGGATAATGGATGATCAATCAATCGCTATATATAATCCCCCACTTTTGAAACCAGCCTGTTTGGGTATAGACGATGATGAAAACTTTCATTGCTAGTCCATTGTTTCTTTAGAAAACAAAATTATGCTCTTCTAGTTGTGTGTGCGGATACTTAATGTCATCCGAAATTGGCGTCAGTTAAGGCCATGAAACATTACTACATCAAATTATAGCCTGTGGCTTTATCCTCTTCCAGATAGAGCCTGCACTTCAAAGACGTAAGCTTGTCTTACCAGCATTCAAAAACCAATAGAAGAGATGTCCTCCATTTGTCCTAACTACTAATTACGAATTTTCGACCCTAATAGAGTGTTCCTAGCACGTCACAATCGACCTGATTCTTGAAGTTATTCTCACAATAGGGCTCTGAACTAATAAAATCTGCATTAGCAGTTAGCAACACTTCCTAAGGATATGATTTTGTTTATCGCTCCGAGTTGATGGAAACGATCAAATCACTCCATGACTAGTGTTTTTAGTGCAGCATAACAATTCAACACGTACGCTGAAGTTTCATGAAACCCTGATGAAAAGACACATGGCCACATTAGGTCGAGCATCCGTACAAGTTTTGCTCTCCGCAAACGACTCACTTGAAACCCAAAGAAAAACCCACAATTGGAGAACATAATCTACTGTTGAAAACTAATTTTGAATTTGATCACAAATTACAATTGGAAATACTTATGTCGCTAAAGCGTTAATACGAATTTTTTCACAAAGATTTGAAGGTACGTTCGCTATTGTATATTCCATTGTATCTTCCAAATTCATATCTTCATTGAAATGCAAATGGAGACTTTAAATGGTTTTCTGTGTTTTAGTTTGGAAAAATCGTTTATGGCCATTATTACAACAACCCGTTAAAGTTGGGTTTAGTTAAAGTTCACTTTAGCTAAAGTTAACTTTATAGTCACCTTTGACTTGTTTTCGTTATTACAACCTAATCATAAAATAAAGTTAACTTTTTCAAAAAAATGGCAGTGCCGGAGCAATGTCGATAACACTTAAATGTCGATAACACTTATATTAAATTCTTCTTCGCTTTCGCTTAGTGACTAAAACGTTATCCAATGCGAATAGCAAAAATACTATCCTTCTGTTTAGAAAAGAAACTGATAATTGGTTCGGTTATTGTACTATTGGTTACATTCTCTTACATTAGAGCTTACTTTGATTATGACATTACTTTTAAGCCACCTGGTTGTTTATTTGAAAATAGCATGCATTTGGTGTAGGCTGACTGATTAATTATAATTTATTGTTTGAGAATTTAGAACCGAAATTACAATGTTGTAGAGTTTAGATACAAATGAATAGAATAAAATAGTTTTAGATTTTAAGTAGTTTTTGAAAACACAAAAAAAGAATGGACTTTTATCCCAACTACATATAATTGAAATTGAAAAAATTTATTTGATTTTTATTAATTTTTCTTTTAAAATCATTAAAGAAAATGTAGTGTTAAACGTAGTATAAAAATATTTAATAAATAATAATCAAATTAGAAATTAAAAAGCTTTTGATTACATTTATTTTTTAAGTAGAATTTTTAAAACTTTAAAAAAAAATATTTTTCTAAATTAAAATTTTTCAAATTCAATAACAAACAATTTTAAATAAAAAAAAAAATAACAAGAAAATAATCTTTTCAAATAAATAATTAAACACAGTGTAAGAAATAACGCCAAACATAAATGAAACAAATTTAAAAAAAAGCTAAACAAACGCAAATTAAACAATAAAAATTTAAAAAAAATCATTAATTATGTATACGTAGTAGAGAAAAACTATTTAAAGGGAACTAACGTAAGAAACTATTATTAAATATTTTATTTATTTATTAACACAATATATATATAATCCTATTAATTATTATATAAAATAAATAAATCCTTAAAAAGGGAAAGCTATTGCAGAGCTACTTTAATATTTAAGTGACAGACCGTCAACATAAGGAAATATTCCTATACCGTGTAGTGTAATCTAGTTTAGGTTAAACAAACTGTAAGTGAATGATACATACTTTAGCTAATTATGGGTACAATGTAGTTTTTAATTAAATAAAAAAAATTAAACAATACATAATAATTTTCTTCTTAATAAATTTAGTCTATAAAACAATAAACATTTCATTGGGAAAGTCTCCATATCATTAGCCATACTATTCAACATTAAACGAATTCATATTATTGTAGTGGCATACAATTAGTTTATTACGTTTAAACAATAAATACAAATATTACAAAATAAATACAATGACTATATTTTAGGGAATAAGTTAGTTTTTCTTTTAAACATTTTTGTGATTACAATTTAGTCACAATCAAGAGCATAAACTATTAGGGTTAAAAGCTAAAAAATTTTGTAAAAAAAAAAAAATTAAACAATTTATAGTTAACATTACAATCTATAATAAAATAAAAACAATATCAAAATGCTTAAATGACAGAGATTCTGAAACAATATTAAATAATAAGAGATACTCATCTCTCGCCGCGTGCAACTTTATGGCCAACAATTCAGTTCTTGAAATGTGAAATTTCTTCCTAGTTCTTCTCTCTAACCTGAGTTTTATTAAAGTCTATACTTTTTTAAAATCGTTCTACCCAATCCTATATTACTTTCCTAAAATCTTTCCTTAAGACTGTAAAAAGCAAAACATTTAATCTTTCGATCTTCGGCTGCATGGCAGCATCGCTCTATTTATACTTCTTTATTTATTTACGTCTCATTTGTCTCATAACGATCTTTCTTTTTGTACTTTGTATACGTATTTTTGGTACTGTTTACCGTATGATGTGTGTATATTGTTGTTGTCTGTTTATCTTGTTTGATTACATTCGTTTAGTTTGTATCGTACCTTTCGTGCTTTATCGTGTAGAAACATACTGGCAATTTTTTTTTCATCTTCCACAATTCTTTACGTCTCTTCTGTCCTCAGTCTATGAATATCGTGGGCATAGCTGCCAGATAAATGAGACACCAAATAGTCAAATATTTGAGGAAAAATCGTCAAAATCGTCAAAGACGTTTATTAAAATCGTCAAAAAATCGTCAGAAAAAATATATAAATAAATTAAAAGTTTTTAAAAACCAAAATTATTTCTATTGTAGTAAAACATATAAAGTCAATGTATGTACATATCGGAGTTCAAAAATAAAACATTAAATTAAAAGCTAGCGTCCCTCATCTTCATTTATTAATTTATTTCCAAAAAAGGCGAAATTTTATATAATTTTCAGGAAAAAATTGTTTAAGGTTTAAACAATCTATCCCAGTGTTGTTTATTGACACTTAAGCGCAGCAATAATATTGCATCATCTTAATCTATGGATGGTGTAAACATTAAGGAGTCAGAAACTCTTGACATTCTGAGCATAAAAATTCAGTGTAATGTTGGCTTCAACCGACACATTTTTCAGTTCCTTCAGTTCCTTCTTAAGATCTTATGATCTTACTATTTACACCATTTGTTATCGACCGAGACTGGAATACAACTCTCATGTATGGGTCGGTGCCCCAACGTCTATTTTCAGGTTTCTCGATCGTGTACAGGAGAGGCCGTAGTAGCTCGTTAATGATGGAAGTGTATGCAACTCCATTGAATCATTGGAGCATCGTTGCAATGTGGTTTGTGTTTCACTGTTCTATCGTTTCGACAAAAGGATTTTGCTCGATCGAAATAAGGAGACTTTTCCCGAACATCATATATTCCTACGTAACGCTCGTCTTTCTCGGCCACCAATTCCGTATGTGGTCAATTGGCCAGTCGATCGCACACTGCATTACAATAAAAATACGATTTTTAGTACTATTCGTAGACTATTCGTATGTGGAACTCATTTCCTGCAGAGGCCTTTCCTGTTTCTTATGGTATAAATATATACAAGCCTTTTAAATTTCCCTTTCCTTCTTCCCATTTCATATTTAAAAAGGAATAAAATACAGAAAAATCAGCACATGTATACGAAAGTAACTTAAAAATATAATACTTTACTCCTTGTTTTTACTGACATAGATTTCCAATAGTAACAATTGCAAAGTAAATACGAAGCATAAATTAGCTTTTAATGTACTAAAGACAAGAATATGATGTAAATTTTTCATTTCCAAAAATCGTCAAAATAAGGGCATATATCGTCATATCGTCAATATGATATTTTTAGAGCTCAAAGTCGTCAAAATAACGATAATATTATAATTACGATATACATAATTACATTTACGATTAAAAATTCTAAGTCGAATACGTTTTTTGAAAAGTTTCTAACCAGAGTCGCGAGATATGCATTCTTAGAGGCCAGAATAGGTATAAAATTTTCCTTAATCAATTAATTTCTAGAAAACTGAATACAATATGTAGCATCGAGGTCTTACAGCATTCATAGCCTTAATTTCAAATAGAATATTTTCTACTTCTTCCCTCCTGATCGAAGTATATTAAGAGTTCTACACTGTCAGTTAGTTTTAACTTTTGGTTGCAAGGAAATGGTGTTGATAGTATTATTACAGTCAGTCGTAGTAGTCTAGTCGGTAGTGTATTTGCGTGTCAGACGAGAGCCCGTGATGGAACATCTGGCTCCGACAACTCGAACAAAAACGAAATATAAAAAATATATTTCATTCGACAATTTGTCTTTAGCTGACTTCTAAAAGTAAAATAAAATTTTCATGAAAAATGTCTCAAAAATCTGGCGATCGGAATCGATATCAAACTGTAGGTTCGGCCGGTGATAGATAAAATTAAAATACATAACATGAGTGTTATCAGAGAATTCTTTATCAAGAGCATATAAACATATTACACTCTGTAGCTAAATCATGACACTCAGTAGTCATATTAAGAGTTCAAATGCCGGAAGATATAAAAACTTAAATATTTTCAGAGTCTCTTTTTTCTAAGCTCTATAATATAACAATTGCATTGTAGTCATTACATAGATATTGCCATAATAATACAACAAAAGAAAAAAACCTAAACATTTTTGAATATAAAAAAATAGCATATTGACTGCCCTACAATGTCATAAAGTTGTGATTTTCTAATCAAATGCAATAATTCTAATTGCTTAATAATTAAAATTTACTTTTCATTGATTTTATTAAAAATAAATACAAAAGCGCATATTCTAACTCACGACTCTAAAAGACTACATAGTTAGTAAGAAAAAAAAGAAGATATTTTATTAATTAATTATTATTAATTATTTTAAAATATTACAAAAAATAAAAACATTAAATTAATACAATAATAACCCACTGAATATTAGAAATAAAAAATAACTTTAAAATTAAATTTATTTAATAAAATAAAATAAATTTTTTAAATATTGTAATAGAAAGGCTTTAAAACAAAAACAAAACCTATGTATACGTTTTATTTATTAACTGCAGTAATATATTGAAAAAACAAAACAAAATATACAAAAATTCTAAATATTTATTAAAAATTTACCACAAATACATACTTACATACATACATATATGCGATATACGATATATATACTTATATATAGCAGTAGTTGTAGGCATAATAGAGTAAAGTAGTGATATTTTGTATTCAATTGTAAGTAAATAATGTAGCCAGTAAGTCTCTATATAAAATAATATGAAAAATAAAAATAAACCCTGTTAAGTTAAAACTCCCATAATGATTCTCTATCGCAAAAAAAAACAAAAAAGAAAGAAAACTAAAAAAAACAAAAAAATCTTTAAGTTCAAGTAAAAATATTAAAAACATTCCCCCCAAAATGAAAGAAGCACCCTGTAAAATGCATTTTTTGACCGAGAGTACAAAAGACAAATAAATTTAAAAAAGAAAATAAAACCCCAATGGAGTCATCATTGCAAAGATACACTTACACACACACACTTTTAAAGAAACAAAATTCTTGAAAATTAAATCAATTCCATTATTAGTAAATAAAAAATCAAAAGGAAAAAAAACACAAAAACAAAAACAAAATAAAAAAATAAAAATGTAAATGCATTTCTTAAATTAAATATATATATATACGTATGTACATAGTAGACATACATACATATAAATTAGAATAGAAAACATATGTAAATAAATTATGAGAGAAAACTTTAAAAACTAAGGAAAAACAAAACAATTATCATACATCCATCCGTTAGATATCATAAAAAACATAAAAGGAAAACTATGTTGTCGACAAATAATAATCATAATACATACAGACATACAAACAATTAATTAGTTAGGTTAGTACATAGTAGTAGCAGTAGTAGCACACTCATAGCATAGCACCGACCATAGTAGCAGCAGAGAGTGTGTTTTAAAACTTTAATAACTTTATTAAATAATTAAAAATTTTAATGAGCATGTAAAAAAAATATATACAAAAATAATCACAGTTTTATAGTTATATTTACTTAATAAATATTTAAACCATTTATTAGAACTTTAGTTCAGTTTATAAACATAGCCAGAGACAGACCTTTATTACATATAAATATTTGTATTAAACCACCATACAAAAAAGTAAAAAAAACAAAATAGAAAATTATAACAGTAATTTAATTAAATTTAATCTGATTTTTTTCTTCTTCATATAAAATAATAACATTTTCTCTAATTGTTGATTTTAAACTATCTCTGCCAAAAACAAAATATAGAAAAAATAATTTGTATAACACCAACACACACACTCTACCATTAACCGAGATATGCAATAATAAATGCAGTAAAACTATTTAAATATCTAATTAAAAATTAAAATTATACAGTAATTAAATGCTATTAAACCACTGAACATTAAATTACACAGGCAAACAAATTCAAAAATATTATTCTTACAGTTTTACAATTTGCGGAAACATATTACTGGCCATATAGGCATGTGCTTGCATTGCTATTAATTGAGTTGGCCGTTTATTTCTACAATTTGCGGGAAAATATTTCTAGCATATTGGTTGTATATTTCTACAATTTGCGGAAAAATATTTCTACCATATTGGTTGTATATTTCTACAATTTGTGGAAAATATTTGCCAATACAAACGTTTTCTTATATGTATGATTTGAAATGTTTTTTCAAATTTCTTTACTATGAGGGAAAATTATTAGCTGTGCTCGTTTAGCATAACCTAGAGAACAAGAAAAATTAGGAGCTTCTGTGGGGCTCACTGGTTAAGCCAATTAAAATCTAATAACCTAAGAAAACCGTTTAAAGCCAAATCTAAAAGTCAAATATTTTGGACAACATGGAAATAGTGAAGTTAAATTATTTTCGAATTTTTAAATTGTATCTAAGTATTCGTGACCATTGTAGTCAAAGATAACAGCGTCCTTGATAGGAATAGAATACGCAGAATAGATACAGTTACAGAAATTTGACAGCTGCTTCTACTGCTTTCAGCTTGATGTTTTGCAAATGGGCTCATCACATTTTTAAAGTATTGAAAAGAGGTTTCAAGTTCCTCGATTTCTAAAAACTTCACTCCATCTTACTATACATATCTCCAATTATATCCTACTGTAAATGAAATACCACTCTTACGTTTGATTCGGTGCCAGGAACTCTATTTTGTGGCTTCTCGATTGTGTACAGGAGAGTGCGAAGGTGTTCATTAATGATGGTAAGGCATCTAGCTCTATAAACGCAGAAAGCTAGGTTGGTGGCAATTAGACTCAATGCAGTCAAATCCTGATCTTATCTGTAGTATGGACGTTCTGCTATTCTAGGGAAACAGAGCCACATCCGAGTTGATTATATTTCTTATAATTTTCTGAATAAACTTTAGAATTCCAACCAGCGACTTCTGATCTGAAGAAACGGCGATTTCCAATGAGATCTTTGATGTTTATACCAATGACTCAAATATAAGTTACATGGTGGCCTGAGGTATATTTATTAAGTGTACTGATATTAAATTTTCTTGTAGGACAACTGACCACTGTAGTGTTTTCCAAGAAGACCTCACGGCAATTTTGAAGACAGCGCAATGCTTGTTAGGTGGAGAGATTTTCCCTGATCTCTGGATTTACTTAGATTGGTTTTCTCTTGGAAATATTTCATCCCCAAGTGGAATTAATTGTGGTATCACAATGAGCCTAAGTTTTTTTTTAAAGAAATCCAACACCTTACACAACCATCTAACTCTACTGATTCACAGGAGCATCGTCACAATGTGGTTTGTGTTTCTGTTCTATCGCTAATACGATGGATTGTACAATGCCGTACACTTACCTTTCTAACAGAGAACATGCGTTTGTTCTCAATTAGTCAGTGGATCGCACAGTGATCGCACAATCATTTCTTAGGCAAACTATACGTATGTGAAACTCCTTGCCAGCAGTAGTCTTTTCTGTTACTTATAGAAATATTCAAATCTAATTTCCACAAACCCTACTTCGTATTTTGTTCCTCTCATAATCTATTTTCATAGTTTCAATACAATACTTTGCCATCCTCTGTGTGAGAAAAAAAATAGAAATATAAAGAAAATTGTTTCTTACCTTTCTAACAGCTAGAATATACACAACATTATCTTCTGATTCATCAGCACCTATTTGATAAGGCTGATATTAAGAAATTAATTGAATTCGCTGTAGTATACTAGTTAGTGCATTGGCTTATCAGACGCGAGCCCATGCGAGCTCTAGCTCAGACTTTTCCCAAAACGAAACATAAAAAATATTTCTCGGTGACTTCCTCTCAACAAGCTTCTGTCAAAAACTCTGAGAATAAATAAAAATTGCAATGAAAAGCTTCTCAAAAAGTTGTCTACTTTAAACTGCAGTTCTCGCCACTCATAGATAAAAATGAATGTACTCAACCTGGGTGGTATGAGAAACTAGGTCGTAAACCTTACTTAAGGGTTGTAAGTAAGAAATTAATAGAATAGACCTACTTTGGAAACAATGAATTAGAAAAGAACATTTAAGAAAAATAAATTCTATTTAATGGATACTGAAAACGGTGTCGAATATTTTTATTAAAACCGTCATGAGAATATTTTTTTTCCTTTTTTTTTTTTGGAGCAATCGTTATTGAAAATCTATTAAATTTTTGAAGCGTTGTTTGCCTGTGTAAATTGAATACCGTATTAAATTTTTTTTGTGGAATGCAAATATAATACTTACTTAATAGTGATAATAATTTAAGCAAATATCATAAACCACATAGCATAAAAACGCATGAAAAAAAAAACAAAAATTAAATTAAAAACAAAATTTAGTGTTAAATTTATAAATAAGTAGAGCATTAAATTAGGGGTCCTTAGAAAAAAACGCTTGTCATTTAGTCATAAGTTTTAAAAAAGCCAATCAAAATTATTGCACAACCTCGTTTTCGTTTTTTTTTTGTATATTCAATTAATAAAATAAAACATTTAAATTTAATATAAACAAAAATACAGAAAAAATAATATTCATATATACGTACATAAGCTAATAAAGTTAACTAAAATGCTAATTATTTTTAAACATAATATTTTATAATGAAAAAAAAATATTAAAAAATATTTACGAACTCAAAAAGGAGCTATAAAACAATATTAAATTGTTTAAAAAAAAACAAATTAATTTTTAAAATTTTTTTATATTAATGCATACATATATTAAGTAAATTTTTGCCATTTAAAATTTAAAGTTAAAATATTAATTAAGTAAAAAAAAAATTTGAAAATAATCCCTTCCACCCCCTGAGAAGACCACATTAAATTCTTCAATCAACATACTCTACTCTATCAACGCCAAAAATGATGTGAAAACTCTCTCACTCTCTAAACAACTTTGGTAAGTGCTAGCATTTTAAGTTCGTTAAATGGAAAATCTATAAATTATTTCTTAAAATAAGAGAAAATGTAGTGAAAAACAATTAAAAACAAGAAAAAAAAATACTTTCTCAGCGTATTTAAAATGAGGAGAAACAAACAATTTTACACGAAACAGCAGAGATTGTTTGATGCTTAAATAATATCCGCATTTGCAATGCATGTGTGGTAGTGATCTAGAAAATTAAACGAATTTAAATCAATAGTTTATGAACTTATATAAAAATATTATTAAAAAAAAAACTAAATATACAATAATTTTTATGAATATAAACATTTTAACACTATGAATACCAATACTTTAAAATATTAAATTAAAAAACCCAGTATATTTAAACAAACAATTTGTTGTAACAACAATTTTAGCCGTACCATTTACAATAACAACAAACTAGAATAGTGTTGGAAAATTATCTGAAGAAATACCCAAGTAGGAAAACAATTTAAAGTCCTGCATAAATTTCTAAACCCTAAATACTCTCAACCACTTAAATATTCAGTAACAAACTATGTATTTTAAGGTTATGATTTAAATCTGTGCCACGCTGTACAATTTTTACTAGCTCCAAATTCTAAGGATCAAAGATCTTAATATATAAATGTTGCTCTCCAAATACGCCCAAGAAATACAGTGAGCTTCAAAAGAAACTGATTTTAACTGTTATTTTTGTTTTAAAATTGTTTCGTTACCAGTTTTTAAAATTGAGACAAGAAAATAAATTACAAAATATTGCCTCCTTAAATAGTAAAAGCTAAGTTTGGTGATTGTTACAATTTTATTCATGGTGTACAGTTTCTTTTAACGCTCACTGTATTGTTAAGTTTTTACTTTTTAAAACGTTTAAAATATGAGCTCGTAGTTTGCAAATAATATAAAAATAAATCTGGGTTTAGTTTTAATTGAAATTCTTTATTGTTCGCACAATTCTGTGTGCACTGTTCACAACTTGATGTAAACAATAACAATTGCTCTGTTTGCATAAACAATAACAATTACTAGACAATTGTTCTACAGATCTTTGTAACGGAGATCTTCGAACCACGATTACTCTCTTCAAACACATCGCGTTTTCACACAAGACTGATAGTTGCCTGCTTTACTTTGCCTTTTATATGGCAACGTAAACAGTCTGCTGAATGTTTTTGAAGGCAAATGTTCGTGGCTTCGCCATCTCTATAAGTGTAAACAGCGTTGTTTCATTATCGGTGTTTGTGTATTTTGTTTACATTTAGTCCTAGAGTTTTCGCTGTTGTATTTTTGTTTACTTGTTGAGCATTTTCTTATGCTGGAGTTTTGTTGATATATTTTTGTTTAACTTTTTTTTATAATTTTTGTAGCCTTTGTTTAGAATTGTAATGTTAAGCGGTGTATAACCAAAACACCAGTGTCTAGATTTTTCCATTTTCGTAAAAATATATTTTTATATATATAGCTTTTCCTATTGTGCCTCCATTAAACTTTGTAAAGATTGTATTCAAATTTTATTTAAATTAACTCTCAGCCAACTTTCTCTGAGTCGGAAACTTGGTAGTAAAAACTTTACAATTGTGTGATCTATAGTTCATAAATGTGTGTGTCACTGTAAGAGAAAACATCTACTGCGTTGGATTTAGAGTCACGAAAATAGTACTAAAAAAGCTCTTATTTCTCAATTTAGGTTCAAGAACTTAAATAAAGAAAATTGCTGTCAAAGAAGCAATTTCAAATACATACTTAAGACTTTACAGAGTTAGTAAAACATGAAGCTGAGTACAGTAGAGGTTCGAAAAAATAAGTAGATTTCTATAAATGCTGTTGTTAGAAACGAAAAAATGAAATGAATGACTCAAAAAAGAAGTACTTAACTTTTTGCAGTCCCGCATAGTCACTAAAAGTTGCTTAACTTTTCCATTTAATTAATATCTACACGTCTAAAGTCTACTGTATCAGCGGGTTTCTAAGCCCGACCTTAAGGTACTAGAAGCCCACAAACATTTTACACTAAATGACGTAGATCGGTGGAACCATTAAGAAGCATTTTTTCTAAAACCCTCGCTAGTCATAGAAAATAGCGGATATGATGGAAAGAAGGAGTTTAATCATATCCTTGATAAGACGTTTAGATAATCTCTAAACTTTTTTGCTCATTCTTCATGCTATCGTTACATTATTAAAATATGAATTAAACTTGAAGGTGGAAATTCGTTAACTATGGATTTTCTGCAGACAAAGCCATGCTTAGACTCAATATTATTTTCAGTTCCTCAATCCTCTTGAGACTGCGAAATACAAAATTATTTGTCTATACATTACGTAATAACGTAACAATCATAACGGCCTGTGAACAAATGACTTTACGTGTGCGATTACACGAGATTCGCGGTTAGTGAACTGCTCAATAAGTTAAGATTAGTTGCTGATCGAACTTGTCTCTTCAATAGGTTTATGCTAACGCATGTTAACCATAACTCCTCCATTTTGGAATATAGCATTGAGTGTAACGTTGTAGTTTTTATTGTTTTTGAAGGAATATGATCCAATAATGCCGTCAATCTACAAACCGCTTTAGATAATGCATTTTTTTGTGCTCCATAGCAAGGTTTGAATTGGGAATTCGTTGAATTTAATCGGCTTCTTTGCAAAATAAAAATTTACTATAGCAACCTACTGCCGTACATAACAAAATTTTAATAAAAAAATTTAATTGATTTAAGCGTACATAAAGAACATTTTTGGTATTGTTACATGTCACGAATCATTTTTTATATAAAATAGTATACTTTAAAAAAAAATACGAAAAATGTTACATGTTAGGTGCACAATCCTATTCATTATACCGTGAAACAATTTATTTATTTATTTAAATTATATTTAATTATTTACGAGCTGAGTCAGTTTATCTTATGATCAGTATAATACAGCAGAGTCTCTGGTGAGAATTGAACCCACAACATCCACGCTGATAGTCTAGAACATTACCTACTAGGCCGGGGAATCCAAACCACTTCACTTATTGTTTTGGGCAGCTCTTTTTTTTCTCTACAAGCTATTATCACAGCTTGAATGAAGTTTTCTTTTTCTGTATTTGGATGATTGGAAAAGATTTCATGACCCCCCCCACTTCTCATGAGATCTGGATTCAACAACTTGAGTATAATATTGTCGGAAATCTTTGTATCGAAATGAGTTAAAAATCAGAATCAAAAACTAGGATTTGAGGGTCAATAGGCATACAATTTTGGCATCTTCTATGAGCTTTATGTTTTCGTGCTATGGATGTGTGGGTCTAGTAGATTTACGAATATTACAACAAAATTACAGTAAGAGCCCGCTTAACGTTGTTTCAGTATTACGCTCTGGTATTGGGTTTCCCCTATATCGCACACTGTATTGATACTTGTTGTATATGTGTGCAAATGAAACGGCCATGCACCAACCAAAGCGGTGCAGTATATAGCGACGGTGTATACTATGTATGCATCTTTTTCAACCCTCTTTTGTTAGTCTGTCCAGAATAAAGACTCCAACTGTATTTTCCGAAGTAGCAATCACAGTACGAACGCTGTTTAGTTTAGCGCTAGAACTTATTGGAACGTATCCCCCGCGCTAAGCGGGGTCTTACTGTATCTCATACAAGAAAGACTTCTAAAAAGAGCGACAATATGTCAAGGGCTGTTGTAGAGTCCGGCTTGATGGGTCTTATTTGTTTAATTCTGTTTTGCACTTTTAAAGTTTTCATTTATATTTGAGTTTTAGGCTTAAAGCCTATACTTATAAGATTGTAAGCCGCATGGTGGGCATATCTTTTAAATACAATTGCATTGAATTTTTCAAAAAAAGACGACAAGAGAAATTGGAAAAGTTTTCTTTATGAAATTTAATATGAAAATAAAATGCGTATGAAAAATTACTACCAACAATTATTCTTTTAATAAAAATAAATCACTTGCATTATAGTTTATCCGCATATATATCGGACGTTTGTAAATTGTTAACTTTATTACATACAAATTAACATGTCTATGTCATGTTTTCCCGTTTAATAATAATGGTTATACTCGTACAGTATGAATGTATTTACCTTTCAATTGTTTCCCCTTCACACACACACATATACATATATATTCTCTCATAAAAAACCATAAAATTGTTTTAAACTTATAAATATATCCGTTGAATGATTTCAGCGAATTATGCAAATCAAAACAAAAAAAAAAGCATTTTTGCATATTCACTGCGAAAACAACAAATTTTAAAACCCCAAAAGGAAACAACTTTTTTTTGTTTTTGTTTCTTGTTTTCTCTTGTGTTTTTGCAAGTGACCAAATTATATAAAATTAGCCTGATTTCCTGGCGTGTCAAAAAAGAAATCAAAAAGAACAAAAAAATAATAAAAAAAATCATAGAAAAAGAAAAATCAAAATTAGCCGTGAATTATGGAACGAATAAATCTCCTTGTTTTCATTTTTCATTTTTTGTTGTAATAAAAAAGTTTTTCAGTTTCTTTTCACTTCAATGAAAAAAAAATGGTCGTTGTTGTGGAAAAACGAAATATTTTCCATTTGTTTCGGACTCAGCTATCGTGACCATTTAAATTTGTTTTACACAACAACAAGCGGAAAAGGAAGTGCATGAATACAGTTGGCTTTAAATCTTTTGCTAGCCATAGCTAGCGCTGTGTAGTGTAGTAATATTACAACAATAATACAACAACAACAACAACAAATCGGAAGAAACATTCGAAATTGTATGTTAAAGCAAAATTGAAAACATGCGAGGGTTGTTATTTACATGTTCACTCTCTGCTATGAGTTAAAGCAGACTGCCAATGGAATTTCATCACAATTTGTTGAACATTTCTAAGTGAGAGTTCTCTTTAACGTACCACCTAAGTGTAGAAAAAAAAATTTACTTAAAAGCTGTAGGAATAAACGTGTTAAAAATTTAAACATATCGACAGTAAATCAAATAATTCAAAACAAACTTACATGTATAAGAGATGGCGTGGTAGTGTTTAGAAAAGTTGAGACTATAAACCTAAACAAATCAAGTTCGAGTAATCCTTAGTAGGCTAAAACCGAATTAAAAAGAAAAGTGAGAGACTTGCTTACCTCTCCAAACAATTCATTTTGAAAGCTTCCTATCCCCTCTAAAATAAATATCGAAATAACCAACGAAGATCATGAAAAGCTGAATCAGAGCCAAATGCTGAAAAGTAGTAGAAAGGAATAAAAAATACCTCACCAATACACACAACAGGTAGAGCTTTGCTTCTCGTGATAATCTGGCTCGGTGTTAGCATCTATTAGGTCTTTACGCCTTAAGGTTAAGTCATACCCTTCTGATCAACATCAAATACAAGGCCGTCTCCTAGTGTAGTGGATATTCTGCTTGGATGTAGAGTTTGCTTATTGTCCGCACTTCACATATGATTTCTTGTGCTTGGAGTAATCATAATGAATCTTCTTTTTATCGCCAGTAACAATTCGATGCAAAAATGATTTCTTTTTAAAGCAATCAAACAGAATTTCATCTTTCAACTTCTCTCAGCTCAGTTCATGTGGCACCCAATTGCCATGCTGCTTTTAAACACTGCTTGAGAATTGTGCAAGTTTTTCGTGAGTCACTTGCGAACCTTGATGTAGTAAATCATGGTCTTAACATTTTTTTGGCCAACGAATTGCTCAATTCAACATAGCAGTACTTTCTGGCCGTCAGGCCGCCATTCAAGCACTCGGCGCTTCTGAGGTTAAATCGAAATTATGTGGCACTGTCTAGGGAAACTAAAGCAATTAAATAGGGAAAATAAGGTTACCCTCTCCCGCGTCGTATGTCATGTGGGAATTCTCAACAATAGGCAAACAATCGAGCTTGCAATAGGGTGAGCTTACATGTCATTGAGACCTGAGGCCAGGAATTTTCTATGAATTAATCAACATAAGAGAAGATAAAGTAAGGTGAAGACATCAAGTAGGTTTGCGGAAATCAAAACCTTTGTTGATAAATTACAAAAAGATACGATTTGTGTCATGCTTCTGACTATTCAGGAATAACCTGAGGTTGGTAAACGGTCTTTTGCCAGGGCTACAGTTCCAGGTTACAGTCAGGGTCACTTATTCAGAATGGGGATGGTCTAGATCTCAACATGTATACTCTGCGATGATGAGAAGGAATCATTGTGACACATTCTTGGAACCTGTGGGCCAATAATACATTCTAGAAGGAGAAATGTGGGTGTATTTCACATACTAGGCAAGGCATTGAAGATAAACTTTGCCAGTACAAAAGGCTTGGTTGACACATTATAGGTATGCCCTCTAAAGCTGAAGGAGAATATAATAAATAGTGTGGCAGTAGTATTAAAGCAGCTCTTGACGATAATAATCGTACTAAACAATTTTTTTTGATTCGAATCGATTGAAAATTCCCAGACTTATGACGTTGCCATCGGACATGCCCATTACTGGCTATTCTTACATGAGCATGATTTTAAGAAAATGGAATTCAAAATCACCAACAAAATGCTGATTTTCATATTATGGACTAAAAAAACTTCTTCCATAGCCGGTTATATTGACAATCAGAAGTTGATAAACTTCCGTTCTTTTGAAAGTATTTGTTCCTCTTAAACTTAGAGTCTTAGAGTCACAAGGAAATATGAAACAATTTTCATGTAAATTTGGTTCTTTGAATATATTTTTATTTAAATGCAAAACACTAAAAAGCATTGTTTAAATAAAACGCTGACATTAAATGCTTGCAGTAAATTTTTTTTAAATTATTCGTCACAATAAATCTTTTTTTCTTTTGTTTTTTTTTCTGTATTATTTCCACATAATCTGCTAATTGCCCATCAAATTGCTGGCTTTGCATGTGGCATCAATTAAACTGAATATTTTGCCTGTAAGTGTGAAAACATATTTTTATGGAATGTCGTGTACGAATTGCTTGCTGCTCACACTGCTAACAATTGCTAGAGCGAGACACATTAAAGGCTTACTTTTGGAATTTCATTGCACTTGAATCGTAACACGAATATCATGACAAGATTGCGTTAAAATTTACAAACGTTTGAAAAAAAAATTTCACAAAAAAAAGAAGAAAAAAAATATTTAAAACATGCGGGAAGTAAATTAAGATAAATGTCGTTTGAATTTTCAGACGCCCACATTAATTTATAACTTTTCAGCATGAACTGCAGGAGTTAGCAAAAGCAACGTTTTATTAAACAACTGAAGAATTTAATAAAAATTTAATTTAAATTTAAAATAAATTAGTTTTTAAACTACCATTCTGCATCATGTTATACCCAAGGCGTATGAGTGATATTTTTAAAAATCAATATGTACGTAAGTCTTTATTACGTATACGTAACGGGTTACAACCATTGCGTTGAAATGTATAATGTTAGAGCAAATGTTTTAAAGAAGTTTGGTTAATTCACTGCCGAGCAAATTCACTTCCTTAGATTATAAATAACATCCTATTGAACGGTATTAGAATTGTTTACACATTTCCATACAAAAGTTAACCTGACGCACACTTCTGATCTGCTAATTGCACACTTTAATTCATTTAAATTTCTATGAAAATGTTTGCCAAAAAAGGTTAAGAAAATCGAAAACTGTTTGTGAAGACAAACTTTAATTGAAGACACACCTCAAACTCGCATAATTATTATAATTATTGTGCACCATTTGTGGCATAAAAATTTTCACATTAAAGTTGGTTTTCGAAAGAAAATTGTTAATTGAACAGGAAACTAAAATATGACAGGAATTTTACCATCATCTATTAATATTCCATAAAGCTCTTCAATAATTGGTCGAAGTATTTGAGCATAATCAAGTTTTCCGCCGTAGGACGACCTCTTAACAGTATTCCGGCAAAGGCACTATGAGTAATCAATTGCCATAAAAAAACTGTTCCTCTGGTCGACGTAGATGTTAAATTATAGAACGCTTTACTAATGTTAACAAATTACCAAAAAAAAAAGGGATGTGAGAAGCCTGGCTTTAGTCTTGACTTATAAGTTGATATGGCAAACTATACATATACATACGAATGAATTTTTTTTAAATTATCAAAAATTCGTGGGCGCCACGTTGGCCTGGTGAATTATGTGACAATCTGTTGAGTGCCCCGATGGTCTAGTTGGTAGCGTGCAGAACTTCAAATGCCGAGGCCCACCGGGGGCTCTGATTGTATGTGATTATCTGATTGTTTGTGTGACATTATATTATATTAACTACAATAGAAAAAAAGGTGTGCATACATAATTGGTCCTTACAACCCTACAGTCGGGATTACGACCTAGTATCTCACACCACTTATGTTGTGTGTGTTAATTTTATACATGAGTGGTGGGACCTACAGTTTAAAGTCGACTCCGAACAACAGATTTTTGAGAAACTTTTTCATGGCAATTTTATTTATTCTCAGAGTTTTTGCCGGAAATCTGCTGAGAGGAAGTCGCCGAAGAAATATTTTTTGTATTTTGTTTTGATGTCTGGCCTGGGGCTTGAACCCTGGCTTTACGTCTAATAAGCACACACTCCCTACTAGACTACGGCGACTTCAAAAGGTTGTAAGAATTATTAAAAACAATGTACGACATAAATGGGAGGCATCTTCTGGGTACTCTGAAGATATATCTTTTCGTATTTCTCTTTGTCGTAGGGTTATAACCATGAACTCATGTCTAAAAGCCAAAATATATCCTACTAAACTATGGCGACTACAATACAATATCGAATATAGATTGTTATAACACAATGGGCATAAATGCTGGCTTAAGATTCATGCTCGAAATTCATAAACCAAATTGCAAGAAATATAATGTAAAGCATGACCAAACAGCCAAATTAACGCCAATGTTCACTATACATAACATCATCGTGATACATAGTATTTAGAGCCTTTATTGAGCAGGCGACATCTGCCAGATAATTACATGGCCAATGCATTCTCCAAGCATCTTCTAAATATTCCCATACAATAATATCTGACCGCGTTTTTCCAGCCAAAAGGTACTGTGGAATTTAAACTGACCATTCTGAAGTCCCTTACCTTTTAAAAAATTTCATTACAACGCTTTAATTTTTAACATTTCATTGTATTTTTATTTCTTATTTCTTTTGTTTTGTTTAACAATTTATTGCAATTTTTAATTTTACCTACTACACCTGCCTGAACTCTCAATAAATCATAATAAAATTATTTTTAAATGCATTTCATTTGGTAATAAATATTCTTATCGAAAAACTACAAATTTACTGTCACATCATAATTAAAATGACATTTAAAAAATTCGTTTTGTTTTCTTTTTTCTTTTTTTTTTGTATTAAAATTCATTATTTTTAATGAGATACGGTGATGAAGCGATCGGTGGCTATAGTAACAATACAAAATGAATCATTTTTGTTTTTGTTTTCTTTTCATGAAGAGAAGAGAAATATTCATCGTTAATATACATGTGTGAACACATTTATAAAAATAAATTATTTATAACGGTTTTGGTTAATAAGTTACAACGATATGTAGAGCAGCAATACACACGCACAAGCAGAGTATCTGTTACATTTCGAGCAGAGATGGGCAATATTTTACGAACGACATGACAGGCATGTGAGTAAATAAATCAATAGTAAAAGAGATTCCATTCAATTTTAATAATTTTAAGTGTTTTTTGACAATTTATGCGTTTTTTTATAATGAATATGATTAACTACCAAAAGAGTGGTATTTTAAGATTAAAAAAATCATCATTTTGAGGACATGAAATACTTAATTGATGAATTTACGAATGTAATGAACAATGTGTTCACATGTCCTATTCAAAAGTGATTAAGTGAAAGGGAAGTGTTAAGATAACATACATACATAATTGGTCATTACAGCCCTTCAGTCAGGATTACGACCTAGTTTCTCACACCACTTATATTGTCTACGTTAATTTTATACATGAGTGTCGGGACCTACAGTTTAAAATCGACTCCGAACGACAGATTGTTAAAAAACTTTTCATGGCAATTTTATTTACTCTCAGAGTTATTGCCAGAAATCTGCTGAGTCCAAGTCGCCGAAGAAATACTTTTTGTATTTTGTTTGATGTCTGGCCTGGGGTTTGAACCCTGGCTTTACGTCTAATAAGCCAACACACTACCTACTAGACTACGACGACTTCAAGTGTTAAGATAAACTGAATTTAAAATACGGAGTAATTTTTGTAAAATATTGGATCGTTACTTTAGATTTGGTAGAGCAAGAAAACCATAGAAACGCTCTTGGCCTAAACAATGGTGATTAGATTTTCGTGTATAATGAAATATTATTTGATACTTTAAATTAATTGATTTTGTATTAAAAAGTAAAAAATTCGCGCATTATATACTCTTGTATGAAGCCTTACTTTGGTGGCCACCCCTCTGGTACGCTGATAATCACAACATTTCGAAAATAGTCTGAACTTTTAATTTACGTTGCTACTAAAATAAGTTCTACAATTGTTCTCCATGTGATCTCAAACCAAGTTTATGGCGAAAAATATGGTTAAGATTTTATATTAAGCAATACTGGTATGTGGTTTGGTTGGACGTGGGCAAAGTTTTCATACAATCACACCAAAACTCATATTCCAGCAATGTCGACCGTTAGGTTCCTGCCTATAGGATTCTATGTTACCGAAAGGCACAAACGAAATACATTCAGACGGATAAGGCATTAATAGGCCTGTGAAGTAGTGCAAGTGTTACCAAGTATAACACAAAGATATTTCAATACTCATGGAATGCAAAATGCTGGCCATCTTGAAAAGAAGTTGAGTGTTATGTGGTATTATTGACCTGCAGCATGTTTTTACCTTCAAATCAAGGCATTGACAAAATATAAGCGTCCATAATATGAAGAGTGTCTTGGTTTTATTAGCAAATATTACGATACGATTTATGTTTGATAGCGCAGACAAGGTGGCCCACAGAACCTGTCAGCTACTGTCACCACCTCTTTATGATCATTTATTCTTTTTTGTTTATTTTTTTTTTATTTCTTTATTTTAAGCCGTGGCGTCGGTGATTACGGTCACAACCACCGGATGTATAGACTATCCTTTTCACAACAATAAGTCATATTTACAGCGGCCACATAAGCATGCTGGTTGTGATGATCACTGCTTATTGCCTGTTGGGAGACGCAGTATAAAAGGAGCCTCAGCGATTCAAATGACGAAAGAAATTTCATACACAATTGGTCACTACAACCCTTCAGTCAGGATTATGGACCTAGTTTCTCACACCACTTATGTTGTGTGTATTAAGTTTATACATGAGTGGCGCGGCATACAGCTTGAAGGCGATTCCGAACGACAGATTGTTTTGAGAAACTTTTCAAGGCAATTTTATTTGCTGTTTGCGAAACAAATTAAGGAGGATAAAAAATCACTCAGACTGTGTAGAAAACTTTGTCTCAGGCAGGTTGTTTTTAAGCAATTAATTCTGTTCACAAGTACTTCAAGAAAATTTTAATGATTCACAGAATGATTCACTACCTTTATATAATACAGAGACAGAGGTCACTTTTCGACATTTCTTCACATTCTGTAATCGAAAGAGGTTGGGTCTTATAACGATTTACTTTGGATGAAATCACTTTTACTATTTCGAAATTCCTATACACGACTCTTACTCTTTCTGTACGCAATACAAGTGTTACAATAGAATCACTAAGAGTACCCAATTCAGGAAAGTGGAAGTTTTTTACTTCAGTGAATAGAAATAGAAACGATATGATTGATATTCCGTAGGCAATCAAAAAAAATGAAAGATGATTAATAATAAGACTAAAACTAATACTGATGATGATTCTAAATACAAAACGGCTGGTGAAACTAGAATATCAGCTTTAAAATCGGATGGCCCCGTTTTTAAGATTTCATTGCTATTTGGAAAAGCTGTTCTTTATTTATAATTTCTTTTATTTTTTATATAAACTGATGGCGTATACATTGTAGACAATTCAAATACCAAATAATACCACTCATACGCATGGTATTGTAATGCGAAGGTGACTACTTTGAAAATTTTTTATTTTAAACGATTATTAAATATAAATACGCTGCCTAACAATAATTCAATTAATTTATCAATTACATGCCATTTCAATTTGTCAATTTAATTATATTTTATTAAGAAAAAGTTTTGTTTTTTTGAATTTTTTTTTTTTTTGTTTGACAAAATTTTAATTACGACTTCTTTGTTGGCACCCACTTAATGAGAATTTTCTTCATTACAGGATTCATGTAATTGACTTTATAAAATAAATTATTTTGTAATGTATGTACGTATACTGGATATTGTTAATGTTGTTGTTGTTGTAGTTGATATTATTATGTATTGTAGTTGTTGTGGTAATTGTCGTATTTGTTACATTTGTTGTTGTTGATTTTATACGCATTTTGTGCTGTACCTGTCACAATATTGCTGTTTGATATACATTTCACACAAATGTGTTGTTGGGCTTAAATATTTTGTTACACAAAACGAAGAAGAGGGTTGTCTTAAAAATCAAAAGAAAGTTTTTAAATTCAGTTAAACAAACTAAAATATTTTCAAAGTCTCAATATTTTAACCTTTAAAGGTTGCTAGTAAATAACAACAAACAAATTTCTAATGGGCATGGCATTTAGATAGAACAGCGTCTGGCCTGCTTACAAGTTGCTGGCCTTTAAATTCTCTCAAGTTCTTTAAATATTTTTTACAGCTACTTCCATTGCTGTTGCAATTAAGCAAATGGATATCGTAATTTGCACAAATTAATTCAAAGTTTTCTATCATTCAGAGCACTTGCCTTAAATGCTCAGCAAATTTTATTAAAAGGCCGTAGTGTCAGTTACTTACATGGTACTCAGATGCCAGTCTTCATACTGCAATTGATGCCCACTTTACTGACCAAGGGGAAACACAGAACCTGCATCTTATTCAAACCTAAATTTTCATTTAGGTTTTATTTTAATAATATTGTAATGTGAGTGTAGTCATCATAGTGTAGCAAGTAGTGTGTTGGCTTATTAGACGTGAGCCTAGGTTCAAAAATGCAGGTCAGACATCAAAACGAAAATATGAAAAAAATATTTACTAGACGACTTACTCTCAGCAGATTTCTGGCAAAATCCAGAGAGTTAATAAAATCGGAGTCGACTTTAAACTGTAGGTCCCTTCACTCTTATATAAAATTAACACACACAACATAAGTGGTGTGAGAAACTAGGTCGCAATCATGACAAAAGGAACGTAGCCTTTCTATAGATGCAATACGAAATGTACGACTATTGGAATTTAAAAATACACGTGTACATGAAGGCATGATTTATTTTCAAATTTGAGTACCCAAGGCATAGAAAGTATAGTTGAAAAGCAACATAAATTTTCTTCTTATAAGAGCCTCAAAAAAGTATATAAACTTAGATCCGCAGACAAACTAATCAAGATGCGTAAACAAGCAAATGATATTGGAAATCTCCTGCTAACACACACACACAGACCAAAATTTGTACTGAATTTGAATAGTAATTCGATAAACAATTAAAATTCATCACTACCGCATTTGTCGAGCGTAATCGGTAATATGTTCCAACATTTTTAATAGTGTATAGGCGCAATACTGTTAATATCTCAAGCTTAAATTTTGTAGCCACAACTATGGCTAGATGGGGCCCCTATAGCCCATACCATATTACAAGGTACCTGCTAAGGACTGCTTAAAACTGACGCAATTCTCTGCACAGGACTTCTGATTTTCAAATATCAACCGAACTAAATAAAAATTTTCATTGTTAACCTCGAGAATTAGGGAAACTTTACAGAATACAGGAGTTAAGGCATATAAAATGCGAGTGATACCCTCATCCAATATCTACGAAGCAAACAAGCTGGCTTTAGATTTATAGCTGCAAACCATTCGTCATTTTCCCTCAGCAGATAATATGGATGGAACTTTATTGCAAGCAATTCCATATAGTCGCCGTAGTCTAGTAGGTAGTGTGTTGGCTTATTAGACGTAAAGCCAGGGTTCGAGCTCCAGGCCAGACATCAAAACAAAATACAAAAAAAGTATTTCTTCGGCGACTTTCTCTCAGCAGATTACTGGCAAATACTCTGAGAGAAAATAAAAAATTGCCATGAAAAGTTTCTCAAAAATCTGTCGTTCGGAGTCGACTTTAAACTGTAGGTCACACCACTCATGTATAAAATTAACACACTCAACATAAGTGATGGAGAAACTAGGTCGTAATCCTGACTGAAGGGTTGTAATGACTAATTATGTTATGTTATGTAATTCCATTTACAATTATTATCGCTCTCTTTTGAATAAAATTCAATAACTATCTTGTCCTGCCCTAATGAAAATACTAAAAGTTATGTCACTTGTTAGTTTTCCCTTAATGCTTGCCTTGGCAGTTCTGGTTTTGTTTTTGCATAACCTTACGAGCGAGATGACGCTTCCAAATATTGTCTTTAAAATATCGTTCGTTACACTTTTTTTGACATGGCTATGTTGTGGATTTTCTTATCTCATTAAAAAGATTTCCTCCTTTAACAACGATAGCCCAAGAGACTCCGTACAAATCTACACCGATGGTTATAAGCTGAACGGAGCTGTTGGCAGTGGGAGTTTTTCGGAATCGGTTGGAATAGCTCAGTCTATAAGACTACCAGACCACTGCAGTGTCTTTAAGGCGGTGGTGGCTGCGGCGAGTATTATTGGGTACGGAAGGGTCACCAAGCGGAGCGTCACCATACTTTCTGATAGCCAGGCGGCTATCAAGGCTCTGAGTTCTAATGTTATGAACTCCAGACGGTGTACGGCTGTTGCAGATATCTCGACGAGATAGCGGAACGATATGTTATCCATATCGTATGGGTACCGGGGCACAGTTGTACTCCGGGTAACTGCAGAGCTGATGAACTTACCAGGCGGGGTACGACCATCGAACTCTCCTATGAGTTCCGGAATCTGGGCAATCTGGGATCTGTAAGCTCATAATTGATAATGCGATCGTCGATTCCGTCAACGACAGGTGGCACAATGAGTCTACTTAAACTCCAAAGAGGCGCGCACAGTGTAGTTGTCGGTGTCATTACGGGGCATTGCATTATGGGTATGCATGCGAGGCGCATTGGTCTTGGACACCTTGCCAGCGACTTCTGCAGAAGCTGCGGAGATGAGGAAGAAGAAAAGACTTTCCCTCATCTGCTGGGTACATGCCCGGCTTTTTGCCAAAGGAGAAAGAAGTACTTGCGTACTTACTACATGGATGATCTAGAGGAACTGTCAAGGATTGACATTGGCATCCTGAATCGCTTCATCAGGGGCTCCGAATGGTTTCGAAACTAGGGGATAACGGATGACTGTTGTAGCACAATGGGCCCAATGCAGCCTAAGGGAGTCCATCCAAAAATTTTTCTTGGATGGGCAGCCACCTCTACCTACCTATCTACAAGGATAGCCCGAATTGAATGCGTTTGTATACGAGACATCTGTTAGAACACGTAAAGCCATGACATTTTATTAAGTACCGAATAAATGCAAACACTGCTGTCCTATATGTTCTCCAGTGAGAGATTATTGAACATCACACTTAATTTTTGATGCAAGAAAAAACGTTTGAAAGGGAATATACGACAGGAAGGTCTACATAAAATAGATCCTTAAAATATGTACTTTCTGCAATAGAAATTGGTTCATTTTTTAAATATATGTATTTACACAAAAAAAATGTGTCTGCCATCATCCTTAAATATATAATTTATGAAACAGCCCACGTAAATAGATAATTTACCAAATTAAAGGCACTTTCTCAAATGCTACTCACTGTGTTTCATTATGTGTCAGCAGGTGTATATGTATTATTTTCAATAGAAACCATTTATCAGCTTCTACTTATATACAACGTGTGAGTGAGTATATGATTGTGTGTGTAAATATTTGTTAACCAAATACTTTTGCTACTTATTTGTGACATGCTGTAATGACAAATTGGTTTGCAATTTATTGTTAATTGTCACAAACATAATTTGTGTGGAAAATCGTCATCATCTGTATTTAACATTTTGCTTTATTTAGTTTTAACCATCGAAATACCTACTCACGCACTTATTCACTCACTCACTCATTCACTGACTATGATGATGATGATGATGATGATAATACTGTTCCACTGTTATTGCAGCTGCCATTGCTGCAAATAAAAGCTATTTGGCTACCTTTCTGTTTCTTTTTTTTTTTTGTTTGATTGTTTATTTGTATGAAATGCCTGCATTTAAATATTCAATAATAATACAATAATAAATGAATACTTTTTTTGTTTTTGTACAAGGACACATGCAATGACTCTGGCACATATGTACATATATAACATAAGCAATTGCAGATGTGTTTTCGTATGTTCTCCTGTTCTATTATGCTGTGCCAATGGTTAGAGAAATAAATAAACGTTCGGTTGATTGAAGTTGAAATATTTACTGGGTTATTTCCCTCATTCATTTAGCAACGAAGGAAAAATTTAATGGGCAAGAGAGAGAGAGAGAGAGAGACAGAGAGAGAGAGAATGGTTAAGCAGGAGTAAGTGTATAATAAAATGACTTTATCATCATTATTAAAATAACAACAACAATAACAAATAAAACAATAGTTAAATCAGCAACATCCATAGCAGCAGCCAACCAACCAACCAACCAACCAACCAACCTATAGACTTTTATTATTAAATCCCAAATTGTGTATTTTAAATGTATTGTTGCTGCTCAACACATGGTTTTCTTTTTACTCTCTATGGCACTGTCTCTCTCTCTCTCTCTCTCTATCGTTTACCACTTACCAATATGTATATGGAAAAGTTTACACTCATTAACACACATTGCTATACAATATGGTACTTACATATACTCTCCCTCACTCCCTCTCTCTCTCTCTCTCTCTGTGTGTGATAGCAAATAACTGTCAATTGATATTTACAGGAAACATGTGTTTGTGATCTGTTTATTAAATGCAATTTAAAACAAAATTTGTTCACATTAATTTGTTGTTTATGTTGTTGTTAATTTAAATTCTCTCCCTTGTATTCTCTTTCTCTATATGTATGTATGTATATTTCTTAAGCAAATTCAATTTAAGAATTTTTTTTTAATTTAAGTCCCCCTTTGCAAATACAATGTTTTCTACAAGAAAATTCAAAATTCAAATTTATTTTGCCTGACATTTATGGTTCTGACATGATTTTATTACATATTTAGGCGTAAATTTATTTAATTTTTGAATGTAAAAGATTAATGCAAATCATTTAACATAAAAGACAATAGCAAAGCATTGCATATGTCCTTCCCAAGGGGTGCTAGTGCTCTTATAAAGAAAATAAAAAGAAGAAATAAATGAAAATCTGTGTAGATTTTATTATTAAATACTTGGCCTTAAAAATTGATTACAAAAAAAAAGAAAAACTCCAGTTTTATTTTATTAAATTTGCCACATTTCTTTTTTGTAATTAATTTATAATTTATTGACTTTAGTACTCAGCCTAAGAGTGTTTTATAAAGAGCGTTTAATATGAAGCCAATTAATTAAATGCAAATTCAAGTGGCACTTGCTTTACACAAGTGTTTTTTCATGTGTATGTACTATGTAGGCCTTAGTGAATTTCCTTTAAAACCTCATTTCTTTAGAACTCAAAGTGTGTACTTAGCTAAGCAATTAATTAATAATATTAGAAAAAAAAAATATAATTCTCTTCTATTTTATGTTTATCACCTTTACACTATGAATGTAAATTAATAAAGAAAAAATTCTACATAGAATAGTTAGACAACTGTAAAGTAGGCAATTATAGTAAGCAATTATAGGCCAACATAACATAGCAAACCATGAGTGCGAAGTTTGATTATAAATTTTGAAAGTGTTCAGGAATATACTGGCCACACGTTCTTTCTAAACTTTCAAAGCAAATTCTGGCATTTTTTTTTTTTTTTGTAATAAAAACAGAAATCCTTCTAACTTCTGCCAAAATCAGTTTATTTAAACCAAAATTAATTAAAAAAATAATTAACAAAAGCTTTCATATTTATTGTTACATTTTTAAATTTGTCAAACATTTATGTAAAGCTGATTTGCATTGCAATTATCATAAAAAAAATTTTCTTCTACCTGCTAACACTGTGCTATTAATTTTATTCACGATCCTCATTACTTACTTACTTACTTATTTAATTGGCCATTAACAACCCAATTAACGGATTTCGGCCTGCCGCAACACATTCTTCCAGGCCTATCTGCTTCTTGCGCACCTACGCCAGTTGGTTACAACAATCGATGACAGGACTTCCGCGATTTGGTCCTTCCAACGTATACAAGGTCGTCCTCTTCGCCGACTTCCGCAGATCCCCGCATCAAATACCCGTCTCGCCGGAGTATCCTCCTCTATTCGAACGACACGGCGGAGCCAGCGCAGCCGCTGGATATTAATACGCTGCACAACGTCTATGTCGTTGAGGAGCTCATACAGCACACTGTTCGATCGGAATGCGGAATGCTGTACGCCAACTCGTACAGGACCGAAGATCTTACGTAGTACTTTTCTCTCGAATACTCTCAAGGCTCCTGCATCAGTCCTTAATAGGGTCCATGCCTCTGCGCTATAAAGAAACTCGGGTAGGATGAGCGTCTTGTAGAGTATTAGTTTTGTCGTACGATAGAGGTCTCTGCTACACAATTGCCTATTGAGACCATAGTAGCACCTGTTGGCAAGAGCGATCCTGCGCTTGATCTCCAGACTGACTTCATTTTTGGTGGTAACGGCGGAGGCAAGATAAATAAATTCCTTGACTGTATCAAAAGTATAGTTATCGGCCGTAATCTGAGATCCTCATTAACTTTGCTTATAGCATATTTTCTAATACAACCCCCATTTATTTACAACAGGCTCACGTCTCACCACGAACTAGCTATTCACGATTCACTAACAAAATCTTTATTATTCTACTTCTGAGAAACAAGGTCGTAAACTAGACTAAAAAGCTTTAATGACTATTTATGGATGTATTCAACATTTGCCACATTCATGATCTTTCTGTGAAATTGTAAATTTCAACGCAGTTATTCATGTAATTCTATGTACCGTATGAAATGTATATTTTGTTGTTGCCTGTTTATCTTGTAAGATTATTTTTATTTACTTTACTTTTATTCGTTGAATGATTTGGTGTAAAATTTAAATTTTTATTAAAATTTACACAAAGTTCCAAGGATTGCTAATCGGACAAATAAATCAATAAAGATTTGGCTCAAATGAGATCTACAGAGAATTTTATGGATTAAAAAATAAATCAAATTGAACTTACACTAAATAAATGAGCCAAAATCCATTCTAAAAAGGATATTAGAACGTCTATGCTATTTAAAGGATTCGTATGCATATAAATAAACTCGAATTCCCTGCCATTGAATCAAAAATGCCACTCATCTCTGGGTGTAAAGTCCTATCTGAATTGAGAATCCTCAAAGCAAAGATAAACATAATCTCTGAATCCACACTATTAGCACAGAGAAGTAACCGCTCGCACGCTGCTTCCACTCTTACGTAGGACACTATATGTCGCACATTGCTGCACGTATAGATAAAGTAGAATTGAACATAATATAGCATCACGAGCAACCTAAGATCAACTTCTTCCAATTTCCGCAAAATACGCTTAAAGCTTCGATTGAACAAACTCCAGCTTTAGATAAATTAAACTATTTGGTGTATGATTTGGTAGATAAAATAAGGTAACCTTCTCTGGCTCCCAAGTCATGTAGAAATTCTCGGCAATGAGCACGTAGACACGCTTTGCAAGAGGGGAACTTGCAGGCAGCTGATGGAACCATAACCCTTTTATGGAACAGAAGCAGATGTTAGGAAAGATATGCTCAGCGAAAGAAATAATAAAGAAAGGCAAAGACTTCTCTCTTCTGGATTCGAGGCAATCAAAACTTTTTTTGGTGGAAAATTACAACAGAAGGAGTCGTTCATCAGACTATCCAGGAATACCCTGAAGTTCGTAATTGGTCTTTTGGCAGCACACTGTAGACTCAGAGTACGCTTTATCAGGATTGGGGTTGCATGTAGATTCTGTGACGATGAGAACGAATCATCGGAACACATTCTTGGAACCTGTGGGGCATTGATGCATTCAAAAAACAAACATCTGGGAGAACATCAAGTTCTAAGCAAGGAGTTGCCACTGTTGATACCGAGCAGCATCCTGAAATTTTTCCGGGCAATAGAGTTGATGGAGACATTATAGGGATATTAAGTAAGTTTGAGAGGAGTACAATAGATCGTATGGCACATCTTCAAGATGGTTATCTATCACACCCAGAAAATTGTAAATTTAAAGTCAGCTTAATCAGAGAGAATAGGCTAAGTTGCCAATAATTTTGCACGTTTACAAATACATGTATGGTATATACATATATATACGAGTACACATGTATAATATTTATATACACTGAGCATCAAAAGTGAGTCAACACCACTGAAATAATTCATTTTCTTAAGATAGCGAGAAAAGTAAATGAGAATAGTCGAAAAAATTTCTAATAATAAAAACGTTATCTATTATAAAATGTTAAAACAAAAACAACAATTCATGATAAATGAACTTTTTTTTATACTTAAGAACATAATAGAAAATTTAAAATTTTAGTGGGTGTTGACTCACTTATGGCGCTCACTGTATGTATTGTTTCCTTCATAAATTTTCTTCACTTTAATTTTATTAACAAAAAATTATTCTCCATATTTTGTATCCAAATAAACAACAACAAAGAAACAAACAAAAAAAAACGAATTTCGTTTAAGATAATACGATAATTGGCCCAAGGCAGATGCATTTAAACAAAACAAGGAATTAAAAGTTTAAAGGAAATGAAAACATAAAGAAAACAAAGCAAAAAACAAAAGCAGAAGCAAAACTAACAAACAAATGAATGAAAGAAAGAATAACAGAACACCACACAAAGATATCAAAACAAAATAAAATCAAAACAAAAACAGACCAAAAAAAAGAGATAAAAATTAAGAAAAGTACAGAAGAAAAGAAAACAAATAAAAAATTACCATATAAATTAGAAGTAAACATGATCATGAACAATTAAAGTAACAACAATTTTAAAACACCAACAACAATAATAACAATACACATAAAAGAGGACACATAAAAATTAAGGTTTTATTTTACTTCTCCCTCTCTCTCTGTCCATGTCACCATAGGCTGAGAATAAAAGCCAGCATAGGCATGTAGAACCAAGGATATTTTAACACATAAACATGGCAACTGTAAGCCATAAATAACTCTCTTGCACGAACTCATTCTAGGAAACTATGTTTTGTTGTTGTTGTTGTTGTTGTTTTTTTCTTTAGTCAAAGTAACATTAACATATTTTTGTATTGCACTTGTTTGAGTATGTAATGTACATATGTAATGGGTGTTCCAACAGGGTCTTCAGAAATTTGACATTTCATAACATCCATTTTGTTAAGGCTGCAGCTGTCAAATTAGTTGTCATTTATTCAATCTGTTTTCCAAATCACAATTGACGGCCATAGACAACGACATGTTTTCCGTGAATAGGCTCTGGAGGATTTGCCAATTAGCCCAAATTGTCAATAAAAAATCATCTTAAGCAATGAGAACCATTTCTGGTTAATTAGGTATGGACGTGAAGTAACAGCAACTGTTGAGCAAGAGCATCCAATACCCCCCGCAGAAGTCACTATTTGGGCTGAAGTCGTCATCGTTCAGAATTTGTTTGAAAACAACATTGGTCTGGCTGTCACTTTCAATGGTGAGCTCTAAAGGCCGATTATTACTAACTTTTTTTAGCCTGAATTATATGAACTGCACATCAACAACACGTGATTTCAACAGGACAGCACTTTGTGCCGTACAGCTTAAGTCACATTGAATATTCTGCACGGGTAATTTAAGGCAATACATACATACATTACAACCCTGCAGTCAGGTCATTACAACTCTTCAGTCAAGATTAAGACTTAGCTGCTCACACCACTTATGTTGTGTATGTTAATTTTATACATGAGTGGTGGGACCTGCAGTTTAAAGTCGACTCCGAACGACAGATTTGTGAGAAACTTTTCATGGCAAATTTATTTGCACTCGGAATTTTTGCGTGAAATCTGCTGAGAGGCGGTCGCCGTTTTGTTGGAGATGTCTGACCTATGGGTTGAACCGTGGCCTCATGTCTAATAAGCCAACACACTACCTACTAGATTACGGCGATTTAAGGCAATGTTCATTTCAAGTGGTTTTGAGGTGAACTGGACACCAAAATCGAACGATTTGATACCGTTTCGTCTTAATTTTGTGTGGTTTTCTTAAATAAACCACAAATCACAGCAGACCTCAAAGCCAACATAACCCAGGCAATCGGTCATAATCAGTGTGATTTTAGGGCCAGAGTCATGAAATATAAAGGGTCCGCCAAATAACTTTTTTTTTTTTGAAAATGCTTTAAAAAACCTACTGAAAAATTTCTCAAATTTCTTTTTTTATTTGAAAGTGCAATCCTTCCGGTTAATAATGGAAAATAATTTCATTCAAATGGATGCCTCGGCTGGCCATGCAGTAGCCTACACCCGAAGATGCCGATTTTGTCAAAAAAAATTCATCTTTTCAGATGAAGCTCATTTTGATCTTGGCGGGTATGTAAACAAGCAAAATTGTCGCTTTTGTGGCACAGAAAACCCGCACGCATACATTGAAAAGCCGACGCACCCAAAACGAGTCACTGTTTGGTGCGGATTTTGGTCCAGAGGCATAATTGGGCCATTTTTCTTCGTAAATGAGCAAGGATTGGCCGTTATAGTCAATGGCGATCGTTATCGGGCCATGTTGAACGAATTTCTGTTCACAAAAATTGAGGAGGAGGATATTGGAAGCATTTGGTTTCAACAGGACGGAGCTACGTGCCACACAGCCAAAGCTACACTCGATGTTTTGCGCCCTGTTTTTGAAGATCGCATTATCAGCCGCAGAGCTGATGTCGTTTGGCCACCTCGGAGCTGCGATTTGACACCGTTTGACTATTATTTGTTGGGTGCCGTCAAATATAAGTGATACGCCGACAAGCCAGAGACAATTGACTCTTTAAAGGACAACATTCGTGAAGCCATTGGTGAAATACAGCTGCACACAATCGATAATGTGCTTAAAAATTGGACCGATCGTGTAGGCTACTGCATGACCAGCCGAGGCAGCCATTTGAATGAAATTATTTTCCATTATTATCCGGAAGGATTGTACTTTCAAATAAAAAACGAATTTTGAGAAAATATTCAGTAGTTTTTTTTTAAAGCATTTTCAAAAAAAAAAGTTATTTGGCGGACCCTTTAGTACATTTCGGATGCGCTCTACCATCATCATCAGTAGAACTTTCAAATGAATATAAAATTTCGCTGATATCTCTCATACAGTTTCATTTAAATCTACTCAAATGGTCATTACCAGCCTTTAGTCAGTATTAAAACCTAGCCTCTCACACCACTCAGGTGTATGTGTTAATTTTATACATGAGTGGTAGACCCTACAGTTTAACTTCGATTCCGAACCACAGATTCTTTAGAAACTTTCCATGGCAATTTTATTTTACTCACGGAGTTATTACCGGAAATCTACTGAGAGGAAGTCGCCGAAGAAATATTTTTGTCTCACGTCCAATAAGCCAGCACAAAGCCTTTTAGGCTACGGCTTATTCTTCTTCTCTTGCTTTCTGAGAAAGAAGCATCGTGTATGTATCAATTGCATGATAATTTTTTATCACCAATTTATTTCCGGTTACCGTTGTTCTTATGTATAATTAGAGAAATCCTCTTAATAGTTTACTTAATAAAAAAAATGTATTCATTTACAGTGGAACTTTATTTTTAAATTAATTTTATGGAGATTAAAAAGCAGCAAATTCTTCAGGTTAATTATTGACCATTAAGCAACTTCTAATAACTAAAATAAAATTAATTTATATAATATATGTATGTACGTAGGTATGTAAGTATGAACATTTTAAAAAGAAAATGTTTAAACTCAATTAATTGCCCCCAAGGACGTATGAGTGATATTTTGAATAGAAAACAATTAAATGTTGATCATACGCATCAGTGGCTTGCATATTTAAATAAACACGTATGAATACGTTTTTTTAAGGTGACACAAAAAGACAGTCAAACAATTAATTTAATATGTTTATTTTTTTGCTGTTATTGTTGTTGTTGTTGTTGTTATTATTTTTATTTTATTAATCCTTTAAAAATATCTTAAGCATGCATTAATAGCACACAATGCGTATAAATTACAGGGTAATTAAATTCAAAATCATTTACAAATTAAAATAATTCATGTTCTCAGCATTTTGAAAGTAAAATTAATACAAAACAATTAAATAAACATTCTAAATGCCTCAATAAACATATAAATTTTAAATAAAATTTATTTTAATTCCTTACATACCATACGTATATACAGATTTACATTGCATTACCAATTATAGACAGCACTGATAATGAACTGAGCGAGCGCCTGTAAACATTAATTTTCGTACATTTCGTACGTCTAATGAAATATGCTCAGCTCAGCTGAGTTACCTTAAATATTTAATCTGTTTTTAAATCACTTCGTCTGTCTGTAAGTCTGTCTGTCCTTGCTGTCTAACTGCATTAGTTTGGCCATCTGTTACCTTTTACAAGCATGAATTTTATTTTATTTACGTATAAAATCATCATTCAAATTAAACGATTCCATAGCGCATAGCAAACTAACGTACAAATGCTCACACGTAATTATATCTGCAATAAAATCTGTGTTTAGAGTCAAATTATCATTGTCGTCCATCATCATCTATCATTTGATTTGTTGCACTTTCATTGTGTGTTAAATAGCCTTGAGTTTGGCAAATTTGCAACACACAGAAAAGAAAATGAAAAATGTTCGACAAACATTGCTGAAGTTGCTAAAGACAAATGATTATGAAGTTGGCAAAATATTAATGCAGAGAAAAACTTGTTCATTTTTTTTTTCTTTTTTGTCTTATGACGACGCTATTGAGGTAACGTTGCGAAAAATAAAACAAAGTCAAGTAGAATAGAAGTTGTTGAGATTAATGAGACAAAGAAAATCCCTTTGAGCTCCACACAAATCAATTAAATCAAGAAGGAGTTTAACAGGATACTGAAACTATAGCAGTACTACTCCAGCTCCATTTTGTGTACTTACTCTTATCAAAAGTTAACGCATCTTCAGTGGACCATTTGAAAAGCCTAAGCATTCATTCGAATTATACACGTGATAAGTTTGGTAATCTATTTAAACCCCACGTACTGAGTCAATGGCATGCTTCATATGGATCTGAATATAACCAAGTATTCTACCGCATTGACACTCAAGCTCAGCTCTTCGAAACGCGCTCGTCCATTGAGTTAATCCTTCCATATGTTCTAGTGTAACAGTTTTATTCTACCGAAGACCTTTAGTAGTCGACATAGTCTAGTAAGTAGTGTCTTGGCTTATTAGACCTGAGGCCACGGTTCAAAACCCAGGTCAGACATCTCTAACTAAACAGCGGCTTCCTCTCAGCAGATTCTACCAGAAGCCCGTGAGTGAAAACTTCAGAGTCGGCTTTAAACTCTAAGTCCCTCCACTCAGATACAAAATTAACACACAGAATACAAGTCGTGTGAGAAACTAGGTTGTAATCCTGACTAAAGCGCTGTAATAACCACTTATGTATGTGAGTATGTGAAAACCCTTCGTATTTCAAAAAGAAGCTTTTGTACAGACATGTACATGTAGTGCAGCCCTTGTGCTGACCAACTTCTTCTTTAGTTTGGTGGAACTTGGTCAGCACAGGATTTGCACTCACTTGTGGCATCACAACGGACCTTTATGCGTTCTTAAGTGAGCTTTTGGTATTAAAGCTACCAGTCCAAGCTACCTACCTGTACAGACATGTTAAGTGCAGAAGGATCAGAGTTCTGTTAGGTTAGGTTAGCGGACGTGTACATGTCAATTAAGACAAGTACAGTACCCGGGGGTCGAATTGACCCATTGTACAACGTCCTAGTTTCTCACACCACTTATGTTGTGTGTGTTAATTTTATACATGAGTGGTGGGACCTACAGTTTAAAGTCGACTCCGAACGACATATTTTTTGAGAAACTTTTTCATGGCAATTTTATTGACTCTCAGAGTTTTTGCCAGAAATCTGCTGAGAGGAATGCGCCGAAGAAATACTTTTTGTAGTTTGTCTTGATGTCTGGCCTGGGACCCGAACCCTGGCTTTACGTCTAATAAGCCAACACACTACCTACTAGAATACGGCGACTTCACAAGAGTTCTGTTCCTAAACTTAAAATGTCGGTTAATACTTAAACTACTAACAGAATTCTAAAATAACTTTTAGTTTTCCGGTGAATGTTAGAATTAAAATTGTAATATATTTAGCACAATCCATTGTTGAAAGTAAAGGAGCTGTTGAAAGCGCAGAGCATCTATGGTTGGGTCACTACTGTTCAAAAATTTGCTGCCACATCAAAAGAAAAACACACAGAATGACGGCAGAAAATAGGAGACGTACAAGCTAATCAAGTGATATCATAAGGAACCTCTAACCTCTGCATGATAGTTTACAAGGAGCATTGCACAGTCGATACGTACTCAAATTTACAACAGAGGCTGTGAAAACATTTCTGAGAGAGACAACTTTATTTGATTTTTTAAGTCTAACAGCAATACGATTAAGGGCCTTTAAGTTGCTTGCATTTGAAGTGCTTTTTTAAAAACAGCACTTTAACCGTCTAGCAGATAGCGTTTTGGCTTATTAGGCGCGAGCCCAGCGTTCAAACTACATCTCGATCAAAATCTTCTTCGATAACTTCCTGTCAGCAATCCTCAGCTGACTTTTAACTGCTGGTCCTGCCACTCAGGTATAGAAAATAAAACACTGACGCGGCACTTTAATCGCCTTAGTCTAGTAACTTTAGTAGATAGTGTGTTGGTTTATTAAATGCGAGTCTGTGGTGCAAACCCCAACTGAAATCTGACCATCTCGAACAAAAACTTCTTCAGTAACTTCCTCTCAGAAGTCATCTGGCGACTTTAAACCTTAGATCCTGCCACTCATGTATAGAAATTTACAACTACAACATAAAGTAGGGTGCCACAAGCCATGTTATACTAGTGATCTGTTGATCTTGCTCTTCAAGAACTGCAAGTGCAATTTTCTAGACTAAGGCAAGGCTACATTTCCTAGAAACTTCGTGGTTTTAGTATCGAATGATTTTTGGCTATATTTGGGTGTGTAGCGATTTCACTGATACCATCACATTTTTCAAAATGCTAAAAGAAGTATTTAAGTGTCTCGTTTTTTCAATCAATCACTTCCTCAATAAAAAATCAAAAAGTCACCTTAGTCTAGTAGATGGTGTGTTGGCTTATTAGAAGTGAGGACTCGGTTTAAACCCCAAGTCAGATATCTCTAACATTTGGTATTTGGAGTCACCTTTAGACTGTAGGTCCCGCCACTCATGTATAAAATTAATGCTCGCAACATAAGTGGTATGAGAAGCCAGGTCATAATCCTGACTGGCTAGGCCATATCCGACGTAATACCGCTATATTGGATCGAGTTAGACTACTACAATGTCTATAACCAGACTGTAATATAATGTTCATCCCTCTAACCAAATTTCTTAGTTCCAGCACAATACGGTACAAGCATGGCGTCCGTTTCCTGGGACATGTTGATATTATAAACCACACGCGACTATGACGTTAACTCTCCATCAAACTGGCTACAACAGAGCCAAAATGGAAGATTTCTGTTGCAGCCGTTTACTCCAACTTATCATATGAAATTGGAAACTGCTTCACCTAAACCTTTATGCGTTTAAGGAATTTTACTTTTGTCCTTAACGAACAGTTTTTTCTCCCACACACACAAATGTCTTGCAATCGTTGTAATCGTTTCTGTATCTGCATTAAACCAAATAGTCATCATAATCACATAGAGAAACAATTTAACAAATACCTGCAACGTAGTAACCTGAAATAAAATATCATTTTAAAGAATTTCAATTTCATTCTAAAATAAGTTACACACACACAAACTAGACTAGAAATTTTGCGCAAAAAGTAGAAGAAATAAAAACAAAACAAAACAAAACATAAGAAAAACTCCGTATAAAAGAATGTGCACTTTGAATACCTTGAACTTCAATTGTATTTCGGAAAAAGGTAAAATCGAAAGGAAACAAGGAATTTTACAAGACATACACACACAGCGCACATACATATGTACATATATATAATCGTACTTAGGTAAAGTATTTCTTTCTATTTATGTTTGTGCTTTAAAATGATAATCCATGGCAGTCAATTTAGCATGAAAGTTTTGATTTACTGCTGAATACAACAGCAACAACAATAACAAAAACAAAAAAGGAAACGAATATG
The DNA here is from genome assembly GCA_958299815.1 of Sarcophaga carnaria. NCBI lineage: Eukaryota > Metazoa > Arthropoda > Insecta > Diptera > Sarcophagidae > Sarcophaga > Sarcophaga carnaria. The sequence goes on from OY283150.1 coordinate 42,802,969, forward strand.
TATGCATGTGTGTACTAATATTTGGAAATTTTATTTGTAAAGTTTTATTATGTAAACACACATATACACTTGAATTTCCATTCACCTGAACATAAGTAAGGAGGAAGCCTAAGTGCATATGCATGTGCATGCCACTACCTGGCAGACAGACAAAAGTATATTCATCATGATTTTACCTGCCGGCATATTATTGCATAAAAACAAAAAAAGACGATGAAAAAAAACAAAGAAGAAGAAGATAAAATTTATATTTTAACACCTTTTGTTTATTTTAACACATGCTAATGCCGGTATCTGTCTTTGTCTCTCATAGTGCGTGCCATGTTCGTCTGTCTATTGCATTGTCATGTCATAAGGATGTTTACATTTATTTTTTTTTGCTCAACTCCTAAGCAGGCACAGTGTAACGAAATTACATAAATTTTGAGAAAAACTTATATTGAGGCTTTAAATCGTTACAAAGGAATTTAGAGGAACTTAACGTCAATACTTGGTTAATAAGTCCATCACCTCTAGTGGCCTCTCAATTTTATTTTTTAGTTGCATTAACTCTTGCTCGGTTTACGATTAATTTTTGTTGTTTCATTAATAATTTCTATTGCAGTTCTTAGAAATGCAAAGAGAAAACGACGACATCAAGAGTGGACGTATTACAACTGAACAATACTGAAATTCACAGCCTATTTTCGCAGAGAGCCTGTATTTTATTGTCAATTTTTTACTATCATGAGAGTTTTCAAACGGCGATACAAATTGTCTCCATATAGTGCAATAGACGTACTACACTGTGAGTCCATAACAATTTTTTTAAGGTCGTTAAAGTCTTTTTTTTTTGGATGTACATACTGAAGACTGGATTCCTCAAAAGACATTGGTAGCCTAATACTCTCGGATTACTAAGCGCCTATGTTGTAACCCCAAACACGTTCGTTATTCTTCCATTCGGTCGGCACCTCTCCCCCCTCCCAGGATCACTGGATACTGCTTTACAAATCCAATGATCTTGTTCTCTCTGGCATTAGTTGCTGCATCAAAATTGGGTGTCAATTTTGCATAATATTAGCATTCGGTTAACAATATTATCGGTAGTAGGTACTTAGGTAGTGTATTCGCTTATTTGACTTGAGGCCACGGTTAAAACACCAAGACAGATATCTCGATCAAATCGAAATATGAAAAATATATCTTCGGTGACTTCCTCTCAGCAAATTTCTAGCAAAAATTCGGAGAAAAACAATTCATAAAAAGATTCTCAAAAACTGTAGGTCCCGCTACTCATGTATAAAATTAACACACACAACATAAGTGGTGTGAGAAGCTAATGACCAATGTAATGACCAATGTAATGACCAATTTTGTATGTACATATGTACCTAAGATCGGATTATTCTTTCTAAAAAACTTCGCTGATTTCCACATCACGGGTTTTCTCTTAAATTTTGCATCCTAGACACGTTTCATGGTGTCCATACTTATAGCATTCGTGGCCATTTAAAAACTGTGTCAGTTGGCAGATCATTTTTTTCTTTTAATTCATGCCGCTAGTTTCGGTATGAGCCTGAAAGAGCATCTTCCCTTTGTAAAGTTAATCCAGCCATGCTTCCATCTCTGCATTACATTTACTTGACAGAGGAGCGCTAGTCCCGTTTCCCTTCTTTTCTAAATGTTTTCTCTTTTCTACATCCGCAACTATGTGAAACGGCATCATTGCGGCACCGCAATCACTGAGACTGTATCTGTAGAGATTGTGGCTGAAAGTCCATCTTTTCTTTGTGAAATTAGTCCAGTCATGCTTCCATCTATCCACTATATCATCATACACTTGGCTGACGAGCATTAGCGCCATTTCCCTCGTTTTTAAATGTTTTCTTTTTTCTACATCCACAAAGGTATCTCTACATATGCAGCGATATCGTTGCGGCACCGCAATCACTGAGGCTGCATCTTCAGAGGCTGTGCGAAAAGCAGAAATTATTCTGAATTATCCTTTAGATTTTCTTATTAATAATCTCGGCTAAAATAGGGGCGGCATAAAGGGCCATCCATCTCTCAGTAGTAATTGCCTTTTGTAATGCTTTGGGACACCCAAGCTATTCATTATACGGAATCATTCTTTGTGTGTTAAAGCCATTGGTTAATGCGTACAATATGTACGTTCCGCAGGATCGATTAAAATCAACAAAATCTTGTGAAGGCAAACGCACAGCGAGCCACCAATAGATTCATTTACGTGCTTAGCCTCTATGCAATACTGTAACAAATTTGTTTAGACCACAGCTGAAGGTGTATTTTATATCGTATGGAGCTTTACAGTCATGCTTAAAATAAATATGTTTCGCTTGCAAGCGAAATAACTGTAATTTATCTGTCAGCATACCTATACACCATATTACGCCTGTTGCTACGGCATATAATTACACCGGAAAATATTTGAAATTGTAAGCTCCCGCCCTACAGTGCTTATTTATTATATTAGCTTTACATTGCTTTATTTTGTTTTTATTTTTCTTGTTGTTTTTTGAACAGGTATTTACAAGCTTAAAAATGAACAACAACAACAATAAGAATAAAATTTTCACACAAAAAGAGGCAGATGTTTTACCAGCAGTAAATGCAAAAAGTATATATGTACAGTACATACTGGATTACATAGAAGTCAAATACTGATAACAAAAACAACTGATGTTCAGTGGATACAGGAGCAACAGCTCTAACAATAATATCTTTAACTAGATTACTGTCAAACAAAAGACAAAGAGAGAGACAGAGAGAGAGAGAAAGTGACATTAACAGGAAATACTGAATAAAGACTCATTGCATCCTTACACATATTGCTACACACATACAGATATTGCATTATGTGCAAGTGTTTATGTGTATGCGTGTGTTAAAGAGTTATAATTTTTTGTATGTATGTATTTACATACACAATTAAACGAAATGTTAGAAGTAAACAAATAAACCAACAAACAATTTAAGACACTTCATTTTGCATGTTTATCTTTAGCTTTGCTTCTAGACATAATAGAGAAACAGACGATGAGAGAAAAGCAGAGAAAGAGTGAGAAAGAGAAATTAATAAAGTGTTAAATGAGCACAGGTTTTTGTTCTTATTTTATTATTATTATTCCGGCAAATAAAGTGGCAGATAATTAGAAAAGTTGACTAATGATCTCAGGCAACAAAAAAAAAAAAAGAACGACAAACGTACATATGCATGTGCCTTTTTGGCACTGTCCAGGCATCTCGAAAATGGTTTCTTATTAGTTTTGGAAAAAAAATATTAATTCAGGGACTTTTTTCTTCTTTTTTTTCTTTTTAAATAGTGCCTGGAACATGTTAAAGCATAGGCAATAGGGAAAAAGTCAGTTCAAACTGACAAAAAATACGGAATAAACAATAGAAAGCATATGTTTTCCACTAGTTTTGGGTCTTTAATTACTTCCATTTGAGGAGTACACAGTCATAATTAACTTTAACTTGTTTATTGAACGAAAAAGTAAAGCGTAACTACGGTTTCGAAGGTGGCGAATTATTTTGGAACAAAGGAAGCCTCAGTTGAGGTCAATTTTACTTCTTTTTTTGCTTATTTTATTTGCGATATCGTGAATATGGGAATCGAATAGTAGATTATCGTACTTAAACTCCATTAACTTTGATTTGCCAGGTATTAAGACAAAGGCAGAGATCACTCAATAAACTGAAGGCGATGATTTACTTCAATCTTGAGACGAACTTACAAAATCATTCAAAGCCATAAAAATAGCAATTTTAACTCAAAGCCGCCGTAGTCTAGTAGGTAGTGTGTTGGCTTATTAGACGTAAAGCCAGGGTTCGAGCCCCAGGCCAGACATCAAAACAAAATACAAAAAAAGTATTTCTTCGGCTACTTTCTCTCAGCAGATTTCTGGCAAAAACTCTGAGAGTAAATAAAATTGCCATGAAAAGTTTCTCAAAAAAAATTCTGTCGTTCGGAGTCGACTTTAAACTGTAGGTCCGACCACTCATAAGTGGGGTGTTAAACTAGGTCGTAATCCTGACTTAAGGGTTGTAATGACCAGTTATGTATGTATGTAACTCCAAGGAATTTTTGTTCTACTAAAGTTTAAGAGAGTGAAATAAAATTGTGATGAAAAGATTCACAAAAACCTAACGTTCGTAGTCGATTTTTAACTATAAGTCCCACAACCCATGAAAAAAATTGACATACAACAAGATTGTAATCTTGAGTAAAGATTCAGTTAAGAAACTGCAATTTTTTTATAGCACCCCCTGAGGTTAAGTACACATATCCTCTCGAAGTTGTTGCAGAACTCTCTGAGAGTAAATAAAATTTGCCATGAAAAGTTTCTCAAAAATTTGTCATTCGGAGTTGACTTTAAATTGTAGGTCCCTCCACGCATGTATAAAATTAACACATATAACGTAGGTGGTATGAGAAACTGGGTTGTAATCCTGACTGAGGGACTGCAAAGACCAATTATGTACATATGTATGTATGTAATTGCTTATGAGCCACTTAAAATTCTTAAGACGACTTCAAATGTTTGAGAGGCAGAATTAAGTTTTTTGAAATTCCAAAACTGAAATCTTACCTAACCAGCTGCTTAGCTGTCACAGCTGCTGTCTAGTCACAAATTTCTGGTATACATGGTCATTACAACCCTTCAGTTAGGATTAGCAAATTTCTGATATGTTGAAGGCAATTGCCTGTAATTTGCTTGGGTGTATCATATGAATAATCATGATAATCAACAATTTCACAAGATCATCCTATTATTTCTTCTATTGCAAACTAATTTAAACTCCTTTATGTGAACACTTAAAATGTCCTCTAGTTTGGCAACCCATCCTAATATGAAAACCTGTTAAAGAAAGATTAGAAATTAAAGTTAAATTTTGAAATATTACACGCAGTGTATTACCTAGTTTCTCTAATTCCCTAAAAACCAAATTTAATATGAATAATTTCTTTAATTTTCAATTTCACGCCTGCTACCCTAAAATTATTCCCACATAATTTTTCTTGTAAACAGATTAAAGAAAACATTCATAGTAAGAACACAAAAAAAAAGAAGAAATTATTACTTAAAATTGACATTAAAGACAATATTTAATGGTTTTCGGAACAAGAAAGAAAGCAAAAGAAAGACAAAAGACTGAAAAAACTTTAAGAAAATAATTTATGATGATGGTAATGTGACTATATTTTGTGGTGAAAGTTTGGCATTTTATTACAATACGCCAGGCATCTAAATTATGTAGTTTTTTATGGAGATTTTCCTTAAAAAGGAAATTATCTCTTATGGAACAGCAATAAATCAAACATAAATCGTTACGAGCATTTTTTTTTTCAAGTAACTTTTATAGATGATTGCCTCCAAAAGGAAATATGAGTGATTGAGTTAATAAAGTTTTCCTCTCAACTTCTTTCTTTCCCTCTTTACTTCTTTCTTAAAAATATGCCAAAATATTGCTAAGAAGTAAAAGTGAATTAAAGGAGAAACAATATTTTAAAGCATAAAAGATGTCGTAATAACGCTTATAATTGTAATGCAATTTTTCTTGGCCTTAATTTTAAAACTATGATTGTGGTCCTACTAAACACCAGACATGGTTTCTGGAAACCACAAGAACTGCTCAAAGACGAGCACTGTAGTTGCCTGATTACAAATCTCTTTTGTCCTTAGCTGGATGATCTGAACATCTGTGATTTTTGTGGTTTCAAAAAGACGGTGCTGCGTACTACGCAGTTCATGACACATTGCATATGGTCATCTCACATGAAAGCCACCGTTATCAAGCGATTTAACCCCATTTTGAACTTTTCTTGTGTGCTTTTCTTAAGTCGCCGATGTATAAGAATAACCCACAAACCAAGAAGGATCTCAAAGTCATCCTAACCCATGCCATTGCTCAAGCTTGATTTCTGCTCCAGAGTCATGGAAAATTGGATATTTCTGCTGCGCTTAAACCAGAGAAACCATTTGGCAGACATTTAATCAATTTTATATTCCACACATCGTGGCATCAATGGTTCCTTAAAACAAATAGAAAATGTTGTTTTAAAAAAAATTTAAAGATAGGAAGGCGTAGTCTAGTAGGTAGTGTGTTGGCTTATTTAACATGCTCCAGGTCAGACATCTCCAACAAAAGGAAATATGAATCCAAATATTTTTTCAGCGATTACCTCTAAGCAGGTTTCTGATAAAATACTCAGAGAGTAAATAGAAAATTGCCATGAAAAAGTTTCTCAAAAATCTGTCGTTCAGAGTCGACTTTATACTATAAGTGCCGCCACTCATGTATAAAATTAGCAGACACACCATAAGTAGTGCGAGAAGCTACGTTGTCATCCTGGCGGAAGGGTTGTAATGACCAATTATGTATGTATATACATACATATGTATGATAGCAAGCGCTTAACAAAATGCATGGTATTTGCGAACATCCACTGAACATTGATTAGCGAGGCAGCAGGCTTTCTTTTTCGACATCGAATGTCCATAAACTCCACTTTGTCTTCTTTCTTTCTTTAATTAATTCTTTCTTATCTTATTTGATTGTAATTTCCGAAAAATTTCAAACTTATAGACAAATTAAATCAAATCGCAAATTTTTGCTGGCTTTACAAAAAAACGGTAATTCAATCTGAAAATTCAATTTCTTGCAAAATTTTATAATTTATTTGCCTTTTCCAATGTAAACGTAAGTATGTAAATTGCCTTTTAATTAGGCAATGATCTCCGGTATCGAGCTCTGGTCTCGAGTGAATCAATTGTAATCATATCTCTTCAACAAAGATATCTATGTACTCGTATGTATGTATGTATGTATGTATTTTAATAATAAATAAATTGTATACAACAACAATAATTAATTAAAATAATTTTAATTTTCATGTCAATTCCTTTCGTATTTCAAGTCAATAAAATGTTGTTTTTCGGTTCTCTCCTTATGTAAATCGAAATTCCAAAAACAACAATAGCAATAACAACAAATAAAAGAAATATTTTTTGCAGTAAAAACCACAAAATAGACAAAATTTAATAGAGAATGAATGAATATACACAGGAGAAGCCTATCATTTGTTGTAATTGTATAGACTAGGTAGACTAGGTAAGGTATTACTGTGATCTGTATGTACATACATACATATGTATATGGAGTGTCGACCTAATTTTTTTAAACAAATAAAATTATAAAATAGTAGGCAACTATTTGTTTGTTGTAGCATATAATTGCATTCGTATCAGCAACATTGTTGGTTGGTTGGTTGGTTGGTATCGACACAAACGTCAGGTTAAAATTTCGATACTTGTAAAACCGCACATACTGAAATTACTAGAATATACATACACGTGCCTATACACACACACACAACGGTAATCACGTGTTACATGGCAAAATTTTACATGAAATTTGTTTGAGAAAGAAAAACTATCACTATGGGAGTTTAGAGGACATTATAGAGCACCATTGTTTTAATTTCAAATCATGTTTTAAATTTCCAATGGTGACGTTGAGGTCGTACTTTCTAAGCTTGGTTAGGTCGTGAAACCTTTGTCTCCGATTCAGAGACTATAATTGTTATACAAATTAAATTCTATGTGAATGTAGCTTTGGGTCCATTTAGCTCAGTCTTTGAATATTTCCCGCCATACTGGAAGATCGCAGCCTAATTGATTTGGATTTTTCCAATATTATGCTGGTGTTTGCAGACTTTATGATTCATTTTCATGATGATCATTTATGATCATTTTTATAACACTGTCGCATGGATAATGCAACATTCGTATCCGGCAAAAGGCTTTTTCACATCTGATTTAGCAGTTGACGTTCCAAGTTATTCGAATATAATCTTTACATTTGCACACATTGTAGAAAAAGTTTTTTTAGGTACGGACCCCCTTAAAGAAAGAAGTACCACTTAGGCCAGCATTCTAGAAGTCGCCGTAGTCTAGTAGGTAGTGTGTTGGCTTATTAGACGTAAAGCCAGGGTTCGAGCTCCAGGCAATCTCTGAGAGTAAATAAAATTGCCATGAAAAGTTTCTCAAAAAATCTGTCGTTCGGAGTCGCCTTTAAAACTGTAGGTCCCACCACTCATGTATAAAATTAACACACACAACATAAGTGGTGTGAGAAACTAGGACGTTGTACAATGGGTCAATTCGACCTCCAGGTACTGTATTTGTCTTAATTAACAAGTACACGTCCTCTAACCTAACCTAACCTAACCTAACCTAGGACAGCATTCAGGCCCATTGTGATACCATAATCAATATTCAACCCGAGAATCAAACATTCCCTGAAGAAAGCCGTTCCGAGTTCAATATTAATCTTGCTGTGGCAACAATCTTTATATTGGAGAGCTGCGGGCCAGGAGGTCATAAAATTATGGATCAGAAAACACCGTCTTTTTATGACATGCGGTGAAGGACGATCTCTTCCTCCTGATCAGACTCATAGCTTCTGCAGAACTTATCTGTCGGAATGTAAGGTTTTTCTTCATACCTACCATAAGTAAAGTAGACCGTGAGAGTTGCTGTTGTTCGATAGATGGCCATGCAAATTAAGTATAAAAGTGAGTTGATCGTCTTCTTATCCATACGTGTGCAGCAGAGTCTAGCAATAGTGCACGTGATCTCCTGCTGCCAACGAAATTGAGGCTCCGAGTTAAATGCGTAAATAATTTCTAACATAACTGTGGCAATTGGAGTGCTGTGAGAAGCTAGGTCGTAATCCTGACTGAAGGGTTGTAATGACCAATTATGTATGTATGTTATGTAATCGGAGTGCTTATGCCCTGCATGATATCGGATATTGCGAGCTCCGTGCCGGCCTTGCTTCGCTCATCAGCAATGCAATTTCAAACTATATCCCTATGTCTTTGATCCCCTGTAAGGGTTTAGGTTAGGTTAGGTCGGAGTGGTAGATCTGATATCACAAAACTCACTTGAGCATACATAGCGGCCCGTTGTGAAGCCACGGGTGAACGCAGTCGCTGTACTTACCAAATTCCACCAAAATCAGGGAAGAGGAAGAGGTTTTTTAGCGCAAGGGCTGCACCCTATAATGGTTACCTTTGAATGATATGCAATTTTCCTAAGAAATCCACGACATTCCGGGAAACTTCAGATACTGAAACTAATTTCCTGTAAAAGAACTTTCCACGAAAAATCCAAATTTGAAACTCATATACTATGTACTTTAAAAACTTTAAAAATTATTTTTAAACGTGTTGACTTTATTTTTAAGTACACTTTTTCCCTCAACTACGGTAGACAATCGGCCCATAGTGTCCTGTAATAAGTAGTTTTGTATGTACGCCCATACATATGTACATATGTATGTGTACGTGTGCTCAATATAATGAGGTACTTAAAATGTTTTAGTATGTGCCCACACACGTACTTACTTTGTTTGTATTTGTTCTAGAGTCTAGTATAGGCATACACATACATACACTCCTTTTTTTATCCACGCATACATATGCGTACACCCACATGCATAGCATAACAATGCAAATTAACAAGCTTAAGTAACGCTTCAATAATTTGTAACATTTTACGTAAATCTCATTAATTATATACCAAATGTGTGTATGTATGTATACATATGCAAATATTTTAACAAAAAAAATAAAAAAATAACAATATAAGCAAACAACAATAACAAAATTGTATTATTATTTATAAAATAAATAAAATAAATAAATTATTTTTATTAAATAGAAACAACATTGTTGTGGTACCTGGCATGCATTCAAATACGAATTTTGTTTTAAATTCCCATGCACTACCATGCACTACCACTTAAAATTGCAGGAAAAATATTTCAAATGCCAGCTGAATAAGAGGTTTTAAAGCATTTTTTATTAGAAACATTGACAGCGATATGCATACATTACATACATACATAGATGATGATAAAGGAGAGAGTAACTTTTAAAACAAGAGAATTATTAGATCAAGAAAATTCTTGACAAACTTAATTGATACCCAATCTAGTCTGTGGCAATAATGTGTGTACCAAATATCAGTCAAGGCTCCCCGCGGCTTCGGTGACATACCTCCATCAGAAGGCCCATATTTTTAATAACTTTGAGAAATAACTGAACTTCAATACCGTTAATATGCCGAATGATCTCTTACTTTAGCTTTTAAATTGTAGCTGATTGACGTACACATTTCCTTTAAAATATTCCCGAAGAAAGAAGTCCCACAGTGTCAAGTCACATGATCACATACATACATACATAATTGGTCATTACAACCCTACAGTGAGGATTACGAACTAGTTTCTCACACCACTTATGTTATGTGTGTTCATTTTTATGCATGAGTGGTGGGAGCTACTGTTTAAAGTCTAGTCCGAACGACAGATTTTTGTGAAAGCTTTCATGGTAATTTTATTTACACTCCCAGAGTTTTTACCAGAAATCTGCTGATAGGACGTCGCTGAAGAAATATTTTTTCATATTTCGTTTTTGTTCGAAATTTCTGACCTTGGTTCAGAACAGTAGACTACGTCGACTGTAATCACATGATCGTTGCGACCAATTAACATCACCACGACGTGAGATAACACGGGCATTGAGTTTCTTGCATAAAAAAATCATTGCTTCCTTGGATTTGTGGCAAGTGGCAGCATGCTATTGAAACCACATATCGTCCACATCTATATCCTAAATTTGTGGCCACAAGAAGTTCGTTATCATCCCGCTATAGCGAACGCTATTCACCATAACTACTTGGTCGATCCCATTTTCAAAGAAGTACGCCCAGCTCATAATCTGCAACAAATAGTCACTCTTTGTGGATGTGTCGGCATTTCTAAAATCACTCGTGGATTCGCATTTCTTCAAATGCGACAATTTTACTTGTTAACGAAGCCACTGAGGTGAAAGTATGACTCGTCGCTAAAGACGATCTTTTTTGTTCATTTCTGTCTGTTCAACCAAATATTCAGCGTATTGGCAATGCTAGAAATGATCAGTATGATTCAGCTCTTGAGTCATTTGAACCTGGTAAGCGTTTAAATTCAAATCTTTTTGCAAAATTCTTATCAGTAATGTACATGTTGTAGTCACCGTAGTCTAGTAGGTAGTGCGTTGGCTTATAAGACGTGAGGCCACGGTTCGAAGCTCAGATCAGACATCTCCAACAGAACGAAGTATCAAAACATATTTCTTCGGTGACTTCCTCTCAGCAGATTTCTGGTAAAAACTCTGAAAGCAAATAAAATTTTGCTATGAAAAATTGTCTCGAAATTGTCAAAAAATCAAATACCGCCCAAAATGCATTTTGATTTGAACGCCCAAGCTTCAACAACCTTAACGCGTTGCTTAATTGTATAACTCTCCATGGTTGAATTTGCCGACGAACGAGGCAAAGGTTATTCGACACAAGTGGTGTAAAAAACTTGACATTAAGACCAACTACTCAACACATTTTAGTGGAAAGACTACCCCTGACGATAAGGTTAAGATTCTAAAACCCACTACAGAAGAAGAATTGTCATCTGTTCAGCTACAAACAAATCGAAAACCGAAGAGCAAGACGTAGGACGTATTTCACTTGCGCCTGGAATAATCACGAAATAGTTCCTCAGAACACCATAAGGAGGTTTACCTGTTTAATAAACAAATTTTTCTCTTCATTTATAAACAAATAAATTAATCCGCAATCATTTAATTGTAGTTCCCTCTTGGAGTTATTTAAATCGGTACTTAAAAACAAACAACAAGAATGTTATCACTGTTTCCCTTTATGGAAAAATTCAAATTCAATATTTAGTTCACCTTTAACACTCGATGTAATTGTGCACAATTACCACCTTAGGCTCCCTCGCATTACGGTACAACTGCTAAGCAAACAGTTATTATTTGTTGCAAATAAAACAATCGTTCGTTCATTCCATGCAATAAACAAATAAAACAACAAATAAATTGAAATAATAGAAGAGGCAAGTGGCAACAACGGGGAAAATAAAGCTTCAATACTGTTGTATTGTCATGTACAACATAATACAGGTGTAATAATCATCGACATTATGTTGCATGATGTATGTTAGTGTATCTGTAACACAGTACTACTGTTGCTGCTGCTGCTGTTACTGCTGCACTGCATCATAGACAAATAAACATGGAGTCATCAATTGTTGTAGAGCCTAAGAATTTGTATCCAATCCTCTCCCCTTCATTCCTCTACTTCAGGGGAACTGTATTTATGACGTACAACAATAATACTTTAGAATGTAGAGTGGAAAATTTTATGGAGTAAATTTGTTTACATTTAACCAATTAGGTGAGGTAAAGAAAAAAAACTCTTCAATAAAATTTGAGACCTTGAGATAGATTTTAAATAAGAAAAAACAATTCTATTAAAGCCGACTTGCGTTACAAAATCAGAAATTTTTTCAGTAGTGGTGCTCAAAGGGTTAAAATAAAATGTTTCCTTTAAACATATGTATTGTGTGTGTTTAAAGGCTATAAAGTTTAGAAAAATGGTTTTTAATTTTACTTAAAAGTGTCCTCTTCCAACTCATTAAATGCTGTGCTAATAAGGTTACATATGTAAGGCGATGTGGTGTTAAAACTACAGACCCAGCAACACATATTCAAATCCGTTAGCAGGCGACATTATTTTCATAAAGTTTTTCAAATTTTAGGCTTTAGCTTCAATCCCATGCAGATAATCGCTTCACAAGTACTTAGGGCTCTAGTTAAGCTTTCTAAGCGGATATTTTATTATTATTGTCGTAAAGAAGTTCCTTAATACTGTGAAAATCGGATCTATTGTGCTCTTCACAAACTTTATGGGGTGGATATCTTTATAATCTCTTCTGCAAGCCCATTACTCACTTACTTAATTGGCCGCTAACAACCTGATTAACGAATATCGTCTTGCCTTCACACATTCTTCCAAGCGCCTCTGCTTCTTGCGCGCCTTCGCTAGATGGTCACACCAATCGATGACAAGTCTTTCTCTGCAACAAAGTCGCCCTCTTCACCGATTTCCATAAATCCCCGCATCAAATACCCGTCTCGCCGGAGTATCCCCTTCCATTCGAACGACATGGCCGAGGCAGCGTAGCTGCTGGATGTTAATACGCTGCCCAACGTCCATGGCGCTGATGAGCTCACAAAACTCATTATTGGATCGAATGTGGAAATCATCGCCAAATCGCACTGGTCCAAAGATCTAGCGTAGGACTTCTTTCCCGAATACTTTCTAAGCTGCTGCATCAATGCTTAATAGTATCCATAACTCTGCGCCATAAAGAAGCACTGGAAAGATGAGCATCTTGTAGACTAATGGCTTTGTCGTACGAGAGAGGTCTCTGCTACTCAATTGCCTATTGAGATCATAGTAGCACCTGTTGGCAAGAGTGATGCTGCGATTGATCTGCAGACCGACATCATTTTTGGTGATAACGGTGGAGCCAAGATAAATAAAATCACTGACTATAACGAAAGTATAGCTATCGGCCGTAATCTGGGATCCAATGCGCAGCATGTTCCTAATTGTCGACAACATATACTTTATTTTGCCCTCATTTACTGCCAGAGCCATATTAATAGCCTCCCGCTCCAATAGCCTCGATAAATTCCGGAATGCTGCTCGTTGTCAACAATGGCAATTCCCTCCGTGAAATCTGATATGCATCCGGGTATTTCTTAATTGGCACACAAGTTCCAAGAATGTGTTCCGATGATTCCTTCTAATGGGCACAGAACCTATATGTTGGGTTCGAGACAAACTCATTTCTATATAAGCGGACCGTAAGTCTACACAGTACCCTACCAAAAGAACGGTTACATATAAGCATAGTTTGATGCATGGCTTAAATTTCCTCTTATTGTAATTAGATTATCGAGATAGATAATCTTGTTTAAAATATGGATCAGGAATAGGGAACCCTCTTCGAAGTCGCTGTAGTCTAGTAGGTGGTCTGTCGGTTTATTAGACGTAAGACCACGGTTCAAACCCCAGGTCTGACATCAAAACGAAAAATGAAAAAATATTTCTTCGTCGGCTTCCTCTCAGCAGATTTCTGGCAAAAACTCTGAGAGGAAATAAACTTGTAACGAAAAGTTTTCCAAAAATCTGTCGTTCGGAGTCGACTTTAAACTGTAGGCCCCGCCACTCACGTATAAAATTAGCACACACAACATGAGTGGTGTGAGAAGCTAAGCCGTAATCCTGACTGAAGGGTTGTAATGGCCAATGTATGTAATATGGAATCCTCTGTCATGAATTTGAATGATGATGATGATAATACATGAGTTACTTAACTTACCTTGCTTAACTAGTCATTACAACCCTTTAGTCAGGATTCTGAATTAGCTTCGCACGCCGCTCATGCTGTGTGTACTAATTTTTTACATGAGAGGCGGGATATACACTCTACAATCGACTCCGAACGACAGATTTTTGAGAAAGTTTTCATGACAATTTTATTTTACTCTCAGAGTTTTTGTCAGAAATCTGCTGAGAGAAACTCACTGAAAAAATATTTCCTCATATTCCTCCTTTTCTTTGATATAACTCAGCAGGGGTTTGAACCACAGGCTCCTTTTTAAAATTATATCGTATTTATGCACTTAAAATCCACTCATAACTAAATATCGTAATTAATCGCAATGAGAAAATAGAATTTCGATATTCAAATAAGCACCCCACTGTAGTAAATGTGATCAAAACGTGTGATTTATTTAAAAAAACATTGTGAAATGCGAAATGTATTGCCTACTTTAAGGCTTAACATAAATTTAATACAACATAATGACCTTTAACAGTAGGCTGATGTATTTTTTTCTTTCTTTTTTACTTTTTTCATCTTTTGCTCTACTGTTGTTGCTTTACAAAAACAAACAATATTTTGTAGTTAATTTGTTATTGTTGTAATTTAAGTTGTTTATTACACAGTTATTGGTATTTGACCAACTTAAAGCAAATGACATTGGCCAACACTTGCGTATTATTACAGGTGAAAAGTAAAAAACTACTAGAAACACCGGCAACAAATAGTTCTTTAAGCCAATTAGGGCTTATTATTTTTATTTAATTTTTTTGAATTTTTTTTACTTAAGACGTGTGCATACTTTAAATAATTTTTTTCGCATTTTTTACTTGTACTTAATATTGATTTTATAAGATACTTGGAAATATATTTCTTACACTCATAAACAGCGACAGACATTAAAGAAAGAGGGAAGAGATTGTAGCCAATTGTATACAACCGCTTATAAGACATGTCCTTGAAATTTTTTATGCATTTGAAGGACCAACTGACGCCATTATGTGCGTAGTATAACATCCTTGAAATATCCTCAAATGTCCTTTTCTGGCTGGAGCACATTCGAAATATTTGAAAATTTTGTATGACTCTAAGGCAAAAATCAAGCTGAATTTGACCAATGACATGACTTGGAGGACCGCTGTGCTAATTCGTTTGCACCTACGATTAAGAAAATTACAACCCTAATGGGTTTAAAACATAGAATATCCATGTGACATGAGTGTGACCTCAAATAGTTTGTGCGGAATATTCAATTGGTCAATTCACACAAGCCGTTGTATCGTTGTATTCATTGTATTGTTGGACGACTATACAACAGTGTAAGCTTGTTGTTGATAATTTTCATGTAAAAATCCGATACACTTATACACATTTTTTTCATATGTTTTTAAATGTTGTATTGGTTTCATGCTATCAAATTGTATGAATGCCAAAAATTGTGAAGAAAAATACGACATACGTTCACAAACAACTAAGTGTATTCAATACAACATACAGGATACAAAGTCGTGTGAATTGACCAAATGTGTTTGTAATGAGTGTGGCATATAGCGTCGTTCAGTTGAAAGCACAGGTCGTTGTTATCCGGATCATTCAATTCAGGCCAAAATAAGTTGGAAATCATGCATCCATAGTGCTCGCCGTTTAAAGTCATGGCTTGGTTAACTTTGTTCTCTACTATAACTTGGATACATGGCGCCGCCAAAACCAAAAAAAAACAGGCTTTTTTTCGGCGTCTTTCTCTCAGCAGATTTCTTGCAAAAAACTCAGACAGTAAATAAAAAATTGCCATGAAAATTTTCTCAAAAATCTGTCCTTCGGAGTCAACTTTAAACTGAAGGTAACCCCACTCATGTATAAAATTAGCACACGCAACATAAGTGATGTGAGAAGCTAGGCCGTAATCCTGACTGAAGAGTTGTAATGACCAATACTGAATGTATTTATGTATATAGACCACACCGTCAGGCCAAAACTCACACCAAACACTGGCTCTTCGGAATGCATAGGACGCTTTTGGTTCTCTTGTGGAAATTCGAAAATTTTTTATTTGTCCACGTACCCATTCATTCCGAAATTAGGCCCTTAGGACCATATGCCAACTGCTCCACAGACCATTCTGCGAATATATATTGTTGTCTTTGGACGTCATGGAGAGTCTCTTAGGGTCACTTGACAGATGCTGCAGATCCCATTTAAAGAATACATACATCGTTGTCTATTGACGTCATCTAGATCTGTTTGTCCCATGAGCTTATTGCCTAAGCTTACCACTGCAGCTTCCTTCTAATGTCCCACACCTTATCCACAAGTTTCTCAGATGTTTTTGACATGAAAGACATGAGGTTAACTGGTCTAAAGGGATTTATGTGTGCATTGTCCATTTTTGTCCACTTTAAGGGCCTTTATTATAACTTGACGTTAACTCATTATTATAAGCGAACAGTAAAGTAGAAGTGAACGTTAAGCTAAAGGGCGGATCATCCTACCTTTAACTTTTAAAGTTAAGTTTATGTTAAAACTTGCCATATTATATATTATCTTCAATATGGCAACTTCAAACTTGTGTGAGGAAACACAACAATAAAGAAAGAGGCCCTCGTTGCCACTGCGTTTAACAAAAACTTGTTTAATTGAGCAGTTTTATCGACATTGTTCCGGCACTGCCATATTTTTGAAAAAGTTGACTTTATTTTATCATTAGGTTGTAATAACGAAAATAAGTTAAAGGTGACTTTAACTTTAGCTAAAGTTAACTTTAACTAAACCCAAGCTAACGGTCCTAAGGCTGATGTTTGACATTAAGCAAGCGTGTTGATAAAGTCTTTACAAAATAATTTTAATCTCGGCGATAAAGGCTATAATTTGCCCTTTTTGTTACCAAAAAACGACAGAAAAATTTCTTACTTTAATCGGAAATTTATTGCTTAAAAAACAAAAACAATAAATGTCAACCTTAAATGACATTTCTAACCCGGAAGTAGAAAAGTGTTCCACCATACACTGTTTTGTTTGTTCTGCCAGTTAAAAAACAATAAAAAATATAAAAAAAGTTTTAAATTCTTGTATCAGTTTTTCAACACTGCAAACCTATACTGCATCACTGAGCAGTTTTTGTGACCCTAAAATGTGCTGGTATTTGTTTGTTTTTTCGAAAAGAAGAAGAGGAAAACAATACAAAAACAAAACGATGAATGCATAGAAAAACTAGAATGAAAAAACTGTTAAGCATTATTTAGTAATAAATATGGCTGGCACACTTAAAACACACGCTTACGCACAAATCTCTACATTTTTAACACTTGCCTACAAAAAAAATAAAAATTTAAACAAAAATCTTAAGACAGAGAACAACAACAGCAAAATTAAAAGCAATAGGAAGAATAAAAAGAAGAAAAACAAAAAAAAAAAATAATGCCGGTAGTGTCGGCGTCAGACAACTTGTTAAGATCCACTTATTTTACATTTCTTACGTACTTTTTCTTCTTTTATTTTTATTGTTCTTGTATGTCTTTGTTCCAAATGCAAGCAAGCCAGCAAGCGACAGCCCAAACGACCGACCCATACGCAGTGACAAGAATTCTTTAGGAAAAGTATGAAAATTTTAAATGCAAAACAAATACAGTGGGGTGCGAGGGTGGCACAGATGTAAGGGTTACAGTAAGAACGCATTAAACACCCATAACCTTCAACTGCCGGCATTATCAACCCTCCCCCTAACCAACACCTTTCATATTTTCTTTTTCCTTTTTTTGTTTTTTTATTCTCAATCGTCCTCCTTCTACTTGTGCTCGAAACCTGCTTTTCGTATTTGAATGAAAATTGTGTTCGTTTGTCTGGGATTTACTTTGTCGCCGAATATAAAATAAAAAAAAAAGAAATTGAAAAAGAAAAGAGTATAACAATGGAATTGTGCGGCACTAAAGGATATGAAAACGAAGAAAAGTAATTTGCAAGAAAAGGATCTTAAAGGGAACACAGTATGTAGTGGTTTAGAGTGCGTACTTTGAAATGAATTCGATATGTTGCACGCATATGGCCTAGAAAAGTTTTACAGTGTAAAGAGGTGTTAGCACCAACTAGCTAACAACAACACACTTTTCTTTACAACAATAGGGCGCCATCAGCTTTATTACCCATTCTTTATTAGTAAAGTCCGAAGTTTCAGTGTTCGAAGTCACTGTGGTTATCGTTGCACTTTTTATTACAACTCTCGGTTAGCTAACCACATTGACTAACTGGCAGCTGGCTTGCCGTGGCTGCTGCATTGCTGTTTAATAGTGTGCATGATTCTGCGCCGTAAAGAAATACGGGGAGCATGAGCGACTTGGTTGGTGAGCACAAGTTTCATCGTACGGGAGAGACCTATGCTACTCAATTGCCTATTGAGGCCTATCGATCCTGTTTAGGCCTCTTAATTTTTGTCAATCTGATGGTAAACTACAGTTGCAATTTGAATCAATTGCGATGATGTTGCAGGAAAAATATTCGAATCAATAAGTGTCATACACTGAGTTACATACGTGCATACATACATAATTTATCATTACAACTCTGAAATCAGGTTTAGGACTTAGCTTCTCACACCACTTTATGCTGTGTGGGTTAATTTTTATACATGAGTGCCGGGATCTACAGTTTAAAGTCGATACCGAACGACAGATTTTTGAGAAACTTTTCATGCCAATTTTATTTACACTCAGAGGTTAGCCTTAAATCTACTGAGAGGCAGTCACCGGAGAAATGATTTTTCATATTTCATTTCGTTGGAGATGTCTGACCTCTGGTTTAAGCCGTCACCTCTACTAGACTATACACTGTGTTGCAATATTTAAAGTCCTACAGGTATACTTGCAAGAGGGAATTTTCGTAAAAATATTCATCACACATTTAAGTCAAGGTTGTAATCCTTTTTTCGTGTTCAACATATGATATCTGTAGTGTGTTTGACTAGTCGAAGTTGCCATACCCTTTGTATGCAACTTAATATCAACACATTCTTGTTTGATATTGTCGACACTGCATAAATGTTGGGACAGCGTGTATTATGCTTTCTCAGCATATTCCCACCAAATACATACATAGTGTGCTAGAATTAAGAATTTAGCCTACTTTGATTTTGCCAGCAACCATAACAATCACGGTTGCAAGGCGAAGTTTGAATAGAACTCTTGTAGTTTTTAATACGCTTACAAGCCCTACAATTTATTGATTAATTCTGGAAATACATACAAATGATTGATAAAATTGCTGTGCATTTTCATATAAAATCTTATTGATATTGCAAGACAACCCTCGTATATTCATATTAGAACCAGCTAAATTGTATGAAACTGTGTTTTTTTCTCTCTATGATATCTTTTAAATTAATTGCCACAAGACAACCCTCGTATATTAAAATCCGAATCAGCTAAACTGTGTGAAACTGTATTTCTTTTTTTCCTTCGATCTCTGTTAAATCAATTGTCGCATCTAGTTTTTGTGTAGAACTCTTCCAATGTGTGCAGTTTATAATAGAACAAGCTGTAGCTGTGTGTATGTGTATGTGTAAGCATGCATGTGTGCAAATATTAAGTTAATAGGAAAATTGCTTACAAGGATAAAAAAAAATCTTCCGACGCATGCTGTCAAAACAACCCCTTTCTAGCAGTCTGTAAAACGGCTTCATTGTGTCTATTGTTAACAGCTGTTTGCCGCACCGCCTTCATCCGTTTTTTTTTTGTTTGCACAGAAGGTGTTAAAAGCGTTGGCAGTAATAAATTTTTTACTGGAAACGAAACAAAAACAAGACAAGATGTGTAGGAAAGTACTTTTGCATACTTTCTAGATACTTTTTATGCAGCCTTTTTAGGTGTTTTTCTCCCTATCCTCTTGAGTTTATTTTCCGTTTTTTTTTTGCTGCATAAATTTGCATCTTATTTACGTGCGATAAAGTCTGAAGGTTTTTAACCACAGCTGTCAACGTAAATCAATTTTTGTACTCAGGTTTTATTTTTATTTTTTCTCTTTTGTTTCTTTTATTGGGTTTTTATTTCATTACTCCACGTGACATTATTTTCAAATGGTAGTCGAAGGTAATGGTGGACTTGCATACAATGAATGCAATTTTCTGTTTAAATAGTTGAAAAACATGACAAATATTTAGAGTAGGTTTGCGTGAAAGTAAGGAGCCAAATATGGCACTGAAAGAAAAGTGTTGCTAAGGGTTGTGG
The DNA here is from genome assembly GCA_958299815.1 of Sarcophaga carnaria. Lineage (NCBI taxonomy): Eukaryota > Metazoa > Arthropoda > Insecta > Diptera > Sarcophagidae > Sarcophaga > Sarcophaga carnaria. The sequence continues at coordinate 42,823,488 of OY283150.1, forward strand.
AATGGTAATGTTTGCACCTTAAACTCACTTGTACTGCTAGCTGTGTGAATCAATTCAGCATGTTTATGCTATAACTGTGAGACTCCTTGCAGTAGCATCGTGTTGTGTTTAAAGCAGTCGACTCGAAGAAGATAACATTAAGAACGCACATTAGATGACTGTTAGGCTGTTCCTGTTCTTTAGAAAGATCCGAACTTAATAGCCAACATTTACTAATCATTAGTTTTACAACATGTTGGGAACGCAGACAGATGGATCTGCACCTTTTTAAGTGTCAAAACCTAAGTAATTAAACCGAAGCTATGCAGGAGACGGCTTGTAACAGCTTTCTGTTAATTTAAAAGCAATGAAAGGCACTAACAAGAGCGCTAAACACTGGAGAACGTATTTCACATAAAAGAAAATGTCCTTTGTCTTTCGCTATGATTTTAGATATGAAAATACTCTCTTTATGCACCGATATGTACTAAGAATGAAAGACAATACAACTCATTCCATGGTTAGTATTTGGAGTACCTATCCACTACTCACAGTCGGCATAATATCACACTTAAGTTTGAGCTTGAAAGAGAACCATAATATAGCCACGTCTTTCAAATCTAGTTGGACGCGTAAGAGTATATCTCACTTATACTTTCCCATTCTTATAAAAGGGAACCTGTAAAGTGTAAGCGTATTCCTGTGAGAACATTCTTCGTCGATTGAAACAAATGGAAAGGCGAACGAAGCAGAAATTCGTAAACAAAATCTTCTGAATAACTTCCAATTGAGGTTGTGGCGTATTATTATTATTCCTTTTAGAATGTAATTGCTTCAGTTTTGGTTGCATATTTCGTTAGTGTTAAAATTATTTTCCGTTTAAAACGAACCAACTATGAGTTTGGCACCCTTCTGGTGCCACCAATTACACACCATTTGTCGGATTATTCGCATTTTACATCGATTTTTTAGGCTTCGGTTCATTTTTTCTTTTTGACTTCACTCGAAACCTACTCATTTTTAAGACGATTAAAGCAGCATTTCGAATAAGTAAAGTATTAGCAAGTCGCTGTAGTGTAGTTGATAGTGAGTTGCTTGGTCCGTAGTACAACCCCTGGCTCATGCAGCTCGAGCAAAACGAAGTAAAAAAATATAACTTTCGGTGATTTAATGGAAAAACTCTGTAAACTGAGTAAAAAATTAAATTAAACCTTTTTTAAATCTGTCGTTCAGGGTCGACATTAAACAGTAGATCCCACCAATTGTGGATAAAATTAACACACACAACATGAATGGTGTAAGAAGCTGTAGTAAACCTGAATAAATGGTTGTTAAGAGCAATAAAGTAAGTAAACTTTTAGGACTTCAATCAGTACGACACAAACTAAAGTAGTTTTTACATACATAATTGGCCTTTACTACCCTTCAGTCAGGATTACGGCCAAGCTTCTCACACCACTCATGTTGTGTGTGTTAATTTTAAACATGAGTGGTGGGACCTACAGTTTAAAGTCGACTCCGAACGACAGATTTTTGAGAAACTGTTCATGGCAATTTTTATTTACTTTCAGAGTTTTTGCCGGAAATCTGCTGAGAGGAAGTCGCCGAAGTTGGCCACCAATGGTCCAATTATGCCTCTGGACCAAAATCTGCACCAAACAGTGACTCGTTTTGGGTGCGTCGGCTTTTCAATGTATGCGTGCGGGTTTTCTGTGCCCAAAATGCGATAATTTTACTTGTTTACATACCCGCCAATATCAAAATGAGCTTCATCTAAAAAGATGATTTTTTTTTTGCCAAAATCGGCATCTTCTGGTGTAGGCTACTGCATGACCAGCCGAGGCAGCCATTTGAATGAAATTATTTTCCATTATTAACCGGAAGGATTGTACTTTCAAATAAAAAAAAGAAATTTGAGAAAATATTCAGTAGTTTTTTTTAAAGCTTTTTAAAAAAAAAAGATATATGGCGGACCCTTTAGATGAGTGTAGCTGTGTAGCCCCGTTAAATTAAAATTCACTTAACTGATTGATTAGCTTTGTAGTATTTTTAATTTTGTTTTCTTCATAAAAACAGTTAATTTGCAGACTTATCAACACTTGTAGGTATCTATGAAGGTACCGTACGTATACCAAGCCAAACAATGCCTAGATCCATGGAAATCGTATGCAAATGGGTGTGACAAAAAATAAATTGAATTTGTTTTCCAAAAATATTTGAAAATGCAACAAATATTGTATGAAAATTTTTTATTTGCAACATATGTCTGCATACTCAAGATATACTCACTCACTCACTTACAATGTATTACAAATAATGTCTGCATCTCTGTGTGTCTGTATAAACAGTATTTGTGTCATGAAATATTTATATATTCTTGGCTATCAATGAAATATTTACAAAACTGTATATAAATCTGTGTATAAATGAATGTGTATGTATGTATGTATGTATTTGTGTGTGTGTGTGTTTTATAACTGAATTATATTTTAATATTTATTTAAAGGTACTCGTATAGCAAGCAGCAGACACTATTGTGTAAAGTTTAAAAGCAAAAAAAAAACAAATTTTTTCGTTAAAATATCGTCAAATTTAAATTGACCCACTTAATCAGTAAGTAAGTATGATAAGTGAGTGAGTGAGTGAGTGAGCCAGTGAGTGAACGAATAGTATTCGAATCTACATTATTTGCATATCGTTGTTCATTTACATATGAAACGTATATTTTTGAGTTATTGAATAAATTTATCAATTCTCCCTCCTCTTTCTCTCTCTCTCTCTCTCTCTCTCTCTCTCACTCTCTTTTCCTTTTGCAGTGATTTCAAATTTTTTATACAACTTAAGTACGAGGGTTTCTTTATTCTATTGTTCTGGTAGTCTTGTATTTTTACATATTTTTTGTGGGTTTTTTTTTATTTTTTGTCGATTGCCTTTGAAAAGAAATATTTGTAACCAATACGATATTTATACCTTTTAACTGCAGCACCACTGCACTTGTACTTGTTATGCGATAGTCTGTCTGCCCTACTAAATTATATACAGGCAATGGTCGTTTAGTAATATAGGCTGGCATTTTAAGATTTTTATAAAAATGTTAGAAGGATGTTTTTGGCACAGAAATCTATTTTGGCAGTATATCTTCAATAAATTTTAAAAAGAATAAATAAAGTCGCCGTAGTCTAGTCGGCAGATTGTTGAATCAGACATCTCAATATAACGATAATTGAAAAAAATTTGTTTTCGCAGACTTCCTCTCATCAATCTTCAGGCAAAAACTATGAGAGTAAATAAAAATTGCAACGATGAACTGCTCAAAAAATGTTTCCTTCGGAGTCTGCTTTAAATTGTAGGCCCTGCCACAAATGGATTGTAATTGTAAAGCTGTGTAAAGGATTGTAGTGACAAATTGTGATTCAAAGAACTTTGTTTATGTCGTATATGCTTGTTGAAGGTTTATTTGAACACAGTTTCGCTGCTGTACACATAAAGCCTTTATACATACGTGGTTGCCTTAAAATTAGAAACAATGTTTCTGGAACAGATGAAGTCGCCGTGGTCTAGTAGGTAGTGTGTTGGCTTATTAGACGAAAAGCCAGGTTCGAGCCAGACACAAAATAAAATACAAAAAGTATTCCTTCTGCGACTTTCAGCAGATTTCTGGCAAAAACGCTGAGAGTAAATAAAATTGCCATGAAAAAGTTTCTCGAAAATCTGTCGTTCGGAGTCGACTTTAAACTGTGGGTCTCACCACTGATGTATAAAATTAACGCACACGACATAAGTGGTGTGAGAAACTAGGTCGTAATCCTAACTGAAGGGTTGTAATGACCAATTATGTATGTATCTTTCTGGAAGAGAGTTCTCTGGAGTGACGAATCTAAGTTTAATTTGTCCCAATCTGATGGAAAAACGTATGTAAAACGTACTCTAAACAAAGCCTTTGATCCCAGGTACACAGTGAAAACTGTAAAACAAATTAACATGTATGTTTGCTAGGTCGTTTCTAATTATAAGGCCACCAACATACATAAATGATCACTGCAACCTTTAAATCTGGTTTACGACCCAACTTCTCACACCACTTATGCTGATTGTGTTAATTTAATATATGAGGGGAGGGACCTACAGTTTAAACCCGACTTTGAACGACAGATTTTTGAGAAACTTCTCATGGCAATTGTATTTACTCTTAGAGTTTTTGTCAGAAATCTGCTGAGAGGAAGTTCTATTAAGACAACACACTACCTACTAGACTACGACTAACTTCACATGTAAATCTTACTTTTAATAAATTCGTGGGATTTCCTTCTTGTTTACATACGATGTGTGAAGTGATTTTCGTTTCTTCTGGAACATACAGAAGGCTTTGAAGGAAAAATTTAAAATAAAAACTTTTGCCACTAAGGTGCTTTCTTTGATTGGACTCTTGGTGCCTTTTGCTTTTGCTGAGTGTGTAATTTAAAAAGCTAGTTTTCAAGACATGGTTTTTATCATTTTAGAGATTAAACTTCCAATATCAATGCCCATTTAGTGGTTAAACGAAAGCGCATAAACAATAAAAAATTGCATAACTGCCCACTGAAATTTCTACCGAAAATGTTCCATCGATTTCAACGTGGGAAAAGAGGTAAATTTTTAACACATCCCGGTCAGTCAACAAAAAGTTTTAGGAGTTTTGTCCTACTCAAACAGAGCCATTAAGAAGCACCAGAACAGAGATTTTATAATGTTAGATTTGCAACACAAAACAAGTAATTTAGCTATTACATCCATTGAAATTAAGGGATTTTGAAAGACGATTTAGTATGACCGTATGATTGAAGTCGCCGTGGTCTAGTAGGTAGTGTGTTGGCTTATTAGACGAAAAGCCAGGGTTCGAGCCGACTTCCTCTCAGCCGATTTCTGGCAAAACTCTGAGAGTAAATAAAATTGCCATGAAAAGTTTCTCAAAAATCTGTCGTTCGGAGTCGACTTTAAACTGTAGGTCCCGCCACTCATGTATAAAATTAACACACACAACATAAGTGGTGTGAGAAACTAGGTCGTAATCCTGACTGAAGGGTTGTAATGACCAATTACGTACGTTACGTACGTATTTAGTATGACCGAAATAATGCATGCATACAAGGGAATACTTAGTATAACGTGAAATGAGAAGATTTGCAGGAGATCTTTACTGAACAGAATCGTACTCAGTTGAATCGAAAATTCCCCAGAATATGCGATAAGACATGAATCCGTAATATTCCATAACGACAACACTGCCAGACAGACAAATGAAAGTTTCTGTTTCAACTTGTCGTTTATCATAAAATGATCCTTTTTGTCCTTGTTTATGAACATATTTTGAAGCCACACAGAAGCTGAACATTTTCTCCGGATTCCTTTGGAAATTTTTTGCATTTAGACCAGGTTAGTTAAGGTGTTGCCTTATCGGAAAGATAAGTTGCACTGAAGTCTGTTAAGAAAAGAAAAATACAAGAATGTAGGGCATTCCGTGGGTTACCTTATAACACTGCAATATTTCCAGTCATTTACTATGACTTTTTTATTGTTGTTTGCAATAATATTTCCTTTGCATCAACGCAAAATATTTTTTGTTTTTCTGTCTCTCTCTCTCGCTCTCGTTAGCCCTTTTGCCACCGGCAATTAGTGCCAAACACCACAGTAGGGCTTCCCTTAATAGGTCTCTGCCACTTGCAACATACATTTCTGTTGTTACTTGTAACGTTCGTTATAAATTTTTTTGTTTCTTTTTTTTTTTGTTGCTTTTTTTTGTATTTTTTAGTTTTGACAACCTGTTACGTTTAAGACAAGAATTCAGTTGAAAAAAAAGGAAAAATTTGTTGCAAGTAAAAAGCATTGTTCGTGTCTGTCTGTCTGTCTGGGTCTTATTTTCGTGTTATTGTTGACTGTTTTACTATTTTTTTCCTGTACTTGTTGTTGTTGTTATTTTATTATAACCATTTATGTTTTAGTTTTTTTTTAGGATTTCGTTTCATATTTTTTATTTATTGGCAGTTGCAGTTTTGAGCATGTATGAGTGTTTTAGTTTTTTTTTTTTTTTGTTTTAAATGTAAATGACCATAAATATTTGCATACACAATTTTTCATGATTCTTTTATTTTTTTTCCATTTCTATAGTCTTTTGATTTTCCTCATATTTTTCACAATTTTTTTTTCAAATTTGTTTTCAAAACTTTCCTCTTTTTTTAATATTTTTCCCCCATTTTAATTTGTTTCTATTCGGCCAGCAGTTTTTCGCATTCTTATGCATTTTTTTCCAGTGTTTAGTTTTTCGTTTGTAGTTCTTTTGTTCAAACACATGAACATTTTTTTTTCTACCACAAAATATGTTATTCGTTTAAAGGCAACGGCCAGAATTTTTATAGTCTTTTAAGTAATATCGTAATAAAAAATAAAACGATGTAATTATAATAATTAAAATAAAAATAAAAAAACTACGGTTATATATGCTAAATAAAAAACAAATTAAATTAAGTGTGCTTGACCAAAATCGTTACCGCAGGTTCCTATTTAGCACTACTGTGTGAAAAATCAAAAAAAAAATCGAAAACAATTTCAAGAAATAATTTCCAGAGTTTAAGATTAATTTCAAAAACAGAAAATAAATTTTCAAATTAAAATGCAATAAAAAAAAACAGCAAATAACTGTATATGGGTAAGTGGCAACAAAAAAGTTCTTCAAATAAAATATTTAAAGGCGAATCAACAAACTGGGAATCCATTCCCATACGTCTTTCGTCAAATATTGTTTATTATGAACACAATCTCAGGCCAGACATCAAAACAAAATACAAAAGTTTTTTCCGGCGACTTCCTCTCAGCAGATTTCTGGCAGAAACTCTGAGAGTGAAATAAAATTGGCATGAAAAGTTTTCTCAAAAATCTGTCGTTCGGAGTCGACTTTAAACTGTAGGTCCCGCCACTCATGTATAAAATTACTACACACAACATAAGTGGTGTTTGAAACTAGGTCGTAATCCAGACTGAAGGGTTGTAATGACCAATTATGTATGTTATGTGTATGTATGAATACAATTAGTTACACGGTTGAGTCTTGAGGTACTCGAAACCATCTAGTTAACCTCTGAAACAAGCATGTCCCTTCAAGGACTGTGATTCCTTAACTTCTATGTTCCAAAACCTGACGAAAGTTTTTGAAGGTCTGCCGAACATTTTCAGTGAGCTTTTTATTTCATCTATGCTTCTTCTTCTACTTAATTGGTCCATATAACTATTTACTCAATATCACAACCTAGCTTCACATACCACTCACATCACACTGTGTGTGCCATGCCGTACAATTTAATGTCGACTTCGGGCGACAGATTTTTGAGAAACTTTACGTGGCAATTTTATTTTACTCTCAGAGTTTTTGGCCCAAGACTGCCGACAGGAAGTTATCACAGAAAAAAAATTGTTTAATATTCCATTTTCATTTCAAGTTGCTTGAACCAGGGGTTGAATTGCGTGGTGCAAACCGAAATGTAGTGCAAAGTCTATAATGAGTCTGTAGCGTAGCATATTTTATATAATTAGAATCTATTGTTGCAGATTACTTTGTAAGTATTTCTAAATAAAGAATCGTTATAAGTCATAAAAATGGCCCAATTTATGGAATTCACAAAGTCTAGTTATCCGCCACACTTTCACAAAGAGAAGCCATATTTATACACGAGCATTGTGATCATATACAGACTTGATAGTCTCTACAATGCTTCGAAGCACCCAGTCGGTCGATCGTGGTACTCATAATCACATAAACATGGCATGAAAAATTGTCGTGTTTGAATCAGAACATTTGTTGTAAGTTTTGAATAAATATTAACGATTTTTTCGATTGTAAAACGATAATGACGTTTAATAAGGGACTTACGCGATCACACAAGTCGTACATGACAGGTTTCTGTGTACAAGAGAAGGATAGTATCGCGTAAACTAAATATGTAAAGAGAGCATACGACTTTGAGAGATGGAAACTTGGCAGTCGTACGACCCTTTACCTTCTTTGAAATTTTTTAAAAAACAATTACACTTCCGTGCATTCAGAATTTTCTTTATATCGCTAGTTTCCTAAACATTTAAAGGCCAAAAAAATTGTGAGTAAAAAAAAATGTCCATTAAAAGTTCTAAAAAAAAGTTGTCGTTCGGAGTCGACTTTAAATTGTAAGTACCACCACTTGTGTATAAAACACACACAACATAAGTGGTGTGGGAAGCTAGGCTGTAATCCTAACTAAGGGTTGTAAAGACCAATTATGTATGTAGGTAGGTAGGTAGGTAGAAATGGCTGTCCCCTCGATGGAGTCATGAGCGGACACACTTAGGCCGCACACAGGGCCCATTGTGATACCACAGTTCCTCATTTCCCCTATTCCAGGAACCATTCGGAGCTTCAGATGAAGCGACTCAGGCTGGCAATTTCCATACATGACATTTCATCCATATCCTCCATGTAGTAGGCACCTCTTCCTACTCCGACTAAGTCACGGACATGTGCACAATAGGTGAACAATAGTCTCATCTTCGTCTTCATCTCCACAGCTTCTGCAGAAATCATTTGCAAGGAGTCTAAGACCAAAACGCCTCGCATGCGCTCCTATACTGAAATGCCCCCGTAATAACCCCAATAACAGTGCTGAGCCTACTTCTTTGGAGCTTAAGCAGAGTCGCTGTGCGACTCCTATCCAGCTTCGGCCAGATCTTTTGTGCCTCTCTACCCTTATCCGAAGTTGCCCACATTCTGTTGACGAGATCTACGGTTGCATTGTCAATTATAAGTTTGTAGATCCCCAAAGGGATTAACAACATAGAGTATTCATCAGAGAGTTTGATGGTCGTGTCCCTTCTGGCCAGTTCATCCGCTCTGCAGTTGCCAGGAATATCATTATGTCCCGGTACCCATGTGATACAAACATCATATCGGTTCGCTATCTCATAGAGATATCTGCGACATTTGCACAACGTCTTGTAGCTTATTACACTGGAATCCAATGCCTTGATAGCTGCTTGGCTATCGGAAAGTATGATGATTTTTCGTTCGTGAACATTTTTATCCACAATAATTTTCACCGCAGCCTGAATTGCTGACCCCTCCGCCTGAAAGACGCTGCAATGATCTGGTAGCCTTATAGACTTGGATATTCCGATTGATTCCGAATAGATACCAATGCCAACGACTCTTCCAGTTTGGAGCTATCGGTGTAAATTTTTGCGGAGTCCCTTGGGAGGTTCACTGAACCACTCCTCCGGAATAAATGTCCCATAGAATTATGTATGTATGTGATATTGTTTCTAAGACAGAATCTTATAGAATTTCTGCTCTAGTAAGGTAAAATTTGTTCCCTTGCCGGATTCGTAACTTAGAATCATATTCGAGATATATGTCGGAATCGATCATTAACTGTAGGTCCTGCCTCTCATGTATAAAATTAACACACGCAACATAAGTGGTATGAGAAGCTAGGTCGTAATCCTGACAACATAATTGGTGTGTAATCAGGTCGTAATCCTGACTGAAAGGATGTAATGCAAAATTATGTGTCAATCCGTTTTTTAACGAAATGCTTTGCATCACTCAATTCCCTTGGCTGCGAATGGCAAACGCATTCCCTTAAGTGTCAAATGTACACACTACACCCTAGCCTAAAATGGTGCCCAGTCCTTTCTTATCTTTGGCTTTCGTGCCTGTGTGATTAAAATACTTAAGAGATGTGAATACATAAACTCGCAGTTTAGCTTAAATCTGATAATGAAAATGAGAAAATCTTATTGCGGGTACCTCATAAAGTTTTAACGTACACTTCATTGCCGCCAGTTATCAGTTGTAAATCACTTTATCATTAAATGTAAAAAGTTTCCATTTTAATAAACATCTCAAACTGTTTTTTTATTATCCACTTAACCTGTTTGAAACACAGAAAGACAATTTTGTTGACAATTGTTAACACAGACATTTAATTTCAATTATTTCATCAATTCAATAAAAAATAATGATTATTGTGCTCCATCCTCCATCTAATGAAAGATAAAATGAAAGAATTACAAAAAAAAATTGCGAAAAGGATTTTGGCCAACTGTTAGATGGAATTGCAAGAACAAAAGGAGACAACCATAGAAAATGTTAAACGATATTGTTAACAATTATAATTTCATTGAAAGACAAAAATTAAATTCAACAAGAGTTAAAGGTTAAACAGATAACAATGAAATTGTGGCACAAAACAACAACAACAATGACTTCTTTTTTTAATTTTTTTGGGGAGCACTGGAAACAATAGAATTTTTATTATTATGCTGTATACATAGCTTCGCTCATTCGTTGCTATTGTTGTGGCATATGAATAAATTAGTCACTTACTTGCTACACTTTATGCTTCTTTATGCAACATTTTAATTTTTTTTTAAATTTTTCTACTGATAGTATTGGTTATTGTTGTTGTTGTTGTTATATTGTTGCTTGATCATTGTAAACATTGGCAACAATTTGAAGAAAATTGGCTGCCAACTTAAAATACAACCAAGCAACCAGCCTACTATCCAGCGTTTGAATGAATGAATTCTGGAATCCAACAGAAAGAAAAAAAAACGGCATTTTGATGTTTAAAGCTCCTGCTCGGTTTGTTACTCTGTTGCTGATGTTGCTGCTGCTTGATAAACATAGCCCCTGGTGGGTAAAACGATTATTTACAAAACACAACAACAGCAACAGAGGAATAAGAAAATTAACAAAAAAAAAAGAAAAAAGAAACTATCCTACTAGGGTTGCATGGTGGCTTTAAAAAAAAGCAGCAGAAACAATAGCAAATATTACAGAAAAAATTGGAAAAAAAAATTGAAAAAAAAATCACTAAAGTCGAGCAACTTTAAAGGCATCAGAACTATTTGAATAGTGGAACTCTATGCAGCAGGAGCATTTAATAGGTTTACGCAAAAAGAGGGTGTTATTTTTTGATCGGTTTAATGGTTTTCAAATGCTAAAATTTTAACAAAATCGTTCCATTAAAAGATGGTGCGGTGGCCTGAGGACTACATGGCATACTTACTTACAACCCTGTACTTATTCACGACTACAACCTAGTTTCTCACACCACATATTTTGTGCGCGTTAATTCCATCCAAGAGCAGCGCAGCCTACTATTTAAAGTCCGCTCCGAGCGACAGATTATTGAGAAACTTCTCATGGCAATTTTACAGTTTACTCCCAGAGTTTTTGCCATGTTCGTATTTCCTTTTGTTCGAGGTGTCTGGGCTAGGTTTTGAACCATGGTATTACGTCGTAATAATTCTACTAGACATGGCGTAGATTAGACGTGAATCTGTTGGTCTTTGTAAGGTCGAAAAGCAAGTTAAATAGCATGAGATGGGTTCAGCTGGAAGAATCTAATTGAAGCAATTTGCTCTCAATTTATAGAATATGGTTACATACATACATACATAATTGGTCATTACAACCCTTCAGTCAGGATTACGACCTAGTTTCTCACACTACTTATGTTGTGTGTGTTAATTTTATTCATGAGTGGTGGGACCTACAGTTTAAAGTCGACTCCGAACGACAGATTTTTTGAGAAACTTTTCATGGCAATTTTTATTTACTCTCAAAGTTTTTGCCAGAAATCTGCTGAGAGGAAGTCGCCGAAAAAATAATTTTTGTGTTTTGTCCTTGATGGCTGGCCTGGGGCTCGAACCCTGGCTTTGCGTCTAATAAGCCAACACACTATCTACTAGACCACGGCGACTTCATGGTTACATGTTCAACCTAAATGTTGATTCCTAATGTTCCTGATTAAACAGCAAGCCAAAGCTAAGTTCTGTGATCACAATTTTTGATGTGCTACTGATTTTATCTTGATCAATCTCAGCGGGCCTTCTTTGCGTTTTCCAGATGTTGGTTCCTTCTTTTGTCTGATGATGATTTCTCTCTGCCTCTGGTCTTCTTAAAATGTGGTGAATTCAGTTCCATGGGACAATACAATACCAATCGAATGGACAGATCTCCCGATGGTTCCAATCACGTCTTTTTATATTGATTTACGTGGTGTAGAACTCGATAACAATGTTTCATTGCAGGCGTCGCAGTCTAGTAGGTACTGTGTTGGCTTATTAGAAGTGAGACTTTGTTCAAACACCAGTCTAGACATCTGAAACAAAATGAAAAATAAACAAAAATTTCTTCGGCGCCTTCCTCTCAGCAGATTTCCGGTAAAAACGCTGAGAGAAAATAAAATCCCAAAGAAAAGTTTCTCAAAAATCTGTCATTCGGAGTCGACTTTAAACTGTAGGCCTCGCCACTCATGTATATAATTAAAACACACAACATAAGTGGTGTGAGAAGTTATGTCGTAATCCTGTCTGAAGGGTTTTAATGACCAATTAAGTTGATACACACTCATAATCAAATTGCAGATCTTTTTTCTCGGCTTGTTCTGGGTATGAAAATCATAACACTTGTTAAGACTTCTATCATGCAAATCAATTCTTCTCACTTTTGCCTACCAAAATAACAACCCATCTCAGGGAACACTCTGTATAATGAAGCTATTTGTTCTCGGTTAGTTGGAAATTGCCTGCAAATAATGGAAAGAACACAGAGAAGAAGAAAAAAGAAAATTGTTAAGCAAAGAAGAGGTTGAAATTTAGCTGTAAGCACCAAATTATTCTTTATTTTTCTCTCGTACTCTTTCTTTTGTATTCCTTATGGTTACAATTGGTTATTGGCTTATTTACCATAAACGTATTACACTCACTCACGTATACGTACGTAGTTACGTACGTACATAGTAGATTCCTTAGGAGGTGTCATTTATAGCAATTGTCCATCTGCCACTCTAGATACAGTTGATGCAATGTTGACATGCACTACTCCCTGTCACCGCTATGATATGCCCAATATGCCCCAAACGCAATTGAACTCTCAGAGAACGTCTTTTACTCTCTCTCTAGCCGCATTTAAATACCATTCAACAATAACAACAACAACATGTACTAGTTTATATACGTTATGTTACGTTACAATTTGATAGATTAGCTGCTACTTTTGGTTCTACTGTATGTGAAATGACTGACAGATCAGACCCAGTAACAGCAATAGCAACAGCAACAGTAGTAGCAACATCAGCATGAGCATCAGTATCTGTATCGCTATTAACATTTACATTAACAATCATCTTGAATTGCAACAGCAAGCAGCAAGCAACAGCAGCAGCACTTTGCTCAATAAATGTTACAAAATTATCCGTTGTTCGGTTCTGTGCTGTTCTGTTCTTTTCATTTCTTAGCCGTGTGGGCAATTGTGTGGCATACCACAACAACACCAACAACAACAACAACAATGACAGCAACAAGAGCAACATCTTGTAGAAATGCGGTAGTGAGTAGAGTCTTAACAACTGCCCAACAACAATAGGCAAATAATCCACAACCTACAAACATACATATTTATTGTATCCGATTTGATTATTTCTTCTTTGCTCTCCATTCATCGTTCGTTTTTAGGATTTTAAACTGGAACTTTTGTTGCAAGTAGTTATAGGCAATGCATGCCAGCAACAACACTAACAACTAACCATTCCTCTAATGACAACAATAAGAAGATAAAGAGCGTAATAAGAACAACCATCATCCACCATCCTTTACATTGGGCACATCGACAATATAATACAAGGAGCAACAGTAACACAAAACAACGCAAATGTAAAATATTCAGAATCAAATTATTTCGTTTGTTTGGATGTGTGTGTGTGTGTCGTTGTGTTGTACATTTAAAGAAAACAAAACGCTTAAACAATAACACTTAATAGATCCAAATTAAGGGGGATTCACTTGAAGTATTAAGAATTCGCAATGGTAACACTAAAGTCAGTTGAACTGCCTGGCTTTACGACTTGTTTCCTGTGAGCAGATGCATTTTTAACTCGACTGTGGTAGCTTTTGTCATTAACGGATTGTAACCAAATGCTGAGACCAACTGCTATCCATATTAGCAGCATTGGTTAATAAGAAGCCATATCCCAACTTGTCATCAAGTCGGTGGGCGCATTATGTAATAGACAGGATGTTAGGTTAGGTTAGGTCGCAGTGGTAGCTTTGATATCACAAAGCTAACTTGAGCATGCATAGCGGCCCGTTGTGATGCCACGGGTGAACGCAGTCCCTGTACTAACCAAGTTCCACCAAAATCAGGGAAAATGAAGAAGTTGGTCAGCGCAAGGGCTGCACAACAAAAGCACGACTACCCCGCACTGGAAAACCAGCCAGAAAGTTTGATGAACGAAGCTATATCCTTGATGTCAATAGATGACAGCTCCGCTAAGCTAACAAGGAATGGGGAGCCAAATAACCTGTATCTACACCAAACAAGAGACGGCCACTGGCAAAGAAAGTGAACAACAGTCTCCTCTTCCTCAGTGGACCTGCATCCACGGCAGAAGTCGTTGAAAGCAAGCCTCATTCTTTCCGCGTTTCTACCCATGACTCAATGACTTGTAAGCACGGCCACTGTAGTCGAGATGACATCACGACCAAAACCAAGTAATCGGTTGGTACGCCTTCTATCCATCTTGGGCCAGGTGAGTCTAGCGGTGGAACAGGACTCCTCATTGACCGAGGATAGGTTGGCGTCCCGAAAGAACCTCCGCGGAATGGTCAACTTGACCGAGGCAAGTGGCATACCCAATTCAACAGAAGAGGATTCCGGAAGGAGTGCACCAGCTCTGGCGAGCTCGTCGGCCCTACAGTTTCCCGAAATTTCACTGTGCCCGGGGACCCACATCAGAGAGACACTGGTGAAGCGCCCCGAGAGAAGGTCGAGACAGCGGCGACATTCCCTAACGATCCTAGAGTTAATCACGAAACCCGATAGAGATCTTATCGCGGCCTGATTATCAGAAAATAGACAGGATGTACTTGAACAGGATTTCATTAGAATTCGAATTCCATGAATACCGTAGACCATGCTCCATATATCGAGTCTTTCATTAGGCGCTTTCTATCTTTCGAAATTTTGTATTCGTGGGAATTATTTATTAAAAGTTCAGTCATTTCCCTGGCACGTTGTATTACATTTCAAAGTCCATAGGGGATGTCATAAATGCTGATCGGTGTTATGGTTTAAGACAATCACTTGCACACCGGAACATTCCATAGGCAGCCAATCTCCAGGCCAACATTTCGAATAGTTGGGGCCATTTGCCAAAGGATTTCAGTTCTTTTGCTTTTTCTTCTGTTCTTTATTGTTGTTATTGGATTTGGGACATTGATTGTTATCGCTCTTATTGATTGACTTGTCGTTAGTTTCGGTTACTTCGGCTTGTAAAAGATGACCATTATGCGTAGAATACAATATCGTTTAATTGTAGACCACGGCTTCTCTGGAGTACAACCAAAATGTCCAATTTTCCATGACTCTAGCGCATAAATACGGCTGAATTTAACCGATGGCATGGCTTATGTTAAGAGGAGTGCTGTATTCGTAAATACCTTTGAGTTAAGAAAATCTCACAAGAAAGAGTCAAACAATGTCAAATCGCATGATGTCAGTGGCCAATAAATATCACCTCCACTTGAGATGACCGTTTCCTCAAATCACTCGTGCAGTATATCCAATATGGCATGAGCTGTGTGGCACGTTTCCCAGTACTGTTAAAATCATAACGCGGTGGTGTCTAGATCATCCAATTTAGGATCGAGTTATAGTGCTCGCCATTGATGGCCAACGTCGTTTTTGAAGAAATATGGATCGATGATGCCGGCAAACCAAAATCCACAGCAAACAGTGATTCGTTCGAAATGTATTGGAACTCTTGCATTGCCTGTGGAATGGTACCGCTCCCAATTGCACAATTTTTTTTGTACTCATTCATCAAGGAATGGGCCTGATCGCTGAAGAGCTGAGTCAATTCAGAGAACACATGTCGTTGTCTATGGCATGGTTTATGGCATGTGTGCCATATTGGCCATTACAACCCTTCAGTTAGTATTACGACATAGTTTCTCACACCACTTATGTTGTGTGGGTTAATTTTATACATGAGTGCTGGGACCTACAGTTTAAAGTCCACCCCGAATGACAGATTTTTTGAGAAACTTTATCATGGTAATTTTATTGACTCTCAGAGTACATACTTACATATATAATTGGTCATTACAACCCTTCAGTTAGCATTACGACATAGCTTCTCACACCACTTACGTTGAGGGTGTTAATTTTATACATGAGTGGTGGGACCTGCAGTTTAAAATCGACTCCGAACGACAGATTTTTGAGAAACTTTTCATGGCAATTTTTATTTACTCTAAGAGTTTTTGCCAGAAATCTGCTGAGAAATACTTTTTGTATTTTGTTTTTGATGTCTGGCCTGGGGCTCGAACCCTGGCTTTACGTCTAATAAGCCAATACACTACCTACTAAATTACGGCGACTTCTCAGAGTGTTTGACAGAAATTTGCTGAGAGGAAGTCGCCTAATAAATATTTTTTCATATTTTCCTTTTGATGTCTGACCTGGAGTTTGAACCGATGCCTCAAGTCTAATAAGCCAACACACTGTCTCTGTCTCTCTAAATCTGTTAAGTTTTCCACATTAGCATAGTAATTGCTTCGCTGTCTTTCTTATACATTTTATTGCACGTTCGGGACCGGTCAATTGGCCGCCTAGATCGTGCGATTTAACGCCTTTAGACTATTTTTTGTGGGGCTATGTTAAAGCTCATGTCTATACAGATAAGCCCGCTTCAATTGACGCATTGAAAGACAACATTGAAGCATTTATTCGTGAGATACCGGCCGAAATGTTGGAAAGTATGCCAAAATTGGACTAAGCGGATGGACCATTTGAGGCGCAGTCGCGGTCAACACTTGCATGAAATAATCTTCAAACATTTAATTATATCGACCGTACTATCGATTCAAATAAAGGTTTCATGCATTTTTCTGAATTCTATGTGCTTTTTTTTTAAAAAAATTTTCCTATATCTCTTAAAAAATCACCGGTTAGTTGGCACCCAAATCTCGATGGACAGTCATCAGTTATTCTAGGATACAGGCATTGGAAGTGGATAACAAATACAGGAAACTGATTGGTCATAATGGCCTTGGGTACACCTGCTAGCGGTGATACCAAAATTGTCATTTTTTGTTTACCTTCGAACTTTACTTCATACTTTTTTTCTGACCTTGAAGAGGCCACAATGTATGGATAAGTGAATATCCTGAATATTTAATTCCCGCTGTTTAGTTTGATTATAATTTTATCCTTCGTTTTTAATTTTGTTTACTGTTGTTGTTGTTGTTGTCTTTTTTTGCCTATGTTTTCATTGCCATTTCTTTCTGTTACTATAACAACATCTCTGACATTTAACATGATGCTGTCAATTGACTTCATTGTTCGTTCATTCGTTCGTTCGTTAGTTCGTTTGTATGTTGTATTGTTGTTCGTTCATACATTTGTATGTACATTTGGAGGTTGACTGCAAAAAGCTGGGCTGAATAGATGGATGGATGGATGGATGGATGAATGGCTGAAGTTTGGCTCATTGCTGGCTGCAATGAATGACTAACTGACTTCAGTGACTGTTTGTTAATATGTTTGTGTTTGTGTTTGTATTGTTTGTTTGTTTGTTTGTTTGGCTAGCTGGCTGTTGCAAAAATATGTGGCAAATGTTAATAATGAAGCAGTTAAAAGATGTATGATTTCTTTTAAATGTTTTTCAATCTTTTTTTTCTTCTATTTTTTATGAATTTTTTTTTTTGTTTTCATTGTTTTTGTTGTTTATATAGAGAAGAGTTTACGGTGGCAGTTACAGTTGCACTTGCGGAAATGTTTAAATTATTGTAATCATTATATCAACAAAATGAATGAATTTCTAGCTGTAATCAAATAGATTAACAATTTAGGAAATGGGGCTTATAAAAAACCAGTAGATAGATTGCAACAAAAACAACACAAGCAAAAAGAACAAAGCATATCGCAAATAATGGCAATGGTAACAATAACGACAACAGAAATAATTTCAGAATTTTAACCGAAAATTAAAGAAAAACAGTTACCGCTCCAATGCAACAATTTTAAGTAAATATTTGCAATCTCCGTTTTCTTCTTCTTCTACTTCTTCTGCTCTCTCGGTTTATTTAATTGAGAACTACTTTTCGTAATGGATTAGAGGTCAATTGGTTTGCTATCATGTGGTTAAGTTTGTTTATGGCAAATAAAATATATTCTGAACTGTACTGTAAGCTTAATAGAGAAAGTGGGCGATAATTTTAAAGCTCAGCACCACTTTAGGTGTATCAAATATGAAAAACAAAAACATTTTTTGATATGCACCCCATACATTACTTCCAGGAGTTTCGATTAATTACTCGAATCTGCATAAAAATTTCAGTTTGGGCACGAGACAACGTACATTACAGATAAAGGTGCTCTAAGTCTTCAGTGGCCTGTTAGATCTTAACAGTCTGTTGCATGACTCTGATCTCATTTTATTGTTAATACCGTTGAGCATTCACAAAAGGGTTCGGACTCTAACAACAGCGTTGGTAGCTTCCTTCCTAGCGTGCAAGTTCATTACGGAGAATTTTCTTGTGACCAAACAGACCCATGTTATCTTCGATTTAAATTCATAAGAGCCGACTACCTGAATGGTGGCCTGATTGTCAGATAGAATTGATATGTTTTGTCTTTTTTACCTTCTATCCAAGTTCAATTGAGCATATTTTTCGATGGTATAGACTTTCACTAGGAAGCTATTCCTTAGACTAGGAATATTTCATTCTGAAGCCAAAAGCTCCTGCTCCTATTTCAAGATCTGTTCTCATTCCATCCGCATACCAAAAAATAGTCACTCTTTTAATAGACTATATCGCTGTGGGTCGCCGTAGTCTAGTAGGTAGTGTATTAGCTTATTAGACGTAAAGCCAGGGTTCGAGCCCCAGGCCATACATCAAAATAAATCAAAAAAAAAATCAAAAAGTTTTTCTTCGGCGAATTCCTCTCAGCAGATTTCTGGCAAAAACACTGAGAGTAAATAAAATAGCCATGAAAAAGTTTCTCAAAAATCTGTTGTTCGGAGTCGACTTTAAACTATAAGTCGCACACCTCATGCATAAAATTAACACACATAACATAAGTGGTGTGAGAAACTAGGACGTTGTACAATGGGTCAATTCGACCTCTGTGTACTGTACTTGTCTTAATTGACAAGTACACGTCCTCTAACCTAACCTAACCTACCTTCTATCCAAGTTGAATTGAGCATATTTTTCGATGGTATAGACTTTCACTAGGAAGATACGCCCAGCTTTCACTTGGACTCGGAATATTTCATTCTGAAGCCAAAAGCTCCTGCTCCTGTTCCAAGATTCGTTCGCAATACATCCGCATACCTAAAAAAAATCACTCTTTTAAGAGACTGTATCACTGGAAGTCGCTGTAGTTTACTAGGTAGTGTGTTGGCTTATTATTCGTAAAGCCAGGGTTCGAGCCCCAGGCCAGACATCAAAAAAAAAAATACAGAAAGTATTTCTTCGGGTACTTCCTCTCAGCAGATTTCTATAAAAAAACTCTGAGAGTACATAAAATTGCCATGAAAAAATCTGTCGTTCGGAGTCGACTTTAAACTGTAATTAACACACTCAACACGGGTGGTGTAAGAAGCTAGGTCGTAATATTGATTGAAGGGTTGTAATAACCAATTATGTATACATGTAAGTAGCTGCCACATCACTCCATTAATTTTTTGTTATACGTTGCGTATTATTTCCGAAAATCATAGACTCTACTTGTTCTGCTCAGGGCACAGTTAAGGATTCAAATTGATTCCTTATGTCAGCGAATCCGCATAACGAATTTTATGTTACACTTGCCTCCCATCAAACTAATCATAGCCTCCAAAGATTTGTTATTCTAGGCTCTAAGGAACTGAAGGTCTCACACATAAAATACTACAGATGTTCGTTGTAAAGCCTCTCTAAAACTTCCAGTAAATTCATCATTCATTTGGTCCACTTCTCCACTTCAAATTACAAAATATTTTTTTGAAAATGCTACGCCTTTAAATCCTTTTAGGAGTTGTTAACATTCTTAACTGTAAATACGGGGCTTTTCCTTGTGAGATTTTTCTTTTTATTACTACTTCTGCATAGGAGAACAAGAAAAACTATTTCAAATCATGTCAATGCCATCATTTAAAGGCAAAATAAAAAAAATTGTTACAAAAAAAACGTTCATGAACAAAATTTAAATGACGGCAACAAAAAAAATCAACAGCAGGTGGCATTATGCATGCAATCCTTTGTGTTGCAACAATAAAGATACATACACACTCATGTACGTGCAACATCAATTCCATCTGGCTGCTCTTTTTTCTGTCTTTCATTTCAAATCGACATTAAAAAAAAACGAAAGAAACACAGATTTGCGGAAGAAAAATTATTTAAAAATTCTTTAATAAATGCCCAGAAGAAGAAAGAAATTAAAATTAAAAAAAAAAAACAACAAAAAAAAACGTGGAAATATTAAACCAGTTTTGTTTTATTTTCAAGAACAAAAAAAAAGAAAAACATGAAGGCAATAAAACAATTTCAACAATTTTAAAGTCTAAATTAAAACTAATGGTAGATGGAACAGGCAACAGGTGAAAGGGAACAGGGTACCTGGGAAATTGTAGATTAAGACAAGGCCTATAATAATAATGGCAAGAAACCTAGCAATGCTGATAATGATGATAATGATGAGATTATTAAAGCAGTCAGGGGAAACTAAGGATAAGAGGATGACTGATGATTATCTTAATAATTGTGATATATTTTACACAATTATTAACACATGCTGCGTTTGATAGAGACAGAGACAGAGACAGAGAAAAAGAAATTATTTGCTCCAGTCATGGTAGAGGCCAAGAATAAAAATTGAGAAATTATTTCGTTCGTTCGTTATAGGGTGTACCAGATGGGTGATAGGGATTTAGATACATATGTACATAGCTATAAAATTGATTTTTACAACCCTTTAGTCAGTATTACGACCTGGTTTCTCACATCACTTATCTTGTGTGTTAATTTTATACATGAGTGGTGGAACCTACAGATTTTTAGAGAAATCTAAGTTTTTGCCAGAAATCTGCTAAGAGAAAGTCGGTGAAGAAAATTTTTCTCATATTTAGGTTCGATGTCTGATTTTGACACGTCCAAAAAGCCAACGCACTACTAACTAGACTACGGCGACTCCACACATCCATACATAATTGGTCATTACAACCCTTCAGTCAGGATTACGAACTAGTTTATCACACCACTTATGTTGTGTGTGTTAATTTTATACATGAGTGGTGGGACCTACAGTTTAAAGTCGACTCCGAACGACAGATTTTTGAGAAACTTTTCATGGCAATTTTATTTACTCTCAGAGTTTTTGCCATAAATCTGCTGAGAGACAGTTGCCGAAGGAATACTTTTTGTATTTTGTTTTGATGTCTGGTTGTGGCTCGAACCCTGGCTTTACGTCTAATAAGCCAACACACTACCTATTAAAATACGGCGACTTCTTTTATTTATGATTGTTCCAAATTTCTGTCAAAACGGAAATTTCTAAATTTATTAAAAAGGAATTATTAAACAGTGAGCGCTTTACGACGGAGTAACATCTTTGACATGCGAAAGTTTATTTTAAAAAACATTTGAAAAGTTATGCTGAATTTGGTTAGGAGTTTGGTCTTGAAGGGATTGTGATTCCGCATTGTGATACCTCAATCAATATTCAATCCGGACACCAAACATTCCTTAGAGGAAACCAAAGTCCAAAATAAATCTTACTATTGCATCAACCTTTACATTAGGTAAAGAAAACCAGAGGTGAAAGGCCTCCGCCTTCTAATGACAAGAGCAGGGCATTGACATATGAGGTGCAATCTCACGATTTTTCCCAGACATACAGTTTCTGCAGAAGTCACATGTCTTCCAAAAGAACAACAGTTAGAATCGCTACTGTACGATGGATGGTCATGCAATTTAAGGAAGAGAAGAAGAAGATTTAGCAATATTGCACGTAACTTCTTGCTGCCAATGAGATTGTGGCCACCTGGAAAACGAGTGGCTAATATCCTATTTAATTGATGAATTCATGATACCTATGCCCTGTACGGTACGGAATACAATCTTCAGCAATATCCTTATGTCTCGGAAACCATATAAGTGATCCGAAACTTTCTTTGAGAAATCCTCGGCATTCATGGATAAGGACGGATGTTGAAACTACCTTCATTAGACGCTTAATCACAGACGGCTGTGGAAGTATATCAAGAGATTTTCCGGCAAAATCCGCTACCCTACAAGCATTTCGATACTTTCAGAGTAGTCATGCATGAACAACACGGCAGTGATGAAAACATACCACACAGCCCTTCCTATCACAAGATTGCTAGTAAAAATTTTAAAATTTTTTTTGTCGAGAACAGTGGTCAACATTAGAAGAGTGGTCGACAAATTTAAAAAACTTTAAAAGAAATTCGACAAAGACCTCTACTTTCATGCTTATAATGGAGCAAAGTCAACCTGGAACCGACGTATTGCAACAACTTCCAGAACAACTTATCACAAGAAATTCTAATGTCTGAATCTGAACCCTACAAACCATCGCTTTCACATCGAAATCGATGGAACACAATCAGCAGAAGCTTTTGTTTGCACAAAACAGCATCATTATTTGGAGTTTTGTTCAGTCATAGGTGTTCATTACCAAAAAGTTGAGTTATTTTATGAATATTTTTGTTAAAAAAAATTATTCAAGGATGCTAACAAGTATTCAATAAAAAGGATCTCCTGTACAATTGCCGCTTATTGAAATCACCATGTTTAACCCACCCTATACTATATACAGCCGATGAATAATTCGAATTTTTCTACATACTGTATGTAATGTAATAGACAACCTCAGTAACGAAATAATCCTACTACTGCTCTTGCTTCCAATTGCTTAAAATTGCTGCTTACTGCTGCAGTGGATCACTAACACTAACAGTAGCACAAAAAGCATAAAAGCCAAGGAGTTTTACGTACGTATTACGGGATATACGCACTTACTCATCTGCTATACGAACAGTTGTTAAGACTCATGTATTATTTGGTGTAGAAATGCTAATCAATGTCATTTGTAATTAGCAATGCCGTGGTATTAACAGTTTAACATTGACAATAATGATGACGATGATTTCGCAACAAGTTTTGCATTCTGCAAAATGAATATTCAAAAAGAACGAATGAACGAACGGAGAAAAAAACTGATTTTCTTTACTACTAAAATGCTTCAATGCTATTCAACCAAAAAAACCCCTTGGAGTTATTTGTTGTAACAAACATATGCTTTACTTGATGCAACATGATGGCCATGTTCAATATGAAAACGTATGTACGTATGTGCAGCCAACAAATATGCAAAGACAGACAATTAAACAAACGTAGGAATACAAGAAAGATGTGTGGCAAGTAACTGCCATAGTTTGGAGTTGTAAGTGTAGCAAACGGCATATGCTATTCGCCAGCGGTCTCTAATACGTATTTTGTCATGATTGCTATTGAATGTAGACATCGCATAGATATTCATTTGCTGCCAAGCGCGTACTATACTAGAATAGAGGCAACGTTGTCGTCATATGATGGCATGGTTGAGGCCATAAAGAAAGACAGAGAGAGATAGAGACATCATGTTTATGCCTGAATAATGTTTTAATTTGAATTTATGGTTTGTGACAAGCAATTGATAAAAATAGAATATTGACTTTGGACAAGTATTACAATCTTTATTTACATATGCACATATCCATACTGCGT
Source organism: Sarcophaga carnaria (assembly GCA_958299815.1). Lineage (NCBI taxonomy): Eukaryota > Metazoa > Arthropoda > Insecta > Diptera > Sarcophagidae > Sarcophaga > Sarcophaga carnaria. The sequence continues at coordinate 42,847,314 of OY283150.1, forward strand.
CACATACTCACACACATACACACACTTGTTGGAAAGTTTATTACGGCAAAGTTCCATGGAAGATATGAATTTACAGAAAGGGTTATTGTACCTTCATGGCAAAGAATAATGGGTGTAATGAACCACAATTATGTCCAATATTTCTTTTAATAGGGCCACTAAAAAGCAATGTTGTGGGTTTTCTCTGTTAAAGGAAAATATCGTATGAGAAATTTTAAATAATTGGTCTTCAACGAAACAAATCTTTTAATTCTTTGGAATTACGTCTCACTGCGGTTTTAATAAAGATCCAATTGTAATACACTTGTACCTAACAAATAATCCAAAAATGTTTGACTGTTTTCAGTTATCCAGTGGATGTAATAAGGATATGTATGTTAACTACATCACGGGCCTTATAGAAAATGTCTCTTTCCTAAAGAATCGTTTGTTTTAACTCCCCAAACTCCATGCAATAAAAGAGAAAATTCTTCCTCAGCATTTGTACTCCTATTTAAATGGCGGGGTGTCTTTACACTGTCAGTGATTGATTTACAAAAAATTCGTCTGGTCTCTTAATACATAAGTCCACTTTCCTATCTTTACTTATTAGTAAAGTTTTATTAGCTTTCAAGACAGGGATTCTCACATCACGTCTGAATTGGTTGAAATTATTTGTTGTTCCAGTTTTTCCAAGTACATAAGCTAGTTAGGTCTCCTCTGTGAACAGCATCACGGACTCTCAAAACGATAAATGCATCGCTATCGTCATTTTTGAGCAATTTTCGATACACTCGAGTAGGACACAAGTGTAAGTAACTATTGAATGACTTCGGTTAATTTGGATATTGTCCACTCATTCAACGAGGAGGCTCAATCACATTGCCAGCAGGAGAGTACGTGCAATATTACCAGACTCTGCTAGACTCGCATGGACAGGAAAAGTACTGACTCATTTCTGTCTTTAAATCGTATGGTCATCCATCGCACACTGGCGTTCCTTACGGGCCATTGTCGTTATGGTAGGTATATCAAAATACTCGGCATTCCAACTAATGACTTCTGCAGGAGCTGTGGGTGTCATGTGCCTGACTTCTAAATTTCTGACACCATTGACCAAGCTCTCTAATATAAAGCTAACAAGACTTATTTTGTACTCCGGATGGTTTTCTATAAGGAATGGCTGACCCTCGGGTAGAATTAATTATGGTATCACAATGGGCCTAAATGATGGCCGAAGTGGGACCTCTTTCTTCGAGGAGATCCGCCACCTAACCTAACCTAACAATTGAATGTATTCTAACGATTATTCATCTCATTGGTATTAAGCTTCCCTAATCGGATAACCTAAGGTTCTACCTTCAAAAGGTCTCAGAATTGTGCTCTTTCCGATAATTCTATAATCTGGAAATCTTAAGACCACCAACAACAAGTTGTCGACTATGAATCTCCCGTCAAATACCAGTTGTTGAAAAAGTCACTAAAAATCTGAATGAACACTCACTAATGTTTTTACGATCTCTTATAAGAAACAATACAACAACATTATATATTATATAAATATTTTTGTAGTGAATGGTTATTTGATCAGAGACCGATTCACATTATTCCAGGGATTGGTTCCTGAGAACCCTTTACGAAGTCGAAACAGTAGAGATTCGTAATACATACATTCATAATAATACGACATAGCCCAGTAGGGCGACAAGTAGTGTGTTCGGCAGGTACTATGTTGTTTTGTACGCGAGAGCCCGTCGTTCAAATTCCCGCTCGAATTTCAAAAGAAGTCGTCGTAGTCCAGTAGGTAGTGTGTTGGCTTATTAGACGTAAGACTCGATTTCAAACCCCAGGTCAGATATCAAAACGAAAATATGAAAAAATATTTCTTAAGCGACTTCCTCTCAGCAGATTTCTGGCAAAAACTCTGAGAGCAAATAAAAAATTGCCATGAAAAGTTTCTCAAAAAATCTGTCGTTCGGAATTGGCTTTAAACTGCAGGTCCCGCCAATCATATATAAAAAAAATTAAAAAACACACAACATGAGTGGTGTGAGAAGCTAGGCGGTAATCCTGACTGAAGTGTAGTAATGGCCAGTTATGTATTTCAAAAGACTTTCTGTAAACAATCTTCTGCCAAAAACTCTGAGAGTAAATAAAATTTCCATGAAAGCTTTTTCAAAAATCTGTCTTTCGAAGTTGTTATTAGACTATAACAACCTTGCGCTGACCAACTTCCCACTCTTTGGATCGGAGGAACTTGGTCAGTACAGAGGCTGCATTCAGCTGTGGCATCACAACGGGCCGCTATGCGTGTTCAAGTGAGCTTTTTGGCAAATTAAAGCTACCACGCTAATCTAACCTAACCCTATGGCCAGCTACTCAAAGATCAGTTTAACACACACAATTTAGATGGCGTGATAACAATTGATAATAGAAAAATCAAATCGATACGCGAAAATAGAAATGGAAAATGCTCGTTATACACCACAAGGCCTAAAAGAATTTCGAATACAAATTTTTTTATTGAAATTGATTTGAAACTGAAGAAAAATAGAAAAATTTAGCGTCTATATGACGAATTAAATAGCGAGGGTAGATCTTTAAATTTTTTCTCTAAAATAGTTTTCACAAAAAATTTATTCGAAGAGATCAAAATGCGTTACTTCCACTTGATTTTATCGCAAACACTTGTTGAAATGATTTTTAAAAGTGTCATTAAAAATTACCTGGAGCTTATGAACAGTTTTACTACTTTTGTATTTTGTATTTGTTTTTAACAATATGAACTGATTATCATAAATCCGGACTTTTTTCCAGGCAAATAATAAAAAAAAAAACTGTGAGCTGTGTTTGTTAATAATTATTAACGAAGAAAAAGAAATTTTTGTTTGAAATTCAAATGCACACTGTTGCTCTTACAAGCGAACATATGTATGAAAAACGGAATAATTTTCATCTAAGTTTTGTTTCTTTCTTTTGAGTTGAGCGCTGAGCGCTGAGCGTTGAGCGCTGAGTAGTCCATACAGTTTAGTGGTTTAGTTGGTGGTGAATGTTATATTTTTTACACTTTGGCATTTGTTTTACAATTGTCTTGTCGCTTCAATCGGTCTTTATCTTGTTTTCTTTAATTCAGCCTCTTGCCAGTCAGTATCGTATCTGCTGCTGCGTTTGCATCAATGAATGGCTGACTGGATGCTGGACGATGACGATGTCTTATCACATCAATGTATGTGCGTTTGTTCACTTATACAGTTGTTTTATGATATTGGAGAGGGGGTTTGCAATCTTTTTTAATTTTTTTGTTTTTGCTTTAGCCATACATAGCTGTTGTTTTATTGTACCGTGCGGCACATTTAAAATTCCGAAAAGAAAACAAAACGAGAAGAGCAAAAAAAAGTTTGCAAAAGAAAACGTTGTTTTGTTGTTGTTGTTGTAAAAGATGCACCTGCAGTTACTGCCACAATTGCTTTTCGCAATAAATCTCAATTTAACTGGCGCCCAGCCTGCCACTCAACGGGTTTTAGTGATTCCCTCTTCTATAGTTTTGCTATTCGTTTGAAAAACACAATTTTTTGCTTATTGCTGTTGTTGTTGTTGTTGTTCTTATTGTACTTCCTTGCAACTTGTATTCTATTATTGTCATGTTATCTTGTTGTTGTTGCTGTTGTCAGCAGCAGTTTCTTTGGCAAAGCCAGTAAAAACTGTTGGGTTATTATTCCTACAATAGAACGGATTCCATTGGCGATAATAGAACAACAATGAACAATTTTTCCTATAAACATGTTTTCGTTTTGTATTCTTTTTGTTCTACAAACACACACACACACACACACATACACAGACTTACATACATACAGTATGCATGCACAGTTATAGAAAACTAAACGTTATACCGCTATACTTACCACAATATTAATAAACCCATACAGTGTACAGGGAGTCTGTTGTCGTACGAAAACATACAGTCAGTCATACAGTTGCAGTTTCATACGTTATTTGCACTTGATTGCTTAAAACTCAAGCTTACCTTGGCGCAAATTTTACGATTTTTATTCTTTCTTTTTTCTCTTCCCTTTTTCTATTGGATACACTGTATCGGTATGTCAAATTTGTATCTTTAACCAGTTATCGAAAGTATTGTACAATATTTCTTGAGATTTACTCAACAGAGTGTCTAAAATTCTCAAAATACAACGAAAAAAAAAAGAAAATCTTGAACGGTGACTCCCACTTTGAAATTATGGCTCATAACCAATGGCAAGGATTTGTGTATGATTTGGTGATTTCCAATTTAGTACAAGAGTTATCCTTTGATTTTGTAAAGTCCTTTGTTAATCATAGTTGACAGAGTCTTTTCATTAACAAAATGTGACAGAAAACTCATTGAAACTCTTTAGTCAGAATTAAAACCTAGCTTCTCACACCGCTCATATTGAGTGTGTGTTAATTTTATCCATAAGAGGCGTGACCTATAGATTAATGTCGAATCCGAACGACAAATTTCTGTGAAACATCCCACATACTAGCCTCTTGACGCATAGTTTAACTAACATTGCCACCAAAAATGCAGACAATTTCTACGTACGACTTTACCACCTTATTAGCAACCATATTACCACTAATGATAACGTGACACAGGCGAATGTGGAGTACCATACCATTTAGTGATCCCCAAAACCATTTAAAATCCAAGAATTTTATAGCTGCCTGACTACCAAAAGAATTCAAGTATCTATGCCATCTTATAGCCTTTTTTTTGGACGTGAAGGAAGGCTCTTTTGATCATTCCTACATACAAAGGTATTAGCTTTTAAGCAATCAAATTGCCATCAAGAACCGCTTGGCTGAAGCCTAATAATGAAATGATATTTAAAGAGAATTTTAAGGTTGACTGACTATCAATTTTTCGGCGCAGGTACTTCGACCTGAAGGATTATGTTGTCTACAGTATGTTGTCTTGTATAATTTTCCAGGACAGTATTATCTTGTTAGCAATCTTATCTAGTGACGAATGCACAATGACAATTTATATAGATACCTACAGCATATCTACAAAGCAAAGCCTCTTTTAAATTCTTCGTACTTAAGTCGCTGCTATCCTTAGAATTCGATACAAATTCTTCCCTATGGATGTCTATCTGTGCCATGGTATGTTGGAGTGTGTGGCATACTTAACTGTTCTCTTCAGCTCTGATTTTTACTTGGCGAAGTGACGTGAGTCTAGTAGGTAGTCGCAGTAGTCCAGTAGATAGTGTCTTGGCTTATTAGACGAAAGGACACGGTTCAAACCCCAGGTCAGACATCAAAACGAAATATGAAAAAAAAATTTCTTCGGCGAGTTCCTCTCAGCAGATTTCTGGCAAAAACTCTGATAGTAAATAAAGTTGCATTGCATCTGTCGTTCGGAGTCGACTTTAAATTGTAGGTCCCGCCACTCATGTATAAAAAATTAACACACACAACATAAATGGTGTGAGAAACTAGGCCTCCATCCTGACTGAAGGGTTGTAATGGCCAATTATGTATGTATGTATGTGTATGAAGTGACGTGATAGAGTAGGTCAAGAGCGTGACTACAACACATTTTTACATTTTTCATCATCATCAAAAAGGAGAGCAAAATTTCGAAAATAAAAAGAAACCAAGTAAACATGTTTCTCTATAAAAATATCTCCCCAGCCAATCAACAGTGTTTATGAACTTTAAACCTGTAGTGTTTCAGATGTACCATTTCCTCAACAACTCGACTACATTGCTATCTGTGCCAACGTAGCTGCAGACAAAGATAGTGGCATATATAATGATCCACTGCTTTTCTCTGGTTCTTTACATAGCCTACAGAAGTCAGGAAAATACCTATTCCATCTACCGGTCCTGTATCTAAAAGGGCAATGCAACGTTAGTACTCCTATAACAGCTCTCATATCCCGCCTTCTCATGCATACTATATGTTCCGTTCCTTTAGGATTGAGCTTTTGCAGACCGTTCTTCATTCCTATGCATGTTTTACGAGTGAATCAAACTTTCCCTCAAAATTTCTCAACAGTAATCGTGATTTAAAAAGTATTCACATCAGAGACAAGAACCTCATCAAAGCATATCATAAGAAAGTTAGCCATCCCCACGACCTCTGAAGGAATAGAACTACTACGTAAAGTTCCTTTTCATTACGGCCAATGCAACAGTCCAAAATTTGTTTACAAAGGGTATTAGTTCTAGACCGTGAAAGATGACAAGACTATTATCCTAAGACCTGCTACAGTTGTAAAAATCATTTGCTTAACTAGAAAAAAAATAATAAGATGAAAGAGATTTTTCGTTGAAAACGCCGTAGTCTAGTAGGTAGTATGTTGGCTTATTAGACATCAAAAGGAAAAAATATTTCTTCGGCGACTTCCTCTCAGCAGATTTCTGGCAAGAACTCTGAGAGTAAATAAAATTGCAATGAAAATGCCGTGAAAAATTTCTCAAAAATCTGCCTCCAAACGAGAAGCTAGGTCGTAATCCTAACTGAGGGATTGTTATGACCAATTATGTATGTATGTGATGTTTCGTGACAACTCTACATTAAACTTGCCAAGAAGAATTCTAGGTGGATGGACCAAATTAGTTTAGAACGTTATTAATCTTATCAATGGGATTACACTACAAACCGGAGCCCCTATGTTGCAGCACCTTTACAAAAAAACAATTTTTTTTACAGTGATTTGAAAACCACTGGCATATCATTGATTCCATTTCTTACGTCTGCTTGAATGTCTGGTATTTGTATGCAGTTTATGCGTTCAGTGTGTTTTTTTCATCTTTTTTCTGCTCTTTTCGTCGTAAGTTATTAAAGTCCGTTTTAAATTCAAAACAACTGTTCATTCATTCTTTTTTTTTTCACCGTATTTCTATTTTTTCTCTCTCTCCTTGTTTTTTTTTCAATTCGTTACGTTTTTGTTTTAACGGCAATAGGAGAGTTTTCTTTTTTTTTTTTTTTGTTCGTATTTTTATTGTTCCGTTTGATTTGTTCAATTTTATGAAATCAAAACAATAGTGAAAATAGCAACAGCAACAGCAACAACATCTGCCACAGTATCAGTAACAATTGCAGTTGCAACTTACAAGTTGTAGTAACAGTTTCTTATTTTTTCTTTCTTTCTTTTTGTTGTTTTTTTTACAATATTTATCTGTTGGATTATTATCGTTCGAATGAAAGAAAAAAAAATATAGAAAAAGCGTACGAAAACATAACAGCAGCAACAACAGCATAATTTTGATGCGTTTATTACGATAGCAAATGTAGAGAGAGATAGATTGCCAGTTTGCTGCTGCTGTTGCTTGTTTTATGTACTTTGCAACAAACTTAAGAAACTATTAAAATTGTTTTGCTTGTAATCAGGCTTGTTAAATTGTTTGAATGCAACTCTAATACAGAATACGATAAAAACAAAAAAAAAAACAAAACGATGATGTTTACCGTACGTATACCGTATATTTTTGTGAACACTTTAGTTTGCTTTTTTCTCCGTTTGCCATCCATCCATCCATCCATCCATCTGCACCATTAAATGCAACATGCAACAGCTATAATATTAACATCGACAGCACTAACTGTCAATACATGATGCCTAAATAATAAACAATCATCATGATAATCTACATACACATACACAAATACACGTTCATTGTATATTGCAGCGCACGCGCAGCCTGTTTTATGTTAAGGAAACCAGTTAAACACTTGCCACACGTTCTACTGCCTTCAGTACCCTGCACTGCACTGCACTGCACTACCCATCTTATTATTTGGCATCATTAAATTGCACATGTGCAATATTGCCAATAAAGCCTGTTGCTGCCTCTGCATTGCATTGCATTGCTGCTGTTCTATGTGTCTCTTCTTTGTGATTTTTTGATATTTTTCAACTTCTTAACTAATCAGGAACATCAAATTATTGTCAGCGGTTATGTTGACATGATCGTCTTCAATGTTACTGATGTAGTATGTTTGGCTCACAAGTGATGCATGCTACATTGGGCATTAAGTGTGTAGGGACTTTTGCCTTAAACAACAGTTGTCACAAAGGATGGAGTAAAAATGAAGTTTTTTACAAAAGAAGCTGATTTATTGCAAGGGTTCCAATACAATCTTTAGAAGCATAGCACTTCCATGAAGATTTACTGTTTCATTCGGTTACAGATTCTGTAGAAACCTCTAAAAAGACGGCTTCCATCAAAACCTTTTAAACTTGTGACTTGAATGCAGTGAGTCAAGAACCTTGCTAATTAAACACATCCTAACCATTCACAAAAGATGGATTTATGTAAAGTTCTCGCGATATATTTATTATTCATATTGTGGCACCTCATGCTCATACACTAAATTGCAATTAAACAAGCAGTCTATGCCGATGAGCCTAAGAAGAAGAGATACAAAGTAACACGAGTTCTTTCAACTCTAAGATTAGCGTCTTATCGAACCGATTATTAACGATCGACTATTTGTAACAGGAGTTCTTTCAACTCTAAGATTAGCATCTTATCGAACCAGTAATATATGCTATTTGGTGTATTAAACCAAACGAACCAAGAATAATTCAAACTTAGTTTCGTCTTCGGTGATTGTAAATCAAGTCTTGAATTAAAACATCAAATCGTCTGAGCCACACTTACTCACACCGAACGGAATAGGTAGGAGTGCATCATTTGAAGACCTTTCTAATTTCTGTTAATAACAGCTTGTCATACTAATACTGAGCAACCAAAACTTTGGCTTGAATTACTATCGTACAGGGAACGCTAATACTGGCTTTGTGCATGAAAATTTTGTGGAGTTAAATGGTAATTGTACTTGGTTTTTATAAAGTTGCCGTAGCCTAAAAGGTAGTGCGTTGTCTTGTTAGATAAAAGTCCGATATTTCAAAGCTCAGATATTCAGATATCAGACATCAGATAACGACAGATTTTTGAAAAACTTTTCATGGCAATTTTATTTATTCTCAAAATTTTTGCTAGAAATCTGCTAAGAGGTAGTCGCCGAAGAAATACTTTTTGTATTTTGTCTTGATGTCTGGCCTGGGCTTTACGTCTAATAAGCCAACACACTACCTACTAGACTACGGCGACTTGATATCAGCAAACCTTAATAAAACATTTCGGCATATGTTCCATTTGGCCCGCTTAAGGATCATCCAGTACTCCTGGCAAATCCTAACAGATTCTACAATGAAAAATTCCATTTTCAGTAAGAGATTCATTAAATTTTATTCACATTTCTTTAACGTCTAAAATAAACGCCAGGCAAAATAAAAATGCTTTAACTCCCCACCACATATTACAACCACTTCAGTTCATTTTACAAACTTGTCTTACAATTGTAGGGTATTCCTCAGACAAATCAGAATTTAAAGAAAATTATGTTCACACTTTAAGTACGAGTGAGTATATACGAGTATGTACGTAGAATTCCTGTGTTAGTAATCAATGTAGCTGGTGTATCATTTTAGCATTTTATCGGTATTTATCAATTACTCTCTTTGGCTGGCATTTCTTTTTCTTTTTTTTTGTTATTGTTTTTTTATTGTGTATCTGATCATTCAAACGTAAATGCCGAAGTGTAACAAATTTGTAATTCAGCCATCAAAATCAAGTGCAATTTCATGCTTAAAATGTTTTCGGAGGTGGCGGCATTCATATGCCAGCGTTCAAATAAAATTTTTATTGCAAGAAACGACGATAAACAAGTTTTGTAATGTGACGTTGATTGCCAATAAAAACAAAAAAAAAAAAGACTAGGCAGCTATCAAAGACTGTTAAATTTTAGCACTAACGGCGATACATTTAAAAGAAGTAATTAAAGTTTTCTAAATAAATTACAAGGAAAACAAACTGCAAAAAGATTTTTTATTGACAATAAAAAAACAAAAATTGACGTTTTCGCTTTATGATAGTACTGTGCAGCACAGTATCTGGAGAAACTTAAAGCCGTATAACCATTACAATCCTATTAGATCAAAATTAATTGACTGGAACGCTGTCAAGAACTAAACTTATGCTTCCAGTGAACTCTGTGTGTACCATACTGTACTACATACCTGAAGAAGTTATTACAGATCACCGTATACCTGAATTTTTTCGATATCCCGAAAAGACATATGTATGCCGGAACAACAATATCTCATGCTCTATGTAGCTGCTCCTCTTAGGTATTTTTATTACTTTTCCTTTAAAGAACATACTGTAGACACAAACTCTAGAATTTGCACTGAAACACTATTTTTGTATGCCGAATTTCAAATATACATGAAGTACTAATAAACGACAATGGTTTAATCTGTTTAAGTCTACAAGAATTCGCGGGCATGGCCTCAAAGTGTCTATGGTAAAGTCGAGCTTTCTAACTAATTCAACTTAACCTCAAATTTGTTTCTGCAAACGATATATAACTTCTAGAAAATACTCCTTATTTGACCCTACGAGCTTATAATAAGAATTTTTACTGGAATAAACCATGTTTTTGAATACAATGACTTAGAAATCTCAGTTTGATCGATGTTGTTAAGCCAATTTGATCTTGTCAAATGTGAGGAAATTATGACAATAGGCGACTATTCTAATTGCATTTTCTTTCAGAAAATCAAGACAATCGTCAAATTATTTCCATAATACTGGGCTTAAATTAAGTAGTTTCACTATAAAATTTAGTGACAATCTGATTCCCAAACATACATACATACATAATTGGCCATTACAACCCTTCAGTCAGGATTACGGCCTAGCTTCTCACACTACTCATGTTGTGTGCATTAATTTTATACGTGAGCGGCGAGACCTACAGTTTAACGTCGACTCCGAATGACAGATTTTTGAGAGGCTTTTCATGGCAGGTTTATTTTACTCGCAGAGTTTTTGCGAGAAATCTGCTGAGAGGAAGTCGCCGAAGAAATATTTTTTTTTTTCATATTTCGTTTTGATGTCTGATCTGGAATACGAACACGGGCTTTACGTCTAATAAGCCAACACACTACCTACTAGACTACGGCGAAACATCTAAAAAATTCGAATCAATCCTGCTTCCTTAAATATTGTTCCTGTAGTTCGTAAAGCAACTTATTTTCCGAAAATTATTTAAACTTCAGCGAGGTCGTCTGTCATTGTTTGTTATCACATATCATAGCTAAAATCAAAGAGCAGTTTAATTGCCAACTCGATATCAAATTCGATTAAATCTATTGAAATGCATTCAATATATAAGCTTTTACGATACTTCAAGGGCTAAAATAAATCTCTTCAACATATTACCATTGTTTGCTAACGACTTCACATCTTTACAACTGCAGTTCACTGCTGTCTTCTATATAAACTAGGCATTCTCATTTGTCGTTTCCATTGCGAGTTCCAATTTCAGAAACGTAATGTATTTTACTTGAGTTCTTCGAATATGAGCCACTAATCGTTATTAGCTTATATTTATAGGTATATAAATAGATGAAGTCACCGTAATCTAGTAGGTAGTGTGTCAGCTTCTTAGACGTGAGGCTATGGTTCAAACCCCAGCTTTGATATCTCGAACAAAATTAAATATGAAGAAATATTTCTTGGGCATCTGCCTCTCACCAGATTTCTATCAAAAGCTGTGGGAATAAATAAAAATTGACATGAAAAGTTTCTAAAAAAATCTGCCATTCAAAGTAGACTTTAAACTGTTGGTCCAGCCACTCACACAGCATATGAGTGGTGTGAGGTGCTAGGTTGTAATCCTTACTGAAGCCTTGTAATGATCAATTACGTATGTGTGTACGAGATGCATATTCTTCGACAATACTTACGATTGGGTAAGAAGTATAGTTGATGGCCATACCGCTGTTTCAGAACGCTTACATGTTTTGTATGATGCTAGTGGAATGGTATTCCTTTCACAACAACACAAAAGAGTGTCTTTGATATTCGCATTGTATTCAATGACTTCTAATTGGACCTTAGGCATCAAAATGTTTCACTGTTTGACTGACTTCCAAATGTTTAACTGACTTTACAGCAGATCAATATGATAAATCCTCATTTTTAATGACCATTTTTATTTGGACATCCTACACAAACTTTTTTTAACTTTTCCTGAAGGTTGAACAATTAGATGAAATAATTCCTTCTACTATACTAAATGCCTCGAAAATAGCTTTCTTTTATTAGTTGCACTAACACATCTCTGTCATTATCTTGTGACTCATACAGTGAATCCAAGTTCGCCTTTTTATTTATCAATTACAATACAATTACAAATTCAATTTTATTATATACGAGTTGAGTAACTACGACCATATGCTCGATGTAGTGTCACAAACCAGAGTCTCTGGTGGGAACACTACCCACTAGACTATCAGGGCACCTATTTAAGTTTGTTGCTTTTGACCGTTATAATATGTATTTACTTCGGTCTTGCTTCTCCTATACTGGCATCATTCTCGGCAATGGATTTAATTTCTATCAACTAGAGCCTACGTTGCACGTATTGTTCAAATGGTTGTCAATAAGTCCTTGATAAACTTCGAAGATTTTATTTACATCGTTCCTACTATTTTCAATTGTTTTAAAACGTTTTTAGTTTAAGAAAAAGAACACTTTGTTTTAACTCGCATTTCTTAATTTATTAATTAAAGGAAAACTCAATTTCCTTATTTCTTTTACTGTAAAAAATTAATTGGATTTGTTGTTAAAATTATTAAAAATAAATACTCTGTTGTATTTAAAATATTTGACAACCAATTATAATAACCAAACTAATATATATGTTTGTAACTGTGCTGTTTGTGGAGAAAAAAAAAGAATTAAATTTTTGGAAAATCTAATTTATCTCTTAAATGGTGTCAAGCAATAATGAAATTAAGGTTTTTAAATATTTTTTTTCATTTTTTTCCATAAATGTCATGCTGATACCACAAAATTGTAATTAGTTTGACCAAAAAAAAAGGAAAATAGAAAAAAAACTTTTTGTAATAATTGTTACAACTATTACTAGAACAATTTGAAATGGTAATAAAATAAATGAATTTACTGCACTGCACTGGTCATATCTGACTGTAGTGTAGCATTACTCGTAGCATTACTTTGAAAACAATATCTTTTTATTCTAAATATAACATGGTGATGCGCTATACATACATACATACATAATTGTTCGAAACAATCCTTCAGTTAGGATGCAAGCATATATTAGTGAGGACCAGAACCATGAAGACTTTGGTTAGTAATGTATAGACAAGGCTAACATAAGAAATATTGTAACAATTTGAGTGACTAACAGCTCCCTCTTCAGCTGTTCTCTTACTAAAATTAGCAAAGTCATACATACATACGTACATATGTATATACATCTGTAATTAGTCATTACAAGCCTGCAGTCAGGATGCAAGCATATGATAGTGGGGGCCAGAACCATGAAAACTATGGTTAGTATAATGAGAGCCAAGTCTAACCTGAGAAACATCGTAACAAATTAACTGACTATCAGTTCCCTCTTCAGATGTTCTCTTATCAGAAAAGAATCAGCAAACTCTATACATGCATGCTTACATACACATATAATTGGACATTACAAGCCTTCAGTCAGGATGCAAGCATATGATAGTGAAGGCCAGAACCATGAAAACTAAGGTCAGTATAATGAGAGCCAAGTCTAACCTGAGAAACATCGTAACAAATTAAGTGACTATTAGTTCCCTCTTCAGATGTTCTCTTACCAGAATCAACAAACTCTATACATGCATGCATACATACACATATAATTGAACATTACAAGCCTTTAGTCAGGATGCAAGCATATGATAGTGAGGACCAGAACCATGAAAACTATGGTTAGTATAATGATAGACAAGTTTAAACTGAGAAACATCATAACAAATTGTGAACAGCAAACTCTATATATACAGACATGTGTGTAGATTGAACGATCATATTGATCTAGAGTAAGTCTGTCAAATATTTGGATGCCTCAAATCCATTCGTGTTGTACAAAAGATGCAAGCAATCTTAAACCTCTGTCTGGCAAATAACTATACTCCTTATCCAATCATAAGTATTGCCGAAGAACATGCGCCTCTTACATACATACATAATTGGTCATTGCAATATTTTAGTCAGGATTACAACCTAGATTATCACATCACTTATGTTGGATGTGTTAATTTTATACATGAGTGGTAGGACATAGAGTTTAATGTCGACTCTGAACGACAGATTTTTAAAAAACGTTTCATGACAATTTTATTTACTCCCAGAGTTTTTGCCAGAGGAAGACACCGAAGTAATTTTTTTTTCAATATTTCGTTTTGTTAGAGATGTCGGATCTGTGGTTTGACACGTGGTCTCACGTCTAATAAGCCCTTTTACTAGTCTTACATGATCCATCTTAATTGCAATTAAAACTAAATCAGTTCCACATGCATTAAAGTTTTCAATCAAAATTCATTTAAAACTTATTTGACCAATTTTGGAGACCTAACTGAAGTTGGCATTTAATATACGATTCGATCGAAACTGTACTAAATTATGAGTTAAGAGTTTCAGTCTTGAGTGCTTATAGTGCTTCATCTAGGCAATGTGCTAGGAATCATAGGCTCTAGTGGAAATCTATGAATAATTTCTAATTGTTATATAATCAAGCTCAAGCTTAAGCTTAGTTTTAGCCTAGAAAGTTAGTTATTCTGGTGTCTTATCTTAGTTTTATTTGTTATCATTATATTGTAATAAATTTAATTTCCTTACGTTACAAGCAAATCGTTAAATATTGAAAACATAGCCTTGACTTACTGTTGTGAATGTGAACAACTTTATGGGCAAATAATAAACTGTGGAAAATATTTTTTGTTTTTGTTTTTTTTTTGATATTTTCTACACAAACAATATTATCACCAGTTCTATTTCATTTGAAATTTAATACCATTTCGACCTAGTAAATGAAATTTCAAATGGCAAAAACTCTATTTACTTCACACAACAAATTGCATAACAATGGGGAGGTTGCCATTTCAGTTCTATAATGCAGACCACAAAACTATAGTGGCCGGCAAAAAAATTTCATTCATTCATTCAAAATCATTAAAATATATGACATACAGAAAACATTTAGGTTTAGGTTAGAGGACGTATGGCAAGTACAATACTTGGAGGTCCAGTTGACCCGTTGTACAACGTCCTAAAGGACAGAGAATAATAAAGGAGATAAGGAAAAGGAGAGGAGCTAGGAAAGGGAGGATAAGGAGGCGGAGGAATAACAGAGACCACAAGCACACAAGAGAGCGCGACTACACCCTTGAAGCTCTAGTAGTTCTTAATCAGCTTAAATTATAAATGAATCTATGAAAAGCCTTAATGTCGGCTCCCGACAAAGAGTTCAAACCCTCGTGGAAGTAACTGCCCAGGCTCTTCAATCTCATCCTACTAAGGACTGGACAGTTACATAGGAGATGTTCGATAGTTCCAACTCCTGCTCGTCGCAACATAAGCTGGGTTTATTTTAATAAACCCAATAACTAACCTCAGACTGGCCTTATCTAAGCCCAGCAGCCAACGTGTTCTATTACTGTCTACAGGAGGCCTTAGACACCAAGAAACATAACTTACCGATCCATTCCACCAACGCCTCTGCTCTTCCCCCTTGACCCATCCAGTGATGAGGCCGTAAAGGTGGCAGCTTGGGTTATCAGGATCAACTATCAAATCCTCCTCAGAAAGTTAACCTAATCTCGCGAGAGCATCCACCGTCTCATTACCGAGTATACCGCTAGGATTCGATTTGCTCCAAAGGTCCTTAAAGACTATTTGCGAACAAGACTCGTGAACAAGCCGTATTTTACGCCAGAAAGAAAGAGACATACATAATTGGTCATTACAATCCTTTAGTCAGGATTACGACCTAGCTTCTCACACCACTGATGTTGTGTGCATTAATTTTATATTTACGTGAGTGGCGGGACCTACAGTTTAACGCCGACTCCGAATGACAGATTTTTGAGAAACTTTTCATGGCAATTTTTTATTTACTCTCAGAGTTCTTGCCAGAAATCTGCTGAGAGGAAGTCGCCGAAGAAATATTTTTTGCATATTTTCATTTTGATGTCGGACTTATGGTTTGAACCGAGGCCTCACGTCTAATAAGTCAACAGACTACCTACTAGACTACGGCGACTTCAAAAAAGAAAACGTTAATAAAATAAAAGACGGCTTGGCTTTAAAAAAAACTGTTTAAGCTTTCTTTAATTTCAAGGATTTTTTTTATCCTGCAAAGAATTTTATGTCCTGTTTTTTTTGCCACCGCCTGTATGATTACGTATAGTTTACTGTAACATAAAATATGAAAACATAAAATATGGTTATTGCAAACAAACAGTAACAACAACAACAACAACAACAACACCACACAATAACAGTCAATTGATATGACCAAATTAAACTTGGCTTCCATAATAGAAAAATTTTAAATTCAAAATATTACGAGCAGAAAAAAAACAGAAAAAAACCAATAAAATTTATTTGATTTCCTTTAAATAATTTTATCAATTTATATGTGTAACGAATGTAGTTTAAAACTATATACGGTATGTGGTTGGTTGCCCAATAAGAATAATTGAAAAATTCTTTTTCAATTTTTTTGAAGTTTTTCTCACACAGGATATTTTGATGTCTTAACATTTATTGTAAAAAAAAAGAATTTCAAAACCATAATCTTTAAATTTGTTTTACAAGCATAACAAAAGCAATATAATCAACATATTTTCCAAGACCATAGACTTTATTTATTTGTCTTTAATTTTTTGTAGTTTATACAGGCTGTAAAACATTTATTATTCTTCTACGTTTTATTGTTTCCTTTTTTTTTTTCTTTCTTTCTTTGAAAAAAAAAACAATCTTTGTTACGTACGACTAATTGTTGATTGTATTGGCCGGGTTATAATGTGTTAATCCTGTAGCTGTAGGAATTTTCCTGGCTTGTTTTTTATATTTTGCCACATCAGCTTTATTTCTTGTGGCAACCATTAGAAAACAAATGTTTTCTTTCCTTTTTTTGACAGGAAAAACTTTTTCTTATTTTTTGGAAGACATCCAGCCTTAAGGAAGTCATAAAACAAACTTAGAAAAAAAATTAATTTATCAGTTCCATTGGTTGTAATAAATATTTCATAAAATAAGTTTTCTAACGAACTGGGACGATAATTGAGTACATTTTGGTTTTAATTTCTAAATTATTTACATAAGTAAACAAATTCTATTTATTCGCGTTTCGCTACGTCTGTTTTTTTTTTTCTTTAATTTAAACAAACAAATTGAAATCAAATGTATTTCTGTATTACATAACGAAAGTTTCCTACTTGATTGTAAGCCTAACATATGGTGTGTATTTTACATATGATTTGTATCCTTACTAATCTATGTAGCATTTTGGAGGGTAAAATAAATGAATTTCATGCCAAAGTGATCTTTGAAAACAATATTCTCCATTAATTCTAAGTGGCCATTGCCATGGCATATTTAGAACAGCAATTATGTATACATCCATACATACATAATTGGTCGAAACAACCCTTCAGTCAGGATGCAAGCAGTGAGGACCAGAACCATAGAGACTATGGTTAGTATAATGACAGACAAGTCTAACCTGAGAAACATCATAACAAATTGAGTGACTAACAGTTCCCTCTTACTAGAATCAGCAAACTCTATACATACATACATATATATATATAATTGGTCATTACAAGCCTTCAGCCAGGATGCAGGGATATGATAGTGAGGACCAGAACCAAGGAAACTAGGAATAGTATAATTCCATGTAGACAAGTCTAACATAAGAAACATCGTAACAAATTGAGTGACTAAAAGTTCCCTCTTCAGCTGTCCTCTTACTAGAATCAGCAAACTATATACATACATATATACATATATATATATAAGCCTTCAGTCAGGATGCAATTAGATAGTGAGGACCAGAACCATGAAGAATATGGTTAGTATAATGTCATGGAGATAAGTCTAACATCGCAATAAATTGAGTGACTGACAGTTTCGTCTTCAACTGTCCTCTTATTAGAACCAGTAAACTCTATACACACATACGACATACATACGTACACAATTCTTTATTACAATCCTTCAGAGAGGATTATAAGTTTATTCATGATTAGCGGGGCCAACAGTTCCAATTGGACTCCGACGACAGATTCTATAAAACTTTACATGTTTTATTGACTCTTAGAATTTTTGCCAGAAGAGGAAGAGTTGAGAGGAAGCCATCGAAGAGATATTTTTTCGTTTATTTCGAGATGTCTGAACCGGTGTTTAAACAACGGCCTCACATCTAATAAGCCAAAACACTACCTACTACTACACTGCCTACTAGACTACAATACAATTACAAATAAAATGGAATTATTATGAACAGAGTGAGCAGACTATACTCGATGTAGTGTAACAGATCAAAGTCTCTCGTGGGACTCAAACTTACGACCCTATAGACTAGCACTCTCCTACATGCTGGCTATAGAAGTTGCCTTGGATTAGATTAGATTGAATTGGCAGTCGCCTAAATTATAACTCATGCCTGGGATATCTAAATCATTCCGAGATTTTGATGAAAGTGAATTTTAGTACCATTAGACGGAAGGCCACTGTTCAAACCCCATGTCAGCCATCAAAACAAAAATATGAAAAAATATTTCTTCGTTGACTTCCTCTCAGCAGATTTCTGGCAAAAACTCTGAGAATAAATAAAATTGCCATCAAAACTTACTCAAAAATCTGCCGTTCGGAGTCAACTTTAAACTGTAGGTCCCGCCATTCATGTATAAAACTAACACACACAACACGAATGGTGTGAGAAGCTAGGTCGTAATCCTGACTGAAGGGTTGTAATGACAAATGGTGAATGTATGTATGTGAATTTTATTCAAATTGCCTTTGTATAGACATATTCCGTCAATTAATTCTGGGTATAAAAGAATTTTCCTTTTTAGGCTACCAAACGCCTGACAGTGACAGAGAAGATGTCTCCTCTTCTTCCTCGCCGTTATATCCGGTCTTATGCACCAGTGTCCGATTATAATTACTATGAGGTTCTTAAGATGAAATCTGGTCAAGTTTAATGCAAACATAAATAACTTGGGTTGTGTGAGAAGGCAGGTTTTAATCCTGACTCCAAAATATATTCAAGTTTGTGTGCGACCATTTGTTTGTTTTTGTGGAGAGGAATGATAATCTCATGTATTCAATTCAATTGAATTTTCTATTGTGCCGTCTTTTGCAAAAGCGTCGACTTTGTTATTACCTTCAATGTCACCGTGTTCGGGAATCTCTACCAGGATAATGTTTGAAAGATTCGCTATCTTCTGTAGAGACACCCAGCATTCTGGTTGGACAATCATAAATGTGGTGTACATACATATGCTCTATGGCTCTATCTAGTGACTGCTTTAATTTAATTTAAATATACCACTTGCCTACAGTATTTTCTCTCCAATTTATTTCGAAATAAATTTAAGAAAAAAAAATACAGGAATTAAAATCAAAATGAATATCCTGTTATATAATACGATCACTATTTAAAATATTAATTTTTAATGTGTGTCTTGAATACCTTGAATAGCATTTTTGTATTGTTTTTGTTTTTATTTTTATAAGAAATCCAGGGGACCCGTATGACCAATTTTCACTGAGTAAAAGGAATGCAATAAAAAACAATAAAAAACAATAAAGAGAAAAAGTTTTTAACATTTATTATAATCGTTAGACTGGGTTGTTTTCTTTATTATGCCGTTTTATTGCCGACTTGATTATTTTTATGGCTGCCAACAATAACAACAACAACAAACAATAAAATAAACTCTAGCTAAGTGCTATGCAGGTCAAATGCGACCACTAGACGTGCTACACTAAGAATTTAGAAATTATAAACTCATCAGGATACAAAATTTGTGCGTCTTTTGTAAGAATTCGAACATGAAATGGTTGGGTCTGCAGACAAGCATTTTAAGCGCAAACACCACATGCAAAAATACCAAAATTTGGCACCGCTTGTCATTATTTTATTAAATTGTCCCAATTGCTTTAAATAAATGAAAACTTAAGCAGCTTCTTACGTACTTAATTGGTCATCCTCTTCCACCTGAATGGCATGGACGAGCTACAGCAGCCGCTGTATGTTATTCTGATTTATTTTGATGATCTCAACTCACACAGAATGCTTCTATAAACGCTCCTCCAGTTCTGTGGCTTTGAAAAACTTCTGGATGCTGTTCAATGGCAAAAAGGATAAACCTCTGGCTAGTACTCGATATGCAAGAAGTTTTCTTTTGAGATGTATTGAAGCTACACAGATTTCAAGTGTGTGCTCTTATGATTCATTTTCCTCATCACAGAACGTACACTTTTGTATGAATAAATGTGTCTTGAGCCTACAATGCTCATGCCGAAGTCCTACTACATTCTTTAGGTTCCTTCTGGATAGACTTATGCATACCAAAAATCTCCTCCTACTGTTATTACCTATCAAAAATTCAAATTTACTTCAAAAGCCCGTCTGTCCAATCTTCATCATTCTTTTCGTTGAGTATGCCTTCCCAGAGTCCTTAGCCAATAGCACGGAAAGGTGCTGGCCAAATCTGTGGCAAAAAACTCCCTTTTCCTCATGCTCATTGTCGTAAGGTACCACATGCTCTACAATTTTGCTTGCCAGCTAATCAAGCTCGACCAGATAGTCACATCCTAAGCTCGAATCAATCTCACAGGGGATAAGTGCTCGAAAGTTGTTCTGAATGGTGTTTTCCTTGAGTATACTTTTCCAGAGTCGTCATCCAATACCACTGAAAGGTGCTACATTTCTTTCACCGTGCTGTACAATTTTGCTTGCCAACCGATTAAGATTGCCAAGATAATTACATATTTAAACTCGTACCAAAGTCGCAGGAGATAAGTGCTCGAAAGTCGTTCTAACTGGTAGATTGTGTTGTTAGTGAATTGAGCATATCTTCCTTGCAAAATACGTACTTGTTTCTCCGTGGGAAAATTCTTCAGCCTCTGTCTTATTTACGTCTTTCATTCATACTTATACCCTAGAATGGTTTCTTTATTCAAAGCGTATGTAGAGTTCAAATTGCTGCATTCACTCTTATGTTTCTATTGTGTTGCAAAGAATTTTTCAAATGTTGAGAGTTTGCTGGTTCTGTTAAGGGGACAGTTGAAGAGGGAGCTGTCAGACACCCAATTTGTTACGAAGTTTGTCATGTTAGACTTGCCTATCATTATACTAACCATAGTCTTCATGGTTCTGGCCCTCACTACCATATGCAATGTTTTTAATTCCAATGGAGTTTCTATGCAGAGTATCCAAATCCATTTAAACTATATTCAGAAACGTCCTGATCGCCCAAATAAATGGCTCCACACATCACCAATGCCTTGAAGCCTTTTTCATATCATATCATTTTATTTCTCTTGACGGTCCCCTGCTATTAAAAGTTTCGTTTTGCGACGCAAACTAATATTTTTATTCAAATCCATTTGGAAGTTTTTCAAGTCGCTTTTGACCTCATTTTAAGTTTCATTCTTAAATACCATAAATTGTGTAACTTTAACCATTTAACCTGATGTACTATTTAACTTCATAACATGGTTTAGAGTCAATGTCATCCTAGTCACCATTATCATCATCATCTTCGTCATCATCCTGTCCATCAACATGTTTTACAATGTAAATCAAAGGCAACACAACCAGCTGGCAACTGGTCTTATGACGTTTGCCGATGACATTTGTTTTTAACTTTGTGGCGGCAGGCTTATACCGTAAACCTTATTTTGTAGCAGAGCAAGAGAGTCGTTTTTCTATGCATGTGGCTATGAAGTTAAACGGGAGAGTATGAGAGAAAGAAAACAGAAAGAAAACTTAAATGATTTGAGGAAAAATAACCACAACAAAATACTTCCCTGGTAGTTAAGCTTATAGCGAGGCTTGTCCAAAAATTTTTTTTTTTTGCTACGGCATAAATTGCTTTTGCTTGCTTACTGTTAACAACCTACGTTAGTTGAGGGGGAGGGGGTAGGATAAATGCTACACATGCAAATTACTATTGAACGTTAAACTATTTCTGTGTGTCTTTCCTTTTTCTGTTTAAGAAAGCAAGTGTTTGGGAGTTTGTTGGCGTATAAGAATTTTGAATTTTACAATATCGGTTTATAAGCTCTTTTGGGCTTCTGAGAGAACATACTGAAGCACTCAGAGAACCAGACTAGATGCTGGCTAACCACTACGATTTGGTAAACTGGCTTTACTCAAAGCATTCATCATCTTACACGGCAACATCATCAGCATCATCATCATTATCATCAGTAGGTTCTAAATATTGTTTATGTATATGTATGTGTAAGTGTGTGTGTGTGTTCTAGTATGTGTTACAAAGTACAGCTAAGCTGCTTTAAGCTTAAACATAATCATCTCAAAACAAACGCCCATGTTGCAAGTTCAACAAATGGCTGGTGTTCTTTGCTGCCCCAGCAGTGTTCGATAATAACGAACGAATACCATTTGAAAACGGTTTATTTAAGCTTTTCCGTTTGTGTGTTGCTCTTTTCTTTTTTCTTTTCTTTTCGACCACCACAATCACAAAAGCAGATCTTTTTCATACAGTGTTCAGTGTTCGGTTTATTAGAAATTGTTTGGTTGGTTGCAAGAAATTAATGTTAAAAACTATCTTGCATTCACTAACTCTGTCACGCTCACTCTTTCGCTCTTTCTCTTTCTATAGCAGTGTACTACTAAATGTTACAAGTTAAAGCCATTTAACAAACATTGAATGAACACTTGTTGTGCTGGAACACAGTTTAGCGCAACCTGCAACATGAAAGCAAACAGTTACGCGGATACTGGTTTCCAGCATCCATCTGAAGCATCAAAATGTCTTTGCCTGATACTCTCTAGTCTTTCTTTCTGTTTGTTTAACGTTTTTTGTTTTTTCAATTTTCAATTTCTAATCTTTGCCTGCTTTTTCCACGATGATGATTGTCTTGTCCACGCTTTTGCTGTTCGTTACAATTTATTTATTGATGCCAAAATAATCGCTTGAATTTACCCGTCTTTTTTTTTTCTTTTTCATTTTCTTTTTCAATCCATACATTACAGCTGCTGTTATTAATAATACCAGTAGTCTAGTAGCGGTTTTTTGAAATTAAAAAAAAATACACACACACACACACATACACACACAATTATTATTAATAATAATAATAATAATGATAATAAGATTGATAATAATAAATGCTATTTAATTATTTCATTAACATATTTTATGGTACGTATATATATGTTAGCGGCACTATGTATGTAACATTGCATACATATGACATACAGCTGATGATTACAGGCAGTTTTCTTTAGCAGCGCATTTAAAAATGTTGTTTTTCTATTTCATTTACCATGAAAATGTCTTTAAGAATCTAACAATTGGATGACACTAATTGTGACAGCTCATATAATGACTCAGACAAACAGACAGACAGACACAATATTTATGATTTATGTGTTGTTGCTATTTTATAATTGCAGCCTGATAAACTTGAATACACTGTATCGCTATACACTGTTTAAGGTACAAAAGATAGTGATTAGAAAATTGCCACAGTAATAATGAAGACATAAATCATGTTTAGTAATTTAATAATCAAATCCTTATATAGTCTGCTACTTCTATTCATTTGCAAAAAAAGAAAAAAATTGAAAACAAAAAACGAAATATTTCTTAAGCCTGTTTCTGCCCAATAGGAAGAGTAAAAAATAAATTTATTTTAATTGCTGCCTCGTAAACTACCTACGCATCTCATAATTAATGGCCCTCTTTAATGTATTACGTGCAATAAAATCCCTCACTCTGCTAAGGCAAGAGGAGACAGCAAGAAATCTTCATTCCTATGGGTGGTAAAATTAAAAGCATTGCATCATGAGTCATTGAACTATCGTTCTGCATCCATCAAACAGGACTTGAACTAAATGAAATTGCATTCATGTATGCTAAGAAGTCACTGCATTTAGTGGTGTTGGTTTCTCAGACGACAACCTGTGATGCAACCTTTGGCTCAAACATTTCAAACAAAATAAAATTTGAAAAACTATTTCCCCGAAGTGTAGTAGGTAGTGTGTTGGCTTATTAAACGTAAAGCCAGGGTTCAAGCCCCAGGCCAGACATCAAGACAAAATACAAATAATATTTTCTTCAGCAACTTCCTCTCAGTAGATTTCTGGCACAAACTCTAAAAGTAAAATAAAATTGCCATGAAACAGTTTCTCAAAAATCTGTCGTTCGGAGTCGACTTTAAACTGTAGGTCCCACCACTCATGTATAGAATTGTGGTGTGAGAAACTAGGACGTTGTACTATGGGTCAATTCGACCTCCGGATACTATATTTGTCTTAATTGACAAGCGCACGTCCTCTAACCTAACCTAATTATTTCTTTTGGCATCTTCCTCTCAGTCTTTTGGTGAAAAACTTTATAAAGAAAATAAAATTTTTATGATAAATTTCTAAATTCTGCCGTTCGGTGTCGACATTAAACCGTAGGTCTCGCCACTCATTATCAAAAATTAATGCAAACAACATGTGTGATGTGAGAAATAAGGTTGAAATCTTGACTAAAATGTTGTAATGATCAAACAAGTAGGTAAGATGGAAGGCACAAGTATTATCTCAAGATTTTTGGAACCTTCGTCTTCTAAAGACTTCGTACTTTTGTAACGTTATCAGTCTAAAATCCTGGATATAAATGTAAAAGTTTAGAATTGTTAATGTTCTCGTTGATAATAGTTATGACGGTATTATGATAGTAGTTATGACGGCACTAGGATTGCTACTCATTTGGAATAAATAGCAAGCTATCACTGAGACCGCCAGTGGATCCATATTTACTTTAATACGATAACATGGGAAAATTCACTGAAAAGTGATGATGTGTTCAGACAATAACATATTAAAGTTAATGGAATGAGAAATAACATAACAGAGATGGTTAGGCGTATAAATATTGTGGTGGTCTGCATGATCACCAAACGCTCGTCATGACAAACGGAGAAAGTGGATACATTTAAAAATAATGCGATGTAGCTCTACTAAATTTTTATTGCGTTCCTAAGTATTTGTATTATAACATATTTTAAATGCAGGCATCTTGAAGACCTTTGTGAAACATAATTTACTGTCTCTGCAGCCGGCCTATCGAAATCAAATGCTTCAAGCGTAAGGTTATCCAAGACTCAATTGGTACAGTGGACTTCAAATATATAACATTGGTGGTAACACATGGTGTTTCCTCATTGGATTGTGGAAAACTTAAGACTATAAACTTTGTGGTCTGAATAGGCTCATAACTGTTCTACCTCACACCACCTACCATGTCACCGTAATTGCCTTTCGACTTACCTTATTATATTTCTTCTGGCACAGTACTATACAGATTATATTGGTGCAGATGTTCAACTCAAGCATTTGGTCCGCTTGAGAACATGTTGGTTTTGATGCGCCCTAAGGGCTACGAGTCACTACTATAACCTACATACACTTAACATTATATCAGTATAGCGACTAGTCGGTTACAGTAGTTTTTTTTCTCTTTTGGTCTTTTTAGGATTATAAACATGAAATTCTCATCACATGAATACTCCAAAGTGAATACTCATCACCACACTAAAGTCTTGTTAAATATTTAAATTCACTGCTGGTTGGGATTATAAAGTCAAACGCTTGTATGAGTTGATATATTTTCCAGGTTATGATTTTTGAAAGAGATCTCTAGATATAGTTAAAGAAGAGACTTCTCAGAACCGTTTAGATGGCTGCTCGGCCTTTGAAGAGGAATGAACGAAATAGACGTAACGTAGATGATAAATAACTTCCAATAAACATCCCCGTAGAGTATTATAAACGTTACTTGAGATGTGTTATCGAATTTTTCAGTAGAGCTTATTGCTTAAGTGAACTCCTTGTAAGTACCTTAGAGGCTTCTGCCGAACTCCATACACTATGGAATAAAATACATTTCATGCTTCAGGATAGGATCTCAGTGTAACTTTTTTTTTATCAATTGTTTATGACAACAGCTTTACAGTTGATTTTTTTAAGGGAATTTCCTGTGTTCACAAATACATAATTGATCATTATAACCCTTCAGTCAGGATTACAACCTAGCTTCTCTCGTCACTTATGATGATTGTGTTAATTTTTTACGTAAGTGGCAGTTTCTACAGTTTAACGTCGACTCCAAACGACAAGGTTAGGTTAGGTTAGAGGACGTGTACTTGTCAATTAAGACAAGTACAGTACCCGGAAGTCGAATTGACCCATTGTACAACGTCCTAGTTTCTCACACCACTTATGTTGTGTGTGTTAATTTTTATACATGAGTGGTGGGACCTACGGCTTAAAGTCAACTCCGAACGACAGATTTTTGAGAAACTTTTTCATGGCAATTTTATTTACTCCCAGAGTTTTTGCCAGAAATCTGCTGAGAGGAAGTCGCTGAAGAAATATTTTTTGTATTTTGTCTTGATGTCTGGCCTGGGGCTCGAACCCTGGCTTTACGTCTAATAAGCCAACACACTACCTAATAGACTACGGCGACTTAAATACAAATTTTTGAGAAATTTGCTGAGAGGCAGCGGCGGAAGAAATATTTTTTCATATTTTCCTTTTGTTGAAAATGTCTGACATGGGGTTCGAACAGTGGCCTCACGTCTAATAGCTCAACACAGTACCTACGACTTTTTCAATTAATAATACGCGTAGTTAATTGCCAATTAATCGCAACGATATTAAATCGTAATTAAAATGACATCAAAAGTTTTAGTTTGTGACAGATGTGATGATGCAATATCTCGTAGATATAAATTGAAATTTTGTTTTGTATTTCGAATAAAAAATTCTAAAAGATTATTTAAAAAGTTCTTAAATTCATGAATTTACTCTTAAAGTTTAACATTTTTAAAACATTTCTAAGAACACATGCCAACGTATGTAAAAACCATAAAGATTTGCTTTAAAAATATTGTATTTTTTTTTTATTGACAAACTTCGAACACAAACATCAAGATTTGGCTGCTGGGCAAACTTTCAAATGAAAACCAAAAAAAATTAGAAAAAAAGTTTGAACTTGAAAATAAAATTTTCTAAAAAGTCAATATTTGTTACAAAATTTCCACTTTTTATTTACACAAAAGCAAAACAAAAAAATAAAAAAGAATAAAAAATAAATTTAAAAAAAGCATATGGAAACCATAAAATAAAATAAAATCAAACAAACACTCCTTAATTCTTCAATAACCACAATTTTGACAGTGTGTGTGTGTGTAAGTGTGTAAATAAATCTTTGTCAAATGCCAGCATATTGTATGAGATGAGATGAGTGTTGTTGTTACATACATACATGTGTTGTTTGCCTTGGTTTATTGTATTTAAGCCAAGTCATAAACCAGTCATAAAGTTGCACTAACGATAGATAAACAATCGTGTTGTTTTACAGCAAATTGAATGATGATTTTTTGGTTAAAGAAACAAATACAACAATACCGTTTGTTGTTTGTTATTTTGTCGTTTATAGTTGTTATCAATAAAATATTATGTATAGAAAATGGCAAAATAAATAAACAAAATTGTGTTCAAAATATATTAACAAAAATATATGTACGTATGTACATATATACGATGTTGCATCTCAAAGCCAATACTCAAACTATTTAGAGTAGTTGTGTATGACTGAGTAATGGTTGCATTATATTGTCAGCTTATAATCAGGCTATAAATCATCTCTTGATTCCGATTTTTTCAACATTGTTTTAAAGGCGTTAATAACGATTATGCCATACATTGGTTTTTATAAATGAAACACCATTAGGATTATATTCAAATAACATTTCGCTACCATAAATACAGGGGCAGTTCAAAAATTGGCAAACCTAACAGCGGTAGTAGCCAAACATCAGCAATGAGCATTCAAAAAGATGAGTAGATTCGAATCATACTCATAATTTCTAATATTTATACGCATTCATTCATACTTATTTTAATATTATGGAACCCCTACTCATATTCAAAGTTTGAAGTACTCATAGTACTCATACTTAACAACACGTATGATATTGTTGATTTCGACTCTCCATGACTCAACAAAATAAGTATGATTCGCGTACGATCACTACAATACTCAGTAGAAGGTTGTGTGTTTGCTTTGCTTGCTGTCTTTGTATTTTTCTTATTTCTTTTCTTGTAAATGCAACAACAACTAAGGCTGTAAATTTTGATGAATGATTCGAATCACTCGAATCACTCCTTGTCTTTACCATAATCCTATACAATAAAATAATATCGGTTCACTCAATACGATTTTATGTTTCTTCCTTATAGTCCCAATGACATTACTTTTAAGCTGCTTGCAGTCATAATTGGTAGGTTTCCTGTGGGGTATCACTCATGGAGTATTGAGGTTCTCCTGGTTTTCTTCGGTAGACCATGCAGTCAATTTATCTGGTTTATTTGCTTCAGCATATGTTTATCGTTTGTAAGATTCACGTTATTGTTGGCGTTAGACCAGAATATTGAACATTTGATTCTCAGGCACTTGTTGGTAAATGCCAATCTTATTCTATATTAGCCTGGTATCAGTAACAAAACTGCTAAGCAAGGTTCATATGGATATTAGTGCCCATCTAAATTCTAATGGCTGTTGTCTCAATATCGCCGCAGCTTTGCATGCTTCTGTGCCGCCAATCGAAGTAACTGTACTGCAGCAGTACAGAATACAGAAGTTATACACATATTCAGCTGCTTTATAGCATGATGGTCTCTCTGCTAAAGTCGTTTATTTCCCAGGCTTTAGTTTTCTGGAGATTTTTCTCAAGATCAACACTAAGCGCTAATATTTCTTAGATTTATGGTTTTATTTGTCTGCTGTAATACTTGTGGGAGAGTAGACAAATTTCATACCAGAATTTGAAAAGTGGAATTGACATGTGAGTCGCCGTAGTCTAGTAGGTCGGGTGCTGGCTTAATACACATGAGGCCGTCCTTGCTCAGATATCTTGAACAAAATGAAATAGAAAAGAAAATATTTGTTTGACGACTTCCTCTTAACAGTCTTAGGACAAAAATTCTGAGAGTAAAATTTTGAGTCTAGTAGGTAGTGTGTTGGCTTATTAGACGTAAAGCCAGGGTTCGAGCCCCAGGCCAGACATCAAAACGAAAATATGAAAAAATATTTCTTCGGCGACTTCCTCTCAGCAGATTTCTGGCAAAAACTCTGAGAATGAATAAAATTGCCATGAAAAGTTTCTCAAAAAATCTGTCGCTCGGTCACGAGTTTAATCTGTAGGTCCCGCCATTCATGTGTAGAATTAACACACAGAACATGTGCGGTGAACGAAGCTAGGCCGTCATCCTGCCTAAAGGGTTGTAATGACTAAAGTAGGTAGGTAAATAAGTAAGTAATGACAGTGTCTACACAATTCCTATTTTCTCTGGACAAATATATGCTGTCATCAACACTTTAAACAAAATTGAGGTGATATAGGGCATTCTAGCTTTACTGCAGGGTTAGTTTGAATGAAGTGAGTGATAGAACCATTATGAAGAGCCGGGTATAATGAATCCCCCAACATCCGTTTTACTTTTAGTTCGTATTCTAGTAGTGCATTGTTCTCTATAAATGTTTTTAAAATGAACTGACAGATCTTGGTCATTATAATCGGTATCACAACTTATGTTGATAACAGAAATGCATTAAATGTACACATTATTCTTTGTTACACTGTAAAAGTAATAATTTTTTATAAAAAAAAACGAAAAAACTATGAAGATATAGTGTCAATACATATAAACATTTGGTAACTTAAGTGCCTCTCCCACTCCCCCAACTAAAATAAATTTTCGTGTGAACAAGAATATTTTAAACTACGTGTTTAGGTTTTAAATAAATTTGTTTGATTTTCCCTTATGCACTTGTAAATCTGCCAAAAAAAAAATCATTTGAGGAAAATATTTTTGAGCAAATAAAACTTGTACACAAACCATACAACAGAGAAAAAAAACAAAATTTTTGGTTACAACATGCCTTAGTATTGGGGAGGCAAATGGTTTCGTATTAGAAAAACAGTGTAAAAGCTTTAAATGACTTTAACTGCAGCCACCCTAATGCGTATGTCTGCCTGCCTGCCTGCCTATCTACCTATCCTCTCTCTCTTATTTGCAATGAGAAGCAGAAAAACGCAAAACTTTTATTTATTCATTCAACCAGTCATTCATTCTTTCATTCATTCATTCATTCTTTCGTACATATATTGTATAACAGAGCGTTACAAATCGAATTGACTTTGATAAATTTCTAGTGTGAAATTAGTTTTTCGAGAATTTCTCGTATGAAATCAAAATAAAAAAAAGAATAAAACCGTAAATCCTTCTTTACCAAACACACACGCATATGCAAAACAGCTAAAGTCTCAATGTATTGCAAGTAATATGTGGCATATAAAGGTTTGCATGTGTATTGTATTGTATAGTGGGTTGCAAGCATTTACAAAACTAACTGCAGCATAATGTGTTGATGTTTCATATCACTTGCAACGTCATCTTCGGCAGTATCATGTAACACTGAGCAGCCAGCCTAACTAACATCGAGAAGGCAGTGTGTAACAGCAACATGCCACATTTTTGTGTGTGTAAAATCACTTGCATCGACTATGAGAATTTAAAAATAATGTTTTTGTGGCACATTTGGCAAATATTTTTTAGCAACATTTTCTTCTTTTTCTCTCAATTCATTCTGTAGCAATTCATTTGAATAAAACAGTGTTGATTTGTTGAATATCGTTACGTTTCGTTTTTCCTTTTTTTTTTCTTTCATTCTTTTTGCTAACAAAAGTTAAACATCAGGATCATGTAAATATAATGGAACAAAGGCAAAAACAAAAACAACAAAAACTACAATCAATATGTTACAAACAGACGACAGTTTAAAAAAACCCTACAAGAACAATAACAGGCAATAACGTAACGTACAAAAGAAACGTAATTTTTTACGTTTAATCAAACAGTTTTATTGCCTCCCCCCTTTTATACTTTTTTACGTTTTACAATAAAAAATATTAAAAAAATCGAACGTTTAACGCAATGTGTTCAAACAAATATTTAAATTTGTTGCCACACTTTTTTCCTTTTTTTTTGAATTTCCAATTCTCCCTATCGAATGGAAACAAGCTTTGGAACACAAAAACTATCAAGTGTTTGTTGTAAAAAAATGGAGAAAGAAAAACATTCAAAACACTTAAAAACTTTGATTTGAAATGTTGGCCTATTTCAATCACAACATCAAATTTAAGTTTTATTACCAAACTCTCAAGAGACGAATTATTACAACTTATTCTCATACGCCTATGATAGATGCTTGTGTAGCTAATACGTATGAAAGCTCCAGCTAATGTCTGATCTTGAAACTTACTGGCATTCGGATTCATATCATCCTGCAGTGGCAATAAGGCCTTGTTTACATGCGTCGGGATTAAGAACTAGCTTCTCACACCACTTATGTTGTGTGTGTTAATTTTATACATGAGTGGCGGAACTTACAGTTTCGACTCTGAACGATGGATGTTTGGGAAACTTTTCCACGGCAATTTTATTCACTCTCAGAGTTTTTGCCGGAAATCCGTTGAGGGTAAGTTGCCTAAGAAATATTTTTTTTATATTTCGTTTTGGTGGATATGTATGAGCTGGAGTTAGAACCTTGGCCTCATGTCTAATAAGCCACCCCACTACCCACTAGACTATGGCAATTTCGATGCTATGTTTAGTTTGGTTTATTGTCTTTACCGATTAGTGAAGTCGTTTTTGGATAAGCGTTGAATGTAGTGATAAGGAACGATTGTCTCATTCGTTCTCTTTCCTCTCTCCAGAGGTGGCACTGCCTAACATACATACATACATACATAATTGGTCATTACAACCCTTAAGTCAGGATTACGACCTAGTTTCTCACACCACTTATGTTGTATGTGTTGATTTTATACACGAGTGGCGGGACCTACAGTTTAAAGTCGACTCCGAAAGACAGATTTTTTCTGAGAAACTTTTCATGGCAATTTTATTTACTCCCAGAGTTTTTGCCAGAAATCTGCTGAGAGGAAGTCGCCGAAGAAACACTTTTTGGGGCTCGAACCCTGGCTTTTCGTCCAATATGTCAACACACTACCTACTAGACCAAGCACAGCCTAACCTTCCTATAATGTTTGTTGTTGATGTAACCCTCTCTGGTAGGAAAGGACTGAATTCCCTTACTTAACTTACTTAATTGTTTACTGCAACCCTTCAGTCAAGATTACGCTCTTACACAACCCATGTTTTTTGAGAAACTTTTCAAGGCAATTTTATTTACGTCCAGAGTTTTTGCCAGTCAAGGAATTTATTTATCTTGGCTCCGCCGTTTCGAGAGAAAAATCCTACGTAAGATCTTCAGTCCAGTGCGATGATTACCGCATCCGATTTAACAGTGAGCTGTGTGAGCTCCTCAACGATATAGACGTTGTGCAGCATATTATCATCCAGCGGCAGCGTTGGCTCGGCCATGTCGTTCGAATGGAGGTGTGACCAACTGAAGAAGCATAGGTGCCTGGAAGGATGTGTTGCAGCAGGCCGAAATCCATTAATCGGGTTGTTAAAGGCCAATTAAGTAAGTAAGTAAATAAGTTTTTGCAAGAAGACGGCTGAGAGAAAGTCGCTGAAGAATATATTTTTTCATAATTTATTCAAGATGTCTAGGCTGAGGTTTGAACCACGGCTTCACGTGTAATAAGCGAACACATTGCCTACTAGACTATAACCTTCGAATTCTTTTAATTTTTTATATTCCATAATGGAAATTCTGTCAATATCACCCAGGTTTGAAGCTTGAAAACTAAATTTAGAAATTTGTTTACCTTCGTTAAAGGCTGCAACCAATTGCCATGCGACAGAACTTGAAATATCTTTTCCCTGCAAAAAAAAATGGAAAGGAAAGAATAAAAAAATTATTGTGTTCACAGGAATTGATTTAATAATTATAATTGACGAATCCATTCGCATACACACACACATACAAACACATACTCATTTACCCCTTTTAGTTTTTTCTTGAATAAATGCATATTTTGGCTTATAAATGCATATTACGTACGTACGTATGTATGTACATGTAGTACTCCTATACGTATAGGCTACATGGCTAATGTATGGTAAAATTTTTTTATTTTTCCTTCTTGCAATTATTGTTGCTGTTGTACTATAGTTGTTGTTGCTGTTGCTCTATTGCTGTTAAATGAAAAACCGTTTTAATGCACCTGCAGCTGAATAATTATTCATGAAATAATTTATACTTTAACGGACGCATAACAAATTACAATTTTATTTTCATTTTCTTTCTTTTTTTACTCTTCGTTTTTCATTTCAAAAATTTTGAATTATATTCTCTTCTCTTCTCTGTTGTGTTGTGTTGTTGCTGTGTGTGAAAATTACATTTAATGTTGTTGCTGTTGTTACTTTTACTGTGTTGCTATTGCTATTGCTATTGCTATTGCCTATCAAATATGCTGGTATTGTATGACCAATTTCGGCAAGTGCTGCCAATAAACAGTTTTATTTTTCATATGCCATGAATTATAGTACAAAATTATTATATATACAATAACAGCAACAACAATAATAGCACAGCAACAGTAACAACAACAGGAATGACGATGACTATGACAACATCATCATCAATATCATAATCATAATCATCATCAATACGGTGCACAGGCACCAATGATATGCAGCTACGAGGAGTGGAATACGAAGACTATTTTTCCCCAATAAATATGTCCACAAACATTAAAAAAACAATATCTTGGAAAATGTTTTTTTGGAAACTTTAAGGGGTGCTGCTACTTAATCCTTAATAAATATAGAAACCGGCAATCTTTTGGACAAATAGTCCTTTAATCGAGAAAGGCATCTAAGAAAACATATATTTTTCATTAATTTTTCTGTTTAAAATCATTTCTTTAGAGTTTTCAATGGCTATTAAAATTGAAAATTTCTCGAGCAGTAAGCTTAAGATACAAAAAATTTTTCCGCTATAAATTTTTCTTGTACATCTTTCAACACAAAATTCTAATTTTTAACTTTCATCACGATTTTAAAATTTAAAAAAGTAAGGGACGTCAATCCCCCTCATATTATTCACTTAAAAAGGGTGTTTGAACCTTACTTCAGAGAGAGAATTACATCACCACTTAGTAAGGAGTAAGGTTAGGTCAGGTTAGGTCGGAGTGGTAGCTCTGATATCGGCCCGTTGTGATGCCACGGGTGAACGCAGTCCCTGTACTAACCAAGTTCCACCAAAATCAGGGAAAAGGAAAAAGTTAGTCAGTGCAAGCGCTGCACAAGAAAAGCACGACTACCCCGCACTGGAAAACCAGCAAGAAAGTTTGATGAACGAAGCTACATCCTTGATGTCAATAGATGATAGCTCCGTTAAGCTAACAAGGAATGGGGAGCCAAATAACCTATGTCTACACCTAGCAAGAGACGGGGACTGGCAAAGAAAGTGAACAGCAGTCTCCTCTTCCTCAGTGGACCTGCATCCACGGCAGAAGTCGTTGAAAGGGAGCCTCATTCTTTCCGCGTGTCTACCCATGACGCAATGACCTGTAAGCACGGCCACTCTAGTCGAGATGATATCACGACCAAGACCAAGTAATCGGTAGGTACGCCTTCTATCCATCTTGGGCCAGGTGAGTCTAGCGGTGGAGCAGAACTCCTCATTGACCCAGGATAGGTTGGCGTAAGGAGTAAGACTAAGTGAAGAAAGTTCCTCACTGACTTACCCAATACAACAACCAAATCATTATCACAACCTTGTTTCTAGGTAACAACTGATGACAATAATATCATCATAGCACCTGCTATAGTAGATCCGCTTATCTGAAAAAATTGATAAATGACAAAGACCATGAGAAACTGGAACTGAATAGGAAAGAACTGTATTGATACTCTGATCGTGATCACAATGTATCACAACTTATGATCATGTAATCATTTCAACGCGCTCAAGATGCCTTACTGTATAGGAAGGCTGTTATCATGGGAATTTACAAAATCATTTGAAGTCACTCAAGGAATACTTTCAAGATTTTTATAGACAGAAGAATTCACCAAAATCAGATACAAAAAATACAAGTTGGCATGACAGAAAGTCATATAAAAATTTATTTTTGCTTCAAGAAGTTATTTGCAATGTCAAATTAATTCGTTTTGGCAACCAGAAGCTCAATAAATCATTTGAACCTACAGCCAATAAATTGAATTAATCCCAAAGCCAAATATCCATGGCACCAAAGCATTGTGCTTTATTTTTAGGGACCTGAAGAATTCTGTGTAGCTAAAATAGGAGCATACGATCACAAGGGGAACCTGTAATAAACAGAATTGATTCGTTCGTAGTCTGCAATGGCATATAATAGTTCGGACATGAACCCGTAAAATTCTGTCAGGGCAAAGCTTGAACACCTATTGCAAGGTTAAGAAAGTAGCAGTAAGATCTGCCTCGCCTGACTTATAGTCCAGAATTTCGACTAAACGACTACCATTTATATGAAACAATACTGAATACTTTCTTATTACAAGAGGCTTCGGATATTAGGATAAGTGTGTTCGAAATTATTTTTCTTTATTTTTGGCTTTAAAGAAATGAGGAATTCATCCATATAATTGCCAGAAGGATGGAGCAATTTAACGTCTATCGTTGGAACACACTGCAATTTTAAAATTGTGTAACAAGCATTGCTCTGCCTATGTCTTCTACCATCAAATATTTTTCTAATTGTCATATTCTATGCCACCTCAGTTGTCGTTCTTATAGTGTTTATAAGAATTTTAGGACTTTAAAAACACTAAGTTGCCTTAGAGTTTTTCCAGTTTCTTCTTTATAACATTAGGGACTCCAGACTGTTGCTCAATAATTAACATTACGTTTACCCAAATACCTCGAAATAATTAGAACATAATTTTTAGCTTATCCTTGAATACACCTCCAACATCCCTCGTATTTCTTTTATTTTGCTGTTGTACATACAGTAGCCGACTATTCGAATGCCAATATTCCTTATGCTGATGCCACAAAATACTCAATTGGACAACAACAAGAAGAAGAAAAAACTGAATAGAATCCAAAAAATCCAAACAAAACAAAATAAATACGGCATAACTGTTTATATTACTTATTGCTGCTTATATTGTTGTATGGTGGGTAAAACTTAAAGCCCAGCAATGGATTATTATGGTTTAGAATTTGTTAACATGATGCCTTTAAGGTGGACACACAAAAAGCCAAAAAACTAACGAAAACCAAAAAAAAAAATTCAAAATAACAGACAGACAGCCAGCGAGCCTAGTAGACAGCCAACTAGTCGAAAAGCTGGTTACAAATGTTATAAAGACGCGAGCGGCATTATCGACAATTGCATTTAAGTGCAATTTGTCAGTTGGTCAGTGAGTACACGACATATTTTATAATTTTTTTTCTATTTTTTTCTCTTTTTTTTTGTATTAAAATTTCTTGGATTTGGGTAGGCTGACTACAATGGCTTGCTTACAGCCCGGGTATGACTGTAGTAGACAGACAATAAAAACAACAACAACAACGCAAAAACATCAATTGCTGCCACCATATATGGCGCTTACATTAAGGCAGTGTGGAGCCTTAACTTCTCAGCCACTATTAGATGCTGAAATTCGTCGTGCGGTTATCAACGACTTCTGTAAAAATGCTTAAAAACTTATTTGTAGGCTAAAAGCATCATCGATCTAAAACGCGCAAAAAATATAAAAAAAATATAAAAAAAATAAAAAAAAAATTTATTTTAGTATCGCCTTAGTAATCAGCTTCTTCAGTTGGGATTTCATGGCGTATTTATTTATTTATTGATTTTAAAAATTTTTTTCTTCTCTTTTTTTTTAAATTTAATTTATTTTCTTACCTTTTCTGCCACATACGGGTACAACAATTATACGCGCATTTTTATTTCTATTGAATCTTGTTTATGTGTACTGTGCTGTGCCGTTGTACCCAAGAGTTTAACTTAATGTGCCCCAACATCGTTGCATGCACATGTGTACGATTACTTTGTATGGTGGCTGGGACAAGTGAAAGACTCATAGAACTCATATGGTACAAGAGTACTACATACATACAGACGTACGTACAGTATAATCGATTGTGTTAAGCCAGTAAATTTTTATTATTTTTCAAACGATTTTTATTGTTTTCGGCGTCTGTGTGCGTGTGTATGTATTAGTGTATTTGTATTAGTGTGTGAACAAATTATTATTTTACAAAATGCACAGTGTTTTATACAGATTGCTTATACATACATTTCCTATATAAATTCTCTTTCTGAATACCTTATTTGTTAAGCTTAAAAGCTTCATAGATTCTAAGCAATTAGACGGATTGTATAGTCAGATGCTCTTAAGAGCAACTTAAGTAAACTATTTTACGCCAAACAATGAAAGAAATATTTCTACTTCCCACATTAGTGCCTGTAACTAAGTCCTTCATTCGATGAAAACTGAATCAAAAACCAAACCGTTTTGTCAGTTCGATTGTGATTAATCCCAGAAATCAGATTTTGACGAAGTCCATGCAAAAAACTTTTGGCAGAGTGTATGTGATTCAAAGATACTGATTTGTCAGTTCATGAGAACTGATTTGTGTCAAAAAAAAGTAAGAATTTTTAGTTCGTGATAAAAGAAAGAAGTATACTGCGATACGTTGAAGTACGGGACAGGCTTTGCTACGCCGTACTGTGACAATATTGCTTAAAGGCCAAGAAAAAGAAGCTCAAGACGCAAAGGTTTGCAAAATTCTAAATTATCTCCTCCGATTCTATCGAATGCATTTTAGGCAATATAAGGACTTCCTTTTTACAGCAAAGAAGTTACTGTTGACCGAGTGTTACAACATAAATATCAATTGGCATCTAATTATGATTATAATTTTTCATTATGATTGTGGCTTATAAGCTCCACCTAATCATAACTGTTGGTCAAAACATAGGCGCATCCCATTTATTATTAACTATTCATACTAAATGTTATACGTTAGAAAACTGCGATATGATGGTATTCGAAAAAGTCAGATGTTAATATCTTAAGAGAAAAGTTGTGGGTACAAAAATTTTAAATTCTTTGATGCGATTTCACATGGTGCACACCTACCACGTTTTAAAACTACTCAGACGGATTCAGGTCTACAATTTAATTTTCTGTGTGCACCGGCGACTAAAAGCACGCAAATTAAAGATGAAAAGGCCACCATATATGAGTAGTCAAATAATCATAAAAAAGATGCTGAAGCGAAATGGTTGAAGTTGTTTGAGAGAGTCATCTGTTTTTATGTAAGCCATTAGAACGAACTACTCTTAGGGGAACAATCCTCCAACAGAAGCATATTCATTTTCATACATACATGCATACATAATTGGTCATTACAACCCTTCATTCATGATTACGACCTAGCTTCTCACGCCACTTATGTTGTGTGTGTTAATTTTATACATGAGTGGCCGGACCTACAGTTAAAGTCGACTCCGAACGACAGATTTTTTAGAAACTTTTCATGGGAATTTTATTTACTCTCAGAGTTCTTGCTAGAAATCTGCTGAGAGGAAGTCGCCGAAGAAATCTTTTTCATATTTCGCTATGTTGGAGATGTCTGACCCGAGGTTTGAACCGTGGCCAACACACTACCTACTAGACTACGTCGACTTCATCTTCATTCAATTTAAATCGCTTCCTTAAAAATACCTATAAAACCTTTTTTCTGTTTCCTCTTGTCCACAGCTTCTAGTCTTAATATAACTTGGATGCACAGTATAACTATTGCCATAAACTAAGTCAAAATGCGGAAAGGTTTTTGAAATCTTTTTTTCTATATTTCAAGAACTGAATTTGCTGTGGAACGGTAGTAAAACAAACTCATCGGAAATATCTCACTAGCTATGTAGACATACTGCTCTTGCAATTCTAATGAAATTGTGTCTACTAATTGAAGAATTTAATTCATACTCAAACAAACTACAGATGTTCAGATAAGACTACTCGCAAACAAACAATATAGAATGGATTAAGAATTGAGATCGTAATGATAACAAATTCAAACCATTAACGAATACGCCTGACTGTGTATATTACTTACTAATCGGTTACTTTATTCAAGATTACAACCTAGCTTCTTACACCACTCTTGTTGAGTGTATTAATTTAGTCCATGAGTGGCGCTACGCAGAGTTTAGTGTCGGTTTCGAACTACAGATTATGTTAAGAATCTTTTCATGACAATTGTATTTACTTTTATAGTTCTTGCCAAAAGACTGTTGAGAGAAAGTCACTAAAAGAAATATTTTTTGTCCACATTTCGTTTCGTTCGGAATGTCTGTTGTCGTCTAATCAGCCAACAATACATATATCTACTAGACTACGGCGACTGCTTCCGTATGTATGTTTATATGAAATATTCTTTTTTTATTTAGTCAAGTAGGTGTGTTGGCTTATTGGTCGAGAGCCCGTGGTTTATGCCGACTTTCGACAATTTCCTCTCAGCATTCTTTTGGAAAAATTTCTGAGAGTAAAATACAACTGCCATGAAAAGATTCTTAACAAAATCTGTTGTTCGGAGTCGACTGTATTCTGTAGGTCTTGCTACTCATGTGTTAAATAAACAGACACAATATAAGTGGTGTGAGAAGCGAGGTCGTAATCCTACCTGAACGGTCGTAATCTGGGCGGTGTTACCACACACGTAAAATAATTGGTCAATTCACACAAGCCGTCGTATTCATTGTATTGTTGGACGACTATACGACAGTGTATGCTTGTTGTTGATAATGTTCATGTTAAAATCCGATACACTTATACACATTTTTTTCATATGTTTTTAATAAGTTGTGTTGGTTTCATGCTATCAAATTATTTGAATGCCAAAAATTATGAAGAAGAGTACGACATACAAAATACAGCATAGCATTGAGCGTTCACAAACAATCAAGTGTATTCAATACAACATACACGATACAAAGTCGTGTGAATTGGCCAAATGTGATGGATAAAGTTCTTGACTACCAACCAAAACAAATTTTTGTCATAGTTGTTCGAGTTGTAGGAAACTAGCAGGGTCTTTTTCCTCTATAAGTGATCCAGAAGTCACGACAGAGGGAATAACAATAATAACGAATATGGCAAAAAGGAACACTGTTACCTCTTGGCAGAAGTAATAATAAATTTAAACAACCACAAGGTATTTCATCTTTGATGATAATATTCTACTTATGATAGCTCAACTCCGAAAAGTTCGCCTGAAAAGCTAAGGATACCTAAAAAAACTATGCTTGCAACTGCAACCGACTTATATAATTATTCTTTTAATATTCTGTTGTTTTTTATATTGACTTTATATTTTTCGAATTCCAAGTCTTTAAGATTTCAGCGAAATATGTTAACGAATAAAGATCACCATCAAACATTAACTGAAAACAAAGCTCTAAACCAATATTTTTATCCTCCGTTCTATGTTTTTAATTACCAATTAATGCTAATGACGTTTAACTAGGCCTAATTTCCTGCTTGTCTTCACCAATATACGGACAGCGAAACCTAATTATTTCACATGTATTGGTACACTTGTAAAGCCAAAGAAAAGTGCTAAAAGCTGTTACATTTAAACGTTAATTTCCATACCGTTAAACCCGCAAAATAGAAAAAAACCACTGTGCATTAAAGGCTGCATTAGACTGTTTAGTTTAGTTAGTTAGTTGGGCGATTAGACGAACGAGGGAATAAACGAATTGAACGATTGAATGTAGTATGAACGTATGAACGTATTAACGTTAGCTAGAGGAGTCGAGTATTACAAATGCGTGCCGTTATGGTTTATTAAATGCGTTTTGAAAGTGCATTTCCATGTTTGTCCAAGAGATTGATGAGAAAATTAGATTTATTCATTGCTGTGTTTAGTTGTCGTAAACAATTACTTTTACAAATTTGTACTTAACACAACTGAACAATAACGACAACGACAACGACAACGAACAGCGACGATAACGATAACAACGGCTGCGGCAGCGGCAATGGCAACGGCAAATACATGAGCTACAGTATTAGCGACAGCAACAATAATATTAACCGGTATCAATAGACAATCGTTAGCCCTCTTTAAACCCCCCCTTTGTGCTTGAAAGCTCTTGTTTACTATTTACACCAGGATTATGGGCCATTTAATGTCAGCATATTGTTGCCATTCTCTGTATGGGTGCATAAGTAAGAGTGCTCAAGTGTACGTACGTACATACATACATATGTATGTATGTATGTATGCCATGTGCAACAACACAGTAAAGTAAATATTGTAGCAGCATGTTGCATGTGTTCTATCATCATCATTACATTCTCATACTCATCTCTCGTGATCTTCTCATCTTTAATTTGCGTGCTTTTAGTTGCCTATGCAAACGCTTGTGTGAGTGTGTGTTTTTGATGGTGCAACGTTGTTCCTTTGGCTTAAACATTTAGTCGTCGCGAAAACGGCTGATGTGTTGCCTTTGCCGTTGCCGTTACCGGTGTGCCTATTTTTAAGCCACCATCAATACCATGTAAATTAAAATTAACTTTATCGATAGTCTTTGTAATTTTTACATTGCCTCTCTCTCTCTCTCTGTCTTTCTCTCTCTCTTTCTCTGTGTGTGTGTTTTCAGGCTTATGACTATGAATTAATACCTTAAGGTATTTCTATATTTTTTGTATTTTTTTCTCTGGTTTTCTTTTTTTTTCTTTGCATTCACCATTCTCTTCGAACAGTAATAATTTCATGGGAAAATGTTGTCATTAATCATTGGCAGGAAAGGAAATTTTAGATGAGGAGAAAAAAGAAAAAGAAAATAATTTTCTCTTACATGTTGGCTGTTCTTGACTAAATAGAGAAATGATCGATGGGAAGGTAAATTGTTTGTAGAAATAAAATGAAATTTACATAAAAAAACAGAAAAAAATTTACAAACTTTAGTAAGGTTTTGTATTAAGAATTGTACAGGCCCTCCACTTTATTATATATTCTATAAAAAGATATCGATTTAGGTCCTCTTCTTCTGTAAGTTTTTAATCAATTTTGTTATTAAATTCACAACCAAACCCAAACACTCGTCCCTAATTTGTTTGGTTTCCCCACAAAATGTTTTTTAAAAAAGTTTGAGGCCATATTGCAAGTGAAACCTTGGTTCAAACCCTACCACAGATATTTCAAACAAAACGAAAGATGTTACTTATGACGACTTTTCTCAGCAGTTTTCTGGCAATAACTCTGAGAATAAATCAAATTGGTCGAGTTAAAACTGTAGGTCCACGCCACTCATGGAAAAAATTAACACTTACGCCCAACATGAGTGATGTTGAGAAACTAGGTTTTAATCCCGACTGAAGACTTGTGAGTGTGAAAAATTATAAAAATATTATGGCCGAATAGAAAAGTGCTGATCAGTAATGTAAACAAAGAAATTTTAAAACGAGAAGATTTCACAATAAATTATTCCTTAAGGTCCTTTAAGCAACGTGCAGCTGTTGCAAAGTGCGTCCTTCATTTTATTATTAGGTTGCGTTCTCATTTAGTTTTCTGCGCTTGGTTCCAGTTTCATTGAAACAGTTTTTCTAACACAGTATTTGTTCCGCCGTAGGCCAGTTGGTAGGCTTATTGGACGTAAGACCTCGATTCTCCAATAACACGAAATATGAGTGTTTACGGAAGTCGCCGTAGTCTAGTAGGCAGTGTGTTGGCTTATTAGACGTAAAGCTAGGGTTTGAACCCCAGGCCAGACATTAAAACAAAATACAAAAAGTATTTCTTCGGCGACTTTCTCTCAGCAGATTTCTGGCAAAATCTCTGAGTGTAAATAAAATTGCCATGAAAAGTTTCTCAAAAATCTGTTGTTCGAAGTTGAATTTAAATTGTAGGTCCCGCCACTCATGGATGAAATTAATACACACAAGATAAGAGGTGTGAGAAACTAGGTCGTAGTCCTGGCTGAAGGATTATAATGACCAATTTGTATATGTATGTATGTCTTTGTTTCGCCTAGTGTAGCAAGTTCTGATACGACAGGGTTGCCAATTGTCGCAGGATAGAGTTGTATAGGTGTAGTGTTAAAAACCTTTCTCATTGAATTTTACATAGGAGGAGATTATGTTAGTTAAGAAAACTACACCCTTTAGTGCGCTACTAGTCAAGGGCTTTACAGTGTGATTTATTTAAGGAGGTTAATTAATTAAATCAATATATTTTGTAGTTTGATTTGGCTACTCCAGTATGTAAAATAAAGTTATATTCCAATTTAGTCTCCATTTTAGTCCAATTTAGGACCGCTCCCATATATTAAGACGTGATTATGATTCCTAATTTTAAAAAAATTGTTTTCTTTATCACGATTTTAGTTACTTTGGAGCCAAAGAATTAAGATAGATATCTTCTTTTCCTTCAAGCAATATGAGAAGATAGAGGAAAATGCAAAATAATACAAAGCGTCCAGGTGCTCGCAACTTAAACTCAAGCTTTTCTGTAAATCACTTTTTGCGATCTGTAGACCATGATTTAGCAATAACTGCTGGACCCATTCCGCTGAAATTAAGGGACAATGTTCTTAAGACGAGAAGTTTTAGCCCGAACTACAACATTTCGGATTCATCAATAACACAGACCTGCATGGGTTTTGCAAATAAGATGGCTCCAGGTGTTTCCGAAGGCATTTTGCGCGCTGAACACGAAAATCAAAAACTTTCCATCACGTCAGGTTTTCGAGAAAAAGGGGGGTTGAAACCCCTAAAAATAGCGTTTTTGGTCATTTTTGAAAAATTGTAGAGCTAAACACTGACGTGCTAGAACCATCGCTTTTGTCAGAAATTGAATTTTGATCTTTGCTCTTTAAAATGAGCCCAAAGCAAAATTGTTTGCATGCACCCTTAAAGTAGGGGGTGGGTTTATGTCTAAGGGTGCAAGAGAAAAAGAAACACATTACGGAGGTCCTTAAAAATTAATCAGATTTACTTGAAAATTGTTACTCAAAGGTTTTTGGGGTCGTTGATTACAAATCTTCATTCAGATTTAAAAAATTCTAAATGGCGGATCCAATATGGCGGTCAACTAAATCTGATTAATTTTTATAAACCTCGACCGCCATATTGGAACCGCCCTTTTTCTCGATAACCTGACGTGATGGAAAGTATGGCGTTCAGCGCGCAAAATGCCTTCGAAAACGCCTGGAGCCGTTTTATTTGCACAAAAAAGGCCAAATTTTTATAAGGCAATTAAGGTAGAAAAAATAGGCGACAATAGGAAAAAATAATTCAAAATGCTGCCATTTTGTTATTTTATGACCTTTATAACATATCCTTTTAAGAATCATTTTCGATTTGTGCTTTCAGACACATCTAACACCTCAAATCATGGTTGCCAGACCATGAGATGATCCTTTCAGGTGGCAGTACCACCCCGGACTTCATTATAATTAAAAAAATGTTTTATGAACAATCAAATGACCTTTTTTTTATATATAAAAATATTACATCAAAAATCGAAAAAAGGCCCTTAAGAAGTATAGTAACTAACCCCTTAAATAAGATTCATTCAAGAAAAATCTGATCTGAACATTGTTTATTTTACAGGTCATGCATACCTCTTCAAATTATTATAAAAAACTCTTCCTTCATAATTCGAACACCGAAAATAGTTTTCCAAACGAATCAAGTTAATACCTCAGCACTCAATTCAATGCTTCATAAGCAAATTGAAGACGCTTCTTTATA
The DNA here is from genome assembly GCA_958299815.1 of Sarcophaga carnaria. NCBI lineage: Eukaryota > Metazoa > Arthropoda > Insecta > Diptera > Sarcophagidae > Sarcophaga > Sarcophaga carnaria. The sequence continues at coordinate 42,892,204 of OY283150.1, forward strand.
CCACTCTACGATAAATACGTAAACCTTTCTAACTAAAGACCATTTAATGGCAGCAACGATTTAGTTGTGCCATTCCTAAATATACGATTTTTTTTTTAAATTTTCATTTCTTTTTCAAAATTTACTTTCAATAGAGCAATATAAACTCTGTTGACATTTGCCAACAACAACAACAGCAACAATAACAAATTGTTTAAACCTTCATGAAAATTTATTAAATATTTTGTCAACACTTTCAACCTTTTGTTAAAGCCATGGCAATAAAAAATAACAATTTATTTCAACTTTTACTACCAAAAAGGAAAGATAAAAAACAATACACAACAACAACAACAACAGCAACAATAGCTACGACAATATATTGAAAGGAAGGAAACAACTGAAAAACCACCTCCTCCTCCTCCCACTACTCATGCCACTTGATGAAGAAAATGTTGCAACAGAGCGAAAACAAAAAATTACAGACAATTTTCAACACGTGCCGTTTCTTTACCAGAGAGATGTAATTGGAAACTATGAAATGCAAAAAAAAAGAAAAAAACATTGAAAAGCAAAATATGAAACGAAAGGAAAAAAAACCCAGTAAAAGCTTAAAGCTCATAATGTAGGTTTGTGATGCGGTTGCACTGATGAAATGGCAGCGGTAATGGGTGGCAACAACAATGTGCAGCCAGTAAAAATGAAAATTCATTTTTAGCATGTCTCTTCTTCTCACTTCTCCTAGTTTGTGGGCATTCATACACACACACATATAGTTCTGCAGTCGTGGTTAAAATAAGACGCACTGGTGTTATTGTGTGGCTGCAACTATTGCAACATCAACATTTGTTGTAGTTGTTGCCATTTGCTATAATTTTCTGTTTGACCTTGACCAAGAAATCAACAACAAGGAAGTATATAAGTTGGTTGGCAACACATACCATGCTATCAACACTTCCAACAAACACTTTTACACGTCACAATTACAATGACACAACGTGCAGTAGTATCACCACCGCCACCATGTTTTTCTTACTGCCGCCATTTGCTGTATGCTTGCTGCCATTCACTGCATTTGAATTGTTATAGGAATCTCTGTACTTGTGTGTATGTGTGTGTATGCATTGTATGCTAGTATATCATTGTGTTGGTATTTGCGAAAAAGTGTAAGTGAATGCGTTTTCTATGCACATAAGAGCGTTGGTGTATGTCGTCAGGTTCTATTAGTACTTCCGTCCATTTCCACCAGCCACTCTTGTTGCCTTCCCCTGTATGCTCTCACTGTTGGCAATTTGTTGCAAATTTTTATAGAAAATTCCTGCCATAAGAAAAACTGCAAGACGGCAAACTATTTAAAGGATTTCTTCATGCTTGAACGTTCTCTACACAGGATATAAGTGACTTGAAAGCAGGAGCACAAACCATTTGCAGACAGTTTCTCTGTTTTTTTATTTTCTTATTCTCTGTTCTTTATTTTTAGTTTGTTTGTCATTTGCTTTGATTCTTATTTTATGCATAGTCATAAACTTTAAAGATTTTTTCTTTAAATGAAAACAAAACCAAAGAAAAAAATTACAATTTTTAAGGCGACTATAAAAACAGTAGCAGTAGTAGGGGCTTTTAAAAGTTTAACAACAGGTCCTAGTAAAGAAAAAGAAAGAAAGTTTTAATATTTAATCATGTCAATGAAATTATTCTGGAGCATGTTCGATTTCTTATTTTAAAAATTTCATCAGAGTTTTACATACGGTTAAGTAAACTACACTAAAGTTTACATCGATATGTTGGGGTCATAGCTTTAAAAATGTTGGATTATTGATTGTAAAACACTCGGAAGCCTATTGTCCATTGTGAATCCCTTTAGAAGTTAAAAAGAAAGAGAAAAGGAAGTGACAAAGGACGAAAGGGAAAGGGGAAGAACAGAGAAGAGAAGGGAATTCGTGATTCCTTATATATCCGCTACTAATGTCTCTCTAGCCACCTAATCCCTTTCACAAACTCTATTAGATCTTCTATTAGTTCCTCAACGAATGGACTACCTAGCTATTGCTGCTTACGTACTTGCAGCAAGGACAGCAACCTATTATGTTTCCATATAAGAATTTAAAGGCATCCCTATATTTTGCGTATGTAATTATGATACGGTTCTAACATCTTTTTATTGCTAGCTTACAAGAATTTTGAAATCTTTATGTCATCCTGACCAGAGATGAACAATGAATATTTTTTCGCTACTCATAAGTACTCATGAAATTTTGAATATATGTGAGTCAACAATATTGACATTTTACTATACTCTGATTCATTCGTACTCACTACAGCGGTGATTTATAAGTACAGGTTGCAATGAGTATTTGTACAATGCTGGCATCAAACTCATACCATTCGAAATATGTTTGATTCATAAGCCTAATCATTCAGATTCATAACTTTAGAAAAATACTCATAAACGATTCGTGTGACTCGATTCATTCATCAAAATTTACAATCTTAGTTGTTGTTGCATTTAAAAAAAGAAGAAAGAAAAAGACAAAGACAGCAAGCAAAGCAAACAGTGAGTAAAACTAGTGAGTATTGTAAAGTTCGTAAGCGAATCATACTTATTTTGTGAGTCGTGTACATGTTGAGTAAAGGAGAGTCGATATCTACATCATGTGTATTGTTAAGTATGAATATGATGAGTACTTCAAACTTTAAATATGAGTAGTATGAGTATGATATTAAAATAAGTATGAATGCGTATAAATATCAGAAATGATAAGTATGATTCGAATCTACTCAACTTTTTGAATACTTAATGCTGACCTCTGGTCCTGACGTCTGCGCTGAAAAAATTAATTTCACACCCCTTTAATCTGTATCCTCAAGTGGGAAACTCCACAAAGCAAGAAACTAAATTTAAGACTACAGGAATAAGTACAGCATTGTTCTACACTCTACTAGTTACGCATTGTATCAAACCGTTTCTGTACGATCTAACAAATGTTTGCGCACAGACTAACAACGAGTTCTCGATGACAAGGAAAAAGTTATTTGACAGTAACTTTTGTGCAACAAAGAGGTTCTATGATGTCTAGGTTAGGTTAGGTAAGGTGGAGGACCCCACTTAAACAAAGGGCTCACACTTAGGCCAGCATTTAGAGACCTTCAGATACCACAGTAAATTTAACCTGGGGATGGTTTTATCTCTACAGGACACCAAAACGAGTCGAAAATAAATCCTGCTATTGCAGCAAGAACTCGGTGAAAGAAGTCATAAAGTGAGAGTTTAAAAACCTCCGTGTATTTATAACAAGAGCAGGGCACTGGCACATAAGATGAAAAATTGTCTCTTTCTTTTGCTCACCCCCACAACTCCTGCAGAATTTATTTTCCAAATTGCCAAGTCTTTCGGCATGCCACTCGAAACGATAGTGGACCGTAAGAAATTCTCTTTTGTGATTTAAGCATAGAAGTGAGTGCAGAAGTATGCAGCAGAGTCTACCAATACTGCACTGGCCTTCATGCTGCCAAAGAGATTACATATATACATAATTGGTCATTACAACCCTTCAGTCAGGATTACGACCTAGTTTCTCACACCACTTATATTGTGTGTGTTAATTTTATACATGAGTGGCGGGGCCTACAGTGTAAAGTCGACTCCGATTGACAGATTTTTGAGAAACTTTTCATGGCAATTTTATTTACTCTGAGAGTTTTTGCCAGAAATCTGCTGAGAGGAAGTCGCCGAAGAAATACTTTTTGTATTTTGTTTTGATGTCTGGCCTGGGGCTCGAACCCTGGCTTTACGTCTAATAAGCCAACACACTTCATACTAGACTACGGCGACTTCCCCAAAGAGATTCAGCTTCCCTACAAAATGAGTGAATAAAGCAATCTGCAATATGACCTGTAATATTCCGAAAAGCTTCCTTTCTGGCTCTAGCCAGCTCATCGGCAAATCAATTTCCAACGATATCCCTATGTCCGGCAACTCATAAAAGTACTAAGCTTTGAATGAACAGAAATGTCTCCAAGAACTTTATCGCAGCCCCGTTGTGCGTGTAAATCATGTATGTTAACAAACAAGCATTGCGCCATGACCTACTCCTGGATAATACTACACTGAACAGACAGTGTAGAAGATATTTGTATATCAGAACCCTTAATAAATATGCCGCAGTCATCTTTAGCTCTTCCAGGGTCTTCAAGGTTCCCATTGGAAACTTGCAGATCTTCAGACCAATAGTCCCCAGTTGGAATTCTTAAGTCGAACATTCTGTTCAGAAAGTTATAAGAAATCATTTAATCAACTATAATGTATATAATGTATGTATGTACATATGTCTTCCCAGAATAGTAGAATAACTATAGTCCAGGTTGCATGGAGGCATCTAAGTAAAGTCTTACTTCGGAAGTTTTGCCCCGAAATGTGTTAAAATTCTTAAAAAATGTATACGGTTGAGTTGAGTGAAACTCCATTTTACCAATACTCGCAAATATCACAAGTTAATAGATCTTCATACTGCACAACTGATGCTGTTTCTGTGTTACCTTAATGTTGAGTTCCAAACAGTAACAATCAACACCTTATGAAATCTTCTTAACGTGTCATTACGTGCTAACGTCTTCAATATTTACTTTGATTCGTAGCATTTCTTCTGTTTTTCAATATTTGCAGTGTGTAGCATTATGTATTGACGTTGTTGCAGTATTTACACAGTGTCTGTCCTATCATCATTATGCAGTAGTAGTAATAAAAGATAAACTTACTACCAGTGTTTATTCACACATCCATACATACAACATTGACAATCCTATCGACAACTATTCCATGCCACAATTCCAACACTGACAATATCAATTCGCATATGAAACTCAAACATTAAAACCGAATATAAATTTATTCACTTACAGTGACTGCCAAGAAGAATAAGTACATATTCATTGGCACATTGGTTTAAATATGCCTGATAACTGTATGTATGCATATGCATATGTATGCTCATAGCGTATCTGTGGCAATAATAACAATAATATTTGCAATAATTTCACAACAACAACAACAACAATCTTATAAAATGCAAACCGATTTTTACTTCCAATACGTATTCCTTCCTAATGGATGGATTTGAATTTCAGTTATTACAACCGTACTATGCTGTAAACCATGTGTGTACTTAACGACATAGTGTCTCATGCATATAATTGGAGGCAGCAGGCAAGCGACAGCCAATGGGGCATATTGTGTTGCTGCTACAAAATCATTAAAGTATTATAAACAATAAATAAATCGAATTTGCTGTCAATACAAAATGTTACAAAATTTCTCTTCAAATGCAAGTAGTTTTCGAAGATGAAAATCATTCTGAAAATATTGCCAACAGCCGTTTGCAAGCAAATTCTCTTACTAAGTTACACTCTACTCTCATCTAAATAAATATACAGACACTTGAGATTTTAAAACATTTGAAACACTTTCGAAAACTGTTTTTATTTAATTTTCACCACCATGAGAGACAATTGCTACGAACAACTTTTATTTCCACTTAATGAAGACAAATTACAGTGAAAAGATGAATATTTCGGACAAATTGCCAACGATTATACAGCAAAGTGATAGCAAATTGGTAGGATTGTTTCATGTCAAAGCCATACTATGTCTTATATGTCTTTGATGCTACTTGCTTCTTTCTGTCTCTGTGTTGTACCACGTTATTATCTTGGGAACTCTGTTTGCTGTACGCAGTAAGCTTTACTTTCGTTGCAATCTAGACCACCTTCTTTGAAAATGGGGAAAATAGTTCTAATACATACATGCATACATAATTGGTCATTACAACCCTTCAGTCAGGGTTACGACCTAGTTTCTCACACCACTTATGTTGTGTGCGTTAATTTTATGCATGAGTGTTGGGAGCTACAGTTTAAAGTCGACTCCGAACGACAGATTTTGGAGAAACTTTTCATGGTAATTTTATTTACTCTCAGAGTTGTTGCCAGAAATCTGCTGAGAGGAAATCGCCGAAGAAATACTTTTTGTATTTTTGTGTTTTGATGTCTGCTCTGGGGCTCGAACCCTGTTTTACGTCTGATAAGCCTACTAGACTACGGCGACTTTATATTTTTATACTCTCTAATTACGTTAACTTTTGTATCGTTTATTTCATATCACACTGTGCTTTTGTACAAACTGGCTAAAAATAGAACACAATACAATTACAGCTACAGCTACAGCTACAGCTACAGCTGTACATATTAAAAGTTTTACTTGTAAAAGTTTTCATTTGTATTAATTGTGTAAAAATAATAATTTCGCCGTTATTATTATTAATTTCGAATGAAAATTTTACAATAATTTTGTAAAATAATTGGATAACAACGAAATCAACTGATAATTAACGAAACAAATCAAAGTTGGTCCAAATGGAAATTTGAGACATAAAAGTATGAAATGCCTGATGCTTAGAAACGTTAAGAAAGTTACTTTCCTTCTTATAATTCTACTTACAACCTGTGAAAAAACTTTTCTGTAAATAGTTTTCAGTCATTACCATTTACCTTTGCCCCTGGCCGTCGTATTGGCAACTGTTCACACCTTTATAAAGTGCGAAATACTCTTTAAAAACTAATTGCAGTGCAGCTCATTTACACCGTGTTGACACTTTAAAGAAACAAACAAACAAACAAACAATGCGTTCGTTCAGTAGTATTTGGATAAGAGTGTCAAATGTTTTGAATACAATTTCTTGGAAAACAAGCCAATATAATCACGCAGCATTCAGAATTTTAATGAAATTGAGAAAAAAAAAGAATTCTAAAAATATTTCAACTAATTGAGTAGAGCTCATTACAGAGCAAAAGTAGAAGGAAGACAAATTGTGTTAAAGATTTTGTTTTTTTAACTTTCTAAGAAACTTAAACGTTCACTTTGGATAGGTTCACTAGGGCAGTACCAGGAAAATCAAGTGATATTCTAATTTTAATTACATACATAATTGGCCATTACAACCCTTCAGTCAGGATTACGGCCTAGCTTCTCACCAGAGATCAGCAATGAATCGCTTTTTCGCTACTCATGAGTACTCATGAAATTTTAAGTATGAGTGAGGCAACAGTATAAAAATCCAACTACACTGATTCATTCGTACCCAGTACAACATTGATTTCCATGAGTATTTCAAACTTTGAGTATGAGTAGCATGAGTATGACATTAAAATAAGTATGAATGCGTATAAGTATCAGAAATTATAAGTATGATTCGTATCTACTCATCGTTTTGAATACTCATTGCTGACCTCTGCTTCTCACACCACTCATGTTGTGTGTGTTAATCTTTATACATAAGTGGCGGAATCTACAGTTTGAGGTCGACTCCTAACGACATATTTTTGAGAAACTTTTCATGGTAATTTTTTTATTTACTCTCAGAGTTTTTGCCAGAAATCTGCTGAGAGGAAGTCGCCGAAGAAATGTTTTTTTTTTTTTCATATTTCCATTTTGATGTCTGACCTGGGGTTTGAACCCGGGCCTTACGTTTAATAAGCCACTAGACTACGGCGACTTCTAATCACAGTTATGATTCCGAATTAATTTGAATTAAATGTGGAATATCTTCCCTATTTCCTGATGTCTTGTTAGCAGTTATTACTTCCCCGGTTGTAAAATGTCCTTCAGAACTGATCAACTGATGTGAAGTATATCCCTGGACCGGCCGTTCACATACAGCATTCTTGTCGTACAATTTGGAAATACTTCAGCATATTTGTGCACTTTTTATGCCTTCTTTTATTTTTATATTGTGCAGATATTCTATTTTATAAATTGTCCAAAATCAGTAGAATATTTCACGTGAGTAATGAAATAAAGACCCGATATATGGGCATCAATAACTTCTAATGATAAAATACATGCAACGTAGTACTATACTGTAAACATTAGTAGCTTCAATCGCGGTGGAATGTAGTGTAAACGAATGACTTACAGACGTTATCATACTTACATATAATTGATGTTCATGGTTCAAACTCCAGGTCAGATATCTCAAATTAAACGAAATATTAAAAAATATGTTTTCAAGGACTGCCTCTCAGCAGATTTCTTGTAAAAATTCTAAAAGAAAATGAAATTACCATGGAAAAGTGTCTCAAAAATCGATTGTCCAGAAACGGCTTTAAACTATAGGCGCCGCCACATAAATATAAAATTAATACACACAGCATAAGTGATGTGAGAAGCTAGGTCGTTATCCTATCTTAAGTAATGATTAATTATGTATGTATTTAGTATAACCCTTAGTTAAGCTTCGAAAATCGAAATTGTGTGACAGGAAAATGACTACAAAAGTTCCAAGTCTTGCATATATGCTTATGCAACTCTATTGAGGGATATTGAAGTTGAGAATGATTGTTAGCAATTCAAAGCAATGGCGAAGAATATTAGGAGAAATATGTACATATGAGTCGTTTATTTTGAAAGTGGTTTAAGTCGATTTTTTAAAAAATTTAGTTAATGATAACAATAATCACAATCCTATATAATCTTTTTTTATAAACAACTTAAGTCTAGTACCATTAAAATCGCTATGATTTGTAGCACCTGAAAATTAGTTAGTTAACGAAATGCATAAAAATTTATTTTGAAACTGGTTTAAGTCCATTGAAATCCATAAAATTGGCAGTAACATGGTTGAAAATTGTGCATTCGGCAGAAAATAATGCAGATATTATTGACCATAAGTTTTTACTATCAGGAAATTAATTTTTGCTAAATAATAGTGATTTTGGGGTGATAGAAATGGCTTTGAGGAAAAATAATATAATGTATGTCCCAGGATTACTATGAAGCCATAAAAACATGTCCAAAGAGAAACAAATTTATATTCACCAAAATGAAACGTGAATATTTTTTTCTACAAAACCTCTGGAAGAAGCAATTCATAACAGATTAAAAAACACTAGTCGCGAACCTGTAAATTGGTAAAATATATGTTGGATGCGGTTTATAAAAAGTGAACACTATAAAACGTTTTCTAAAGAATAAAAAAAATAAATAAAATAAAATCAACACCATTATACAAAAATGTACGTCCCATTCCAACTCCTAAGTATAAGGATAACTATTTAGAGGAATACTATCACTAGTGGAGTAACTTTAAGTGAAAAAATTAACTTATAATAGTATTAAACAAAGAGAATAGTATTAACAAAGTGGACTTATTCCTTTTCACAAACAAAAAAGTCATTTTATTAATTTTAAAAGTGATTTGAGGTTCTGAAACACAGCTTATTTTTCTAGTAAAGTTTACAAAACGTATTACGTTATATATTCTAACATGTTTAAGGTCACAAAGCCATAAAAACAACTTAATACCAGTTAATAATATTTTTGAAACAATTCAAACGCAAACCCTTAAATATCTCAATATAAGAAAAATTGGACTTAAACCACTTTCAAAATAAACGGGTAATATATGACTGGGTTTATCAGGAGCAGACATTTTTGGAGAGCTATAGAGAGCTGAGGCCGCCGTAGTCTAGTAGGTAGTGTGTTGGCTTATTAGACGTAAAGCCAGGGTTCGAGTCAGATATCAAAACAAAATACAAAAAGTATTTCTTCGGCGATTTCCTCTCAGCAGATTTCTGGCAAAAACACTCAAAGTAAGTAAAAATTTCCATGAAAAGTCGTTCAGAGTCGACTTTAAACTGTAGGTGCCGCCACTCATGTATAAAATTAACACACACAACATAAGTGGTGTGAGAAACTAGGTCGTAATCCTGACTGAAGTGTTGTAATGGCCAATTTATTTATGTATGTATAGAGAGCTATCTTGAAGTAGTCGAAGTCTAGTAAGTAGTGTGTTGACTTGTTAGACGAGTGTCCGTGGCTCATGAATAGAAATTTAACACACACAACAAGGGTGAGAAGCTAGGTTGTAATGACCAATTAAGTAAGTACTCAACTGCTGGTCAAGATTGCATTCTTTTTTCTTTTATACCTCACTTTACTTAGAAAGCAGAAGTAGCTTGGTGTAGTGGCTAAGGAGCTTGACTGCAAACCCAAGCATTTCAAGTTGTAATACAACCGAATAAAAAAATATTAAAGATTTATAGAATTTTTAAAATCAAGAGACTTCAATATTCCTTCAAATATTCCACCCAGGAAACCTCATGTCTCCACAGGCAAAATAAAATGAACAACTAACATCATTAGAAAGAAAACAGCAACTATAGATGGCAACCCTATCATTCTAGAACCTGGTACAGTCGCAGAATAAAGCAAAAACCCAAAAATATGGAAATGTTTTCTGAAAGCTGAAGAACTTCAGAAAGAAAGTAATGCAAAAATACACTGCTTTGGAAATTCATAGGACTCTATACGTCTGTTCCCACTTTTGCTAATAACTAAAATTTCTAATAATATCGTTATGATTACAGCATAATTTCTCTCCGTGTATATTTAATTATTTCGGTTGATCATTTCGAATATCTTCAGCGTTTAAAATGCAAACATTTATTTGGTAAGACAGACAATCGGGCACTTAAATTAATTGGTATCGACGATCTGTAAGTCTCACCGGCTCCAAAAGCTTTACGCTTTATGCCCCTCCTCTTCGGTTTTTCTTTTGCTAGCCTAACCTAACCAATTGAAAATATTTTCAAGCATTAAAATATTTAATTCAACTTTCGAAAAGAAAATGACAACATGTCGACAATAATGAAAGAAAATCTGCTTAAAACGAAGGAATTGAAAGAAAGCACACACACACACACACACTCAGTATTGCAAGTCAACCAGCTAAAGAATGTTTTTTGCCTTGCAACTGTCAGGCCAACTAAGAATTCTTTATGCTGAATTAGCCACATAAAATAACTGCTGGAACATCATATAAAAATAGCAGCATCATTTGTAGCATTAAACAGATAGACATACAGACAGACAGATGGACAGACAGCCAGATAGACAGACAGACCAACTGGCTGGAAGAGCGGTCAGTGTTTTTAACGGTTTTTTGAGTTTTTTTCTTTCTTTCTTCTTCTATAATTTTTAACTCTCAATACGCTACAGAAATTGCTGGCTAGGGTAATAACAGAACAAATAACAACAACAACAATAACAGCAAATATAAATGAAAAAAGTTGTGATCAAAACTGTATTGCAACAATTTGAAGAAGATCAGGTTTTCCAAACATATACGCTACACTCGGTAGAACTTTCTAGATAGGCAGTGTGCTGTTTCTGGGATTATAAAACTTAATACCGAAGGCTTTTTAGTTGCTTTAAATAAAATATGGTAACTCTATTATTCTAGAACATGCAATGTTAGCTTATTTGCCTTTCATTAAGTCTTCAGAATCAGATATTCGAATAAAAATATACGTTAGAAATGCCTTATGTTTGTTACAAACATAATATAATTGAGAAACAAAAATTATGATTTTCTCATCAGCTATGTATGTTCTTATATACGGTAGGTTACGATCTAGTCGCTGTTGACCTGCTCTCATATCTCATGTTTTAATTGAATTTAATTTCTTGTCTCAACGGAGAAGTATAAATAGAGCTCCATACAAAGTTTGAAATGATTGAAAAACACTAAAATAGACGATAAAAGAGAAAAAAGGAACGAACAAAAAGAAAAAGAAAACAAACATAATGCAAGAAATCAGCCGTAAACTTAAAGGTTTTTATGGTTGCTTGTATTAATATTGGAATTAACCTGTAAATTACACTCAAAAAAAATATGTCTGTAAAGTAAAGTGTAAAGTGGGCTGGTAATTCCCAAGCTCATAATCACTGTAATTTAAAGGAATTATCGGGAATTTTTTAAGGTCTGTTGAAATTTTTAATTAAAAAAGTAAAGATATCATAACTTCTTGCTGATGAAGTCAATGTGTTTATGGAGGTATGGCCGGCGGAGATGTAGAAGATTGGAATCTATCTTCCCTTTGCCAACCAACTAGCCGCCATACACAGTCAATTAACATATGACTACGAATTATTTACATTTTCCTCTTGACTATATTTTTAACTGCTTAGATCCTTTCTTACTTACTTACTTTATTAGTCATTACAATCGTTTAGTCTGGATTAGGACCAGCTTTTCACATCACCCATGTTGTGTGTCTTAATTTTATATATGAGTGGTGGGACCTACAGTTTTATGCCGACTCTGAACTACAGTTTGGAAAGTGAAAACAAAACTGATTGGTGATGATGATGAGTAAGAGCTGAAGTCTGCATAATGTTAGAGCTATTAAGGTTCGAGGAGATACTCCCACGTATATTACATGTGATCCCCATGACAACATAATTGGTCATTATAATCCTTCAGTCAGAATTACGACCTAGATTCCACTTATGTTGTGTGTATTACTTTTATATATGAATGGCGGGACCTACAGTTTAAAGTCGACTCCGAACGACAGATTTTTGAGGAAACTTTCATGCCAAGATTATTTTACTCTCAGGGTTTTTGCCAGAAATCTGCTGAAAGGAAATCTTCAAACTTTGAATATGAGTACGGGTTCCATGATAGTAAAATATGTATGAATGCGTATAAGTATCAGAAATTATGAGTATAATTCGATTCTACTCATCTTTTTGAATACTCATTACTGATCTCTGATACCCACTGTGCTCAAAAATATATCCAGCCATACAGTGCTCTCATAATAAGCCTGCTGACAGCCAACTAAAAGAGGTTTAATTATAATTACTTGGCACTGTATGTTTTATGGTATTTTATGCCTATCGTAGGAGTTGTTAAGATGCGGAAGAGTATGCATTTGAAAGAATACAGGTGGCAATATTTGGAGAACCTTTATTTTCAGCATTTCCGTCATGATGACGACGTTCTGGATGTTAAATTCAATCATGAGTTTAATGTAGACTTCGAACGACAGATTTGGAAAACTTTTCACGGCCGCTGTTTAGTAGGAACTGTGTTGACTTATTAGGCGAGAGCCCTTGGTTCAACCTCCGGCTCTGACAAACCAGCTTAAAATACGAAAATACCACGAATGTGACTTCAATGTTAGCAATTGTCTATAAATGCCTTGTATTTCTTATGGAGATTTTCAATTATTGAATGGTAGCTCCATCACGAGTTACAGGTCGTAAGGGGTATCATTGGAAATTGCATTGATGCAGAGTGTTCCAAGTGTCTCTGTTAAACAGTCGTTGTGCTGGTCTTAATTTTTTCCATTGCATGGACATTTAGCGCACTATTACGCTTTCAGCAGGCCTCTGCACTATTGGAAGACATGATGATAGACTAGTCATTCAGGCACTGAACGTCCACCACCTCATGTGTCAGTGAATGACTTGTGCTATGAAGTGGCGTTTGTGCTCCTATTTTCTGGTCTCCGATATAAAGATTATTTGCAGCAATCAGATTAATTTTAGAATCGAATCAGATATCGATTTGGAGGGTGACAATGGGCCTAACATTTGATCTTAACCTTGGAGAAGTTGATAAAGATATTGCTAACATAACTTTTCAAAATCAAACTTAATTTCTATGACACTAATCGAGTTAAGAGGCCTTGTTGCAGATTAAAAGTTATTCCAACTTCAACTTAAGTTTTCTGTTGAGTGTAAAACCGGCTTTAAAATAGCATTTCCTATTGCATTTCCTATTGAAATAAAAGTTTGTCTTGCAACATTGACTTTTGGGTGGCAAATTAAACGAAATGTTTTGTTGCAACATTTAAATGTTGATTTCTACTTTGTGTCCCAATTGAATGGAACGAATATTTTTTATTCGTTTTTTTTTTGTTTCTTGCTGGTCGTTTCAATATCTTCATTAAATGATACAAGGATTGTTAACAGCTAATGTACAACGTTTTGTTCAGTATTTTTTGTTGTTTTTTTTTAATTTTTTTTTCTTTTTTGTTTTTGTTATTGTATTGCCAATGGAATAATTGATGGAAGTTAATTTTATTTTTATGGCAAACTGATCGTTAATAAACATGACATTAATGCAACGTTTGCATGTTGGCCCCTTAAAGAAATTTTTTTTTATTTATGAACCGTTATGAACCAATTAAATGGCAACAGGCAACGGGATGGCAATTCAAATGAAATTATGGTTAATAATCAAGGCTTTTTTTTCAGCACTTAAATTAATAGCTTATGTACATACATATGTATGTATGTAGTAAAATGCCTAGAATGATAAGCCGCTTAATGGCATACAACCACATTTGTATAAGAAATTTAATTCTAATTTTGAGTCCTGTTTCTTTAAGCATTTATTACCGTGCGGCTAATCTTACTAGGTATGTATGTATGTATATTGCCTCCCCTTTCATGTCCTCTATTAAAATGTTTGCATACTTTGTTACACGCCTCAATGTGCCACATTAATCTTTAATAAATTGATTATCCTGTGTTGTTTTTCTTTTCTCTTCTCTTTTTTTTTTTTTTGTTTTTCGATGGTTTTTTTTGCATATCGTGTTGCCACTATTGTTCTCTGTTTTTGTTGTTGTTGTTTTTGTCTTATCATTTTAATACAAATATTTAACCAGCAATTTAATGATTAGTTTTGTGAAAACATTAAAACTCATTGAAGCGTAATAAACACTAATAATAGACTACTTTAGGAAGGAATCAGGTAAAATTGAATCTGGTCATGAATACTTTTAGATTTCACAAAACAGGTACCACCACAACCACCACTAACAGCAATAAATTCCACTCGTTTTCTTTTCTTTTTTCTGCTTTTCTTATATTAAATCAGAGCAATAACAACAACAACAAAGACATTGACTATAAGGAATAAAATAAAACACGGCTATCGAATCGAAATAATCAACAGTTCAGCAGGCATTGGGAGCAGCAGTAATTTTAACAACTACAACGGCTTTTAGAAGAACAAAAAAGCAAACGAAACAAAACAAAACCGAACGCCATAGAATATTTGAGACTGGAAATAAGACAATCAGGCCCAAGTGAAATCATGTGGCATAAAAACAGTCATTTGAAATGCTAATTTCATCTTGCATACAGGCTTACGCTATGCCCTTGCCCGTGACAATTACAAACACTTGGTAATGTTTTTGCATTCACAAAACTAATTTTTGGAATGCAAGGAAATGATTGATTTTAAAAATTTTTAAAGAGAAAATTTATGGAAACCACCTTAACCATTCAATATTATTTGTCGTGATAGAATTCCCTAATACTGCGATTATATGAGCTATTATACACCCCTCAAATCCTACTCCTTTTGTCTTGACAATTTTCATGATGCCGTTTGGAATCAACAATAATTCCATGCCTAGCGCTTGATATGCACTAAAATATTTCTGCGCGGAATGCATTATTGCCTCACAGTTTTCAAGAATATGTCCACTTAGCCACAAAAGTAAACATACGGTTAACAAATTTCAGAAATTTTTTAACCAATCCGTTTTCGTTGAAAATCTTTATAATTGTCTGACACCTTTCCTCGATTTTAAGACGGTCTTTTGCATGGGTCAGAAATTTGTGAAATTTGTTAATCGGATGTATACTTTTGTAATCCTGTACAGGGCCACAATTCAGTTCAATTACAGAAATGTTTTAACCAATGCAAAAGACCGTCTTAAAAAATCGAGGAAACTATAAAGATTTTCAACTAAAATGTCTGAAATTTGTTAACCGTATGTATACTTTAGTAACTGTGTGTATGATTGCCACAGAACCCATATGTTGGGCTCGGGACAACTCCCCTACATAATTGATCATTACAACTATTTAGTCAGGATTACGACCTAATCTTCTTAATTTTATACATGAGTGGCAGGGCCTACTGTTTAAAATCGATTTCGAACGACAGATTTGCTTACCAACTTTTCATGGCAATTTTATTTACTCTCCGAGTTTTTGCCAGAAATCTGTTGAGAGGCAATGGTCGAAGTAATATTTAATATAAGATGTCTGGCCTCACGTCTAATAGACCAACACACTACCTACTAGGCTACGGCGACTAACTCGAAGCCTATTGCTCTGGCAAACTTCTTGGTACTGTTCGGAGTTAAAAATTATAATTCCCCAGAGCTTGATATGCACCCGAATGTTCTTGCCGGTATGTATTATTACCCCACAGTTTTCAAGAATATGTTACAATAATTCATTCTCATCTCTACAGAATCCATATGTTCCGAGTAAATGTACCATGAGTCCATGTTGCTCTTTCCAAACACCAGTTAGTTATCAACCTCAGGTTATGTTTTGATAGGTTGACTTTTATTGTAATTTCCCAACAATATTTTCTCTAGCCTTAATCTCTTTGTGTTCCTTTATCTTTCCTTTCATTGAACATTCCTTCTTCCCACTCGACTGAAAGGTTCTAGGCTCCATCAGCGATGTGGAAGCTCCTCTCCTTGCAAGCTCGGTTGCTTGTTCATTGCTGAGAATTTCCACATGACCAGGAACCCAGCAGAAGGTAACCATATTGGGTCTACCGAGCTGATTCTATATTTTCAGTCTTCAATTTCACCTCATAGGAGCCGAATGCTCGAATGACAGCTTGATTGTAGGATAGAATTGCTGTGTCCTGCGATTTATACCTCCTATGCAAGTTGAATAGAGCATAGCCTTTCGATGGCATAGCCTTTCGCGGGTAAGATACCCGTGAGCTTACCCATGGTATCGAAATATATCATTCTAGGAACTCCTGCTTCTGTTCAAAAACCTGTTCTTAACCCATCTGTTTACTACAAAATAGACACTCTTGTAAGGGAGTATATGGCTCTATTAATTTTTGTTACTAAGTCTCATTGCGAAGCATTTCTTAAATTCCTGTAGTCCACTGGTTCTGTCCAGGCGACAGTTAAGTAGGGAGCTGTCTGTTAATCACTCAAATAGAGATGACGAAAAGAGACTACCACTCAAGGGTACTGTGGATTATATTCAAATAACTCTGCCAACGTTCGCTTTAACGAATTGATCATATTTTTAATAAGGTTTTGTTTCATCACCATATTTACCTTCATAGAGAAATTATGTCTTCGAACCAATTTAAATTTTCAATGTCAGTTCAAGCTTTTTTCCAATAAATTTTTTAATGCTTTCATGTCTTAACAGACTATGTTCTTTCTAATTGTAACTGCCTTTTGAAATGTTGACATTCTTTTAAAGATCTATGCATTGCATGAAACATGCCTTTAAACAAAAAGAGATAAAACAGCAGAAGAAGAAAAATGAGAGAAAAATACAAACGAACTGAATTTGAAAAATTCTATGCGGAGAACTTTACAAACCTGCTCTCAATACCTTTAAGTTCATAACTATTGAATGTTCGGTCAAACAACAACAACAATCAAAAGCAACAAACACATACATACACAAGCATACAATTGCAATATAATGTGGCATGTTTGTTAAATTAATGCAACAACAGTAAGAAATACCCAAAAGGCTGATATAAAATAAGAAGAAAAAAAACAACTACAATAACAACAACAATAACAATAACAGCATCATTAGTTTATTCTATTGTTTGTTAGTGTTGTTGCTGTTGTTCATACGCTTTGTGGCAAATACAATATGATCTTGAAGAACAACACAACACTATAGTATGTGGGCTGCACCCAACTAAAAGCGATCAATGCCAGCCACTGCTTTATCTAAATTTAATGTGGTTTTTTTCTATTTCTCACCCTCTCTTTCACTCTGTCTATCTCTTTCTCTCTTCTTCTCGCTCTTGTGCTTAAAAACACTTTTATTGCAACAACAACAATAACAACGATACAAACACCAGCTTTGCACTGAATATTTAGCAAAAGAATGGCTTTTACTAACCGCTGAGAAATAGCAAAAAAAAGACGTGGCCTTAAGAATCTTAAAAACAACAAGAAGAATAATAACAACAACTCTAATAGACGCCAACAACAAAAAAAAAACCTTTTTCTTACTCCATACAACAGACATTAGCTGTTAAAGCTGGTAAAGAATCCTGTTAATAATACTGTTGCACTACTAACAGCGTGTGTGTGTATGTGTGTATTTGTGTGTGTGTAGAGAGAGTGTCAGTTCTGCTATTGTATGGCCTTTATTAAGGTTGCGTGGCAGGTTCTTTTTTACAATATTTGTATATTTAGAAGTGTTGTTGTTGCAGTTGTTGCAGTTGTTGTTGTTGTTATCATTATTGCTGAAATATTTATGTGTGTGCAATGCATTCACAACTGTTGTTACTTCCCTTGGCCCAGCGCAACACTCTCTTTGCCAAGGTCTGTTTGCCTTTTTTTTCAAACGGCTTTAATTTTGCCTTGGTGATACTACTGGTTCGTCCAAGGATTTGTAATCTCTTCAATGCAGAGTATGAAAAATAAATTTTCTTCAAGTGCTGGCATCGCATATTGCCATCCAAGGGGAATAAACTTTTTGATGATCCATAAATAATTCTGTGGCCTGGCATTGTTTTGAGGGAGCAGCATATCCATCTTTGTCGTTGTTTCTGGATTCGTTCCTTCAAACAGCGTAGTAGTGAGCAATTTAGATCAGATCGCTTACAATTCTACCAGGCAATCGCTTATGACAGCTGAACAGACTAAGCAATATTTTTGGAAGTTCACAACAAAAATTGTTCAATGTAGATGCGCTTCTTACTTACTTACTTACTTAATTGGCCATAACAACCCGTTTAACCGATTTCGGTCTGCCGCAACACAGCCTTCCAGGCGCCTCTGCTTCTTGCGCGCCTACGTTACACCAATCGATGACAGGGCTTCCTCGGTTTGGTCCTTCCAACAGATACAAGGTCATCCTCTTCGCCGACTTCCGCAGATTCCCGCATCAAATACCCGTCTCGCCGGAGCATCCTCCTCCATTCGAACGACATAGCCGAGCCAGCGCAGCCGCTGGATATTAATACGCTGTACAACGTCAATGTCGTTAAGGAGCTCATACTTCGATCGGAATGCGGAAATCATCGCCAACTCGTACAGGACCGAAGATCTTACGTAGTACTTTTCTCTCGAATACTCTCAAGGCTGCTGCATCAGTGCTTAATGGGGTCCATGCCTCTGCGCCATAAAGAAGCACGGGTCTTGTAGAGTATTAGTTTTGTCGTACGAGATAGGTCTCTGCTACTCAATTGCCTATTGAGACCATAGTAGCACCTGTTGGCAAGAGTGATCCTACGCTTGATCTCCAGACTGACATCATTTTTGGTGGTAACGGCGGAGCCAAGATAAATAAATTCCTTGACTGTTTCAAAAGTATAGCTATCGGCCATACTTGCGCTTCATTGCTAATAATTCGGTAAATCAACGATCAAGAACAATCTTCTTAACTCAAGAATGATTCCTCTTGCCAGTTGACTTGTCAATAAATTTCCACAACGTAAGTGAACAAATCAATCTTAAGATCGCCGTGGTCTAGAAGATAATGTTTAGATGTATTAGACGTGAGTTCGTCGTTCAAATCACAGCTTTGAGAACTCAAACAAAACAAAATACGAAGAAATATTTCCTCGGTGAGTCCCTCCCAGCAGATTTCTAGCAAGAACTCTGAGAGTAAAATAAAAATTGCCATGAAAAGTTTCTCTAACAAGCTGTTGTTCGAAGTCGACGTTAAACTGTAGGTCCCCGTCACTCATGTATAAAATTAACATACGCAACATAAGTGGTGTCAGAAGCTAATTCGTAATCCTGATTGAAGTGTTATAATGACTAATTATGTATGTACTATATATAGTTTAGCGATGCTCCCGGTAACAGGCCCTAGGATATTAGGGTTAACATCGATCATTGTATGGAAGTATAGCCCACCCTCCGAAGAAATATATTTAGTTGTTGTATGGGGAGTAGTAATGAGTAAATTTGTCTATTTAGTGAACTACTTATGGCATTCAGTCTTCATATTATATTATCTGGAACTTTAAAACCTTTTTCCGGGATGTGAAACATGTATGCTGCACTAACCCACTTATATTATGTACGTATGATTCTAAAATTATATTCGAAAAATTAAAATCTGTGGAGGTTCTAAATTAAGCGTATCGTATAGGCGGATTAAACAAAATTATTCGATTTTATTTTTGCTGTTAAAACACTCAATTTCTGAAATATTTTTGAATAACTTTCATATCCAATCCGATGTCGTCCGGAGCATGCTTGCAGCTGTAGACATTTAAGGAAGGCTGGCCATTGACTGTGTTATTGTTTTAGAACAAGCCATAGTAGACCCTAGACTTAGATAGAGTATCTAAGACAGCAAAATTCAAATACACATTTGCTCTTGAACTTACTTAAAATTCAACAATGAATTCTTTAAGTAAGTTCCCCTACCATTGATTGAAGGAAATTAATTTTTCTGTCTTGAAATTAAATTCAATTTATAAAATAAATAAGGTGCCATCTTAGCATTTGTTGTAGCTCATGAATTTGTTGGCCAAGTTGTTATTTTTTATTTAAGAATTATTCTAACGATGCTTGCTTAGATTCTTTATTTCTGTTGTTTTTATTCTCTCCTATAAAAGATCACTACACACTACACTTCCTAGAGCAACTTGTTATGTGGACAGGAAAATAAAAATGAAGAAAAATGCCAACAAATACATTCAATTGCGACATATCAGCATGAAAGACATTGCGGGAAGGTATGCCAAGAAGCAGTACTGACCACAGAGAAGAAATTTAAAGACGTTTTACAAGCACATAAAGGGGTTTGCACACATCAGCAGTTGTTTATAGAAAAATATCAGCCTGGTTTTCTGAAAATTATGAGTACTAAATTCGCATACTAAGTACTAAATATGAGTACCAAATACTTCGCAAACGATAATAGACATTGTTTTGAATCGAATTCGAATGAAATTACATCCTTGCATCCAAGATAAGTACGTAAATTCGTTAGTTGGCATACCTTGCCACGTTACTAGACCCTTGTCTAAAAACGATCAGAACTAAAGAAATGCAGGGATAACCACAACACACACTCATACATTACCTTTAATAAATAATTGTTTTCCAGACGTATGAACATACTTATGCATGCGACTAGAAGAAATTGACTTCAGCTGCAGCTACAAATGCGTTCCTGTTTTCTGTATTTTGCTTGGTTGGAGGGAAATGAAAATCCAGAGAATCTATGGAGAAAAATGTTTTAAAGTCAAAAGATTTGAACTTATTATACTTTGTCTCTCTCTCTCTGTATTGTTTTTTTTTCGTTATTTTCATTTAAAGCGGCTAAGCCATACACTTTATCTTCACCATTTTTTTTCTGTGGCATTGCGACTGGCAGTTTGTGTTAAATAAACTTTTTCTACTTGTTGGCCTCCAGTTAAGATCGATAAACGTAGAGATTCTAATGTAAATCCATGTGAATGAAAGAGTGTAAATGCCAGTGTATGTGTGTTGTTTTTAAAAGTTTTTGTTTTTCTATTTCCCAAAGCTCTTTAGGAAGAAGGCTTTCATTTACTCTACGAGTATTAATGAGAACATCTACAGTCATGAGTGTTAATATTATAAAATTTACCAGAATTTATTTATTTTAGAAAGTTTGTTGTTTGTTATGATTTCATGATTTCTTATCATTTCATTTGATTTGTTTTAAATTTTTCCTTGTTTTCCATTTTTACTTGGACTTCTAGTTGGCTGTGTTGGTTGCGGTTTATCCCTTTTGTATGTCTGATGCCATGTTTATGATTAACCGACTGGTCATAACCGTTGGCTTAACTAAACATGTAAAAACATGTACACAAGGACTATTCTGGTTTAAATTAACTACATAATACAGTTAGCACCATAAGTACATTTCCGTTCAAAGAATTTTTTGCCTCAAATTGATTTCTGTACATTGCAGCAGCGATCAAAAGCTGATTTTATCCAATTATTTGTTCTTTTACTGCCTAGATTTATTGAAATCAGCAGATTTTTCAAACCCAACGTTTTTTTTTTGTTATTTGCGGTATGGTTTAAATCGATGACTTCAGTACCACTTGTTAAACAATTTATTGCAGAAGGATTACATACATACATACACATACATAATTAGTCATTACAACCCTTCAGTCAGGATTACGACCTAGTTTCTCATACCATTTATGTTGTGTGCGTTAATTTTATACATGAGTGGAGGGACCTACAGTTTAAAGTCGACTCCGAACGACTGATTTTTCAGAAACTTTTCACGGCAAATTTTATTTACTATCAGAGTTTTAGCCAGAAATCTGCTGAGAGGAATTAGCCGAACAAATACTTTTTGTATTTTGTTCTGATGTCTGGCCTTGGGCTCGAACCCTGGCTTTACGTCTAATAAGCCAACACACTAGCTACTAGACTACGGCGACTTTTGTAGAAGGATTACTTTTCCAAAAAGTCAAAGTGATAAAAATTAATTGACTACCTATCTTTTAATTTTATATACAGTCAAAGAAAAAAGTGTACATACACCCATGTATTTATACGCTGATGTATGTAGACATCGCTGTAGGTAGACATCGATGTATGTAGACATTTTTCATTGACTGTGGTGTCAAAAGATTACTCATAACTTGCCTTTACCTGCAACATTATCTTTTGGTCTATTTATACTTCATTTGTTTTCAATATGGCAACTTCTAGAACTTTATTGTTTAATTAAGTGACTGTTTTTTTATTCCTTTTTCATACTTATAGTCGTAGTCTTTCGTTATAGTTTTGTTATTGTAATTTGATCATTCTTTGCACCTTTTCTTGTAATTTTAATAGCTCATAAAACATTGTAGTCTGCTGGCCGTTTCAACTATATTGCATTGAGGTGGAGCATAGGCTTCATGTATTCCTGGACTTCTGGTTATTATAATGCAACCATTTCTCATTTTCTGTAATAGTTCGCAGTAAAATGCTTGCCGTTTATGATTTTCATCAAATATTTTGAGCACGTAAAATTGACTTGTAATGTCTCTCAACTTTATTGCACGAATAAGTCCTGCAGCTTACAAACGTTTTTGACCTTTTTGTGTTGAAATCACTACTCTTGATTTGCAATGACCGTCTCTCGCAAACTTAAGTCGTTGGATCTTGTTTAGCAATCGCTGAAACACAGCCATTGTTGCTACAAAATAAAATGCTTTTTTTTCTTTCCTAATGAAATTTACAATAGTTTTCAAATCTTAAAGCTAGTTTTGAAGGTTAATAGTTAGCACCAGCGTGTTAACTAAATATTGTATTCAAATCTTCTAATAATACTACATTGAAAAGTAGGGTCAGTGCAGCCGTCGAGCGATGCTCAATGTGTCACTCCGTTGTAACCACCGATGGCCGTCGAATTGAAGCAGGTCCCTTGCCAATGCGTTGGGGTGAATCGTTAGTTTACCGACGTATTTTATGTAATTTCTTCCAGAATTGTAGGAATGTTGAGATCTCTATGGATATTGTCGTTACGAATATACCATGGAGCGCACACAATTTGTCGTAAAAGCTTGGACTGTCTTCTTTGTAACTTCAAAATGTTAGACGCGCAAGCACTGCCCCAAAGCTGAATGCCGTAGGTCCATATTGGCTTTATAACCCATTTGTATAAAAGAACCTTGTATTCAAGGTTAATTAGGACCAATAATCCAGTGCATTTGAGCGGATTTCAGCTTAATAGCCGGTAATTTGGCCTCGATGTGGCGGGACTATGTTAGACGCCGGTCTAAGTGGACTCCTAGGTACATCAGGACATCAATATTATTTGTTCAGGGACATCAATATTATTTATTTTTATTTGTGGGCAGTCTTGTCTTCTGAGTGTGAAGGTTACATGAGCACACTTGGATGGATTAACCTTTATTCTCCATTTTTCAAACCATTTTTCCAAATCGTATATGTGCGACTGCAGTTGTGTTGAAGCTACCTTCGGGTCCTTGTTGACGCTTATAAATGCGGTGTCGTCTGCATATGTTGATGTGTATGCGTGAGGATTTGTGGGCATGTCTGATGTATAAATTAAATATAGAATAGGGCCTAGTATGTTTTTGGAGCCTATCTCATCGATAGGCGAATGTGAATGAATTGCAGAATTTTACTCCCCATGAAGCCATTTATGCCGGTTGTAAAAAATAAGCCATCTATAGTAAAGCACACTTTTTATCGCCTAACTTTCAGACAAAACTTATTAAATACTTTCTCTATACATGGATTAAAAAATTAATAAAGTTTCTTAGAATATTCATGTATACTGTCTCTATATACCATACAACGCTACCTTGAAACCACTCCCTCTGTGTA
The DNA here is from genome assembly GCA_958299815.1 of Sarcophaga carnaria. Classification (NCBI taxonomy): domain Eukaryota; kingdom Metazoa; phylum Arthropoda; class Insecta; order Diptera; family Sarcophagidae; genus Sarcophaga; species Sarcophaga carnaria. The sequence continues at coordinate 42,916,351 of OY283150.1, forward strand.
TTAGGTTGTAATATTGGATATCATGATGAGGGAATTAAATAATATCCTGTTTCACTAAGACGAATGGTTTCAAGCAAACGTGTGTTTGTACAGAAAAACACTTAATTTTGTTTGTGTTTTCCATACAAACAGACGTTCTTTTGAAACCATTCATCTTGCAGAAACAGGCCCTAACTGTTCTTCCGTCTTCCAAGATGTGAGGCGTAGATTATTGATCGTTACAAATTAAAGCCCAAAGATTCATCCGTAGGGCAAGAGAAATAAATTAACAGACACTGTTCTAAAATCTTCTTCCCAATCTTTACTTCGAGGGATGCAATTTCATATTAGTTTGTCGTTCTAAAGATGTACCAGATATTTTTTTGGGCCGAAATGCCAATAAAATCGATTGTAACGTTTTTACAAGCTTATAAAGCCTTGTTTTAAATTTTTATAACCAGTTTGGTTTAAGTAATACTAATCCTTGTACAACAAGTAAAGTTTTTGAATTCCCATTAGATTCTAGAGAAGACAATGAAGTTTAAAATAAATATTCCAAAGACAATCTTGTTTTATTAGAAACTAAATTGGTTGCCTAGCCAAGTGTGTCATTTTATCCTATACTGTGAACAACCGTGTATACATTTTTCAAATCATAAAAACTATTCCATACATTATACCGCTATACTAACCATATATATATGTACGTATGCGACTGTCTACCATAGTGTGTAGGGTTTTAATTATTTTTATGGACGCTTTTTAATTGCAGCGAATAGAATTTTATCATTAAATGATGTGGCAAGCGAGTGCTGCGAAAGTTTAGATTATTCGATTAATTGCAAAACAATAATTTTTAATACAAAAATAAGTTGGTAACCTATAGTGCTCACAGTTAACCAACACGACCACCCAACGTCGAACTCAAAAGGATAAGGACCAATAATGCTGCCAGCCCAAAAATCACTACTAACACTGACTTTTTCGATATACTTCGGAGGCTCTCAAATCTCATGTGGATTGGTATTGTACGAAATTCAACAATTTGGTATGTTCACGTACCCTTTCCTACGGAAATAAGCCTCATCGCTGAAAATGATTTTTCGATGAAAACTTGGGTCAGTTGCCAACAGCTTCACAGCCCATTCAATTCATACATGTTGAGGTCAATGGTCGTTTGCCTTGAGTTCTCGTATCAGTTGAATTTTGTATGGAGGTATGGCCACGTCACGAAGTAAAATTCACCAAATTGTGGTCTTCGAAACTCACAGCTTTTGTGAATGACATGAACTCGACTGTTTCGAATTCTCCTGAGTTCCTGGGTCAGTTAATCTTTGTATGCATGCTGGTCCAAAATTCGTCAAGTTGTGACCCGCGAAAGTCTTATCTTTTATTGAGCGACGCGAAATTGACTGCTTCGGATTCTCTTGCACAGTCCCATGAGCAACAGCGATGTTTACTGCAAATTTTGAGTTTTGGCGGCATACCGATTTTGGTGAATCGTTTACTGAACCAGTGGCCTTGAATTTATTTACCATATTGCACACACTCCTCTCGGTAGGACGGTTATGGCGATTGTAAAAAGACGAAACGCATGGTACGTTGCCTATGATGATTTGGTAAAACAGACAGGATAAATGACAACTAATTTGACAGATGAGTGCAGGTTGGAAAAGATTTTCGTTATTAACTGTCAAAGTTCGGAAGAGGCTATTGAAAGACCCGATTATGTTGGATCGGTGTGGTAGCTCTGATATCAAAAAGCTCACTTGAGCACGCATAGCGGCCCGTTGTGATGCCACTAATAGTGGGGAGCAACGACAAAGCGCAACATCATTAATTTCTAGAGATTTATTATTTTTCAGAGATTGTATCATCGTAGTCGCCGTAGTCTAGTAGGTAGTGTATTGGCTTATTAGACGTAAAGCCAGGGTTTGAGCCCCAGGCCAGACATCAATACAAAATACAAAAAGTATTTCTTCGGCGACTTCCTCTCAGCAGATTGCTGGCGAAAATCTCGAAGAATAAAATAAAATTGCAATGAAAAAGTTTCTCAGAAATCTGTCGTTCGGAATCGACTTTATACTGTAGGTCCCAACACTCACGTATAAAATTAACGCACACAACATAAGTGGCGTGAGAAACTAGGCCGTAATCTTAACTGAAGGGTTGTAATGACCAATTATGTATGTATGTATGTATCATCACAACTAACGCAATACTTGGAATGTGGAGGGTGGCAGAATATTGCCACACTTTTAACGCAAAAAAAGGTGCAAATATTTAGTTTGCCAAGGAAATATAGAAGCATACTCCATCTGAATAGTACTGTGTGAGTCCCATCTGATGCGATACATGGTTATCAATCATCAATTCACCCCGTTTGTGGTCAAAATTGCATTTGAAAGGCTTTAACTTCATACGACATTTTTTGAATGCAAGTGAAAATATGCCATAATTGAATGCCATGTCATACATACATAGAACAGTTATGAGTCTTACATATGAAGTATAATTTAAATTTAAAATTTCAGATGACAATTGTAAAGTAAGGCACACGTTGCAAATAAATTTCTTAATATGTACGGGCCTTTAAAAGAAACTCAGGTTTTTCGTTTTTAGCCACTTGACTTAACCTCTCCGTTTAAAAATATCAAAAAAAAAGTTTCGATAATAATTTGCTTGCTCGTTAACCAATGATATTTTTGATCCGATTAAGTGTATTAAGAATCACTTGAGTCACAAACGTTGCAATAATATTGACACTCTTGCATCAAGCCATATATGCTTGCTCTCTAGCTCTCTACACACTTATAGGGCCATAAACGGATCAAAAAATGCAATATGTGCCGTTGGAGCCACATGTATTACGAAATAAACAGAAAAAAAACAATAACAAAATCAACAATAATAACAACAACAACAACAGCAACAAAAACAACGAGCAATAGGAATAGGAATAGAAAAAGGCAGGTAACAAGAAATAATAATGGATTCAAGATAAAAGTCCAACAGGTATTAAGCAACAATAAGAACAACCACAAAACAGCAAAATAGCAACATGCCACATAAACGTTGTATTATACAATGGGCCACAAAGATGTTGTTGTGTTGTTTTTGTATTGTGTGTTGCCATTATAAGTGAATGGTTGCACGTGTATGTTTATATTCGTATCGTATGTACATTGGTGTGTATGTGTTTGTGAGTGTTTGTGTAGGAATATGTTGCAGTTAGGAATTTCGTATCTATTATTGCCTCAAGGTTCTAATCACAATAATAACAGCAACAACAACAACACCAGCTAGGAAACTGTATTTTCTTTTTTAGTTTTTCTATGTTTTTTTTTAGTTTTTCTGTCGTTGTTGTTGTTTTGTGCGCAAGTGTAGATTCATGCAACCCAACCAAGTACGAGTATTAACAAGTAGGCCCATCGCATACAAGAAATCTCAACATAACGAGTGCATGCATTCCTGCCTTCCTGCCTGCCACATGATACAGGCACTGCTGACAGAGCCAAGGCCTAGCTTATGGAAAACACACATCACAACAAGGCACAACAACATTACGTAGCACATCAATTTATTGTATAAACGATGCCAGGCCAAGTGCATTAATGCTGATTTTTACTGTTGCTGCTGCTGCTTGCTGGTGGTGGTGGTGTTGGTGCTGCAGTTGCATGGAACTGAAATTAAAGTCAAGTTGTCCCTGCATAAGTACAAATATCGTCAAGTACTTTTTGCCCATTTCAACGTTATGGTTATAAAATCATTCAGGCATACATATGCATGTATACGTACACGTATGTATGTATTCATGCGAATATCTAATGTCAGAACCTCACCGCTCCCTCACCGCCCTTGCCAGTCCTGGCTTTATTTTCTGCTTTACCAGTTTGATTTGAAGCTTTTCTATGATTCCTGTTACTTTTTTTTTTCGAATAGACATTTTAGTATTGGCTTGTCCAGTTTACTATCAACTTGTTGTGCAACGACAACAACAGAACAATAGTAACAGTACACAACAGATCATTGTCAAAATGCAACTGACGCTGATGAGGATCAACATCAATATCAGCTTAACCATCTGTTTGGGGTTCTTTAGTTGTATTTGTTGTTGTTTTTGTTGGAAGAACGTTGTTGCTTGAGTCAGAGATGGATTTAAAATAGAAAAAACTGAATATTTGACCAACTTAAGTGTAGCGTGTTTAAAACCCATCCCTAATGTTGCATGCTATTTAAGCCAAAATAATAAAATTGATCTTCAGCGACTAGTCAAGAAGATCTTATGATTAGGGGGAAGACAATATGAGTATCAAATATTAGATTAATCTAGAATGAAACAGTTTACTACGAATAAATGTCAACAATACGTGTGTTTCTTTAGAGAACCTTAAGGTAATACATGGACTAGGACTTTGGACGTTAATGAATATAATCAAGAGTAATCATGATGGTGTGATGATGACGGCTCGGCCATGTCGTTCGAATGGAGAAGGATACTCCGACGAGACGGGTATTTGACGCGGGGATCTGCGAAAGTCGCCGAAGGGGACGACCTTGTTGGGGTTGGAAGGACCAAATCGAGGAAGCCCTGTCATCGATTGGTGTAACCCACTGGCGTAGGCACGCAAGAAGCAGAGGCGCCTGGAAAGATGTGTTAAGACAGGCCGAAATCTGTTAATCGGGTTCTTAAGTAAGTACGTAGTAATCATGACAACTGAATTTGAACTTACGGAGATTGAAACATAAGTCTCAATCATCTTGTCAATACGATCTCCTGCGTTTTGAACCGTTGCAAGAACTTATCCGGCTCAAAGAAGCTTGGGCTTGTTTAGAAAACAATTTTAGCAAGATATTCATTAAATTCAACACTTTGCTTAACCAGTTCGAGGAGATTTCATGACTTAAGTAGTTTGCAGAGCCAAGAATTTACTTGCTTACCCACTTACTTAATTGGAATATGAACTAGCTTTTCACACCATGTTGCGTATGTTAATTACATCCAAGAGTGGCAGGACCTACTGTTTAAAGTCGTTTTGTTCTATATATCTACCCTGGGGTTTGAATCACAGGTTCGTGTCTATGGTAATAAGCCAACACACTGCCTACTAGGCTTCCTATTGCTTCAACTGTAACTTATTATGGGTGTAACGCATATTTGAAGAACCTATTCGCCACTCGCCCAAAGCACAGCTATTGAAAAGGAGCGAAAGCTGACAGATAACATCAACACCTACTTACTTAATTGGTCATTACAATCCTTTAGTTAGGATTACAACCTAGCTTTTCACACCACCCATGTTACGTGTGTTGTAATTTCAGTTCTTCTTAAATTTTACATTAAACAGTAGAGTCTTCTCTTTTCTATCTGACTCTGAAACACAAAAAGGTCACCTCTAAACATAATGCAATGGTTGAAGCATATTTAAGCCAAGGATCCACGTACTTCAAGAGTAGTTTTTTATATTACCTAGTCAAACAGCTAATGAAGTCGAAATGTTGTTGACGTTTACCCCACAAAATGCTGTACAAATTTTAAAATAAGGATCAGAAGTCAACCGCTCCAGAGCCCATTCAGCGGACACAATCTGACGTCTAGGGTCATTGTCTATGGCTTTATGGGGGGCCAACTGAATTTTATATAGTCGCAGGCACAAATTTCGAAGTTAAATTTTCGAAAATGTGGTCTGTGAAATTAGCTGCCTCGGATTCTCGTATACAACTTCAGAGACAGCAGATCTTAGGTTTAGCGACGTACGGGTGTTGGCCGATGGTATGCTGAAACAGTGGCTTCGAATTAATCCCTCACATTGCGAACAGTCTCCTTGGTAAGACGTAATAAAACGAAAATCGTAAGTGAGAAAGCGCACGGTGCGTTGCCCAGACAGAATATCTATTTTGATAAAGCAATTCTTGTTGTTTGTACGTGTTGTTGAATGCTGTATCTGTCCATGGTGATTTGGAAAGACAGACTGAATAAATGTCAACTCACTTTAAAAATGAAGCCACTGCGGGAAATAGGCCTCATCAATGAAGACAATTATTCAATGAAAATTTAAGTCAGTGGCCAACTACAAACGTCGTACGGTCTTTTATTGTGATTTGTCAAAATAGATTGAATAAATGACAACTAATTTGACAGATGTATGCAGCTTCAAAAATATGGCCGTTATCAACTGTACGAAAAGTACGAAAGTTAGTGTGGGAAAACCCGATAGAACCCAATAGAACGGAATCTGTAGACTTATGATTTAAGAGAGAACATACTATTATCTCGGCTTGTCTATGAACATTAATGAAATTCTATGGAAATAGCCGTAAGGACTTCGATGCCATCTCCAGAAATGCCCGTGTAACTCTATTGGATTTTCACTTAGAATATGTGAAATGTTTTAGGGAAATAAATTCCAGTCCCTTTTTTAATTTAAATTAAATTAAATGTATACAATTCTTTAATTTGTTTAGAGAAATTCCTTTTAAAATTCTTTCTTTCTCATGCCATTGCATGCAGACGTAGGACTGAGTTTATTCCACAATTTATTCTGGCGTCTATTTTGCTGCAACCTTTTCTTGAAGGAAATTGTTGTTCTTTAGTTAATAAACGATCAACATGAGAAAACTTGTTCCCTTACAGCTAATCAACTGTAACAGCAACTACAACTGCATTGTTTAATAGTCTTGATATTTAAATTGTTTTTTTTTATATGAAAACGTTATTCTTACCACATTTAACAATCAAGTTGGTTCAGTTCTGCCTCTTTTAGCACAATATTATTAATGTGTTGCATGAACTGTTAATGAATTTCAAATTCTACCAGGTAATAAACAATGATCGCTCTCGATCTATCTCTATATCTCTCCCTCTATTGATTTTTCTCCCTCTCTCATTACTTAAGTACTCTTGCTTGTTTAGAATTGAATGGAATTATTGGCGTAAGAAAGTTGCGAAAGTTGATGGTGCCACATTTTAATGTTTCTTTAAAGTGTTGAAATGCTTTTTAAATATGATAAGAAGGAAACTAAAATGAAGAAGTTTAATTTGAAAGAAAACCGATTATATTAATAATTAATGCCATAGAAAATTTCAATATTTTTTTAGGCGATAATCATTAAAACTGATGAGCCTTTAAATTAAATTTTAAATCTCGCGCATTGCAACTGCAGCTCCTTTGGGTGGTAATAAACTTCGCTCTGGTCAGTCTAGCAACCCCGGGTAATAAGCATCTTAAAGTTGTGATATCGGTTCATCAAATGAATGGAACACAAATTTCTTTTGATCATTTTCGACTGGTTTTTTAACTCTGAATTGCCTCCTGTACTTTCTTTAATTGCTGACAGTAGAGATCAGAATTAAATATTTTACTATAGCGTAGAAGCTCATAATGAACATCAGAGTTTAACTTTCTTGGTGTCTGTCGCACTTTACTCGTGTCATCGTCTGCGAAGCTTCACCTTTCTACTTCCACGGTCCATGATGTACTTAACATCGCCCCTAATAATAAGTTCCAGTAATGATTCGATTTCTTTCCTTTTTATCAGTGAATCTAATTTATGTGACCAGCTTTCTTCAATTGAAAACTATTTTTGCATAGTTTCCTACGATACTTATGTGCTGGTGTTTCTCAATTATATCCACGATTTCATCGCCTTTTTAAGGATAGATCATTGATCAATATGAAGTGCATCCTTAACATTAAAATCATCGCTTCTATGTTTCTAGTTGCAGCATTGCTTCCCTAAACTTAAACTGAAAATCTGACTTTGAAAATTTCTCATCATTTTATTGCATGAGCGAGGTCACTACTACTCAAGCTCATTAGGTCCCATTGGACTGACCATAAGAGCGCCTGTTGGTAATATCGATTCTGAGTGATTCTTAATGTGCAGACTGATATAATTTTCGTTGTAAATGACCCAGCCATGGTAAATACATTTCTTGTCGACATCGAACATGTAAGCCTAAGATCAATTAAGCAACGCCTCTCCACTTGTGGGCAACAGACATACATATACATACATAATCGGTCATTCAGCCAGGATTACGGCCTAGTTTCTCACACCATTTATGTTGTGTGTGTAAATTTTATACATGATTGGCAGGACCTACAGTTTAAAGTTGACTCCGAACGACAGATTTTTGAGAAAATTTTCATGGCAATTTTTTTTTACTCTCAGAGTATTTGCCAGAAATCTTCTGAGAGGAAGTCGCCGAAGAAATATTTTTTGTATTTTGTTTTGATGTCTGGCCTGGGGCGCGAACCCTGGCTTTACGTCTAATAAGCCAACACACTACCTACTAGACTACGGCGACCTGAGGGCAACAGACGCTATCATTTATTGCCGGACCGATCTTGACACATTCCCGTTCTATAGTACTTACGGTCGCGTTGATATTTCGTTTGGTACATGCATTCTGCTGGCTTGCTGCCTCCGGCTTTTAGAAGTAACTCAAGTCAGGCCATTGAGGAGCGCAGCCTTTGTTGTTTTTGTATTTTCAATTATTTGCTGAAGTCGTCACGTTCGTAGTGTGTTAGCACATTAGACCAGAAACAGTGGTTCAAACCTCAACTGAGCCATCTCGTACAAAACGGTGAGTTCCTCCGAGAGTAAAAATGTTGCAATGAAAAGTTTCTTAACTCTAGGAAAATATAACACATTGCCTTCTTCAGCTTTTCGGTCAGCCGACAAGTTTTATGGACTTTTTTTAAGCGCTTTTAGAATACCCCATTTGATCGAAGACTATAGTGTTAGTCATGGGCAATTCGATAATTCGATCTTGCTTGGCTGCGATGTCTTTCAAACGGAAGTCTTGGTTTACATAACGATGGCAAAATTTAATTTTTGTTTATTTGCCTTAAAAAGATAACTTTTCATTATCAAGAATTATTTTCAAGCTACAGTGGCAGTGTATCCGTACATGAGGTTCGGCTAATTTTGTAATAATTCTCTTAACTTTAGTGAGCGCTAGAAAATTTCGTTTTTTTTTCGTGGAAATGAAAGACAGTTTTCGTAAGATATCAATTAAGTGGTCATAAACTGTTGAATTTGATAAATTTAACCTCAATCCGATCGCCAATTATTGGCCAATTCGCATCAACTAATGTCTTTATCGGGTCTTTATCAGCTTCAACTGGCCTTCCCGAACGTGGTGCAACTACTTCATCAAAATTGCCCAATCGAAATTTTGGGAACCAGTGCTGGCACTAGAGTACTGTCGACACACCTTCTCCATACGCATAGGCCAATTTCTTTCTGGCTTGAACAGCATTTTTATCCTTTCTGTAGTAAAACAGTAAGATACAGATGTATGTCGAAAATGCTGTTTATCGCTCTCCATATTTAAAAGAGCACCAAACCAAAAACTACTGCCTAGAATTAATTGGAATTTTTCACACGTAAGCCTTGCTATATAAGCTCTCAAAGCATATAAAAATTATACGGCTTAAGTGTGAAGTTGGGTGCAAAAAAATACAATTAAATCCTCCGAAATTACTTTCCGAACAACCCAATATTTTATTTCACCGGATACTGTTATGATGGCAGGAATGGGGTGGCATCATTAGAACCTGTTGTCTTTTTATTTCAAATGAATTAATTTTTAAAGGAACTTAACCAAAAATTTTCATATCATCGTGGCTTTTCATATAAAACTTTTACACGTAAAATCAAATTCCCAAAGAAAAAAAAGAGAGAAAAAAAAATAAAGAAAGAAAATAAGCAGAAATACTTTTTTGCCATAAAAATTTTCATGTTAGCAATTCTTGTTATTGTTGGTATTTTTTTTTTCGTATTTTTCAAATTATTTTTTTTTTGTCTGTGCTGACCAACAACAATTTTCCACTTGACTAAGAATTAAATAATTTGGTATATGGAGCTCCTGCTGTTACTGTTCCTTTATTTTTTTGAAGTCATAAACAACAACAACAACAACAATAACAACGAAAATAACTGCTAGAACAACAATAGCAACAACAGCAACAATGAAATAAGGAGATAAAGACAACGGCGGACACATTGTTGTAACCTGGTGAGTAAAAGATATTCGCGCTGGCACCACCACAAATGGTACTGAAATAAAGTGCCCACAAACGCAAGTGCAATCATAAAATAACAGCAACAACAACAATATAATACTGTTGCTTGGAACAAATAAAATGCCAAAAAAAAACAGAAACAGAAAAAAACTCTATAAAAACAATAACAACTACAACTACAACAACATGAAAATATCTTGATTTTAATCTTAATAGAAAACCGTTGTTTAGCCGGTTTATTTAAGCCAAAGGAAGCAACAAAAAAAATTATAGAACAACAGCAACAACAACAACTTGCAACAGCAAAAGGCTATAAATTCGAACCTTTAACTAAAACTATAAAGTTACAGGAAAAATGGTAAACTAGCAAAACAACAACTACAACAACAACTTGCAACAGTAACAATAACAAGAAAATTTTTGCATTTTTATGTTAACGATTCTTGCATACTTGCAACATCAGCAAGCATTGGCAAGCAGTGCATAACAGCCCCATACTTGAGTGTGTGTGTGTCTATATTTTTTAAGGAAGAGTAACCAAAAAGGTAGACTCGAGACGACAAAAACCAAAAAAAAGAAGAAGAAAAAAACTGTGAAGTGATACGAAAATTGTTCTATAAAATGAAGCCTGGTTAGTTAAAGTTTAAGTACAAGTACTCTATACATTGATTATGGAGCCAGTTAGTTAGGCTCCCTGTGAAGAGTAACGCATGTTATGGAAAACTCAAGCCTATCAGCCAGTCAACCAAACAATCAACGAACCAACAAAGCAACCAACCAAGCAACCAACCAAGCAACCAACCAAGCCAACCAGCCAGCAAGTAAAACTTTTTACGCAAAAATTCCAAACGACTTAACCAAGAAGCAGTAAAAGATGGAAAAGGAAAAGGAAAAAAACCGATGATGGCAAGAAGGAATAGTTAATAAGATTCTTATGGCAGTAGTTTGTTGCAAGTTCCTGATCATTTGTTATGTAACAATTTAAGTGTATGTGTGTGTATGTATGTGTCTGGATGTGCGTGTGTATATGTATATGTATGATTGAGCGAGCATGTATGTGATTTAAGGTACAATGAACGTTGTAATCCTTAAACATGGTACCTTCTTTACCATCATCAACACCATCGCAAGCATCGTAATCATCATCTTGTCGTCATTGACTTTAACTAGTTAACGAGGGTAGTTGGTGAATATTGATTGAAAAGTAAAACTATATTTTTCATTAGAAAGATATTCAGTGCTTGGCAACCAAAGGAATACGGTCCAGAGATCAGCAATGAATCGTTTTTTCGCTATTCATAAGCACTCTTATGAAATTTTGTATATAAGTGAGTGAGTCAACGATATTGAAATTTAACTATACTCTGATGCATTCGTACTCACTACAACATTGATTTATAACTACAGGTTGCAACGAGTTGGTGTACAACGTTGACATCACACTCATACCATTCGAAATATGTTTGATTCATAAGCCTACTCATTTAGATTCATAACTTTAGAAAAATACTTATAAATGATTCGAGGGATTCAATAGGCTTGTCAATTAAAGAAAGATCAATTTAAACCGAAGTCAACAACAACCAAAGCACACTCAAAGCATTTTGAAGTTAGGCCAGCTAAAGCAAGCTATTCAGAGAATATCCATTCAAGAATCATTTAATGTACAAATAATGTGTGATAATGACAGAGGAAATGTGTGATGATATCATCCAAATCCACGCCAGTCTATTGAAGCCTCTGATAAGTTTTGGTAATGGCAGACCATGAGGGAGTGACCAGTAATCATCATGCAGAAGCAAATCATGTGCTGAAATCATAACATATACGAATCTATCACAATCATCTGTAAAGAGAAAGGAACCGATGAAATGATCAGAGATTGGAATATTAGGTAAGGTTAGCTAAGATAACGGACCCCTTTGAAGGAAAAGGTCCCACTTACGCCAGCATTGAGGCCCACTGTGAAGCCAAAATTTATTCAACCCGAGGGTCAAGCATTCTCTAGGGAAAAATCTAGCTGTTACAGCAATCTTTACATTGGAGATCAAGGATCCCGGATGTCAGAAAGTCAGAGGTCAAATAGCTTCGTGTCTTCAAGATCAGGGCACTGACACATGAAGTGAAAAACAGTCTCTTCCTCATCATCCTCAGAACTAAAGCTTATGCAGAAGATATATGCCGGAATGCCGAGTCTCTTGGCACGCCTACCAAAAGGACAGTGGTCTGTAAGAAACGCTATTGTGCAATGGATGGCCATGCGATTTATGGACAGAGATGAGTAAGCCAGCAGAGTCTAGCAATATTGAACGTATCCTCTTGCTGCCAACGAGATTGAGATTCGCTATGATAAGTGTGGACGCCCAGTAGCATGTCGGAGATTGCACTGGATCGTCCATTGGCAATACAATTCCCTACGATCAATTCCTGGGACCCACATAAGAGTTACCTTTGAATGATCCGTAATTTCTCTGAGAAATCCTCGGCATTCATGTGCAAGGACTGACATTGAAACTACGTTCGTTAAAGATTAATCACAGCCTGGCTGTCTGAGCAATTCAAGACATTGGAAATTTAGGGTGTTCTAAGGCTTGACACCCATTCAAACAGAGAATGTTTTGCCATCCAGTACCTCCAACAACCGCGTAATTTTTTTCATTTGTTTGAGGATTTTTATTCACTTTTCAGTGCTTTGTTATTTCAATTCAGATGTCTTGGAGTCCTAATCAGCACTGAACATGAAAAGTGATACATATGTATTACAGTATGAGGGTCACTTAACTGTCTTAGGTTGACAGACTTTTCCAATGCAACCCTCGCATATTTTCTGTTAGCAAACCATTTTTGTCATTTTTTTTATATTTTCTTCTTTTTCTTTTTTCGCAATGACCATTTGTTGCACATGTCCCTCTACCTTAAACATTCGTTCAATCGTTCGTTTGTCTGCTCGTCAGTAGGTTCATATACTCACTCATATATAATGCAAGAACAACAACAACAACAAAAGAAGGAAAAACACAAGTTGACTAGGAGCAGCAGCATAAGTAACCCGCTAAGTTAAAACAACACTAACAATAACAACAACAGCAACTAGCAATAGTCAACTCTAGCAAGTTGCAACATACGAAAATTTTTCATAGTCGTACTATATTTACGTCGCAGAGCTACGTACCATAGTTACGTATGTATGACTGACTCTGCATACACACGGAGCTATTGGACACACAGTTACTTACATACATACACTTATGCCAGGCGTTCGTATTCAGTTATATTTAGGCTTTTATGCATAAAATGACTAAGTGGACAAACCAGATATTGATAACGGCTTATTGTTCGTAACAACAACAGCAACAACAACACCAACAAGGTTATTTTTTTTTCTTCTTCTTTTAACAAAAGTTCTGTTACTTTGAAATTAAATCGCAAAAAGGAAGAAGGCTGCACACTATTCAACTGTAGTTATCAACATGCAGAGGCGAATTTTTTTATTCTTGTTGTTGTTGCTGTTTTTATTATTGTCCCAATATTTTCTTTCTTTTTATTTTTTTAAATTCATTTGTGTGGCATGACGCAAGTGTCTTCTTGTGCAGCATAGTGGCTGCATTATTATCAATGCCTTGCAAACAGCTTAAGCAATATTCTACCATTAAATTTTGCAGTTTTTAGCCAATTAAAGGTGACCAGCTTTAGATATGTTTCTTCTAAAATTACAATCTCTTTAAGATGATTTAACATCAGAATCCTTAAGCAGGATTCATCAAAAATAAAAAATAAAAATTCGACAATACATGGTTTAATACCAAGACAATTTGAATTTCGGTCTTCACAGAAGGTCTGCCTGTACCAGACAATTTTTACGTAGAGCCACAGTCTTCTGAACTTTACCAGTTGATAGCGGCCATCTTGTTGAAGCTACATCTGCCAACTTAATTGATATTTATTCAGTCTTTTTTTGATAAATCACAATAGAAGATCATACGACGCGTGTTTGCTGAATGGACCCTGGAGCAGTTGGCAAACTGACCCAAATTTTTTATCGAAAAATCATCTTCAGTGATAGGAACCATTTCCTACGGCGGATTCTTTTTTTTAAGTGAGTTGTCACTTATTCGACAATACGTGCAAATAAAAATAATTGTTTTATCAAAATCGGTATTCTGTTCGGGCAACGTACCCCATAATTACAGTGGTGGCCTTATAATTAGAAACGACTTAGCAACATGTATGTTTGTTAATTTGTTTTACAGTTTTCACTGTGTACCTGGGATCAAAGGCTTTGTTTGGAGGACGTCTTAATTACGTTTTTCCATCAGATTGGGACAAATTAAACTTAGATTTGTCACTCCAGAAAACTCTGTTCCAGAAACATCGTTTCTAATTATAAGGCCACCACTGTATTCTTCTTATGATCTCCATGAACGTCTTACCGAGGGGACTGTTCGCAATGTAATAAATAAATTCGAGTCCAGTGGTTCATTTAACGATCAATCAATAAACCATGTAAGATCTGCAAAAAATATTACCGCTATACGGTATAGACAAATCTAAAGCAGCCGATATCGCGTTGATCACAAGTACACGGCCTTTCCGCAGATCACAATATTAGCTGAACGGGCTCTGTAACAGCTGGCAAATGATCCTTACTTTCATCGAACAGTTATTTTTAGCGATAATCTCCATTTCTAGTTGAGTGGGTGCGCTGGCCTGGCCATCTCGTTCGAATTTAGAAGGATTCTCCGGCGAGATGGATATTTGATGCAGAGATTTGCAAAAGTCGGCGAAGAGGGCGACAATATTTGCTATGGAAGGACCACATCGAGGAAGCCATGTCATCGATTGGTGTGACCAACAACTGACGTAGGCGCGAAAGAAGCAGAGACGCCAGGAAGGATGTATTAAGGCAGGCCAAAATACGTTAATCGGGTTGTTAATGTCCAGTGGAGTAATCAAGTATGGAATTTAGCACAATACCAAGCCAATAGTATCCAATGCATCACAAAAAAGTCATTGTTTGGTGTGGACTATGGGTGGTTGGTGTTATCAGTCCATATTTCTTTGCAAACGACGTTGTCTCAGCCAACACTGTCAATGACGAGCATTAAAGGTCGAGGATTATCAACTTTTATTGGTCTGTATTAATCGCCGTAGTCCAGTAGGTAGTGTGTTGGCTTATTAGACGTAAAGCCAGGGTTCGAACCCCAGGCCAGACATCAAACAAAATACGAAAAGTATTTCTTCGGCGACTTCCTCCCAGCGGATTTCTGGCGAAAACTCTGAGTAAATAAAATTGCAATGAAAAGTTTCTCAAAAATCTGTCGTTTGGAGTCGACTTTAAACTGTAGGTTCCACCACTCATGTATAAAATTAACACACACAACATAAGTGGTGTGAGAAGCTCAATCGTAATCCTGACTAAAGTGTTTTAATGACCAAATATGTATGTATATATGTATGTATGTATTGGTCTGAATTGGATGACCAACGACATGTTTAAATAGGACGACGTTTTAATAGGCCGACACTATACAGCTCATACTATGAGCGATTTGAGGACATGGTCATCTCACGTAGAGGTGAGGTCTTTTACGATTTTCTTAAGTTGCAAGTGTATGGAAATAAGCCACAAAACTATAATGGTCCCCAAAGCCAACACAACCCATGCCAGCGGTCAAGTTATGCCTGGCGCATAAGCATGAGTCATGGAAAATAAGACATTTTGCAGGCACTTCGCTGCACGAGGCAACTTAAAGTATAAAAATCTAGAACACTTACTGGCTTAAGCTAATCTACTAGGACCTTGGCATTTTCCTCGAACTGGCCTTCCCTTTCTGCTGCATATCCGTGTTGTTTTCTTAATTTAATTTCAGTTTTTTTTTTACTTTTTCGTTAACGCAATATCAACATTAAATTTATAAGAAAACGAACAAAACACTGAAAAACCCAGAAGAATTAAGAAAAAAATTTAAACAGACACACATATTTGTGTTCATGTTTAGTTCAGTTAGGTTCCTGATTCTAATGCACTGATCATCATCATCACCATCACCAGCAACAGCAGCATCAGCAGCTCGGACACCAGCAACACACAGAAACATCATGATTGCCGTGATCATGTGGAGGGACAACACAACTTTACTACGAACTTTACTTTGAGATGGGGCTACTAAATGTGGCAGTAATTTCTGTAAAAATAGATACTGATGCTGTTGTTGTTGTATGGTGAGTGTTTAAATATTCCTGTTTTTCTTTCCTGGTGATCTCCTCTATTTTTTATGTTTTTTTTTTTTTTTTTTTGTTACCAACCATTCTTGCCCGTTGTCTTTCAAAAATATCTGCGTTGTAAATCGTAGGTATTGTTGGGTAGTATGGTGTACTCTGTGTATTTTTTCTATTTTCTATTATTTGTTGTTGTTGTTGTTTTTTGTATTTTTACTTAATGTGTTAGAGCGCACAGGTGGTGTTAGATTCAGGTGTACTCGCATTATTATAGTCAACCATGGAAATGTTTGAGGCTCCAACTAACCAACCAACCAACCAGCCAACGATTTATCTTTGCATTTGTATCGGCATTAGAGCGTTTGTATACAGAGTAACATACCACATAGTGGAGCAGAACAGAATAGAACAGAACGGTATGGAATAGTATTGAGCACAGCATATCGCATCGTATCGTATCGTCTACAATTCCATACCTTTTTCTGTAACCAAATTGTTCGGTATTTGGCTTAAATCCAGTTTTGTTACTCGTATTTATTGTATGAAAATTATTTTTTTATTTTTGTTTTTTATTCCTCTTTCGAGTATGTGGCAATTATTTCTTTTTCCTTCCCATCAAAAAAGGTGTAACAACAACAACAACAACTACACTATTATACGGTTTCAGTAACAAAAACTAGAAGAAGAAGAAAAAAACTGAATTTATAGTGACGGTACTTAAGATCGCACTTGTAGCCAAGACAAGTACTTGAAACCTGAATTAAAACTGAATTCTAATCTAATTCAAATGGTATACACTGGGTAACAGAAAATAATGCACACGAGATAAATAGCATCCATACGCACAGTGCATTGTTTTAAATTTTCTAAAAATAGGGTGGGGTGGGTAGGTGGGGCATGAATGTGTAAATTCAGCTACAAAGTAGTAAGAGTAACCTACCACAGTCTATGGTAGAAACCCAATGCGTTTTTCCCCACACTGAGGCATTAGCATAGTATCCAATACATTACCAAGGCATGTATCTTATTGGAATTGGTATTTTAAATTCCAATGTATTCTGAACAAATATAGAAAACGATTCCATTGCATCATTTATTTCTTCAGCTGAGCAAACAGAGGCCGTCTCTGTCTTTCTTTATTGTCTTTCCTAACTTTCCAAATGAACTGTTTTGCTTAAAGCATATGTAACTGCTACTTTACTTACTTACGTAATTAATCATTACAACCCTGTAGTCAGGTTTACAACCGAGCTTCTCACACCACCTATGTTGTGTGTTTTAATTTTACACATGATTGGTGGAACGTACTGTTAAATGTGGACTTCGAATAACAGATTTGTGAGGAACTTTTCATGGTACATTTATTTTACTCTCAGAGTGTTTGCCAACTGACTACTGGGAGGAAGTCATGGAAGAAGTATATTTTCAAATTTCGATTTGTTGTTAAACCCCAGGCTACCTACTAAACTACCATGACTGCAAACCATTCCAAATACCAATGACTGATATACAGAGCGTAGCAGAACCAATACTGAAAATAGGACAAATTTATCTCCTGATAAAAATACTCATCTTTGATTAGATATTAATGACCCCAATTAGTAAAAATACAACACAAATAATGGTCGTTGGTCTTCAATTCTTGCAGGAGATGTATTTAATAGGCATGTAAGCCAAGATCCTTGCGTAAAAAATTGTCTGCGTTGTCAAAGGACAAAGGCCAACAAGTTGAAAACGCCATTGAAATAAAATTTCTTCAAGACATTATGCTACAAAAAAAAAATTTCCTTCGGTACGTATATTTCTATTGCTTGTTTTATGGTTTTGAATCAAGAAGAAGAAAATTATTCGGGAAAAAGGGTGGCCTGGTAGTTAAGTGGGTAGTGTGCTAGACTAGAGGCAAAATTATAACAGAGGCACTGGTCTGTTACACCATACCGAGCATAAGGTTGACGTTACTCAGATGTAGATTCTGCTAATGGTGAATAGTATTAATACACACAACATGGATGATGTGAGGAGCTAGGTACTAATCCTGACTACAACCCTTTAGTCAGGATCCAAACACTTATTGATCAGTTTTCGAGCCAATAAACTTGTCTAAACCCCACTTTTTATTTCATTTACAATATCAGTTTTATGGTTTTCTTAAACAATTTTGTTAGTTTTTTCAATATTTTTTAAAAATATCTTTTTTCACTGTTACCCAGTGTAATCAAACTGAGTATCAAACCTTTACATTTAATTTTATTAAAATATTTGTAAAGTATTCGCATCTTTATGTGTGTCTGAGTATATGCAGTATAATGGGAGTATAAATGTATTTGTATTTGTAAATGTAAGCGTAAATGAATCTGTGTGATTACAATTTACAGGAGATCTCACCTTTTTTTGCTATTTCTCTCACTCTTGCCCTCTCTCTCTCTATCTATCACACACTCTCTCTGTCTGTGTTGTATTCAATACAACTAAAAATGAGAAGAAGGTTAATGTCCATCTATAGCATCTTTTTGCCACATTAAATAACAACAACAACAATAATAATTATAATAGTAACCAGCAATGATGGTAACTACTATTACTGTTAATATTTGTTATTGTTGTTGTTGTTAGTATTGCTGTTGCTGTTATGTTAAATTAGTTAAAAGCTTAATTGCCATATTCAAACCAAAAAAAAAACTATCATCATCAGTATCAGTATCAGGCATCCCAGCAAACAATAAAATTTATACGAATACACATGCTCATTTACATGCACGTGTGTACGTACATACATATGTAATCAATACCACAACAACTTTGGTTTCATCCAAAGGACAACTTTTGCTACAACAAGGGGAGGCAATTTGGGAAAAAAGGTGGATAAAAAAAGATTTTTTTTAATAAAAACTGTACCTTTGTTGTAGTTACAACCGAGTTGTTTTTGCTTTGTTGAAATGACCAGTTAACGTTACAAACAACACACACAAGCATACACTCACACTAAGTTTCAATATTGGTCAGGCGATAGTGCTAAACATTTAAGTTGAGTTGAGTTACTGTGTCTGTATTTGGTTCTATAACTGTATTTGTGTGTGCATGTGTTTATCTGTTATTTTTAATTGTTAGTTTGCTGTTGTTGTTGTTGTTGTTATTATAATAATTATTATTGTTTTTGTTGTTGTTTTAGCCATTTTATTACTTTCAGTTTAATTGTACGAAATCAATTTAATTTCAATTAATTTTACGAATATTTGTTCATTCTTTTCTCTTGGTACGTATCCAGACACATTTTAAATTGTGTGTGAAATAATTTGTGTTTTAAATCTAAACTACAATTGTATTGTGTTGTATTTTAAATATGTATAAAACTTACCTTTGTTAGTATTGTCGGTGTTGTTGTTGTTGTTTTTGCATTTATTTTTCTATCAATTTCAATTTAAAGTTTTCCACACAGCAGCAGCCAAAGATTTAATGCCATTTGAAATTAATTCGCCTGATTAATGTCATTAGTTTGATAGTAAAACCTACATTAAATACAGGGTGTGGTTCTGTAATAGAATACATAGTTTTTGGTAATTGAAATTTTGTGATAAATGTACACACTTTAATTAAATTGATAAAAAAAAAAACAAATACACATTTTATTTTTGCACTATGGGTCGAAAGTAAAGTGTTTCTATTGAATCAGAGAGGTGCCATCATACTTGATAACTTAGTAACGCAACTGGTTATAGCATTTCAAAATTATTTAAAAAATTTTTCTGTTTTCATTTTATTGCATAATTTAATCGGCAGCACCCTGTAAAGAAGAAAAAAAAATATTGCACTTTTTCTTAACTGATAACGCAATATTTTAAAAGCAAATTTTACCGAAATTAATTGATATCGGTCGTTAATTCAAACCGTATGATCTAATATACTGTCACATACACATACACATAATTAGTCATTACAACACTTCAGTCAGGATTACGACTTACGAGTTTCTCACATCACTTATGTTGTGTGAGTTAATTTTATGCATGAGTGGCGGGACCTACAATTTAAAGTCGACTCCGAACGACAGATTTTTGAGAAACTTTTCATGGCAATTTTTATTTACTTTCAGAGTTTTTCCCAGAAATCTGTTGAGAGGAAGTCGCCGAAAAAATACTTTTTGTATTTTATTTTGATGTCTGGCCTGGGGCTCGAACCCTGGCTTTACGTCTAATAAACCAACAAACTACCTACAAAACTACGGCGACTAATGTACTATCCTCCAACTTAATTTGGTATACTTCTAATGACTCTTCTAAGTCTATAATCCTGATAAGCCTCAGGTCGATGTGCACAATGATAATTTCTTGCCTAGGACCTCATATGCTCCCAGATATTTCCATTTGGGATCCATTAATGCCCAACAGGTTCTATGATTCACTCTCATCGTCACAGAATCTACATGTTAGGCTCAAAACAATCTCCATTCTGAATAAGTGTAGCCTGAGTCTATAGTGGCCTAACCGTTTACTACTGAATAATACATGATGCATGATTTAGATGACAACAAAAGTGTTGATTGTCTCAAACCCACTTGATTTGAGAAGAGCTTATGCCTCTCTTTAAGATCTCTTTCGTTGAGCATACTTTACCAAAGGCCCTCTTTCCACAGAATGGTCTGGTCATATCAGCAGTCTGCTTGCCAATAATTCACACATAACCTGGGATCCTGCAGAGGCTAACCTTATTTCGTCTGCTACACTATCATCGATTTAACCTCATACGATCCGAGGGCTCAAATAGCAGCCAAGCTATCAAATAGTATTGTCTTCAGTACCTCTTATACAAGTTGAATTGAACACATCTTTCGAAAGCATAGACTTCTGCAGGGAAGATATCCTCGAGCTTCCTCAAGGGGAAAAAGCTTCGTGTTTTAGTATCTTCTTGACTTATGCTCTTCAATCCATTTTCTTTACCAAAAAGTTGCAAATCTGATCCGTTTTTTTCAGATTTCTGATTTTTGATTTCTTAAGCCTTTGGCCAACAAAAACTAAACACTTTAGATGAGTGAAAGTTGTGAGTGTTAGTTTATGGGACACCAATCTTTTATTTAAATCCGCGTAAATATTCTAAAAAATTTCTCTAGGGTTTGTTTATCTATTTTGGCATTATTGGATAAGCACTTCTCTTATTCAACTTCCTACACCGGAGGAAGCAAAGTTTCGAATACTCGGTTTCTTATTTATTTATTCTAATACATCTGCTCCTTATGGTGAAGTTCGAATCATGACTTATAATTCCCATAAATCACTCACGATAAAAATGGTGGCTGTTTTACCGAATAAAATGAGGCGTGATGTAGTCACGTCGTAGTCCTTAAGTTTAAATAAAACAAAGCTTCGAATACTTGATTTCTTATTTATTTATTCTAATACATCTGCTTCTTATGGTGAAGATAGAATCATTACTTATAATTCCTATAAATCACTCACGGTAAAAATGGTGGCTGTTTTACCGAACAAATTGGGGCGTGATGTAGTCAGGTCGTAGTCCTTAAATTTAAATACAATTTTAAAAATGGAAAGATTTCCATTTGCCCTCCAAATTAAAATTCTGCCCTTAAATAACAACAATACATACATACATACATACATACATACATACATACATACATACATACATACATACATACATACATACATACATACATACATACATACATAATTGGTTATTACAATCCATCAGTTACGATTACGACCTAGCTGCTCGCACCACTTATGTTGTTTGGGTTAATTTTATACATGAGTGATGGGACCAACAGTTTTAAGAGAAACTTTTCATAACTCAGAGTTTTTGCCAGAAATCTGCTGTGAGGAAGTCGCCGTAGAAATATTTTTTCAATATTTCGTTTTCTTGGAGATGTCTGACCTGGGATTTTAACGGAGGCCTCAAGTCTAATAAGCCAATACACTACATAATAGACTTTGAATGCAATTTTAAAATTTAGAAAAACATTTCAATTTCACAGCCAATCAAACTCCTGGCCTGGAATATTAATAACACACACCATAAAAGTGTGACAATGCCAATGACATGTCTGGGAAAAGCGTAAAACTTAATGAGC
This sequence comes from Sarcophaga carnaria, assembly GCA_958299815.1. Lineage (NCBI taxonomy): Eukaryota > Metazoa > Arthropoda > Insecta > Diptera > Sarcophagidae > Sarcophaga > Sarcophaga carnaria. Next base: position 42,938,665 of record OY283150.1, read on the forward strand.
AAGGCTTCTGGGCTCTTATTTCTAGATGTTACGCAAGATGGCAGCTCTTTATGTTAGAATCTAATAGAATAGCAGGTTAATCTGTTAACTGGAAAACCAAAAATTGTAAAAGAAAAATATGGAGATGCTTAAATGAATACTCAAATTAGTTCATGTCATGAAAGAGGCACTCGAATGCCTAGCTAGCAAATGACAAACCTACTTGAGTGAACGATAGGATATTGTCCCCTGATGATAAAAAGTGGTCCTTTTCTCTATATAGATGAAAGCAGATACGGAGGTCTTTAAGTTAGAAAAATGAACAGATTTTCAAAAGAAATAAAAAACCATCATCTGGTTTTCCCCTCTTACAAATTGAATTGAATTCAAATTAAATATTCTTTTTAAAGTTCAAAAGTTTAACATTAACTTGCTTATCTCATTGCTTTAATTCCTTAACTGTGTTATAAATGAAATGACATTTCCGTTGAAAGCAAATTAATACAACAAACGGATAATAAAAACAAAAATCGACAATAAAATATTGTTAAAGTGTCATAATTTGAATTCATAACCATTTTTGTTGTATGGCACTGATTGCATGTTTCGATGGAATTAAATTTTAATTTTTTTGTTTCCATTTTTTTATTTCAATTTGTGAATAACAGTGATAAACATGAACTTTGAAAACACTGTGTGAAATACATACATATACACATACCATAACGGGGTGTGGGTTACTGGGTTAATAGAAATATTCAAATAAAAATTTATAAACAAAATGCACGACAATTAATATTGAAATGAACAAATTTTTTACTGACCACTTAACAAATATTGGGTATTCGAAAAAGCTTGATTTTTCTTAGATTTGAAGGAGGCTAAATAACGTCTTTCTGGTCGATAACATTTTGCCATTTTTTATGTAAAGACTCTACTCCTTTAGAGTAGGGCTTCTGTGTTCTCTGAAGGAACAACAGATCGAATGCCGTTTTGAATGAAGAGTTTTGAAGAGGTGGAAACAAATGATAACCTGAAGCTTTAAAATACAAACAATATGGTAGGTTAGGTTAGGTTAGGTTAGAGGACGTGTACTTGTCAATTAAGACAAGTACAGTACCCGGAGTTCGAATTGACCCCTTGTACAACGTCCTAGTTTCTCACACCATTTATGTTGCGTGTGTCAATTTCATACATGAGTGGTGGGACCTACAGTTTAAAGTTGACTCCGAACGACAGATTTTGGAGAAACTTTTTCATGGCAATTTTATTTACTCTCAGAGTTTTTGCCAGAAGTCTGCTGAGAGGAAGTCGGCGAAGAAATACTTTTTGTATTTTGTTTTGATGTCTGGCCTGGGGCTAGAACCCTGGCTTTACGTCTAATAAGCCAACACATTACCTACTAGACTGCGGCGACTTCAAACAATATGGTAAATGCATCCAAATTTCCCAGTCATGCCGGATCATCAAAGACATAAGTGTCGAATGGATGTAAAACAACACTCTTCCTGTCGATCAGGCTAGTGTTTTCATTAAATTGCTTGTTCTATTGCGTTAACTGTTGACAATTAAGTTTAGAATCAATCGTTTGACCAGAAAGGATTAACCTTGGCTACTAAAGTTCTACGTCGCTACACTAACTAAGCTGGTATTGAAATTACAAATTCTTAATAAAAAGGTTCCACACCTTGTGGCCTTAAATTACCCCCTTTCGAGGCGGTTTTTTTCGATAATAACGATAAAGTCAATGGCATTTTGATTTATTACATGAATTTTGCCGCATTAAAACGTAACCTTCTGAATATAAATCTTTAAGCGGATGGCATTATTCTTTCAAAGCTTTACAATTTAATCATGAAATAACAAAAAAAAAACAAAAACAAATAAAAATTAAAAATCGCTTAAACGCACACGTAGTTGCATAGAAACTGTGGTGTTTTCGTTATACAACGTAACTATTATACACATACATACACGCACACAATCACATTGAGTGTAAACAATAGATGCGAAAATGGCAGGCGAAAATGAATGCAAACCCAAAACGCATAAACGATGTACTTCCGGCATTCTATTGGACTTGGGGCAAAAATAATTTATTACGATAGACCACCAAAAAATATATTAAAATTTCAAACACACACACATATACATATACATACATATACACTCACAATACTTTTACTTGTGTACAATGCAGAGACGTGCATAATTTTTGCAAAATTATTTGAATATTTGAAGGTTTAAAACGAGTTTTTTGCAACGATTTAAATTTAATTTTTTTTTTTAATATTTTCTAGTTTTTTCTTTATTTTTTTTTTGTTTAAATTACATGCATAGATACTACGGCCAGTACAACAATACAATGAAAACCAAAAGCCAAACAAACAAAAACTAATAAAAAAAAATAATTTTTTTTTTTGAAATTTGTATTAAAAAGCAGAAATGAAACTAAAAACAAATGGCAAATTAATTCGGTTGTTTCACCAACAAAATAAAATTTAAAAAAAAAAAAAACAAAAAAAAATTCGCAAATTTTATTATTTTTTTGCAAATATTTCGAATGGTTTTTATTCGTTTGTTTTTTTTTTTTTTCAAGGGCAAATGACGTGAATTTTTTAAAATTTTATTGTTGGTTTGTGAACACAAACAACGTTTTTATTTCATTCGAAATAAAAATAAAAGGCAGGCATGCAGAAAAATACACACACTATTATTGTTAGAGTGTCTTTATTATTGTTGTTGTTTCTCTTTTTTTGTTTTTGTTTTAATAAAAAAGAGTTTTAGTTTTAATTTTTTTTATTTTGGGTGTATTCATTTGGTTTAATATTGCGTTCTATCCACTAAAGATTTTATTTATAAATTAAGTACCTCGCAAGAAACACAATGCCGGCGTTAAGCGTTAGAATTACACACAGTGTTTCTATTAGATTTCAGTCGAATTTTTTTATGAGTCCGTTATGTATATAATTTTTGCTGTATATACTTCTTTAGATGTTTTCTCAACTTTCTTGTTTACCTCTTTCTAAAGCAAGATTACTTTCGATATAGTCAAAGAATTTATTTATCTTGCCTCCGCCGTTGCCACCAGAATGATGTTAGTCTGGAGATTAAACGCAGGATCACTCTTGCCAACAGGTGCTGTTTTTCGCTACTCTAAAGCACTCATGAAATTTTGAGTATGAGTGAGTCAACAATATTGTAATTTAACTACTCTGATGAATTCGTACTTCTTTCAACATTGATTTATAGGTAGAGGTTGCAATGAGTATGCGTACAACGTTGACATCAAACTCACGCCCTTCGAAATATGTTTGATTCATAAGCCTACTCATTCAGATTCTTTGGAACTTTAGAAAAATACTTATAATACTTATAAATGCTTCGAGCGACTCGAAGACAGAGCAGCAAGCAGAGCAATCACACAACATTTTAGTGAGTATTTTAGTGTGCATACGCGAATCATACTTATTTTGTGCTTCGTGTATATGTTGAGTTATGGAGAGTCAAAATCAACAGCATCATACGTGTTGTTAAGTATGAATATCATGAGTACTTCAAACTTTCAATATGAGTAGCGGTTCCATGATATTAAAATAAGTATGAATGCGTATAAGTATCAGAAATTATGAGTATGATTTGATTCTACTCATCTTTTTGAGTACTCATTGCTGATTTCTGCTATGGTCTCAATTGAGTAGCAGACAAACTAACGCTTAACCTCATCGTGCTTCTTTATGGCGCAGAAGCATGAACACTATTAAGCACTGATGCAGCAGCTTTGAGGATGAAGGAGGATGCTTCGGCGAGACGGGGGCCAACTGGTGTAGGCCGCGTATGACGCAGAGGCGCCTGGAAGGATGTGTTAAGGCAGGCCAAAATCCATTAATCTTTCCAATTAAGAAAGTATGTAAGTAAATTAAAATTTGTCGATATCATCAAAATCGATTCATTTGTGTGATGATTTCAGCATTGGGGTCAAATCTCTTGCCGTCGATACATTTCTGCAGGATTACAGACAAGAAATAATTATACGATCCTAACTGCCGTTCACAGGCAAATTCACTCGGTGGCCATATGCTCCATTGAGTGACCCAGCGTGATATAAGCCCCATTGCCATAATCCGTTAGTGGTGGGTTTGAAGTGGATGAAACCGGCAAGTTCCCTTAGTGGCGTATTTGCCACCATGCCCAGTTTTTCAAACGTTCTGTCGTCCAAAAAGTAGCGGCACCTGTTCTGGAATGCAGAACACACGCATAAAAAGTGTTGCACAGATTCCAATTCCTACATATCATGGCAGCTTCTGAAGTAATTCTGGAGGCGCATAACGAGCATGTCAGCGAAACTGAATGTAGCGGAATGTCCCGTTACAATTCCATTCAGAATACTAACATTTCTTGTCGAACAGAAGTAATTCCCTGGTTTTCCCTGTCAGACCACCCACGGTTTGTCAAGTTCCTTGCTGCTTTTTACAATTCGGAAAGTACTCCTGTAGAGACGCATCTCCTCTATCGTCTCCCCCTCAGACATCTCCGATTCCTTCCCTGCCAGTTTGTCATATTTTTCTATTCGGAGAATAGAATACATAAGAGAGACATTTTGTAGCCACATTTATTCGTACATACATACAGATATAGTTGGTCATTACAACCCTTCAGACAGGATTACGACCTAGTTTCTTACACCACTTATGTTGTGTGTCTTAATTTTATACATGAGTTGCGGGGCCTAAAGTTGACAGATGTTTGAGAAACTTTTCAGGGCAATTTTATTTACTCCCGGAATTCCGGCCAAAAATCTGCTGAGAGGATATCGCCGTAGAAATATTTTTTTATACATCATTTCGACATCTCTGACATGGAGTTTGAACCGAGGCCTAACGTCTAATAAACCAAGACACTACCTACTAGACCACGGCTACTTCAGATAATACTTTCCCTGAGCAATCAAAGTCCATAATTTTATAATTTCAGCAGGACTATAAAGGGTTTATCAAGAACCTTAATGGATAAGAAGTAGTCCTAGAACATACCATGATTTTTTTACTGCCCAAATGATTTGCTGTTTTTCCATATCGATCCGGCTGTTGTGGACATCCAGAGGCAAACCGATTGTGCTGTAATGTGGATCACGGAAGGAAAGAGGCACTCAACTGATGGTTTAGGAGAGGAAACGAGTATAGTTGGTAACGCCACAATAATTGTGATTTTATGCCAAAGATTTCATCTGCTTAAGTGCATATGGACGCCTTATCAAATTCAACGTTGTGATTGCAAGCAAGCGCATTAGCACCCTTTTAGAATAACGTCTCTTGATGTCGACGTATTGTTGCTGCTCTGAAAGCATGAAATCATCACATGGTACTGAATGCAGAGAATCAGATGGATTAGAGAGAGAAATTTGTAACATTTTTCATGGAATTAAATTCACATAAAAACATTACAAAAAGAATCTCTCTTTCTGAAACTTTTTTCATGTCTCAACTAGCAGATACAAAGCTCAGTGTTTTCTTTCATGTGGGACACCCTATAACTGAGTACAGCCTATTTGCCCTATGTTAAGTAATTTAGACTCCAAAACATAATTTTAATTAAAATTTTTGTTTGATTTTAAGAACAATAAATCACGTGTCATACGAAATTTCTTTTTAAAATGAGCAACATTTGGAAATGTTTTCTTAAAATTTTTTTTATTGTTTTCAGTTTTTTTCTCCCCTATTTTAATTACTCCATGTTTTTTTATTTTATTTCTCTTTTTTTCCATTTTTTGTAAATAAATTTGGTTTTGTTTTGCTTAATTTTAATTTTTTTTTTGTTTTTTGCAAAAATTAACACAGAAGCTTACAAAAAAACCAGAAAAAAATAGCATAGAGTGTCTGTTTATTTGCGTCTTATGAAAGAGGAAAGAATGAAAAAATTCTGAATTCTAAAACATCTGTGTTGTATTTAGGAAATGGAGAGAAAGAAAAAAAAACAAAGAAAAAAAGAATTTAAAATAAATATTGAAAGTGTTTCTTTAAAATTTCTTAAAGTTTTCTAAACTAAACGACTTAAGCAGTGTGTAGCAAATTTTTGCAAAAAAAAAACACAATAAAAATTAAGAATAAGAATAGAATATGACTCTGCTTAAATGCTACTATGAATAGCAAAAAGAAAAAAGAAAAAAACATGCAAATTTATTTTTTTTTTTTTCTAATATGTTAAGCAAGTATTTAAAAAGAGAACTAGAATTTGCGTATTATTTTGTTTAAATATTATGGCAGTTTATGTTTTAAATTGTTGTTATTGTTATTGTTATTGTTGTTGTTGTTGTTGTTGTATAACGAATACAATTTCAAAAAAGGAGGAAATTCATGTCAAAACCATGACAGCAGATGATGTAAGAATGATACTCTGACAGGAGAAAAATATTGACAGGAATATTAAGATGCGTTTGAAATCTTAATTCCATAGACGAAGAACAATGTATCATTCATTGCATGTGGGAATAATCGGGCAGAGCATATAGCCTGACAAGCATATAGCCTGACAAGGGGAGCAAAGAAAAAATGTTTGTAAATATCTTGTGGTGACTGATATCTTGTATGACCTCTGAACTGAAAAGGCACCTCTTAACTGGCGTCTATCGGTTAACTACGGTACAAAATTTAAGAACATTGTGTCTCTTTTTCTTCTAAGTTAGACAGCCATTTATAGCAGCTTAAAAAAACGGAATCTCATGTGCAAAAGTAGCACGTACGTCAGCAAATGCGCTGTCATACGCCCTATTTTTTCAACTATGCTCCGAGTGACTACTTCTTGGGTCCAAAACTTAAGAATTTACTTTTCGGAGAGAGATTTCATTCCCACGATGAAATTTTTTTTACAAACTGTCGATAATCCTTCGATAACCCCAACGAAGAAATAAAAAAATAAAAAAAAAATTATTGGACAATAATAATCGAATAGCAAAGAAAAACAAGAGTGTTTCATTCAAAAAATCACACACAGAATTATTGAACACACAGTCTTCTAGTTCTGCTGCACACAGCATGTGCCAAAGCCAGATACATATCTGTGGCGCATGGAATTATTTTTTTGGTTATCATGTAAAGACCAAAAAATGCTAACATTTTTATTAATGAGAATAGATTACCGACAGAATGACTTGCAGAAGGCCCTTGTTTCGATCTCTACGGAAAGACCTAAAAAATTACATTTGGCGACTATTAAAGCTGAGTGAAAGGAAAGATAAAGAAGGGTCACGGATCTTCCCAAACCAATTGAGTTTAAAGCAAACAAAACTTTTGTTGGGAAGTTACAATAAGAAGAGACCAAAGTCATGCAGCAGATTTTCTAAGAATTAGCTGAGGTTAGTAGCCGTTCTTTTGATAGGGCACTATGGTCTCAAGGTACTCTCATTCAGAATGTGTATTGTTTTGAGGCCAACATTTAGATTCTTTGATGATGAAAAATAATCATTGAAACACATTCTTGGAACCTGTGGGGCATTAATACATCCCAGAAGAGTTTATATCAGGGTGCATATCAGATGCTAGGCAGGGAGTTGTTATCGTTGACTACAAGCAGCATCCTCGGTAATGTTATTGAAGTTTTTCAGGGCAATAGGCCTCGAAAATACATATAAAGTTGAAGGGGAGTACGGTAGCAGTACTAAGGCACTTCTTGCCGACAATAATAAGTATGTCGACCAATCAAATTATCCACTATTCGCGGTGCGTCATCTGTGTTAAAGAATGAATATTTCAATAGATTTCCTGGAAATGTTTTACTACAATGAAAGCTAATTTATCTTCGCTTAAAGACTTCTTTTTAATGGCAACAGGCCAGGGGTCCACTACTTTACACTTCAAATAAAGAAATACTCAGTGCAGTGGATTAAAGTCGCCATAGGTAGTAGGTAGTATGTTGGCTTATTAGACATGAGGCCTCGGTTCAGATCCACGTCAAACATCTCCAACGAACTGAAATATTAAAAAATATTTCCTCGGTGACTTCCTCTCAGCAGATTTCCTGCAAAAACTCTGAGAGTAAAGTAAAAGTGCCATGAAATATTTTCTCAAAAATCTGTCGTCCGGAGTCGACATTAAATAATGGGTGCTGCCACTCATATATAAAAAATTAACACACACAACATAAGTGGTGTGAGAAGCTAAGTCGTAATCCTAACTGAAGGGTTGTAGTGACCAATTATGTATGTATGTATGTAAGCCTAGTAGAGTAGGCCTACTAAGTAGGCTTACATACATTAGCTTAGTCCATTCGTGATGCGCCATCTGTCTTAAAACATGAAGATTTCAATAGATATCCTGGAGACTATACACTGCAAGAGAAGAGAGTTTTTGCATCGATTTATAGCCCTCTTCTTTATGGCTACAGTCTTCACACTTAAAATAAAGAAATACTCAATGCAGTGGATTAAGCACGAAATAGTTTAGTAGGCAGCATTTTTGCTTCTTAGACCTGAGGCTGTGGCATCTCAAACTAAACGAAGTTCGAAAAAATATTTCTTCGGTGACCTTCACTTAACATATATAACTCTGGGAGTAAATAAAACTCCCATGAAAACATTTCACAAAAATTTATTAATCGGATTCGACATTAAATAGTAGTGTAGTGCTGTCACTCATGTAACGCAGACTAAGGGGTTGTAATGTCCCATTAAGTAAATTAAACAATTTAACAGATTTCTATACCCCGATAGTGTGCCAATCAGTATGGAGATTGAGGATTCGATTATTGTCTGTTAAATATGAAGAGAAGCTAGGCTGCAATCCTGACTTAAGTGGTGTAATGGTCAATTATGTATGTATGAATATGAAGAGTATAAAAAATATGTGGAGTAAAAAAAGTCGGTTCAACAAGGTACATGAATATATAAAACACTTTGAATACCATTACAAAGCACGACTTGAGTAAGACCCTTGAGTCGCTGGTAGCAGTTATAAGTATTGAAATCCAGCTTAGGACTGTTTTATCTTGAAGCTCTGCTATGTTATTATAGAATTAAAAAATTAACTGATAGTCACGTAAAGATGTAACCAATCATTCTATATGCGCTCGTATATAGGCTTTATCATCAAACGAAAGAAAGAAAACAAATTTTCTTTGCAAATATAGAACATGTCTTCCACTTTGCCACTCAACAGCTTCTCTAAATTGTTGCAGAATTCTATGGCAAATGGTTTCTTTCGTTTTTGCAGCGTTTTTTGTAAATCTAAATATTGTTTTAATTGTGCCTATTGTTTTGGCTAAATGTTTTGACAGCAAAACGCACCAAGTAAATGCTGAACAATAACAAGCAGCAACATGACTTTTAGGCCAATTGAAAACGGCTACAACAACAACAGCAACAGCAAAAGGCTATAAATTTAGTTATTTTACTAAAAAAAATTTGAAAAAAAAAGTGGAACAAGAAAAATTTGTTTACAATTTGGAAGTGATTTGCGTGTGTTTGTGTTCGCTTAATTTTTTGCACGATAAGTAATTGGCACAATATTTGTGAATTTAATGGTTCTACAATTTCTAGGAAATCATAATGATGATGCCCATACACACATACATACCAACATAAATACAATAGGCAAAGCAACGGAAAGCAAAAGAAAACCGTTAAACGTTCTAAACAAATTCAAATACATAAGAAAAGTTTCTTTCATTAAATCACTCTCTCTCTCTGTCGCTCTCTCTATCTCTGTCTCTATCTCTTATTTTTAAAGAAAAATGCTCTTAAATTGTAATTTCTCTTGCATAAGCTCATAAAGAAAAAAATGCTCTTAACTTCTGCTATTGTACTCTTTAATAAGATCGTTTAGAATTGTTTTTGTTTTGTTTTAAAGCTTTTCTCTTTTATGCTGTGGGGTTTCTCTTTTCTTGCAGCAGCACCAAACGACCTTGCGCTTTTGTATCGTAGCGAAAAATGTGCTGAACAACTGTTTAAATGAAACGTATCTGTATTTGTATTTGCAATTGTATCTGAATTTGTATCTGTGAAATGCTTTTACATTGAGTATGTACATGTGTACATGACTTCTGGTGGCTATAGAAGATACAATTTAAATGCGATCAATTAAGCAAGAAAAGAAAAAAGAATATGAGAAGGAAAGCATATACAGATTATTTTCTATAATTAAGTTAATTGGGTAAAAGGGCTTTTTGTTTTTGTTGTTTTTTTAGAAAATAAATTCAACAAAAAAATTATTTTAAAGCGTAATTCCACAGTGGATACGAAGCTAAAGAAATTGCAACAACCGTGTGCACACGTGATGTGGACTTTGATTTAATGATGACAGTGTTTACAAGCTGATGCACAATGATATTCATATCTATTGACTGCTAGAGATAAGATCGTATGTCATATCAATTGCCCCACTACAGAGAATATGCACTCGTATAAATAGTCTGGTAATCTTCAGAATAGATTTCAGCGTTAATTATTTCCTTCATACTCAAGCTGTCCATAAAAGTTTAAGCATCCAATTCTCTGATGTCTAAACACTCCAAGCAAAGATCTCAGATGGAATAGCACCACAGAATTGTTGACATAGCTCACTGCGGTATTTATTCTTTTACGTGATGAATAAAATACGATAAAATAAGACAAAAGGGAAGTCGTAGAACTTTAGTCAGGATTACAACCGAACTTCTCACACCATCCATGTTGTGTGCGTTAATTTTATTCATGAATAATGGGGGCTAGAGGTGAGAGGTGTTACTACCCATACATTTAACATTTCAGATGATAGTTTTGTTGGACACTGTATTTATTCAGTGTCCTTATATTAAACTTCCTTTACACTGCCGTAGTCTTGTAGGTAGTATTGGCTTATTAGACGTGAGACCACGGTTCAGACATATCCAGCAAAACGAAATATTAAAAAAATAATTCTTCGGCTACTTCCCCTTAGCACATTTCTGGCAAAAACTCTGGGAGTAAATAAAATTGCCATGAGAAAGTTTCTCAAAAAATCTGTCGTTTGGAGTCGACTTTAGACTGTAGATCCCGTCACTCATGTGTAAAATAATCACACAGAACAGAAGTGGTGTAAGGAGATAAATCCTAATATCGACTGGAGGGTTGTAAGTGTGTAGTATGTGTGTATATATGTATAGGCTGCCAGACCACTGCAGTGCTTCTACAAGCAGAGATCATGGATATATTGAAAGTGGCGCAATGCTTGGTGGGTGATGAAATTCGCTGAAAAACTTCTTGGTTTACTCGGACAGCTAAGTTACGAGTAAGTCCCATTTGAATGGAGTTTCCACATACTTTTCCATGAATGCCGAGGTTTCCTCAGGGAGATTTCAGATCACTTGATGATATGAAGGTGTATATATGGGTTCCAGAACATAGAGATATCGCTGGTGATAGGGAGCTCGCAATCTCCGGTATATTTCAATTGCGTCAATTAAATTCTAAATTATTCACTCATTTTGAAGGCACGTGCAGTTCTTTGCTGAACACGTATTGATAAGAAGAAGACCAACTCACTTCTATTCTTAAATAGCATGACCATTCACCGCACAATAGCGGTTCTTATGGACCACTGTCCTTTTGACATGCCGAAATACTTGGCATTCGAGCAAATGACTTCTGAGAAGAAGGAAACAACTGTCTTTCAGCCAATGTGTCAGTGCCCTACTTCGGTCACGAAAAGATGATGGTATCTGGTCTCCTGACAGCAGTGCCTCTTCTTTATTGGTATTTTTTTAAAAATCCTTTTTTATTATGAAAAGCACCAAAATAAGGTGGAGATATTGAACTTCAATTACACAGCAGTTTTGAATAATTGAAAAAGATGTGGCGACTTAAAGAATCTCGATGTTTTGATGCAAGTTTGGTGAAATACGTGTTAAAAATTAACAAAATCAAACACTTTTTGAATTGCTAAGAACAGAATTGGATAACAGAAAATGTGTTGGGTGTAACAACACAACATATATGACTCTTGCAAGCCTAAATTGCCAGCAAACTAAACTATATCGCAGGCCATCGTACAACTGGAAAGTAATTATTCATTTTGGTTTGCCACAATTTTGCGTTGCGGTAAATTTTGTTAGGTACTGTTTAAAAGCAACCATATGAAGTACATACATACATACATAATTGATCATTACAACCAAATGGTCTCTAAAGATTGAGGATTACGACCTAGTTCCTCACACCACTTATGTTGTGTGCGTTAATTTTATACATGAGTGGTAGGGCCTACAGTTTAAAGTCGACTCGGAACGACAGATTTTTGAGAAACTTTTCATGGCAATTTTATTTACTCTCAGAGTTTTTGCCAGAAATCTGCTGAGAGGAAGTCGCCGTAGAAATATTTTGTCATATTTCGGTTTGTTAGAGATGCCTGACCTGGGGTTTGAACCGAGGCCTCACGTTTAATAAGCCGACGCACTACCTACTAGACTTTGAATGTAATTTTAAAATTTAAAAAAAAAATTCAATTTCACTGCCAATCAAACTCCTGGCCTGGAATATTAACAACACACACCAACAAAATGGTGAGACATTCAATGACATGTCTGGGAAAATCGTAAAACTTAATGAACAAGGCTTGTCGCCTCTTAACCAAACAGACAGTGCGTTATTTATAGATTTCTTCATGAAAAGCATATGAAGTGCCCAACAAAAAATATGTTGTGTCCAGTGATGAAAATACCAGGCCTGGGAACTGTCATTGAAGCCACTGTATAGGTTGTATGCTTCGTCATCAGTAGAACCCTTCTAATCATTTAAAGCCGCAAAGCCGATGTGAAATTACATATCGCAGTTGAATTATGAAATTGCCCGAAAAAGTCGATAAAGTTCATTGAAATTATGGACACAAGTGAATGTGTTCCCGATTTCCTTTTTCAAAAATTACAATAAAAAAAACTGCTGCTACGTTTTGCAAATTTTCATGTATTCCAATCAGTCGTTTTTTATTTTGAAGCCCTGCCCTGATATTAACAGCCCTGATGTTTACACATGATCTGCATTAGTTTAGATATGATATGATATAATGTGATACTAAGACAAAAAAAAAATTTCAATTTGTACTCTTAGCCTCCAAACTCTCTTTTGAGAAAATCTTTTCAGATACAAGATTTGTTTTTTTTCTGTTCTTTTAATTTTTTAACTCAATTGAGAATCATAATTTGCTGACAGCAATTTGTGTAAAAAAAGAAAAAAAGTTGACTTTGCCGTTAAAGCGTAGAGCTGCCAGTGCGACAGCATAAACGTTGGCAGAACGTCAGCATTTGTATTTGTATCTAATGGATGGCAAACTCAAAAAATATTATTCGCACATATTAGGCTCTCTATTGCTCTGCCTCTCTCTCTCTCTCTCTCTCTCTTTCTTTGGATGTTGTTTTACAACTCATTTGATTTTCAATTTGCTCTTGTCATTGGCTTTTTCTCATTTGTTTTGTTTTCGGTTTTTCGCGGTCTGTGTTTTGCAAACCATGCGCTTCGCTAAACAAAACAATAAATGTTCCAATAGATACAGATACTGAGCTGTAGTATATGTAGTGTAGTAAAGTCTGAAGTATCTTAAAGCTTTGCCACAGTGTGTATATTATTTTTGAGATATTTTTTGTTTTTTTTTTTTGGAGATCCATATTGTGTTTTACAAATACTTCACTGTGTAAGTGTAAGTGTATAGGTTGTCAGCATTTTTATTTCTTTTTTTTGGTAGAATTTCATTCAAAGTTTTGCAAAAATAAGAATTTCTTTCTGTACGTTATACAATGCCGAGCATGATCATCATGAAGATCACTTATGCGATGTTAGTTGATGGTTGAGAAAAGCAGCGTGTGTTTCTATGGCAAATTTTTATTTGAAAGAGATTCGCGAGATACATTTCTAATGAAAAATGAAAAGAAAAAAGTAATGAAATGCGCCTTTACAGAAGTTGTTCAACAACTGGTGGTTTTTTTCAGATTTTTTTCGTTTTTTTCGTTTTTTTTTGATTCCAAATAAAATGCGTTAGAATTGTGGATACTTTTCTAAAGAGTATGCAGCAGAAAGCAAAGAAAGAGAGCCAGAGAGTTGTTCCTATATTTATATGTATGTATGTATGCATACATGTGTAATATGTTTGTGTATGTGCAACATGTGGCACATGTTTAAGTTGATTTTATTCTCTTTTTTTTTTTTGGTTTTGTATTCTTCGTGTATAGCATTTATTACTGGTCAGTTTTTCTAACTGCTTTTATAAGCAGTTGTTGTTGTTGTTGTTGTTGCAATTGTTGTCGCAAATGTCTGTCTAATGGTTTTCCTTTTGGAAAATATTGGTTATTTGCTTAAGTGGAACCTGTATCAAGAACATTATGATGATGATCATCATCATTATGATCATGGTGTCGTAAAGGAACCTGATTCATTAAAGTTAAAGATACGCCATTATTTTTAGTAGTACAACTATAAACTGTATACAACACAATCTTTTTCTAACTGCAAAAAGCGGTTTAATATTTATACAACAACAACAACTAGCAACAACTACTGTTTGCTGCAGCTGCATTATAAACTGTTGCATTTGCTGTAAAAACGTTAGTTTTGCTTCCTTCTTCTGTTGCTGTTGCATAAAGTAAAACAAAAACAAAAAAAACCGAAAAGATTTACTAACGTTTGTTGTTGTTGTTGTTGTTGTTGTGCTGCCTATTCATTCCTATGGTTGGTATGGTTAATTGAAAGAACATTGCGTTTGTCTGCTTTGTTGTTTGTTAAAAGTTGCATGAAGCAACCAGCACAACAACCTGAAGATGCAAGTAAGAAAGCTAACGAAACAAACAAAAAAAAATGAAGCAAAAAAAAAGGCAGCAAAAAAGAAATGTTTAGGTTGCAAGTACTTTATTTCTAATGCCTTTTAGACTTTTAGTATTATTTTCAATATTTGCAACGAACACTCGCTCAAAACAACTGCATCTGCAACGTTGTGGCACGCGAATCTTACGGATAACACTTTCAACAAAAAAAGAAACAAAACAAAAAAACAAACAACAAAAAATAAAAAAGAACAACAAATAAACAAAATTTACAATCTTTTCTAAGACACTCTTCAAAAAAGTGGCGCTTCTTCCAAAAATGTAACAGAAAATCAAATTAAATTTCCGAAAATAAAAAAAATCTAAAAAAAGCCTTTTAAGATAAGAAAACAAAAGAAAATTATAAAAATATTGAAAAAAAATTAAATTTTTAATTTTAAAAATAAAAAATTAAATAAAAAATAAAAAGTATTCCTTCAAAGAAAATTGTGCAATATTTCAACACAACAAAAAATAAAAAATTAAATTAAATTAAATAATATAACAGTGTTAAAATCTATATTATTTATGTACAAAACCAAAAACAATTATTATTAAAAAGCATTTTTTAAAAATAAGTTTTTAAAAAAAAGCAAATAAAAGAAAAATTCTAACATAACCTAACACATAACAAGTGCTTAATGAAATCATTATAAAACGGGATTTAAGGATTTTCAAAAAGCAACATTTTTCTACAGCTGAAAACATATATTTGTTGGCAAGCAATTTTCTTAAATTCCAAGGTAAAAATCTAAAGGTTTACAAGATAAACAATAAACTTTGTTCTATGTGAGGAATGGTTTGCCCTTTAAATATTTAAAAAAAATCATATTTGAAATCGAAGAATTTATTCTATATACTGAGTGTAATTCTTACTTACTTAAATGGTCATTACAACCCTTCAGTCACAATTACGAACTTGTCTCTCACACCACTCATGTTGTGTGTGTTAATTTTATCGAAGAGTGGTGGTAGCTACAGTCTAAAGTCGACTTCAAACAAATATTTTTTGAGAAATTTTTCAAGGCAACTTTATTTACTCGTAGTGTTTTTGCCAGTAGACTGAGAGAAATTCGCCGGAGGAAAAATTTTTTTCATATTTTATTTTGTTCAAGATGTCTGGACCGGGGCCTTACATCTAACAAGCCAAAGCACTACTACATCCACGGCGTGCCCACGACCACCACAACTAAGTGCAATTGAAGCTACAAATTCTAATAGCCATAGCTAAACATCCATTCACGAACAAGATGGCAGGCTTAGAAACGCCTTAAAATAAAAACAAATTTTGCTTGAAATAAGCTTAAGAATTTAGGATTAACACGACGAATTCTGCGTACTAGAAACCGCACGCAAATTTTATTAACATAACACTAAACTAAAACTAAATGTTAGCTACATATGTAAATGTCACTAAAAAGTCATTCATAATGAAAATTTTAATGCTTAATGCCATCAGTTTCTGAAGAGATGCAGATAAGCATCGTTGTGCAGCAGAATGGGTTAAATTTCTATTTTCTTTTTTGGCTTTAAAGTATGACTTTAAAAAATTAAAGCATTTTGACAATGCTCTTGAATTTATCTTAAAAATTATAACCAAAAAAAATATGCTGTTTTAATAACATACTCAGCTACTGATTCGAGCAATTCAAATTCAAATGCCGTAGAAGGCAATAAAAATCCCTCATACCCCTGAATTTTTTTAGATCGATAGTTTTCTATCCCCCTCTAAATAATGAATCTCAGAAACTCCGAGTACAAAATTGTACTATAACAACGCCCTTCACGCCACTGCAACTAAAAATGTTCACAAAATGGCTTTTTTGGACTTGGACTTGGACTTGGTAAAATCTAATGAACTCCTAAAGCAGACCAATTACCTTTTTTTTTTGAACGCAAATAATATACAAATCTAGGATATGATGTGTAATAAGTTTACAACATACTCGTTTAAATAACAAAAACACAATGCTATGCCATTAAACAAAATATAAAAACTAACTGGTTACTATACTAATCGAATGGGTACACTAGGTTAGGCTATTAGTGAGGGTAACATTCCCACCAGAGGCTCTAGCCTCTTTCAATACACAGAGCATGTGGACTAAGTTATATGTTAGATAGTAATACGATAAAATTGGATTACAACAAAAAAGGATAATTAAAACACAATCTCATGTATTCACTTTGGAACTCCAATGTCTTTACATACAGTAATCCCTCGATTTACGTAGCAGTTGGTTCCAAAAATAGGCGACGTAAATCGAGACGACGTAAATCGAAGGATTACTGTATTTGCGTAAATTATTCTCAGCCTGGTGAATTAAAAATATCAACTCAACTAAAACTGTTAATATTATGAAGAGTATTAATTGAACTTTAAAACTAGGTATTCAAAGGCTTTATTACTTATTTACCTAATTGGTCATTACTATCTTTTAGTCGGGACTAAAACCTAGCCTCTCACAGCACCCATGTTGTGTGTTTTTCTTTTATCCATGAGTGGCGGAACATATTGTTTAAACCAGACTCCAAAAAAAAAAGTTTTGAGCAACTTTTGATTGCAATTTCGAAGTTATTGGCAAAAGACTGCTGAGAGGAAGTGGCCACTGGAATATTTATTCATATTTCGTTTTATTCAAGATGTCTGAGCTGGGGTTTCTATCATGGGCTCGTGTTTACTACTTTTAAAATTAGCTTTAATGCAGCACTTGCTGCTGGTGCCATAGCACTTGTAATTGAGTTTGAAAACAACAACAAAAATATGTTTCTGGACTTCAATATTCAAAATATGCTCTTAATATATGCTGCTTAAGAATTAATAATTTTCGAATGTGAAAATAGCATAAGAAATGTTACTGCATATATCTTTTCCTCTCTTTTTGCAAAGTATTATGATTTGTATACAAAAAGATGAGAATTTTTTAAATGTTGAGATAGAATTTATTACATATTTTCGATTACATTTTTAATAAAAAAAAGGCATCTTTTTCTTTTTCTGCACTACTATGCCCTGGCCCTGTACAAAGAACAAAAAATAAGTGTCCAGTAATTCTTACTTCAAAAAAACAACAAATAAAATATAAAAAAATGCTTCAACAGAATATGCGGCGTAAACTTAAAAATATTTCTCGAAATATGTTGAAGCCACAGAAGGAAAAAAATGTGTAAAACAACAAACAGATTGTCTGCCTATAAGAAATTCCCGGATATTTTTTTTTTCATTTTTTTCCTCTTTTAAATGTCTGGGTAATCATGCCATCAACCATATCAAATAAGTTCTTAACCAAACTATAATGGATAACTAAGGTTCCGAATTCTCTTTTATGACAAACCTCAACATACATACATATGTATGCATTCCATACAAGTCGTAAAATTAAATTTATATGTACAAAAAAACTTTATAAAGCATAAAACTCCGTAGGTTTCTCAATTTTTTCAGAAATATTTCATGAAAATTTTTCACGAAAGTATCATTTTCAAGGTGAGGATCAGAGATCAGCAATGAGTATTCAAAAAGATGATTAGAATCGAATCATTCACATAATTTCTGATACTTATACGCATTCATACTTATTTTACTATCATACTCATACTACTCATATTCAAAGTTTGAAGTACTCATCGTACTCATACTTAACAACAAGTATGATATTGTTGATTTCGATTCTCCATGACTCAACATTCGCATTGAAGACGCCGTGGTCTAGTAGGTAGTGTGTTGGCTTATTAGACGAAAAGCCAGGGTTCGAGCCCCAGGCCAGACATCAAAATAAAATACAAAAAGTATTTCTACGGCGGCTTCCTCTCAGCAGATTTCTGGCAAAAACTCTGAGAATAAATAAAATTGCCATGAAAAGATTTAAACTGTAGGTCCCGCCAATCATGTATAAAAAATAAACACACACAATATAAATGGCGTGAGAAACTAGGTCGTAATCCTGACTGAAGGGTTGTAATGACCAATTATGTATGTATGTATGACTCAACATTTACAAGAATCACAAAATAAGTATGATTCGCGTATGAACACTACAATACTCATTAGAAGGTTGTGTATTTGCTTTGCTTGTTGTCTTTGTCTTTTTCTTTCTTCTTTTCTTGTAAATACAACAACAACTAAGACTGTAAATTTTGATGAATGATTCGAATCACTCGAATCATTTATGAGTATTATAAATATTTTTTTAAATTTATGAATCTAAATGAGTAGGCTTATGAATCAAACATATTTCAAATGGTATCAGTTTGATATCAACGTTGTACTCATACTCATTGCAACCTGTACTTATAAATCAATGTTGTAGTGAGTACGAATGAATCAGAATAGTTGTCTCACTCATACTCAAAATTTCATGAGTACTTATGAGTAGCGAAAAAACGATTCATTGCTGATCTCTGGTGAGAATGTTATTGCTTAGGAGCATAGACCAAAAACTTGTAACAATTTGAAGTGTTTGACAATAAAATGTTTTTTTAAAATTCTACGATTTATTCATCAAGATTATGCTTTCTTACATACAAACATACATACATACATACATAATTGTCAATTAAATAAAATTTTTGTTTTTTTTTTCGTTTTAAAATACTAGTAATTGCCCTTAAAAAGTAAAACAAAACATTTCTTTATTAAAAAATTATTGACTGGCAACAAATTAATGCTAATAAATGACGTCAGCGACGTTAGGCGCTCACTAATTTGAAGTTAATGGAGTAAATTGTTACAGACGCCACAATAGAAACACAAAAAAAATGGTTACAACCATCCCTGCCATGGAATAATTTTTCCAATTTTTTTCTGTTTTTTTTTTTTTTTTTTTTTTTTTGTAAGAATCTTTGTGTAAAACTTTTATGCCATAATTTATTAACGATTTATTACAATTGCATTTTATTTTAACAATGAATTAATGTTTCTCGTTGTTGTTGTTGTTCTATTTTATTATTGTTTTCCATAGAAATACTCGATTAAAAAACAATTTCTCTGGTTTTTTTATATCTCGCATGACAACAATTTTTCCTATGATCAGAGAAACAAAAAAGAAACCCTTTTGCGTTCAATTACAAAGGTTTACAAAGGAAATGTGCCTAGAGGCTACAACACCCCTTAGAAAAAAACACCAGAAACCCATCTGTGGTGGTACAATTACCGAAAAAAATTATTCGTAAAGAAACCAAAAAAATTTTTTTTATAATTAAGTTTTGTTTGTATTTCATAATGTAACGTTCCCTTTGAATTTTTTGCGTGTGTTTACTTCCCCCTTTTTTTGTCTGTTTATAGGATACATGTTTTAAATAAACAAACCGATATGTGCTATATTATATATACGCAGATATATCTGCTGTTATATGTATGTTTATATAATATTACAAAAATTACAAAGAATAAATTAAAAATCAAACTGAAATTACAAATAAACACTCCATCCAGTAAATGGGAATTTACAAAAACTTAAAAAAAAAAAAAAATAAATCCATGAGTAAGCGCGTAATATGAACTGTGTAATGTTCAGTTAAATTAATAAAGGGGGATGCCAACGTTAAAGGGACTTTAATCATATTTTAGGTAAAAATCTAAATACATCGACTGGTTATTACTTTTTTGCTCATAAAGGAACACCAATCTATTGCAATGCTTTGCTACAGAAATTTTGAATGTTGAGTCACATAGCCTTCTATGTTACTTCAGATAGATGCATACATTCAATCAGGATTACGACCTAGCTTCTCACACCACTTATGTTGTGTGAGTTAATTTTATACATGAGTGCTGGGACCTACAGTTTAAAGTCGACTCCGTACGACAGTTTTTTGAGAAACTTTTTCAAGGCAATTTTCATTACTCCCTCAGAGTTTTTGCCAGAGATCTGCTGAAAAGAAATCGTCGAAAAAATATTTTTTTCATATTTCGTTGTGTTGGAGATATTTGACCTGGGGTTTGAACCGCAGTCTCACTTCAAATAAGTCAACACACTACCTACTAGACTACGGCGACTACATATTCATTTTAATTTATTGTTTCAAATGGTATTTGTTTAATATAGTAATTCCCAGTTCCTTTAGAATCGGACAGTTGCCAGTAGTAGTTTCCATATTGTTTATCTTTTTCCTACTATGACAGCTTCAAATTTAGTGCCCCATGATATGTAGAGCCGAAATCTACTTGGCAGTGAATGCTTCTCCGTGTTGGCCTATAAAATAATCGCATATTTATTATCATCTCCAGTAAGGTGGCCAATGGCCGACTTACATCGTTCTTAATTGATCATTACAACCTTTTAATCAGGATTACGTCCTAATTTCTCATTTCAAACCATATTGTGAACGTTAATTTTATCCATGAGTTGTGGAACGTACAGTTTAAATTCGTCTCCGAACGACAGATTTTTGAGAAACTTTTCGTGGTAAATTTTATCGACTCTCCTAGAAAAAAAAAAATTTTTTTATATTTCACTTTATTCGAAATGCCAGAGCTGAGGTTTGAAAGACGGGTTCGCGTCTAGTAAGCCAAACAACTACCTACTTGACTATGGCGATTTTAATGAAAGATTATATGACCAGCCCCAACATATTATCAGTACGACTGCTACTACATATGATGCTCAGTTAATCACAATAGTCCACCGGTACCATTCCAGTTACTCTAGACAATGGCAAAACAAATGATCAGTACGACTGCCACTGCATATGATGCTCAGTAATACGTTCTGGATCTGATTTCGCCCGTCTTCCATTACAGGTTTACAGACAGTAATCTGATCCAAATCAGTACAACAAAGTCCTTTCAATCTCCTCCAAAACAGAGCCAGAAGTATAAAACACTGTGTGCCAGAGTTCAAAAGAGATCATAAAAACTGCCAAAACAAATATCAAACAAGCCGTGCAATTTACGGATCACGGTGAGAAAACCTAGACTTCACGTAAGTCTCTATGATTGACTAGAGTCTTGCAAGTGAGAACGTAGTATAATTCGTTAATTAATGTCGCAATGTTTACAGCCACACTTTAGCACCTTAATAATCTCCAGATAACTTTATTACTCAGCGTATCAAACGCTTTTTCGAAGTCGGTGAAATGTATGTATGTGCAGTAGTGTTCATCGTACAATAATGATGCTCAGCAGGTTTTCTTGTTCAGTACAAAAGTTTGGTGTTATTACTAGATGCGATGGTCGATTATTGATGATTCCTGTCAACACTTTAATCAAAATTTAAATCCCGTCCATAACTATGATATATTTTTGAATGTATTGCCTGTTAGACTTAAATTACTACAGTAGGACCTTGATTATCCGTGATTCGATTATCCGGCAACATCAATTATCCGGGATGGAAAAAGAAAATTTTTTGCATCGACTTAATTTTATTTTGGTTCGACTTAAATTTTTCTGCATCGTTTAACCGTGATTACCTCTATTATCCGTGATTATAAGCAAAAAATTTTTTTTATTATTTTGGACAAACAAGCGAAAAAGGAGAATTCCCTCTTTAGTATACGGTGAGTCAGAAGCATACATGTAAACCTGTTTAGTTTAATTTAGAAATTTGTTAAGTGCGGGTTTTTTTACATTTTTGAAACAAGTATGTATATAAAATCCTTGAATTGTTTAGTTTTTATATAAATATGTACATATTCATTTATTAACTAATAAAAATATCTATTAAAAAACTAGCCAAAATTGGTACTCAATTAACTGGGAAAATCGATTATCCGGAATGCTTCCGGTCCCGACCATCACGGATAATCAAGTTCCTACTGTATTTAGGAAGAGATTTTTGCCATACTCAATCAATTGGCCGCTCCCTGTACCAATGAAAATGTACTAAAACTCATATTTTTTTTCGTTAAATTACAAAAAAAAAAACAAAAATTTGCCAAACGTACAACAACTGCTTTATATATTTTAACAAATTCTAAAGCATTAATTTTCGTGAACAACAGCAACAAATTCTATGTAACACACATGAATAGGAATGAAAAGAGAAAAACTATTTTTATTATTGAAATCAGACGCCCTTTTTTCGCTCAACACAGCATAAAAAAGCCTGGTTTTGTAACAAAACAAACAAAAAAAGCTTAATTTACAACAAAATTCAAAAGAATAACAAAGAAATCCAACAAAAACAAAAAAACATAAAGGTTACAACAAAAACAGTACTTAGTATGATATGTAAACACAAAAGGACAGTCAGACAGACAGACAGACATTTAACGAATTTTTATCATCTTTTTTTGTTTTGTTTTTTTCTGTTTTCTTCTTTCGTTCATTCAATAACACAATAGACAAACAATTGTCAAATATTGAAGATAAAATAACAAAAACAAAAAAATTTTAAAAAACAGCATTTGAAATACAATGAAAAAAATAAATACAAACGAAATATTTCACAATTTACAACCGTAGGGACTTAAGGCAAAAAACAGAACAGGCATACGATAGCCCAATACAAGCTTAAACAGATACAGATACTCACTCATACACTACTCCACTCTATTCTACTCTACCAAAAAATTTAAACTTTCAATATTTATTGGAGAAAGAACAAAAAAAAAACAAAACAAGCAGAAGAGAAAAGAAAATAAAAGAACACTTTAGAATGACGATCTTATTCTGTGCCAAGACGGAGAAGTCAGCAGAAAAAAAAATTAATTTCAAAAAAAGGCGCGTCATAACGACACAAATGCCCGAAAATAAAGCTACAAAAGGAATAAAAAAAAAATAAACAAAAAAAGAACAAGAACCTCTGATGAAACACGAAAACGATGATAGTAGGTTAGCAGGCAAAATTCCTTCCTTATTTTCTTCTTCGCAATACAACTTTTTACAAATTATGTCTGTCTGTCTGTGTCATGTGTATATGTATGTATGTACACATGTAAGTGTATTTGTAAGTTTATTTAGCTGCTTATATACTTTGAAGAAAACATGAATTTTAAAACAGCCACACCAAAGCCTTTTTGGATAAAAAAAATATAGGATCTGTTACAAGGCGTTGCCTATTTTTAAATTGAAATTAAACATAATGCGAGTGAGATATCAGCGTAATTTTCTATTCAATTGAAAGACCTATTCTTGCTATTATGCAACGGAATATAACATCGTTCAAATATCCGTCAATGCTTCTCTGGGTGAATTCCATTTGAAATTTTCAATTTTCCATATCTCTGGCGTATAAATCAAGCTTAATTTAATCGATGTCACTTGTTGTCTTGATTTTATAGCCTGCTGTGGTATTTGGCTTATTCGCATACATCTTTGGTTTAAAAAAAACCCACAAGAAAAAATTTAACAGGGTCCAATTGCATGATCTCGGTGCCTAGTTCACATCACCTCCACGGGAGATGATTGTACTCATAATCGCTCGTTCTGAATATCCAATGCTGGATGAGCCGTGTTGCACTTGAAACAATATGTAGTTCGCTTTCAGGTGGATGACCTGGCCAGTTCACATCACTTCAATGTGAGATGACTACGCCCTCAATATTCAATGAGGCATGTGCTGTGTGAAGTCCTCGTAGTCTAGTATATGTAGTGTGTTGGCAGGTCAGGCATTTCCAACTAATCTGAAAAAATATTTCTTCGGCGACTTCCTCTCAGCAGATTTCTGACAAGAACTCTGAGAGTAAATAAAATTTGTCATGAAAAGTTTCTCAGAAAAAAGCTGTCGTTCGGAGTCGAGTTTAAACAGTAGGTCCCGCCACTCATGCTTAAAAATTAACATACACAACATAAGTGGTGTGAGAAACTAGGTCCATAATCCTGACTGAAGGATTGTAATGACCAATTATGTATGTATGAGCAGTGTACACATGCCGTTGTTCCCTTCATGTAAACAGAACTTAATCATCATCGATCTACAGCACTCGCCAATGTTAGTGATGGTTGGACGCTCAGAGACAATTTGTGGGGAAATTTTGTTGTCAAATACGTTGATTCGCTTCCCCACGATCGAAGAATGATGGCAATAGGAGCAACAAATGGACCAGCTGAAGTAAATTAACGTCTCCAAGCAATTAGATTTGGCCAAATTAAGAGAGAAGGGTGTTCGATAAGAACAACGTCACCTTCAGCTGAGACAGCCTCCGCTAGGATTGAAATAAAAGAGCTTGCTTGGGAGATTTGTAATGTAAATAAGGCCGCCTATTAAGGCTTTAGTGCCTATTTTTACGCACAAGTTCACAATATTTGGGAATAAATTTATTTTTCTTTTTATTTATCAAATTTAGAATGTTTTATTTTTATTTTTCTCAATGTGTGTCGTCTGTAGCATTCTGGTTTTTTATTATTTCGGAACAAAAACAAAAAAAACAAGACACGAAAATCCATAGAAATTTTGAAAGCGAAACCCTTTTCTTGCAAAGGCTTGCGTATAAAATTTTTTTTGGGAATTTTAATGAGAAACATATAAGCAACGCACACTTAGATAATAAAACCTTTTTGCTTTAGATACACTACATGCAACATTTGGTAGCACATACATACATACATATAGTAAAACATTCGTTTGAAAATTACATTTTGGTTGTCGATTTTTTTTTCTTTTTCTTTTTGTAAATACGTATGGACTTGATAAAACGCGAATAACAACAATAAAATTTTAATATTGTTGTTGTATATATATAGTAAATACATATATATATTTATAAAAAAAAAAACAACAACTACTACTACTACTACAACAACAACAACAAAATAGCAATAACAAGCATTATGCTTATGTATCTCTATATCTCATGGATGGTTGATTAAAATGTGCTTTTTTTGTTTGTGTGTGCTTCAGCTTCAGCTCAGTTCAACTTTGCTACTGGCTGCCACATTTAGTGCAGGCAGGCTTTGTGTAAAGTTTCAAATGTAGTCTCTGGCTGTTTTATATGTCTGGTATGGTCTGGTCTGGTCGGGTCTGGTCTATGGTCGCGCTAATGTTGGGATGACTTTATGGCATTATTTCATCGTGTCGTGCCAAATGTAGTTGCCGCTGTCGATACTTAACAACAACAACAACAACATCAACATTAGTAATAATAATAAGAAAAACAATATAAAAAAACACGGCCAGACGGTAACAACGTGTCCAAAATGCCCTTGATCGCTTATAATACCAAATAAAGTTAAAATGTTTTGCCATTTTTTTACTTCATTTTTTTTCTTCTTTTCTTTATTCTTTTTGCTATGCTGCAGCAGTTTTAAAGCATTTGAAAACACCAGCTTGTATTTGAAC
Source organism: Sarcophaga carnaria (assembly GCA_958299815.1). Taxonomy (NCBI): domain Eukaryota; kingdom Metazoa; phylum Arthropoda; class Insecta; order Diptera; family Sarcophagidae; genus Sarcophaga; species Sarcophaga carnaria. The sequence continues at coordinate 42,964,659 of OY283150.1, forward strand.
AAAAAAAAACACGATTTCAGTTCTGTTCAGTATTACAATTCCCTATGCATTTTGGCTTAAATGTTATAATTTCGTTCTCATTTACCGTCTACTGTATTCGCGGTATTCAATTTTATTAAATAATTTACTTTTGATTGTCATCATTAATAAATTTTATGTGTAAGCAAAGCACACAGCACAGCATCATCATAGTATGCAGGCCAGTAAAGTTTGCAAAGTTTTATTTCATAAATCTCGGCTTCCTTTTTTTTTTTTTTGGTTTTGTTTAGTTGAACGGTTTAGCAACGATTCGACACTCTGATTCATTTGCTTACAGCATGAAAAATGATTCATTTATTATGCGCCTTAAATTGACTTCCAAAAAGTGTTTCTTTCAAATGCTAAGCTTAGCTTGGCATTGTAATTTATGGCAAAGACTTAATTCCAGGAATTAGGGAGCAAAAAAGAACCTAAAAAGGATGATCATTTTGTAGAGCAACACACACAACAACAACAACAATAACAACAACAAAAAAGGAAAGAAAGATAAAGAATTGATGACAAATAATTGGATAGAAAATTTAGACTGAAATTTAACTTCTAAACGTAATAAAAAAAGTATTGGGTGTAGGCATTAATTCCTAACGTGTCTCACTTTATGATTTGTTTAGTTTTACATGTGCATCACACTACACTATCTTTTTTATTCAGCAGTTTAATGATGTTTTATAAAGAACAACGAGCTATATGTGAGGCAATTTCGAAACCGTTTTTCAGATCAATAAAAGGAAAGAAAGGATCATTTAACGGTACTAAAATAGCAAAAATCAAGAAAAAAAACTTGCAGAATATTAGGAGCCAAACTAATCGAATTTCTAATTGCATCAGAAATTGTATTATATTTACTTCAGCAGCTATGTAAAACGCAGACGAGAGATGAGCAATGAGTATTCAAAACGATGAGTAGAATCGAATCATATTCATAATTTCTGATACTTATACGCATTCATACTTATTTTAATATCATACTCATACTAATCACATTCAAAGTTTGAATGTTAAGTACTCATACTTAACAATACGCATGATGTTGTTGATTTCAACTCTCCATAACTCAACATTCATATACACGAAGCACAAAATAAGTATGATTCGCGTACGAACACTAAAATACTTACTAGAAGGTTGTGTGTTTGCTCTGCTTGCTGCTCTGCCTTTTTTGCTAATGTGTTCGTTTTCTTTTTTTGTAAATGCAACAACAACTAAGACTGTAAGTTCAGCTAAGCGCAGAGAAATATACGACCTATATACGAGAGGATAAGCTTTACAAGCAACACTACTACATATAAAAATTTTAAAGAAGTACTTTTGTTTCATTCCGTCACAGAATAGTCGTTTGTAGTAGTGGTTTAACATGGCAACACAAGTCACATGTAAATACAGATTACTTTACTTTCGTTAATAAGCAAATTTGGTCTCTCATAATGAAAAAAAGAATGATTTCTAAGCACCGATTAATACATGAAATTTGTAACTTTCCTTCAGATATAAGTGGGAAAAATGTTAAAAGGTCTCGTGCCGACTTACACTGGCGAGCAAAAATGGCTACATAATATTAACAAAATATTTTAAATCCAATATTTTTTTGTATTAGTAAGTAAGTAAGAAATTGTAAATAAAAAATTTCAGACGTTGAAATGGCCAGCACAAAGTCCGGATTTAAATCCGATCGAGAATTTGTGGGCAATTGTAAAACGAATTTGGCACAGTATGAAAACCCCCCAAATAACCTTAACGAATTGTGGCTAAGAATTGAGGCAGAGTGGCAAAGTATAAACAGCGAAACCATAAAAAAACTGGTAGAAAGCTTACCAAAACGCATTAAATCAGTAATAAAGAATAAAGGATTATGGACAAAATACTGAATTTTTCATTTGAAACGAAACGAGCAAAATTGTATAAATGCTACTAAATAATATTTAAGCTGTATTTTATATTTAAAAGGAAATAATATTCCTGATAAGTTTTTGTTTTAATTAGAGGATAGTCTAAATAAATGTTTAACATATGGATTGTTTTTTTATTTTAATAAATAAAGTACAAATATAAAGTTTATATTTTTTTTAAATTATGTAGCCATTTTTGCTCGCCAGTGTACATCAAAATATATGAATGCTTCTGTCAATACTTGATAAATATGCTGCTGACTGCAAACATCGCATTAATTTTTCAATTGGCAATCAATTAATTTCAATCTTCCCGACTCCTCATAGTCACAAATAAGATTCAAACTTTTTAACTTGCTTTACCCGTCTTATAGCCCAGAGCTTGCCTCATCTGATGTGCTTCAGAGAAGCATGCGTTATTTTAGAACAGAAATATTAAAGCCCTTTCAGTTATGATACAGAAAATTCAAAAACTAAAGATTTATTAATCCACTCTCTTATAATGCGATTAAAAGTTAATGTAATCAAGGGAACCGAGTGATACAAAGCTGTCAATTATTTGCATTAGTCTGTATTACTTTACTGTGCACAATGGATATTGGAGACATGTAACCTGAGCATTAATGCGGCGTCTGCACCAGCGATCAGCAATAAATCGTTTTTTCGCTGCTCATAAGTACTCATGAAATTTTAAATATAAGTGAGTCAACAATATTGAAATTTAACTATATACTCTGATTAATTCACACTCAATACAACGTTGATTTATAGGTACAGGTTGCAATGACTCGAGTGACTCGAATCATTCATCAAAATTTACGGTCTTAGTTGTTGTTGCATTTACAAAAAAAGAAAAAACACACATAAGCAAAAAAGATAGTTAGTATTTTAGTGTTCGTACGCGAATCATACTTATTTTGCAATTCGTGTAAATGTTGAGTTATGGTGAGTCGAAATCAATAACATCATACGTGTTGTTAAGTATGAATATGATGAGTACTTCAAACTTTGAATATGAGTAGAGGTTTCATGATATTAAAATAAGTATGAATGCGTATAAGTATCAGAAATTATGAGTATGTATCGATTCTACTTATCGTTTTGAATACTCATTGCTGATCTCTGGTTTGATATTATGTATTTTAATAATTTATTTCTATTATTTTTTTAATTTTCATTAATAATCGTAATTTTAATTTCATTTTAAAATTTTATTTTTCACTTTATTTTTCCTAATTTCAGTCCCTGATATTTACAACATTTTAAAAAAGAAAATCAAAAAACAAACAGAAAATCGGAAAACAGAAAATACGTTAAAAAAAAAGAAAAACAAACTTTGAATTTTGTGTTACAACGATTAGAAATTACAAAAATTTTTGAAAAAAATAAAAAAAATTTAATAAAAACGAAAAACAAAAAACAATTAAAAACAATCCAAGCAATTCAATACAGAAACTGCAATTTTTTATTAAAAAACATTTCAAAACACTTTGAAACAAATCCGATTGCATTGTGGCTTAATTTCTTTGAGGAACAGCTCAGATCCATATAAATGCGTTGTTTTAAGAGGTTAAAACACTAACAAGATGACAAGGTATGTGGAAGATGTTGTTTTTTTTTATTATTATTTTATCTTTATTATCTATTATTTCTTAATCTGTGCTTTTTTTTATTACTTTTTAATAAAAATTCATTAATTATGGAAATTTAAAATGTTTATGAGCGGCTCATAAACACAATTAGAGCCACCACCTTAACTTTGATGGTTGCGTTAAACAAATTTGAATGCGATAACTAACTTTGCTTGGAGATATTTTCAATAACTTTAGTTTAACTTTTTACTACTCTTCTAAGCAACAATATGAAGTGAATTTTGAATTTTTATTTTAATTGTTATGTTGTTAGGCATCACTTAACATAAATTCGCCAAGTTTTTCAGTGAAGGCAAGGTTGTAGAGAGTCATGATACACTTTCACAAAACTTTTTGCTTTTATTGTCTTTAGTTACTTCTGTACAATAGTTTTTAATTCTGATATTCAATTCTCTTCATTACTTTCCTTAATCTTAAACAGCTTTCTTCATTCATAAGTCTGTGACTGTTTATCAATCTACTTAGAGATTGAGAAGAAAAGTTTTAATTTGAAAACGCCTCTTACAATCGATCTCCAGATAGATGCCATTATTTAACTAATGGTCCCAAGAAGTATTCAAGTGCCTTAGCTTCTTAAGATGATACAATAAATTCCTCACATCATTTATCTCCTCTCAATCTACTTCAACTTAAGCTGAGGGAAACTGGTATAGAACTCTCATGTATGGACCGTTGCCTCAAAGTTCAGTTTATCACTTTGAGATCGCATTATTGGCAATGGCAAAAGGACTCCTCTATGCTACCATATATCACTCCATTGAAACGAGTCATCGTGGATTGTGTATCGCGGCTATTTTTATGTGGTACTCCTCGATCTTGTAGAGTACATCAGTTTGTGGTGAGCTTGGCAGTGGATCGCAATACGCATTCACATGTGGAAAGAAAATTCTTAATGCAGAAGTCTTTAATCTCACTTAAGTTGCTTGCAACTTTAGATCGCAGACTTAATCGTAGATACTATGACTCTGTGATGCCCTGAAAATTTCACTTCTCTCTTCCAGAGGAGTATTTCTGGCAAATACAAGTGACACTCTACTGAGGCAGCACTGTTCATAAAAAACGCATGCCCTCTTAGAGCATTCACATTGTCCCAGAGTTCGTCTTGTTGAAGACGTATGAGCTGAGGTTGAAACCACTGGCTTGCGTCAAACAAGCTAACACACTATCAACTAGACATCTGATTTTTTCTGCTACTACTCATACGTTAGAAACCTAATCTACTCTCGGACAAAGAACAAGAATTGTAAAGGCCATAAGGGAATTATGCATTCCACTACGCCTAACTTCACAATGCCCAGTAATTATTCCGTAAGGAGCCTAATCAACTCCCTTTTTCTAAAATGAGTTTAAGTCCTCTTCATTGAGAAAAAGGCAATTATGAGCGTTCAACCTGCGGTGACATTACTCCATTTGAGTTCCATCTTATTGAAGGCCTATTGAATTGTAAAGCTCGCCAGTAACACGATTGCCTGAATGGCACGGAAATCGTATCAGTTTTATGGGCTGTATGCAGCTCAGAAAACACTCTGAACCTACTCCGTTGAAGACGAGAGCGTTATACATACACAGATATCAATGAAAGAAGTTTCAAGATTTATTTCTGGAATACACATCGTTCTGCAAACAAAGGCGTAAACCTCGTCCCCCAGTCATATGAAACATGCAGGAAGTAATAACCGATTCTGTACCAGATACCGCTTTCGAACCACCAGTAACGATTGGGGATGAGTTGCTCTAAAGATTAAATTTTTTGTCCAATCTTTTCTAGGAGGAATTCTAATCATACCGAAAACCAAACACGGGATGCCTACTACAATCTCTTTCAATTTCTTTTTTTAATTCCAGTACAGAGTATAGGCTCCATCAACACCTTCCAATGAGTATTGATCGTATAAAACAAGGTTTATTTTGTCATTTGCCTATTTGGGTATATTTCTGAAAATTCGACTGTGATTTCTTGTCTTTATAATGAGCACTTCATCGAGTTCTGAACACTGTTTGTTTATTACTATCCTCAATAATTATCTTTTAACATAAAAATTTCTGTTAGATTTGACCCTTACGTTAACGCTTGTCTTGAATTACATTTAGCTGGCCACACTTAATTGCTAAAGGCATTACAAAGAAGGTAGTAAAGGTTGGAAGGCGCCATAGTCTAGTAGGTAGTGTGTTGGTTTATTAGACGTAAGGCCACGCTTCAAACACCAGGTCAGATATCAAAACGAAATATGGAAAAAGAAATTTTTCGGCGACTTTCTCTCAGCAGATTTCTGGCAAAAACTCTGAGAGTAGAATAAAATTCCTATGAAATGTTTCTCTAAAATCTGTCGTTCGGAGCTGACCTTAAACTGTATGTCATGCCACACATGTATAAAATGAATGCACACAACATATGTAAGTGTTGTGAGAAAGTAGGTTCTAATATTGGCTGAACGGTTGTAATGACCAATTATTTATTTATGTTACAAAGAAGGCAATTAAAAGTCAATCAAATCGTATTTAAGTGCCCAAAATAGATTTGGAAATCAGTTTTTAGGAAATCTTTTTTTCCTTAAATTAAAACTGCTTTAGGCCTGCATACACATGCTAGTTTAGGCCATAGGGTGCATTGGAATCTCAGCATATATGCTCCTTCTTATCGCTTTTTCTCCCTCTCTTTCTAGTCCTTTTTATTATTTTAAATCAAAGCGTTCATTTTGTTTTGTTTTGTTTATGAATTTGTCAAAGCAAATAAATTCGAAACATTTGTCGGTTTTGTATTCCCTTAAACGTGCTGCAATTGTTAACCCTTCTATTTAGATTTTTATTTGACCATGTTCCTCTCTCTCTCTCTCTCTGGCTCACTCTTTCTCAGTTTTCAATGGTAGGATACGAAATCAGGCAATTGTACGTCGTTCATTTATTTGTTGAAAATCAACGTTTTTTTGTTTTTTTGGTCACAATTTGACTGTTTATTTAGTTTTTGCCAAATTGTTTGTAAAATTTTTACAACTCAAATACAATAAAATGGAAAAAGACAACAACAAGACAATCAATGCTGGAAAATCATAGAAAAATCAACGAGAAAAAAAAAAAACAAACAAACGTAGAGAAAATATAATAACGCGTCTGGTTAGAATATTTGACAATAAAATGACCAAAACTTCTATTGCAGTTTTGTGCATTTGTGTAGAAAAACAAATAGTACCTATAAATCTTAATTAAAACCATGTTTTATTTAAACAAACATAAAAAAACCAATTAAACAACAACAAAATACACACCAAAAAAAAAATAAAAAAGAAACGTTTTTAAATGAAAGAACTTAAATTGCCTATAAAGCGTTGAAGGTGATAAGAGTTGAAGTGTATGTTGCTAAATAATGGCAAATGCTAATAAACTTCGGTAATCTAAACACTGTAGTTGACAAACTTTATTAAATTTCAACAAAATTTGTAGAATTAAGTACATTTGGTACAGGCTTATCTGATCTTCAGCAAATCATATAAAGTGTAGAGCATTGGTCATATAAAAGCTGGAGCCTTAGGGTTGCAGCATTCCATGCCAAGGGGTAATAATGATTAGGTTAGAGGACGTGTACTTGGCAATTAAGACAAGTACAGTACCCGGAGGTCGAATTGACCCATTGTACAACGTCCTAGTTTCTCACACCACTTATGTTGTGTGTGTCAATTTTATACATGAATGGTGGGACCTACAGTTTAAAGTCGACTCCGAACGACAGATTTTGGAGAAACTCTTTCATGGCAGGTTTATTTACTCACAGAGTTTTCGCCATAAATCTGCTGAGAGGAAGTCGAAGGAAGAAATCCTTTTTGTATTTTGTCTTGATGTCTGGCCTGGGGCTCGAACCCTGGCTTTACGTCTAATAAGCCAACACACTACCTACTAGACTACGACGACTTCTAATAATGATTACCCATAGTCAACGTGGAAGACGTAGAAAATTGCAGCACAATTTAACCACCACTCGCTTAAAAATGGCATTTTTACTCCCGATGATGTTGAAAATCGCCGTAGTCTATTGGGTAGTGTGTTGGCCACGGTTCAAACCCCATGTCAGACATCTCTAACAAGCCGAAATATGTGAAAATATTTCTTCGGTGACTTCCTCTCAGCTGACTTATGGCAATTACTTTGGGAGTAAATAAAAATTGCAACGAAGAATTTCTCAAAAATTTGTCGTTCGGAATCGACTTTAAACTGTAAGTGTTGTGAAGATTGGACACAATCCTAACTGAAGGGTTATGGTGACCAATTATGTATGTGATGTAGGAGCACAGTCACGACCTATTGCTCACTTCCTTTTTCTAGAGCTGTACTTAGATTTCGGAAACATCCCCCGAAAAATCCATGGCACTACCAGGAATGTTGAAGAGAAATGTGCTGAGTGACTGACAACATCCGTAGCATGGCAGAGTGCGCTGCAAAGACATTATGAAAAAGAGAAACGACGCAAGTACAGGGAGAGAGATTGGGAGTCGAATGAAGTACGATACAGGTATTTTCTCTTGCAAGCATTAAAAAGGAAATAAAATGACTAAGGCTCTTAGGTAAAATATTAAATCTTTTCCCGACATAAGCACACAGTTAATGGAATGACACAAATGTGATGAAATAAAGGAAATCTTGAAATGGATTCGAAAATTTTACAAAATATTGAAGCGTCGGACAGACGGATATCTGGTAACTGATACGCAGTATACGGTATGGTGTTCAGCATACCAAAATCATCTTGAAATGCAGTTCAGAAATTCTACAAAAGATTGAAACATCACACAGAAGAACATCTGTATTCAGTAAGGTGTTCAGTGTATAAAAATCAGATCAAAACACCGACTCAGAATCAGCGAATGTGGCGATAGTGTGGTTACCTGACGTATTTAGGACTGGTGACAATGGGTTGGTAAGTTCCTTTAGCTTATTAACGCCTTTTGGGTAGAAGAACACCAGTGCTATGATTGCAACCTCAGCGTCCTGTATCCTGTACAAACAAAAAATGTAGACAAAACCATGCACGCCAATTATAGTGGCAGGAGTGCATTTGCCACAATGTCTAATTGAACATTTTGTATTAAAGAATAAAAAAACTGAAATGAAGGTCATAATTGTACTTAACAGTGAATCCGTCACTACAACCCTTTAGTCAGGATTACAACCTGGCCGCTCACACCACTCATGTTATGTGTATTTATTTTATGCACTAGCGGCGAGACCAACAGTTTAAAGTCAACACTGGCCAGATATACACACTCGTTAAATCTTAATAATGGCTCCGGAATTGTAAATTTTTACGTATCACATTTTGCACGACTTTAAGGCCGCCCTCGACTCTCCGGTATGGCATTGATTTAGGTAGGAATTGTCTCAACGATGGTAAAACTGTGCAGAATCATTGCGTATTTCGTATCGTGTACAAAACACCGCAAGATGTAACTGCGGCCTATGCAAAGATAGAAAATTAATCGATGAAAGTATGTTGATATCCAAGAACTAGGAATTCATGAAACTGGGACTTCTTTCCACGGTTAGCAACTGTCGAACGATTGATTCTGATCTCTACTGTCAACAATTAAGGACATTATATCCAACAATTCAATGAAACCGACCACATTTTAACTGAAAAGGTATTGTATTGACATGACAGCGCTAGACTGCACAACTTTTTGATGTTTAGGAAGAAACTGAGAAAATTTAGCTGGAACCTAGCATTCATGGGTATTATTTTTCTCTTTAGATTCTCTATTTCCCACCAAGCATACAATAAAATTCGGATTGATTGAATACTATCATGGAATCAAAGTAATAATTCCTTATATTATGAAGAAATCACCAAAACCGATTATGCATCAGCCATTTAGAGTTTTCTCAAAGTCCCCCAAAATGCTACATTGTGGCCGTATATTAAGTGAACAATGCCTAACACTATGGATATGCTGCTGGCATATCAAGAATCACAAATTCAATGTGAAAAAAAAGAAAAACAAAAAACAAAACTTGCTTCAAATCAAACACTGAAAAGGGGAAAAGATTTTGAAAAGGCAACAGCAAAAGCAACAGCAAAAAATATGTAAATTTTCTGAATTTAAGAATTTAAGGCAAGCAAAACACAAATCGTCATCAATTAAAAATAAAAACTGAAACACGCAATGAAGTTGACATGAAAAATTGTAAAAAAAAAAAGAAAAGAAAAATAAAAAATCAACTCGCCTACAAACAAAGATTATCACACAAATTGTAGGAAAATAAGTTTCATTTACAAATTTGTTCGCTTTTAATGTTGTTGTTGTTTTATATTACTTACTACTGTGTAATGTGTATGTTACACACATACACACACACAATGTTGTTTACATAGTTAACATGTCAAATAAGACTAATTTAGTTGTCATTTAATTTATTTAATTAACAAAACTGTCTCTCACTCACCCTCTCTTTCTCTCTCTCTTTCTTTATGCTTTCGTTGTTGTTGTTGATGTTGTTGCAGGTGCTGGTGACACCATTATTGTTGTAAATTAATGCAGCAGTTTTTTTGAAGATTGAAAATAAAAATCTTTTTTTTAATTTTTTTCTTAATTTTTAATTTTTCTATATTAATTGTTGTTGTATTTTTTGTTTATGATGTGTCATTTTATAAACATATTACAACTGCAACAATAACAACTACATTTAATGAAAAGAATTTTTGCAATTTGATATGAGAAGGCAACCAAACTTACAGAAGATCAGGGGCCAGAACAATGAATCTAAGAGAGCGGACTTTAATTAACACGACAGTAATTATCTTCCAAGTATTCCTAACTGTGTTACTTACTTATTTAATTAATCCTTACAACCGTTTAGTCAGGACTACAACCCAGCTTCTCACACCATCTATGTTGTGTGTGTTAATTTTATCCATGAGGAACAGGCCTTATGGCTTCACTTCGAGCTACAGATCCTTTGAAGGAACTTTTTCATGGATTATGACGCAGCTTTTCACAGCAAACATGTTGCGTGTGTTAATTTTATCCGTGAGTGATGGGGCCTATTGTTCAATGTCGACTCCGAACGATAAATTGAAAAGGTGTTCAGCGTAATTTTATTTTACTTTCAAAGTTTTTGCAAGAAGACTGCTGGGCGGAAGTTGCTGATGCAAATATTTTTTATATATTTTGCTTTGTTCGAGATGTCAGAGCTGGGATTTGAACCATAGGCTCTCATCCAATACATACATACATACATAATTGTTTATTACAACCCTTCAGTTTGGATTACGACCTAGTTTCTCACACCACCTGTGTTGTATGCGTTAATTTTATACATGAGTGTCGGAACCTACAGTTTCGACTATAAGTCGATTCCGAACGACAGATTTTTGAGAAACTTTTCACGGCAATTTTTATTTTCCTCTCAGAGTTTTTGCCACAAATCTTCTGAGAGGAAGTCGCCGAAGAAATATTTTTTTTCATATTTTCGTTTTTATGCCTGACCTGGGGTTTGAACCGTGGCCTTACGTCTAATTAGACCAACACACTACCTACTAGACAACGACAACAACAGGCGACTTCGCTCTCATCCAATAAGCCTTCAAAATACTTTAGTAATGCCGTATTTTTTGTCACTATTTGGCTGATTCCTGCATTTCTCATAAATAAATGGCGATGAAGGCCCTAGAAAAGAGTGGTATCTTTGGAAGTTCTATGGTTTTATGGCACTGAAGGGTTTTTTTGTAGCTTTACGAGCTAAAGGTTGGGAATCTTCGAAAGCATTGGTAGCCCGGTCTACCAAAGTGCACGATTCGCCGCAAGACTTACTCTCGGCTTGCTAAACGCATACGTACTAAACCCAACCTAGTTCGTCACACTTTCAACCATTTGCCCCCCCCCGGAACCACAATCAAGTATTACTTCGGGGGGGTGGAGATTCAGCGAGTGCTGCCTTCAAATTCTGCTGACCTTGCTGTCTCAGCCAATCCTTGCTGCGTCAATTCCTTCCTTGCGAAAACACATTACGCGTTCCAACATGAGGTTAACATCAGGATAACTATATTATCGGGCGTTACCTGGAATCCTATTGTCCTCTCCAGGCAATTTTGTTGAACAACATATCGCGGGCAAGTAAAGAAAACATGCTCCGCCATCTGCCTTTCATTGTGGCATTCTGGGCATGCCTCGTCTACGTCATGAGTCATGACCATACTTATAGAGATATGCCCTATAACATCCATGGCCGGTTAGTAATTGTGTCAGGTAGAAGTGTCAGTGTCAGGTAGAATTGGACCAGTCTTGCTGCCATCTATGCATAGCATCATCCACTAACTGAACATTATTGAAAAGATCCATTCCCCTCCTTGTGTCATGTTTCCTCCTCTCTACATCCACTACTAGCCTCTGGGTCATCATCCCCACAATCACCAATGCTACATCAGTAGACACCGTGCGGAAGGCAGAAAACACCCTGAGAAATGATCTCCTATAGGCCGCTTCTATTCCTGCTCTATAGGTCCTCTTATCCATGGCCCCAGCCCATATAGAGGCTGCATATATAGCGATCGATGTCACTAGAGTTCAAGTGTGACTGGCATTCCGCCATTGTGTACTTCAAAAAAAAACTTTTTTTTAATTGTTTTTTTCTTATAATTTTAATCACTCCGTGCTTAAAACGTGACATACCAGCACTCATTCATCATTATGTCTATTGGATTAAAAGAAAAAAGTATTAAAAAAATTAAAAAAAGTAGTGGCAACGAAACAACGAAAAAACGTATTGTTTAGCAGGCAATTAAATGTGGGCGTTTGTTGTAATACATCCAATATAATTTCAATTTCAATTTCAATTCTAATTTCAAATACATATCAAAACGAATTTGAATAATGCAGTAATGAAGTGTAATACCCTCTACGCATTTCAATTATCAAATCAACAACAAAAACTATGAGTTGTTTTTTTTTTTAAAGCCATATTTGTATGTTGAATGAGAATTTTATTGTCGTTTAAAAAAAAGCTTTAAATTTAAACACCAAAGCTAAGCTAATCAAGATACAATTATTGTTGTGTTGTGATATGGTGATGATATTGATGACGATTAAAACTGATGAGTAAACTTATAAGTTTTTATTTGTTTTGTTTTATTAATTTTTAATATTATTTAACTGGTCTTGATGCATACAAACATACGGTACGTACATACATACATTTGTAACATTTTTCAAACGGATGCAGAATTGACCTTTTTTTTTTTAAATTTCTACGTACAGAATATGAGCAGAATTTTGAAATGTGAATCACAACAGTGCGTTACATTAAAATTCATTGGCTTTACTTTTATTATTGGATTTTGATTTGTTATTAATAAATAGTAATAAATTGTTATTTTATTAATAATTAATTGATAGACATTTGGGATAAAAGTGTCAGCATTGTTTTTGTTTTTGTTTTATTGTCTCCAATACAATAATTCGAATGCATTACGCTGTGGCATTAGAGTAACGATTTTCATTCAATTCAATTTATTTTTCTTTTTATTTCTATTTTTTTTTTTTGCATTTGTGCCATGATTTTTTTATGGCATCGGGGGTATTAATTTCATGCAAAGGCGTTTTTTTGCAAATTTTTTTTGTTTTTTTTTTAGAAGTTGAACGCATAGAAATGAGTATTAGAAACATCATCCCCACTTAAAGGCAATGATGTCATTTATAAAATTTAAATAAAAATAATTGATTAGACGAAGTAATGTTTGTTTAATAAAAAAAAAAACCAATCACTTAGACACACTGTGACTATATTTTAAGCCACTACTGAATGCAAATGAAGAATGAAATTGAAGTGGAGTTTCAATAGCCAAGAGGGTTTTTTTAATACACACTTACAATTCTTTGAACATCACTCCCCTCCTGGACTTGACATTATCAAGCATTCGAGCAAGTTCTGTCTAGAAGCTCATATCTAGCAAAACTATAAAATACGATCTTGAACCTTTAACTTTAGAATTTGATATCAACTGATATTTTGCTGAGGCTTCCTTCAACGCTTGGAATATATGAAGGCTTTTTAGAAATTCTATCGACATTAATTTCTTATGATCGAAACATTAATTTTTTTTTTGATCCCCATTCTATCATGTCTGTACACACTGTTCGATAGGCTGTTAGAGAATGGCAATTGAAGTAGAAAATCGAGGATTGTATATTATTTGTGTCCTCCCGATAAAGAAGCGACTTGCTCTAGAAGGAATGAATACGGATTTGTCTTATCAAAGCTTACAATAACTGCGAGTGGATCTGTTACTTATGGAGGGTACACATCTAAGCATGAAAATTATTGCTGCAGCTCCTGAAATCTCATGCTGCAGTCCCTGATAAAAATAACCAATGTTCACCCCATTATACCCACTTAACTGAGTCTTTATTTTGCAAAGTAAGCACCCAAGTGAAAAAAATCTACTACTGATTGCCAAGGCTGACATCAAAGTGTGCGTTGTAAAGTGAAGTCACGGAACCAGTAGCTGCAAGGCCCTAGAAACCTGTTTTACTTGTTTTATGTGTTCCCTCGAAAGATGCTAGAGTAAGGGAAAAGGTGCAAGCGAATAGTATCTTCACATTTTCACATGGCAAACAAATCCTAATTTCTGGATCTTGTATGTCTATATACAATACGGCTCATTTTTAAAAGCTGTCATTCCCTTAGGTTTTGGCATTCTAATGTCGCCTAGTGAAGTCAACTGTATGTACATTCTTTCTTGTATTGATGTCAATGTCATACAAACAATCAGACAATCACAAACACTCAGAATCTCTGGTGGCAATCGAACTTACGGCCTCGGCACTTGAAGATCAGCGGGCTACCGACTAGGCCATCAGGACACTCAATATAGGCAGACCGACAACGACATAAAAACTTCTCCTTATTGTTGTTAAATAGCGCCAAACACTCCAGCCAAGCTGTCAAGTCAAGCGGTTAAGTGTAAGTAAACTCTACAAATATCATACAGAAAGCTCGATCATTCAGAGCTAAATACACTGAGCCATAATAGGTGGACTTTATTAAATGCGAACCGTGGGTTCTAACCTTAGCTGAGAGATCTGAATCAAAAAGAAAAATTTGTATTTATTTCGGCGGCTTCTTCTCAGCAGTCTTCTGGTAAAAACTCTGAGTGTAAATAAAATTGCTATGAAACGTTTCTCAAAAACTCTTAAAATTATGTGCCGTCACCACTCAGGGTTCAAATTTATTCATACAAAAAATTGTTGCTGTGAGAGCTAGGTTATAATCCTGACTAAAGGTTTTTAATGACGAATTAAGTAAGTAAGTAAGAGCAAAAAAAGTTGCTTACGGCTTCCATAAACTCTGACACTTTAGATTTCCATTCGGCGGCAAACGCCTTATTGTGAATTTTTTCAATTATATGGTGTACAGTGACCGCTATTCGGCTTTACGAACATTCAATGTTTCTATGGGTACCATCACCAATTTACGATTGACATTAAGGATGCCAAGGTGCCACTAGTATTTCTCAATCCCAAGTTCAATTTGAAGGTGAAGGTTTTTTCCACGAAATTTACTTTTTTCTCTAATCTTGCCATACCCCAGTTTCCTAATTGCACAATGCACTGCATGAGCAGGGGCCATCCTCTTAAAGAAAAACAAAAACATGCGCAATTCTGCATTCAAAAACTGTTGAACACAAACCAAATGAAGCATTTGAATCAAATTTTAAAAGGAATCAGCTATCAGAGGCTTATTGACAACAGTAGTGCTGTACTTGCAGTTAAGAAATGGAAAATTCTGAATCTCATAGATCAACTGATACACCAAACTCGTATACTTGTGTGATTGTCGCTTGACCAACTATGGCATAATGTTGTGTGTTAATTAATTGCCCGAGGAATGTGGTGTAGTGTATTCAATTTTTATAAAATAGCAATATTCTCTTAATTAATGCGCTAATTTTCTTAAAATTCATGTTTTTAATGTTTTGTTTATGCACTCCCTCCCTCTCCCTCGCCACCTCTTCTATCCATATGTGTGGCCATTGTTATTGAATTTTTTTTTTTCAAAATTTTATGGTGACAGTGTCATACACAGGGTCACTTTGGGTTAAAGTTGAAGCATTTTGTATTGCTTTGCATATTTCACTATAAAATTTTACATGCAAGCAAAAACTATGAAAAAAAAATGATTTTTATGTAAAAAGTGACAACAACAACAACAAGCATGGAAAATAAAATAATCTTTAAAACACGTTTACAATTCATTACTTATGGGATTTGTTTTTAACAGAAGGAGAGAAAAAAAATTTTGTAAAAAACTTTAATACTGATTAACACTTGTTCTCGATAATCGTAAGAAAATTAATGAATTTTTTTTTTTGAATTTCCAATCTGCATACGCGGCTGTGGTGGTTGGTTGGCTGGTTCATTAATAAAAATCGTAAAAAAATTTTTTTTCTTTTTCAATTTCATGATAATTTTTTAAAGAAAAACATCATTTATTATTAAATTTTATTTTATTTTTTTCTAACATAACAGCTGCAACTTGTCATAGGCAATAGAATAAAGCAGGGGTTACACCCAAAATAATAAAAAAAAATTAGAACACAAAGTCAGAAAATTTTTTTTTTGAAAAATTTAAATAAACCAGTAAAAACATATTAAAAAAGCTTATAAAAATAACCTATGCCAGCCCTGAGCTATCAGACTGTACCTTAAAAACAAATTGAGAGCTGTTTAGTCCATAAAAAAACCTTCAATCCTTGATTTATTGCAGTTACACGGAAAGCAAACCAAATCAACACCAAATATTTCAATTCTTTGTTATTTTCGGTAAAAAAGAAATAAAATTGTTTTTGATAAAAATTTTTTAAAACAAAATCAACCATCATTTGCAACCTTGAACAGTTAAAAAAAAATTTTTTTTATTTTTTTTCCAATTTTTGTTAATTTAGTTTGTAAGTCACGTATTAGAGTCAAAAAGGTCTTGTTTTTATTTTTTGCAAAAATCAAACGAAATTTTATTTGTTGTTTCCTATACGCATGCGCTTGTTTCTTTAAAAGGGAGTCTGTTTTTATTTTTCAATTCTGTTTCTGGTTTCTCTGGCAATAGAGATTCTAAACACATACGTCTCTACCAACTACTTTATTGTGTTTGGTTTTTAGGTAAAGAATTTTTGGTTTTTTTTTGTTTCAAATGCAGGTTTATTTTTAGAAATACAAACACAATCTAACGTAAAACGTAAAGCCAATACACGTTTAAGCATGAGCCTGAAATTTTGATTTACGACTACAGTTTTTATTTCAAAATGGTCACCAAAAGTTTGTGATCGAAAATAAAAATGCTGATAAAAAGGGGGAGAGAGAGAGGAGAGTGTAATTATTTCAGGTTTGATCAAACAAAACTCTGCAACTGTTCTAATAGGTAGTGTGTTAACATATTAAACATGAGCCCACGGTTCAAACCAAAGCTCAAACTTCATTCGGTGACTTTCTCTCAGCCATCTTCTGGCAAAAACTCTGAGAGTAAAAATAAAATTTCTTAAAAAAATTTCTCAACTCTGCCCTTCGAAGTCAGCGTAGGTCCACTTAACAATAGCAGAAATTAACACGCACACACGCACAATATGGGTGGTGTGAGATGCTAGGTTGTAATCCTGACTAAAAAGGGTGTAACGACCAGTTAAGTTTGTAAGTAAAGATCACAAATACTTTCTAAACCATACCAGTTGGTCTTATTTGGATAATTTTAAGCAATTAATACAACCCTTTAGTCAAGGATTACGACTTAGTTTCTCACACTACTTATGTTGTGTGAGTGTTAATTTTTATATATGAGTGGCGGGAGCTACAGTTTTATAGTCAACTTCAAACGACTTTTCGAGAAACTTTTCATTGGCAATTTCCCATGGGCCATTGCATGATGTTAAACATATGGAGATACTTGGCATACCCGACTTCTGTTTTGCAAACGTTGTAGATTGCTTGAAGAAGAAGATACAATTGCCTACTTCATTTACCAAAGTTCGTCTCTGGTTCAACGTAGACTTTTCTCATTTTGCTTACCACTTCTCAATTGTCTACCGCTACTCGGTATCAGATCAATCACCAGATTTATTGGACTTGCAATGCTGGTTTTCAGTTCATACATACATACATAACAACCCTTCCGTCAGGATTACGACTTAGTTTCTCACACTACTTTTGTTGTGTGTGCTAATTTTTATACATGAGTGGCGGGAGCCATAGTTTAAAGTCGACTCTGAACGACAGATTTTTTGAGAAATTTTTCATGGCAATTTTATTTGCTTTCAGAGTTTTTGCTGGAAATCTGCTGAAAGGAAGTCGCCGAAGAAATATTTTTTTCATATTTTCATTTTGATGTCAGACCTGGGTTTTGAACCGTGGCCTTACGCCTAATAACCCTACACACTACATAATAGACTACAGTTTTCAGTTTGTTTTGTGTTAATTGACAAGACCTGCTTTTCAGCACTTGTCAGTTAGCTCTGATGCATCCTTTCATATGGTATTCCAATGGGCGACCAAAGGTGCTTAAGTGAGCTTAAATTATAATGAAGCTGCCCATTTCTTGATAGGTTTAGAGGATCTGTTTCAAACATTATCAAGCATTCGAGCAAGTTCAGACTGGAAGCTCATATCTAGCGAAACTATGAAATAAGATTTTTAGTCTTTAACTTTAGAATTTGACATCAACTGATATTTTGCTGAGGCTTCCTTCAACGCTTGGAATATATGAAGGCTTTTTAGAAATTCTATCGACATCAATTTTTTATGTTCGAAACACTATTCTTTTCGTATCCCAATTCTATCATGGCTGTATTCACTGTTGGACACTGTCAGCTGTGATTATTGCAACTGAAGTAGAAAATCGAGGATTATATACTATTTGTGTCCTCCCGATAAACTAGTGCATAGCTCTAGAAGGAATGAAAACGAATTTGTCTGATCAAAGCATACAATAACTGCGAGTGGATCTGTTACTTATGGAGGGTACTTATCCCTTCATGGAAATTAATCTCATGATGAAGCCCCTGATAAAACTAAATTGAAGAAAAATAACCAATGTTCACCCCATTATACCTACTTAACTGAGTCTATATTTTGCATCTGTTTCAAACAAATTTTTGGAAATTTTTGTTTTTACATGTGTCCTGCATTTTTTGGAAATAAAATCAAACTAACACATTAATCAGTCGTGCTAAACTACATAGTTTCAAAATTCTATCCATTTTTCTGCTTGTTTGGACTTTAATTCGGTGTATTTTTAACAAATATTCAACCTGATTTTGCATTGTTTTAGTTACCAAATGAAATCACTGTTCTTATCATCTTCATAAATTTCTCTTTAGTCCCACTGTGCTATCTAGCGCCCAAAAATAATTGTTTATAGAAACTAGAAATAATGCTACGATATCTTTAAATGTTAATTTATTTCAATTGTTTATTTACTTAATTATATTGTTTATTTATGTTTTTATTGTTGTTCTATTTTTTTATTTTTTAATTTTCTTTTGTTGTTGTTGCGTATTTCTTTTAATTTATGATTGGATTTTAATTGTCCATTTAACATTACAATTAAACGTTTAGTTATTCTAATTAAAAGAAAAAAAAATACGTGCATAATTAAGTCAATTAATTAGATTTGAATTAAAATGTTTAATTATTAATTTAAATGCATAATTAACAATGCAATGCAATCAATAGTTGTAGTAGTATGGGAAGTAGCCAAGCAGTCCGTTAGTCACTAGCTATTGTCTTGTAAATTAGCAGCAGAGAGCAAAAGAAAACAGAAACTACAACTACACAGATCCACAACAGGAAATTTCTTTGGCGAAAACAAACAAAAACCGTCTAATTTTAAACGAAACTTGTTGGGAAAGGAATGTTTTGATGTTTTTTTTTTTGTTATTTTTGGTAACTTGGCCGGTTGTTTAGAATAATTAATGAAGATGAATAGCCACACGGTTTCTATAATTTGATTTCCAATGCATTCGATTTCTGTTTCTGTTTTTTCGATTGTTTTTATCGATAGTAGAAGGAAATATTGAAAGCGAAATTTATTTAAAAAAACAAGCAAGCAGGTGTTGAAATCAGTTTTTTGGTGTTTGTAATAAATTTTCTATGGGGATGTCAAAAAATTTCTAAAGCTTGCCAATCATGTTCAGGCGTTTTATCCTAACTTTGTATTTCAACATCCAACTTTGCATATAAAGTAACATAAGTAACGTATGCAGTAATTTCTATGTTTCTTACAAACTTTGATGACCGACTAAATTGGTTAGAAAGAGTATCAATCAAGTATTTAAAATGGATTTCGTTCACCCTATCTATTCCCACATTTTATTGCTTAATACATACATAATTGGTCATTACAACCCTTCAGTCAGGATTACGACCTAGTTTCTCACATCACTTATGTTGTGTGTGTTAATTTTTTACATGAGTGGTGGGACCTACAGTTTAAATACGACTCCGAACGATAGATTTCATGGCAATTTTATTTCCTCTCAGAGTTTTTGACAGAAATCTGCTGAGAGGTAGTCGCCGAAGAAATACTTTTTGTATTTTGTCGTAATGTCTGGCCTGGGGCGAAATATTCATTTATTTATTGCTTAATAGCTAGTCATTCAGATAGTCTTGACTTATCTTTATATAGCCTCTGCAAAGTTTGTAGATCGCTTGATGTGGAAGAGAGTATTATCCACTTTAGAGGCCGTCTCTGGCTCGACACAAGCGTTACTTATTTAGCTCATCCTTTGTCTAACGGAGCTACAGTTAATTGAAAGCTAAGCAACCAATAAACTCATCAAAATTTCGGGCATGTTTTCAGTTTGATTCTAAGAGAGATGCTTTGACCCGAAACCCTGATGCGAATTACCGAAATCAGTTAATCAGAACTTGGCAGTTATTTCTAAGGACTCGCTTCATATGGTATCACAACAGGCCAATATATCTGATCAAGTTAGCTTGGATTTCACTAAAGCTGACACTTCTTTCTAACCTAACCTACAGTCTAATACAACTACAGTGCGGTACACTAAAAATTGCACTCAATTTTCTATCCGAAAATAATGTTGCTGCTCATGTAAGATCTTTGATTCTGTCAAACAAATACGTGAGTGAAAGGTGACATCTTATGTTTCGTGCTTAAATATTTACTGAATTGTTAATGTGGGAAATATCTCAAACAGTAAGCTATGGTGTGATTTTTACTGCAAGAAATTAAGCCAAAATATTTTGCAAAATAAATGGTTTACATAAAGGGTCCGCCAAATAACTTTTTTTTTTGAAAATGCTTTAAAAAACGAACTACTGAATATTTTCTCAAATTTCTTTTTTTATTTGAAAGCACAATCCTTCCGGTTAATAATGGAAAATAATTTCATTCAAATGGCTACCTCGGCTGGCCATGCAGTAGCCTACACGATCGGTCCAATTTTTAAGCACATTATCGATTGTGTGCAGCTGTATTTCACCAATGGCTTCACGAATATTGTCCTTTAAAGCGTCAATTGTCTCTGGCTTGTCGGTGTAACACTTATCTTTGATGGCACCCCACAAATAATAGTCCAACGGTGTCAAATCGCAGCTCCGAGGTGGCCAAACGACATCAGCTCTGCGGCTGATAATGCGATCTTCAAAAACAGGGTGCAAAACATCGAGTGTAGCTTCGGCTATGTGGCACGCAGCGCCGTCCTGTTGAAACCAAATGTTGCCAATATCGTCGTCTTCAATTTTTGTGAACAAAATTTCGTTCAATATGACCCGATAACGATCGCCATTAACTATAACGGCCACTCCTTACTCATTTTCGAAGAAAAATGGCCTCTGGACCAAAATCCGCACCAAAAAGTGACTCGTTTTGGGTGCGTCGGCTTTTCAATGTATGCGTGCGGGTTTTCTGTGCCCCAAATGCGACAATTTTGCTTGTTTACATACCCGCCAAGATCAAAATGAGCTTCATCTGAAAAGACGATTTTTTTGCCAAAATCGGCATCTTCTGGTGTAGGCTACTGCATGGCCAGCCGAGGCAGCCATTTGAATGAAATTATTTTCCATTATTAACCGGAAGGATTGTACTTTCAAATAAAAAAAGAAATTTGAGAAAATATTCAGTAGTTTTCTTTTTAAGTTATTTGGCGGACCCTTTAGGTCTTGGCTTGATTTCTTTGTAAAATTTTGCATACACAACGCTCTATCGATCTTTCGTAGGAAACTGAATCAAATTTAACAACTAACTCCTAAGGAAGGATATAACGAAAGCACTGAACATACAATACATTAAAGTTTAGAATTGTTTTCATATACGAAAGAGTTATGGCCACGTCAGCGGCTTATTGTCGAGAATTCCCACATGGCCTGAGACCTGGCAAAGGATAACTTTATTTTCCTCTACCTAACCCATTTAACCTGATAAAATTAGAGTATTCGAACGACGACTTACCGCTTGGTAATTTTCGTATCAGAATAGGGTCTTTCATTAAGCGTTTCCTATCTTTAAATTCAAATAAAACAAATTGTGTGTGCAATATCATCGAATCATGTGTGGAACGTAATAACGCCCAAATATCCACCACAGATCATACTGGGTTTATCCGATGGCATAGATTATATTGACTGCGAGGATCACTGTGCTATACTCACTCTCTTTCTCTCTCTCTCTCTCTCTCCCACTCTCTCTCTCTCATTAAAAAAGTATTCTAAGAAGTAAAAATCTTCAAACCCAAGGTATGTGTAACAAAAACCATCAAAATGCGATCTTAAGAGCACACTAATACGCAATAAAAACAACAATAACAACACCCTCTTTTTTGAACAACAACTACAAAAACTAGGCATTTGTTTTCTGTGCAAATTAAATCCTAAAACATCAAACAAAACAAAAATTCACTCAAATACACACCGTTTTCCTATCGCTCTCTCTCTCTCTCTCATTTACGGTAATAGCAGATAAACAACAAATTTTTTGCAAATACAATAGAAACCAACACACACACACGTTCACATTAAGTGACACCATGCCTTCTCTCTTTTTACTCTCTATTACTCTTACAACACACTCAAATTCAAAAGAAAAAGCTTTAAACCTTAATTTTGTAAGTATTGTGGTGATCTGCTCGGCTCTGCTTTGCTGCTATCAAAAAAAAAAGTGATCTCAACTCAAACGTTGACTGCCAAATTATTGATGCTCTCTAATCAATTGTTGTTGTTGCTTTTGTTGTTGTCTTTTTTGTATGAATTTTATTAAAACACTGTAAAAACAAAACAGGCCCCAAAAATGAAAAAAAACTAACAACACTTAGGGATGATGATGATGGCAGACCCCTCTACACTAACATGCTTGCATACAGTCACACAATTGTTTGTGTTTTTTCTTCGTTTTTTTTTACTGCCGATACACTGACTGACTGACTTAGCTGGGGCTGCATTATCACGTTTTCTTTTCATTTTTTTTTTCTGTGTGTACTTTTTTCGTTTTTTTTTAATTTTTAATTTTTGATGCTGTTGTTGTGTTTTGCTCTTTTTTGTTGTTGTTGATGTTTTTGATGTTGATCTTCTTTCTTTTGAATTTTCAAGGCCAAGCTCCAAATGATCTTTTTGTTGCGGTGCCTGCTTTTTTTTGCGATTTTGCAAACATATTATGGTAGTGTTGTTGTAGTTCTTGCTGTCGCTTTCATTGTCGTTTTCTTTTTTCCTTTTTTTGCGCTGTATGTTGTTCGAAGTAAAGCTGTACACATGTTTTGTTGTTGTTTTTGTTGTTGTTGTTGTTTTATTTTTTACTAAATGTTGCTTATAACAGTCCCCCATTTTTTGTTTTTTTTTTTTCGTTTTCATTTTTGGCATAATAAACATGAGTATATTTGATGGCTGTGAGTGTATGTGCAAATATTGTTCCCCAAGCAGTGGCAGTGGTAGTAGTAGTAGTAGTAGTAGTAATTGTGTTGATGTTTAAATTTTACATGTGTTGCCATAGATTTTTATGATGAAATCATTCTTAGAAATTTCTTTGAAACCAAAAAAAAACCCAATTTTGTTTTTTGTTGATAGATTTTCAATGTTCATAAAAACATATGAAACATTTAAGATTAAGAACTGTATAATACAGTGTAGCTTTTTCTTAAAATGGAAAAATTACTATTTCTTGTGATAAAACCTGGTTCAAGATCTGGCTTCAATGTTTCGAAGAAAAAAATACGAAAAATTTCTTTTTGCGACCTGCGCTCAGCAGTCTTCTGATAGAAGCTATGAAAGTCAAATAAAATTGCCATGAAAAGTTTCTCAAAAATCTCTTGATCTGAGTCAATTTTAAACTGCATGGGTGCTGTGTGCAGCTAGCTTGTAATCCTAACTAAAAGGTTGTAATGGCCAATTAAATTAAGTAAATAAATAAATAAATAAAATTGCCATGAATAGTTTCTCAAAAAAACTGTCTTCCGGAGTCGACACTAAACAGTAAGGCCCACCACTCGTGGATAAAATTAGCACATATAACACAGATCGTGATCGAAGCGTTACAATGACCAAGTAAGTAATAATCTTGAGTACAAATTAAGCGATAACTTTTAAGGTTGTTAGTCTCACCCTTTTTGGCAATGAGTCTACATTAGCAATCTTCCAGTTAATTGGAGAAATACCCGCATGATATGACGCACTGAAAAGGTAACCTAATGGACGAGCAAGCATCAAAGAGCACTGCTTTAGAACCAGTGCTGGAATACCATTCGATCAGAAAGCTTGTTTTTGTTAAAATCCATAAGAACCCTTTGAACTGTGAGAGATCGAAAGAGTACGTATGCTAAGCATAGTTACAGATACTCTTTTAAGTTTAAGCAGAGGTTCATTCCCTTGAAGGCTAAATTTGCTATTTTTTCTGATGTTAAGTACTTTTTAAGAGCTTGTTTTCTATAATAAAAATCCTTTTTATTCAAAGCATTCATTATTACTTTTGATTTCTTGGTAATATTCAATATCTCTTCAATATTTCCCCCCTAATTTTGGGTTACTTATGTGCTCTTTGAGAATGCTTCTTAGTAATCTTGTTTAGAAAGATTATTTTTGGTCTTGCAGATGATCGTGGCTTGTTTCCAATATTATCGATGTTCTCATAGTTTATAACCACTGTTTTGAGCTCCTCGTAGTGTAATAGGTTGTGTGTTGGCTTATTATGAATTTATAAACTGGTGCCCTATTAGTCTAGTGGGCAGTATTCTAGAGTAAAGGGTAGAGCGTTCGATTCCCACCAGAGGGCTGAGCATAGGGAGGAAGTTACTTAGCTCGTATAAAATTAAATAGAATTTGTAATTGTATTCTAATTAAATACTTGAAAAATTTACTTTTTCAAAACCAGTTTTGAAGGGAACCTTTTTAAGAATATATTTTAAAATATTTTTAGTTACAGATCTATTTCTATCGATTATCGATCTATTATGTTCACAAAAAAAAATATATTTCCTGGTGCTAAAAAAAACTTCATATGTTACTAAGAGGAACAAAAAAAAATTTGCAAAATATATTTAAAATTCCCCAAAAAAAAAAAAATTCATAATTAAAGCCACTCAAAATTAAAATTTAAATAAAAAAGGAAAAATCGATTAATTTGTTGGCCAACAATATAAATGGCGAAAAATTAGCCAAAGATTAAAAATTAATTAATAACTATTATAAGCGAAACAAAATCAAACAAAACAAAAAATTGGCAAAAAAAATTAACACAAAAAAAGAATTCCAGCGTTATGAACAAAAGAGTGCAAAAAAACAAATTCACACCATCAATATCAAATGGAAACAAAATTCAATCTTGTGTGGCTTGGCTACAATGAAAAAAAATTTAAATAAAAGCAATAAATGAATATTAAGATGATGTTATAATTTTTTTATTTTGTTTTTTATTTTATATTTTTTTTTGTTTTTTTTGTTAAATAATCAACATATGTGATCAATAAAGAGTTTTTAGCGCACCAAATTGCCAAAAAAATAAAATACTGAACGAGGGTTGTCTCCATAATATTGGCATTTACTTGACTACAATTTTTTTGTTATCAATTTAATTTGCTTTGATTTTAAAGGGAATACAATCAAGTACTTTTCAGAAAATTTTTTTTTAATATGCCATCACTTGTAATGGAAAAAGTACTACGTTTAAACCCAACGTAAATGTATTATTTTGATTGGTAATTTATATCGGTTTACAATTACTATCAAACTTTAATTGTTTTGCCTTAAGAAATTGTTTGTTGTAAGAGAAGAAGTACCTTTTGTAATCGCCACAAAAAAGTACCACCAAATTAGTACTTTATCTCTTAGTTAGAAACTTTTTACTATTCGCATTTTTTTAACTTTGGAACTGTCGGAATTCTCAATGCTATTCGGAACATCTATGCCGGATATTTAGGTCTGGTAAAAAGGTGCGGTCAAATCAAAAGACTCCGGTCAAATTTGCACCGATGGCTGCATGCTGAATAGTCTATAAGGTCTATAAGGCTGTCGAATCAATAGTAGCGTCTTTCAGGCGGCAGTATTGCCAATACAGGCTGTGATAAAAATTATTGGGGACGCGAATATTCCCAAGCGAGTTACATACATACATAATTGGTCATTACAACCCTTCAGTCAGGATTACGACCTAGTTTCTCACACCACTCATGTTGTGTGTGTTAATTCTATACATGAGTGGTGGGACCTACAGTTTAAAGTCGACTCCGAAGGACAGATTTTTGAGAAACTTTTCATGGCAATTTTATTTACCTCCAGAGTTTTTGCCAGAAATCTGCTGAGAGAAAGTCGCCGAAGAAATTACTTTTTGTATTTTGTCTTGATGTCTGGCGTGGGCCTGAACCCTGGCTTTACGTCTAATAAGCCAACACACTACCTACTAGACTACGGCGACTTCCCAAGCGAGATATTGTCATATATTCCGATAGTTAAGCGGCTATCAGAATGTGAATTCCAATGTGCTGAACAAAATTATAAGGCGCTATACAGCTGTCGCAGATATCCCAATAAGATAACAGAATGATGTGAGGTCAACAACATAAGCATACCAGGACACGGTGACATTAAAGGTACCTGCAGAACGAATGAACTAGCCAGACGTGGCACAACCATCGAACTCTCCAATGAATTCTAGACTTTTGGAATTCCTTTAGAAACCTGGAAACTTATAAATGACCATGAGATAGTCAATACCATCAACAAGAGGACACGGACTGGGCAAAGATGCATAGCACTCTGCATACAATTCTCCAAAAAACTCAAGTTGTTGGGGTCATTAAAGGGGAATTGCATTCTAAGCACGCAGGCGATGCAAATTGGTTTAGGACATCTTGCAAATGAATTCTGTAGAAGCTGAGTATACGAGAAAGAAGAGGTGCCTGTTCTTCGCCTATTGGGTGCACGTCCGGCACTATATCGATTGAGAAACTGGCAACAAAGTGCCATTACATGGATGATAGGGGCGTTAGCAGTTTGAGTCATTTTATTAGAAGCTGTGAGTGGTTTAAGGGAAACTGTGGCATCTCAATCGGCCAAAGTGGCCTAAATGTGTGCATTCAAATTCTTTAGATAGACAACCATATCTACCTACCTAACTACCATGACCATGGATAGATCGATCGATCGATTTATTTCTTTAAAAATATCGAAAATTTTTACTCAACCAAAAAGTACCTTTTTTATATTTTGAGTACTTTTTAGGTACTTTTTTTACTTAAGAATCGTTTTGCAAATCTTGAACTAAAAAACAAAATTAAAAATTCTTTTTGATTTTTCTATAAAAATTTGTAAATTTTCTGAAATAAAATTGAAACAAATTTTATTGGAAATTTTTGCAACTACCCTCGTATTTATGAAATATGTATATTAAATTCATATGTATATTGATTAGCATGTAGTATAATATAAGCAATTCATTTACATGTTACATAATAATTTTTCGATTTTTATTAAAAAAAAAAATCTTTTTCCACCAGTTTTTTGCAAATCAAAGCCAAACACCGGACTGGTCTAGTCATCAATACATGCGAGTGACTAACCAAACGAACGACTGTTAGATTTTGGCCAATTAATGTTTGTGTGTAACAGTATGACGTTGCGTCTCAACGTCTAACACGTCAATCAGGGCAACTGTTTACCACCATGTTAATCAATTGGCCGTGAATTTTTATATGTATGTATGTCTATATATGTACATATGTGTGTGTAACTGTATCTGTCTCTTATGTAAGTATGTGTGCAAAATTTTTTTTTGTCTGTTGATTTCATGCGATTTTTGGTTTTTTTCTGCTGTTTTGTGGTCTTTTGTTAGAGATTTTTAGCGGTTTGCCGTTTTTGTATGTGGAGTTGGTATAGATTTTCCTTTCCTTAAAGCCATTTAAAGGTTTTTAAATTTTGTTGTAAAACTTTTGCATTTTTTGCGGATTCATATCAAAGAAAACATTTTGAAATGTTTCAGTCGCTTCTGAAATTGTACGACCATTAGTGATGGATGAGGCGTCATATGGGGAAGTCAAATATGTTTGATGGACAAACTATTACAATGAAAAAATGATGTTAAATCTCCTTACTTTGAGCCATTCTTTCAGGTTTGAGAACAAGATATAATGATGTTGGGCTAAGTCCACAGTGCACAGTCCAGTTGTGCACAACTTCACAAATTGACAGAATATTTGCCAAAGTGGATTATATCACTTAGTACAGCCCAAAAACCACACACAATGATGTTTTACTTACTTAACTGGTCATTACAACGCTTTAGTCAGGATTACAAACTAGCTTCTCATAGCACCCCTGTGCTACGCTCTCAGTTTAAAATTGACTAAGAACGTCAGATTTCTTGAGAAACTTATTATGGCAATTGTTATTTACTTTCAAAGTTTCTGTCAGATGACTGCTGAGAGGAAGTCGCCACAGAAATATTTTGTTCATAGTTTAGTTTCTGCTGATGTCTGAGCTGGGGGTTTGACCACGGCTTTGCGTCTAATAAACCCACACACTATCTAAAGGGTCCGCCAAATAACTTTTTTTTTTTGAAAATGCTTTAAAAAAAAATTACTGAAGATTTTCTAAAATTTCTTTTTTTATTTGAAAGTACAATCCTTCCGGTTAATAATGGAAAATAATTTCATTCAAATGGCTGCCTCGGCTGGCCATGCAGTAGCCTACACGATCGGTCCAGATTTTAAGCACATTATCGATTGTGTGCAGATGTATTTCACTAATGGCTTCACGAATATTGTCCTTTAAAGCGTCAATTGTCTCTGGCTTGTAGGCGTAACACTTATCTTTGACGGCACCCCACAGATAATAGTCAAACGGTGTCAAACCGCAGCTCCGAGGTGGCCAAACGACATCAACTCTGCGGCTGATAATGCGATCTTCAAAAACAGGGCGCAAAACATTGAGTGTAGCTTCGGCTGTGTGGCAGGTAGCGCCGTCCTGTTGAAACCAAATGTTGCCAATATCCTCCTCTTCAATTTTTGTTACCAAAAATTCGTTCAACATGGCCCGATAACGATCGCCATTGACTGTAACGGCCACTCCTTGCTCATTTTCGAAGAAAAATTATGCCTCTGGACCAAAATCCGTACCAAACAGTGTCTCGTTTTGGGTGCGTCGGCTTTTCAATGTATGCGTGCGGGTTTTCTGTGCCCCAAATGCGACAATTTTGCTTGTTTACATACCCGCCAAGATGAAAATGAGCTTCATCTCAAAAGATGATTTTTTTGCCAAAATCGGCATTTTCTGGTGTAGGCTACTGCATGGCCAGTCGAGGCAGCTATTTGAATGAAATTGCTTTCCATTATTAACCGGAAGGATTGTACTTTCAAATAAAAAAAGAAATTTGAGAAAATATTCAGTAGTTTTTTTTTAAAGCATTTTCAAAAAAAAAGTTATTTGGCGGACCCTTTACTAGACTACGACGACTTCTAATAGGCTTTCTTAATTTTTCAAAGGCATAGTTTTACTAGGAAGCGGTAAGGCTGTAGAGACTCCTTATGACGTTATCCATACTGAAGTCACATTTGTAAGACTGGAAAAACAATTTCGTGTTAGACCACAATAGCACTTAGCATTAACGATTAGAAGGAGGAAACTATTCAAATGGAAAAATATTAGACTCTGGATAAGTTGTCCTCATGGAAAATAAAGGTAGAATATCTAGGGATAATCTTTGAGAGTGTACTGATTTGGATGGCTTATATAAAGAGCACTTGAAGACTAATAAGAATTATATGCACTTGCCCCTTGAGGCGATTATGTCTACCACGGCCACCATAGGAAATCAGACTGTGATACCTCAACTTGAGAACCAAAAGTGCTTGACTACTACACCAACTCACATAGGCAGTTGTTTTTAGGCAGCCCGACAGATGGCAACTCTATCATTGTAGGAGCTTATATACTTGCTACATTAATCTTCTTTTGAACTAGAACAACTGAGTTTATAAAACAGTTAGTCTTTAGCAACGGCAGATGGCAACCCTATCATTCTAGAAACTGCTATACTTGTTATATTAAACCTCTGTTGAACTAGAAGAACTGGATTAATAAAGCTGATAGAAAAACAAGTAGAAAGAGAAGAAAAGAAAGGAGAAAAGAAGCTTTTTGACAGTCCTATGCTATTTAAAAAGATATACCCTAGGGTAGCTTTACAGCGAGTTTGGCTTTGTTTTTTGCACTTATTTGCTCTCTTTTGTTTGTGGTCATCGTTTCTAACCGACATTTGCTTGGAGTATTTGACTAAAAGCGGTAAAAGATACATACAGCAAGCAGACTAGCCAACCAGTCAACCAGCCAGCCAGTCAGCCAGTCAGCCAGCCAGCCATCCATTTATAATGATGTGCTATTTTGAATTCAATTTTTGGTTGTTGTTGTTGCTGGTTTTTTTTTTTAAATTCGTGTTTTCTTTAAAGTTTTTGTTTTATAATGATGACCTTGATTTTGTTGAAAACGAGTGTATTTTTTTAAGTTTTTTTTTATTGTTTTTTTCTGTATTTTTTGTTGTGCACAAAAACAAAAAAAAAGCTTTACTAACTAACTTAGTTACTAATATTAATAAAAAAAATATATCGGTTGTCGTAACTTGTCTTGTTTTATTTTTGCTTTTGTTGTTGTTGTATCACCTTTGCATTATAAAGCGAAATTCTCTCATAATTTTGTATTTCTTAAGTTATGGCATTAAAAAGCTTCTCATTTTATTGTGTTTGTATGTATGTTTGATTGCGAATGCAGGAAGTGAATTATAAATTTTGCGACTTTTGCAATTTCCTCTACCGAAAATACGAATCAAAATGAAAATGACAAAACAAAACAAAAATTGCAATTTTTTTTTCTTCTTCTTTTTAAATTTAATGCGGCGTTGATTTGTTAAAATTAGTTCTGGTTATGAACTTCAAAGCGAACACAGAGAGGCAAACATGGAAAAAAATTATGATTTATTATGATGACCTGACCTTGCCAATGCAATTTCAAAAAGCCATTAAATTTTTATGACCTTTTCAGACTCTGTCGTCATGAGAATGTTTATTTTGTTTTGTTTTATTATTTGCAAAATTGAAGCAATATATGTAAATTGCCACGCCTACAAAACTTAAACTTTTTTAAAGAGGCCTATTAGGAACACATTTTCAGAGGAAATATTATTCATTGAGCAACTTCTAGCCCTTATGTCTTGCTTTACTCATTAAAGAGCTAAGTCCAAAAAAGGAATATAAAATAAAACATTTCTTCGTAGACCATCTCTTAGAAGTCTTTTGGCAAAAACTCCGAGAGTAAAATAAAAATGCAATGAAAATATTCTCAAGAATATCTGTAGTTCGGAGTCAACATTAAACAGTAGGTCCTGTCACTCATGAAAAGAGTTAACACGCCCAACGTGGGTGGAGTGAAAAGCTAGGTTGTAATTCTGACTAAAAGAGTTTCACACGAAACCATCTTGTGTTTAATATGTAGCGTTTTTGTCATCTGTAGGCCCAATGTCTATGTAACTATCTGTTCAGAGTGAGGTTTACTGTAGACATTGAATATATCGCACTTGAATCGTGTAAAGCAATCACAAGTGGTGTTGTCGAGCCGGAACGCTACGGAACGTCGTTCCGGTACTTCCTTTTTGGACAGGAACGCGTTCCGGAACTGAAGATGATTTCTGATAACGAGAATTGGCTGACGTTTTGAAAAAAAAAATTAAAAAGAATTGCTGATTTTTTTTTCTAATTTTTAACGAATTTTTATATGTATTTTTATAAACAAGGGTTTGAACCGAACCCGAACCGGAACAAAAACCGGGACGAACCGGCTTGTTTTTCCGAACCGTGAAAAAAAGATTAGCACAACACCGCTGGTTTCACCATATATTAGACAAATTGTTTTCATTTGTATTCACAGCAAATCACTTAGCATATTACTTAAAAGGCATAAAACCACGATGATTTTTTCATGGTTTTAGTTACTTTAGAGCCTTAGAATTAAGGTAGAAATCTTCCTTTCCCACAAACGATTCAAAAAGAAGGAGAAAAAATGCAAAACAGTACAACGCGTCCAGGTGTGTGCAACTTGAAGGCGTTTATATCGAAAACCTTCTTCTCTTTCTTCAACTTGGTGGCCACGATATAACAAAAGCTATTTGATCGGCTTCGTTGAAATTTTAGGAGAATATTTATAAAACGAGTAGTTTTAGTAGTAGAACTACAATATATTTGATTCCTCAATAATTAATACATACATATGTACATACATAATTGGTCATTGCAACCGTTTAATCAGGATTACAAAATTTTTGAGAAATTTTGAGAAATTTTTCATGGCAATTTTTATTTACTCTCAGAGTAAATGCCATAAATCTGCTGAGAAGAATTCAACGTAGAAATATTGTCTCATATTGCGGTTTGTTAAAGATGTCTAACATGGGGTTTGAACCGTGGCCTCACGTCTAATAAGCCAACACACTACCTACTGGACGACGGCGACCGTCAATAATTATGAATTTTATTACAAAATTAAGGTAGAAAAAATAGGCGAAAACTGGAAGAAAAAGATATTCAAACCGCCGCCATTTTGTAATTTTTTTAAGTACATGTGTACATACATAATTGGCCATTTCAACCCTTCAGTCTGGATTACGGCCTAGCTTCTCACACCACTTATGTTGTGTGTGTAAATTTTATACATGAGTGGTGGGACCTACAGTTTAAAGTCGACTTCGAACGACAGATTTTTGAGAGACTTTTCATGGCAAATGTTGACAAGTACACGTCCTCTAACCATAGCTACCAGATAAATGAGGCAGGAAAGCGTCTAATATTTGAGAAAAAATCGTCAAATACGTTTATTAAAATCGTCAAAAAAACCTCAGAAAAAATATATAAATTAAAAGTTTTTAAAAACCAAAATTATTTTTATTGTAGTAAAATATGTAAAGTCAATATACATATGTACATATCTGAGTTCAAAAATAAAACATTTAAAAAAAATTTTTTAGAAATTAAAATCTGGCGTCTGTCAGCTTCATTTACTAATTTTTTTCCAAAAACGGAAAAATTTTATATCATTTTCAAGAAAAAACAACTCTTATGTATGGGTCGGTGCCTCAACGTCTATTTTGAGGTTTCTCGATCGTATATAGGAGAGGCCGTAGTAGCTCGTTAATGACGGTAGTGTAACCAACTCCATTGAATCATTGCAGCATCGTTGCAATGTAGTTTGCGTTTCACTGTTCTATCGCTTCGACAAAAGGATTTTGCTTGAACGAAGTAAGGCGACTTTTCCTGAAAATCATATATTCCTACGTAACGTTCGTCTTTGTCGGCCACCACTTCCGCATGTGGTCGATTGGCCAGTGGATCGCACACTGCATTACATTAAAAAAATTTAATTTCCAAAAATCGTCAAAATAAGGGCATAAATCGTCAAATCGTCAAAATGATATTTTTGGAGCTCAAAATCGTCAAAATGACGATAAATCGCCAAATCTGGCAGCTATGCCTCTAACCTTCATGGCAATTTTATATATTTACTCTCAGAGTTTTTGTCAGAAATCCGCTGAGAGGAAGTCATCGAAGAAATATTTTCTCATATTTCGTTTTGATGTCTGACCTGGGGTTTGAACCTCAGCCTCATGTCTAATAAGAATTTTATTAAAAAATTGAGGTAGAAAAAATAGACGAAAATTGGAAGAAAAAGATACTCAAAACGCCACCATTTTGTAATATTTTTTACCTTTTTTAAATATCCTAGTTCAGGCTATGTATAGCCACTAACATGTTTTGCCACTAACTTTGCTTTGAGATACTTCTAACTCCTTAAATCATAGTCGCCAGATTTTGACATGGCCCTCTTCAGGCTGCCGTACCACCGATGGACTTCATTACAATTGAAAACCTAAATATTTTATGTACTCTTTAACATATAAAAAGATTGATTTGTTTAAATAAATTTATCAAGAAAAAAAGTTTATAAAAGACCCATAGGAAGAATACTAACCCCTCAAGACGTTTTACGTATCAGAACACTGACTTCACGAAAAATCTAGGCGGGATTGTCAACACTTGCTTTCAATATATAGGCACCCACAATGATACTGTTTACTTGATCTAAAATACGATTTAATGATGGCATGTGTTTATTCTCATGATCAAATTTATGACTCTAAAGTATTGTCGATGTGAAGTAAATATTTTAATATTTTTATTCTCAAAAATTGCTGTGCAATTAATTTGTTATTTAATTTCGATTCTAAAAAATGAGAAAATTGGGTCAAAAATTGTATGTATTTAAACAGTGGCACAAATATCAATATTGATCTATGGCTGGCTGACACGAGAGAGAGAGAAAATTTAAAAAACACCTTAAAATTAAAACAAATAAAACAGAATTTAAATATAAATAAATAATTAAATAAAATAACAAAATAGTTCTTACGTTTCCCTCATTGTCTTCGTCTTTCTCGTTCTAAAATAGGGCTGGCAAAGGAAAACGTATCGAATCAATAAATAAAACAGCAGCTGAAATAATTTTAACCATAAATTTTTGTAAACAAATGAAATGAAATGAAATTTTTTAATTTAAAATTTTACGTATATCGTATAGAATACAACAAAAAAAATTCGAAATATTTTTAGCTGTGAGAGAAAGAATGAAAGAAATTTACTCTTCAACATCAACATGTGAACACAACAACAAATTAAATACTAAATTATTAAATAAAAATATTTTCATATTATTGTTGTTGTTGTAAAAAAAACTTATAAATAAACAAACAGCAGTCAGTGTAAACAGACAAAACGTTCATACGTTGTAGAAACACTTTCGTTTTCTATTTGAAATTCGCTTTTCGCTTTTGTTTTCTGTTTTTTTTATTTTATTGTTGTTGTTGTTGTTTTAAGATGACTAATGGAAAATAATTTGCAACTGTTAGTGGCTGAACTAATAGGTTTAGTTCGTTGTTCCACTGTAAAGCATTGCTATAAAGCGACTAATTGTCACTCAGTGTTTAAGGCAATTCTTAATCGAAGGATTTTATTACAGAGGGCAGCGGACTATGGTGTTTCCTTTACACATTTTAGAACTTTTGTAAAAAACAAGTTTTTTTTTTTTAATTTTTTTTCCAGGACTGAAAAGTTAAAAAAAAAAACTGGCAACGCTGGTTACGGTTGTCAAAATTTATTAAAAATTGTTCTTCTTATTCTGTTGATAAAATATTGTGATGCGTTTATGTAGCGGTATGCTGCGTTTCGATATGCTCTCAGCAGATTTCTGGCAAAAACTCTGAGAGTAAATAAAATTGTCTTGAAAAAGTTTCTCTAAACAAAAACTGTCGTTCGGAGTCGACTGTAAACTGTATGTATAAAATAAAACACACTACATAAATAGTGTATGAAGTCGCCGTGGTCTAGTAGGTAGTGTGTTGGCTTATTAGACGAAAAGCCAGGGTTCGAGCACCAGGCCAGAAATCAAAATAAAATACAAAAAGTATTTCTTCAGCAACTTCCTCTCAGCCGATTTCTGGCAAAAACTCTGAGAGTAAATAAAAAATTGCCATGAAAAGTTTCTCAAAAATCTGTCGTTCGGAGTCGACTTTAAACTGTAGGTCCCACCACTCATGTATAATAATTAACACACACAACATAAGTGGTGTGAGAAACTAGGACTAGGACCCTTGTACAAGGGTCAATTCGACCGCTGGGTACTGTACTTGTCGTAATTGACAAGTACATGTCCTCTAACCTAACCTAACCTAGAATACGCAATCATTCTACAAACTGTTCTACGAAAGTTAACGTGGGAAACGTATAATAATCGTGTTGGAAATTCCGCTGGTTTGAGTCTAGGGTCAGCTTCAAGCAACGTAACAAACTGTTCGTGAAAATTCTAACGATTACTTGCTTAGCACACCCAGAAGATTACTTCCTCTTCAGTTTTTACACACTCTGGCAGATATCCTTTCTTCTTAGAAATTTTGATGGTAACGCCCTCTCCTTAAGTTTATCGAGCAAACTTTCTACTTTCCAGAAATTTATTACTAAGGGCAAGAATAGTTTGTCTTAAGGGTCGGTTAGGTTGGTTAGAGGACGTGTACTTATGAATTAAGAGTTGGTTGCAAGAATCAAAAATTATTCCCCTCCTCGGCTTTCTCCCAGCAATCTTCTGGCAAGAACTCTGAGAGTAAATAAAATTGTTATGAAAAGTTTCTCAAAAATCTGTCGTTCGAACTCAACTTTAAACTGTAGTTCTCGGTGCTCATGGATAAAATTAACCCACACAACGTGGATGGTGTGAGAATTCTTGGTTGTAATCCTGTCTAAAGAGTTGTAGTAACCAATTAAGTAAATAAGTAAACATGTAAACTAAACTTCAAAGCATTGGAGAGGGGTAAAGTATAATATTTCGACACTGATTATTATATCATGCGCTTTTCATTACATCAACAATCTGTGTAAATAAATGTATGAAAAATTAATTAAGCCAACATAACTTTTATCAGCTTAAATTGGTTTCTGAATTGATGGGCACTTTTTTCTTTTAATTGTAAAACTGTGTCGCTTGGTACTTATCATTTTAAGTCTACGTTATATTGCAATTACTTTGATTGTTTAGATTTCATGTTTAATTATTTCCATTTGGTTGTTAGTTTGTCAAACAAAATATGAAAAATTATTTCTTATCGCGTTATTTTTGTGAACTCGAACTCACCCTGGAACAAATAAAATGTTTGGCGTCCACAAAGAGGCTGTCAAGTGATGTTTAAAAATTCTTAAAATGTAAATTTAAAACCTTTTCTTATTATCGATCATATCTACAGTCTAAAAGCTTTATTTTATTTTTTATTTTTACAACCAAAGTGAAAGAAGAATTCTTTTTCTTGTGATGCATACGAACGCACATACTATGTGCTGATATTATCTTAAATTAACAAAAATTGGCAACTTTCTTGCCATCAAAAATAGGTATTTCTCAATGAGTATTTAAATTTTCTAATAAAAAAAGATTCACACGAGAGCTCTGTTGTCTGCTACATTTTCAAGTTCTTATCATTTTGATTGTAAGTCTCAAATTTTTTTAATTAAGCTTTGCATTTAATAGTCATTTAAAGTTTAAATTGTTGTGCCAAATAATAAAGAATTTCAAATAAAAAATATTCAAATAAAAAGTGTCTTATCAAGATCTTGTTATTTTTACTCAACGAAATTTTATTTGATTTTTCAACACCTCGTAGCGATTTAATGAAAATTCTATGCCAGAAACTTAATGGAATACAAAATTATGGAAACAAAGGATTAAATTTGTAGATATGTACAATAAACAGAGAGATTGTAGGGCAATAGAAAATTATTATCATTACAGAGGGCAAAACAACGTAGCTATTTTCAAAACCAATGATGTTAACAGGCCTCTTAGCAAAAGTAAACCTCAATCGGTCGTCTTATCTAGGAAAATTCTTGCAAGAAACTTCTCCCTACCTACGTACATAATTGGTATTACAACCTTTCACTCAGGTTTATGACCTAGTTTCTCACTTCACCCATGTTGTGAGTGTTAATTTTACCCATGAGTGGCGGGGACCTACAGATAAAAGTCGTCTCATTCGAAGATCTGCAAAATACAAAATAGTTGCAACGAAAGAGATCAGCAGACTCATCTTCCTCTACATTTTTTACAACTGCTACAGAAGTAATAATACTGAGGGTTTATCCACTTACCATGAGTTTTTTTTTTTTTTTGTGTAATGAGCAGTAATCAGAGAGATAAGGATTAAAGTGAAATGTTTCTACAACATATTTTGAATAATTTGTTATTCTTTAACCAAGGGACAGACTCTTCTACATGTCTTTATGGCAGCATGACCATGCGTACATTCAGATGTATATGACTATAATCAGTAGTTCTGTGGACATTTGGCATGTCTAGATATTGTGGGCGCACATATTGTATTCGTTCTTCAAATTTTTTTTATTATACCTCTGAGGCATGTAGCTATTACATCCGTTATATTCGGTTTTAATTTTTTTTCTGGATTTCGTGTTTTAATTCAATTTTACTATCATGTTTTTCAGCTAATAACGTAATTATATACTCTGACAGGTTCTGGGCAGATGGCCACCCTGCCTTTGCTTATAAACAACGCTTGTGTGTCTCAATTGTATCAATGAGGGGCGAGACTTACACAGTTTAAAGTCAATTCCGAAGGTTGAATTTTTGAGGAACTATTCATGACAATTTAATTCGCTCTCAGAGTTTTTGCCTGAAGGAAACAGTACCTCTGCTACACTTCCAGTACTTTTTTATTATTACATATTTTATGGCTTCCGCTTTGCAGCTATTAATAGGTTAGCAACATGTTCAACATAATGCTAAAGGTACAATTAGTCTTTAGCCCCGGTTAGCCCCACGTGCATACAAAGTACGTTCGTTTTTAGAATATGAACCGAACCGTAATATAATTTCGGTAATTATTTAACTTGATCTACATATACTAAAATGAACGTACATTCCGTTAGGTTTCTTAACATTTGACTAAATAAGGCCTTTACGTTTTGAATAAACTGTTTTTGTGTTGTATGTACATAAGAAACTTATATAAGTCGCTAGTTTTTCTACTTCATTCCGTACGTGTATTAAGTATAAATAAATATTTTTTTATAAAAGTACCATTTGATGCAGAAATGTACTATTTCAGTTATACATACTTCAGTACCCTTTAAAAATTTCTATTTTGCAACGGTGCTAATAAATATAAATTTATATTTTATTGCTGGTCAACAAATATAAATTTACACAGGCATAAAAAGAAAAATTATAATAATAAAAAAAGAAAATTTTAAATAAATTAAATAAATGAAATAATAACAAAAGTACAAAAAAAATTGTTTAAAAAAAATATTTAAAATATTAAAAAATATTTAAAAATAAAGACAACCAATCTTAAAAAAATTTGAAGAAAACATTTGAACACAAATTTGATCAATGAAAATCTTTTACTCAGTCTTTTTGATTGAACTCATGCGAAATTTCCTTCTTAAACTCTTTAACTAGCATGTATGCAATCAAATAACCTTGAAATCACAATAACATTACTAACATAACATCATAACAACATCATAATAACATCATAATAACATTACAGAAAAGTATACACAGTAAACAGTAGTGTTGGTGTTTTTCTTACCAGAAGAAACACAACACTGTCTGTCTTTGTCTTTCTTGCAAACCACGATGGTACACACCATTTGTTTTGCAAGCATAGTAACAAATTAATGTTATTGTGTTTGGTTTACAAATACTTTTACAACTCACCTCTTAAAAACTGCTCACCCACTCAACCCTCACCATTCTCTTCTTTGAAACGATGCAAATTATTTCCAATACACCACCATTTGAATATAAAGCATATACATCATGCGTGTGCATTAATCTACGCACAACAACAAAAAAAACACTTTTTCACATTCAAGGCCATGTGCTAACAACACAAAATTACTCTGCTTTTGTACTCCAGCAAGGGAGTTTTCTAATTTTATTACATATTGAAACATTTTTTGTTGTTGCTTTGACTTTTACATATGTACATAGCCTTGCACTAACAATAACACTTTTCTTCACTTATTTTTTGCTAATTTTTTTTTAACGTATACTCTTACTATTGTACACCATTTTGAAAAATTTCCAATAATTTTTATTAAAACTACAAACGAAAAAAGAAATTTAATTGAAACCTTCGTGTTCCATACATAAACAATTACACACGTTTGTTTTTTACACAATACATATATTATTTTGTTAACACATAATTTACTTTTAATTTTTTTTCTTTTCTTTTAAACAAACTTTAATTTATTCCTAACCTTCAATTTTAGACCGAAAAAAATTTTCACTAACACCTTTTCTAAATAACACAAAAACTACAACTACCGGCTGTCGGCTTTGTAGTTCTTTTCAAAGCAATTCAATCAAATAACATATCAATCAATAACATAACGATTACAAGACAATAACAACGACAATCAGAACAAACATCATCTTTAAGTGAAATTGGGTGCATATGCTCTCTTTTACTTTTAAAAGATCAATCAAATTACCACAAAAACTTAACATTAATAACCACCAATAAAACCTATGACAATTAAAAAACAACAACAGGTTGGTTGCCTGTTACCTTTGCTCTCCATATTTAAAAAAAAAAATAAGAGGAGAGCAGAACATTTCATAAAAACTTAACGAAATGTAAACTACATTACAGCAAAGTTCAAAATGTCTTATAATTTATGAACGCATTCAAATCAATGTTATTTGTTTTTTTTTTGTGTGGTCAAACAATGTTAAGTTGATCTCTTGCATTCAACAGCTAACAGCACCCTTTCCTCTCTGTTAAATATTTTCAAAAGCATTCATAACACACAACAAACCATTTCGTATTGCGAATGAAAGCATGAATAACAAAGCGAAGGAATTTGTGTGTGCAGGAAATCGAAGTTTTGTTGTCTGCTGTTTTTTGTGCATACATACATACATTGCATTAAACTTGAAAACTGTGGGTGAAGAATATTAGGATGAATGAATGAATAACATTTGAAGGAGCATGAAAGCGAATGCATGATGCTTAATGAATGAAGGAATGAATAGTAACTAAAACTACATAATTTGGGAGTGGATTGTAAATACATATGTTGTTCTTTTCATTGTTTTTGTTTTCTTATTGATAATGACATAGTAAGGGAAAACAGAGTAATAACATGCGTGTATTTGTTATTGTTTCTTTTTGTTTTCTTTCGGTTGTTATGCATGCATGTGAAACTAAAGAAGAGAGAGGAAGAGTGTTTGTTTGATCTCATGCAATGCAGAATGCAAGAAATCTTCTTAACATTGTTTGGTGACAAACAAAAATAACATTGATTTGTTTACTCATCACATTTACATACAATAACAATAACATACAATAACAATATAGAAATTATACGGCATGCTCTAATTTGGTTAACATTTCGTTAAGTTTTTATGAAATGTTCTTTGATTTAATTGCTTTGAAAAGAACTACAAAGCCGACAGCCGGTAGTTGTAGTTTTTGTGTTATTTAGAGAAGGTGTTAGTGAAAATTTTTTCCGGAGTTAAAATTGAAGTATAAATAAATTAAAGTTTGTTTAAAAGAAAAAAAAATTAAAAGTTGTGTTAACAAAATAATATATTGTGTAAAAAACAAACGTGTGTAATTGTTTAAGTACGGAATACGAAGGTTTCAATTAAATTTCTTTTTTCGTTTGTAGTTTTAATAAAAATTATTGGAAATTTTTCAAAATGGTGTACGTTAAAGAAAAAAATTAGCAAAAAATAAGTAAAGAAAAGTGTTGTTAGTGCTAGGCTATGTATGTAAAAGTCAAAGCAACAACAAAACATGTTTCAATATGTAATAAAATTAGAAAACTCCCTTGCTGGAGTACAAAAGCAGAGTAATTTTGTGTTGTTAGCACATGGCCTTGAATGTGAAAAAGTGTTTTTTTTTTGTTGCGCGTAGATT
The DNA here is from genome assembly GCA_958299815.1 of Sarcophaga carnaria. NCBI lineage: Eukaryota > Metazoa > Arthropoda > Insecta > Diptera > Sarcophagidae > Sarcophaga > Sarcophaga carnaria. The sequence continues at coordinate 43,006,231 of OY283150.1, forward strand.
AATGCACACGCATGATGTATATGCTTTATATTCAAATGTTGGTGTATTGGAAATAAGTTGCATCGTAACAATGAAGAGAAGAGTGAGGGTTGAGTGGGTGAGCAGTTTTAAGAGGTGAGTTGTGAAAGTATTTGTAAACCAAACACAATAACATTAATTTGTTACTATGCTTGCAAAACAAATGGTGTGTACCATCGTGGTTTGCAAGAAAGACAAAGACAGACAGTGTTGTGTTTCTTCTGTTAAGAAAAACATCAACACTACTGTTTACAGTGTAAACTTTTCTGTAATGTTATTATGATGTTATTATGATGTTGTTATGATGTTATGTTAGTAATGTTATTGTGATTTCAAGGTTATTATATTGCATACATGTTAGTTAAAGCTTTTAAGAAGGAAATTTTGCATGAGTTCAATCAAAAAGACTGAGTAAAAGATTTTGATTGAACAAATGTGTGCTTAAACATTTTTTTAAATTTTTTTAAGCTTGTTGTTTTTAAGTTTTAAATATTTTTTAATATTAAATTTTATTTTATGTTTTTCTTTTTGTGTCTTGAATTTAATTTATTTTAATTTTTTTTTTCATTTTAACTTTTCTCTTTTTATGCCGTTGCATATTTAGTATTTATTAACCAGCAACAAGATAGAAATTTATATTTATCAGTGTTTGTGTGCCTCTATCTGAGGAGTAATATAATACGTTTTCTCTTCTTTCTTAATTCTCACACACACAGTACTGTGTTACAATGTAGCACAACATAAATAAGATCAAGGAAGTTAAGTTTATGAATAGTGAGGTATGGTATGGCAAAACATGACACACATACACTCAGAGATCAGCCATGAGTATTCAAAAAGATGAGTAGAATCAAATCATACTCATAATTGCATTCCTACTTAAACTGATTCATAATTTTCTTTTAATATCAAGGAACCTGGAATCTCTTATTCAAAATTTGAAGTACTCATCACACTTATATTTAACAATACGTAAGATGTTGTCGTTGTTTTCGACTCTCCTTAACTCAACACAAAATAAGTATGATTCGTTTACGAACACTAAAATACTCACTAGATTCTAGTGACTAGAACGTTGGGTGTTTGCTCTGCTGGCTGCTCTCTTCCTTTTTGCTTATGCGTAATTTTTCTATTTTTTGTAAGTTTTGTTGAGTGGTTCGAGTCGCTCGAACTTAGGAATCTAAATGAGTGGATTTTTGAATCAAACATATTTCGAGTGGTATGAGTTTGATGTAAACATTGTACTCGTACTTATTGCAACGTTTAGTAAGGAGAGAGGTATCGTAGCAGTGTTGAAAAATTCAGTACTTTAGTACTTTTCCATTTCAAAAATACCACAGTACACCTGCGACGCTTTCAGTACTCTTTTCATGTCCGATGTAATGCTGACCTAGAAACGTACGTTCGTATTGAGAAATTGAAAAGCAATGAGAATCCTTTTCTTATGCTAAAAACGACGTTTGACTAAACGGGGACTATGCGTTCTATTATTTTCCGAATCAGCTGTTTTTTGTTTTGTATATGCCGTTAGTTTTTCTGTTCCGTTTCGTACGTGTATTAAATATAAATAAATATTTTTTTACAAAAGTACCTTTTAATACGAAAAAGTACTCTATCAGTTATACTTCAGTACCATTTCAAAATTGAAATTTTGCAACACTGCTGCTGAGAGGAAGTCGCCGAAGAAATATTTTTTCATATTTCGTAGAATATAGCGCTGATCTTTGTTGATGGTTTCATGTCATGTTTAAAAAGCGTTGTCCTCTATTGTATTCGATACTAGCGTTTGTAGTCAATCGCTTTAAACACTAAGGTCGCCGTAATCTAGTAGATAGTGTGTTGGCTTATTAGGCGCATATCGTGACATATCAACGCAAATTAAAAAAATTATCGAAGCTAGTAAGCCACTACTCGTAAATGCTCTCCAAATATTTATCTTATCACGTATACATTGCCATAGAGTACTGCAAAAATCAGTCAGAATCACTTAAGTTCTATTCTGCACACTCACACAAAAAAATTCATTTAACTCAGTAACTACAAACTAAAACAAATGCACTTTACACATGTGGAACTGGATAAAGGAATGAATCTTCTTATTAAACTGTTATTAAACTGTTACTGTATTTGTTGAACTGTTATAGCACCGTGGAGAGATCTAGCTTCTCACACCTTTCAAATCAAAAAATAACGCTCCTTTAGAGAATGAAGGAACGCGCATTCATTTCTCACAAATACAATTACAAATTGCATACAGTTTGTTTTTGAAAAACCATTATTCCGTATGACAATAATTCGGTTTGCAATAAAAACAAAACCAGAAACGATTTTTAATATTTAAGAGCAGACCATCATAATAATATTTACAACAAAATATTTTCCAAAGTGTAATAAAAATCAATGACAATAACAACAACAAAAACAGCAATTGCGATAATTAAAATACAATGAAAAGTATTGCAATGAAATGAAGCATAAAACGAAGCAATAGAGCATATCAGTGCAATGGTAAGTGAAGAACAGTGGGTCAATAAAGAATAGCAAAAATCAATAACAGTTCAAAAAGACTTCAAGCTTTTTGCCTTTTTAAGTAACAGGGAATATAAAATTGAAAAACTATGTATTTTCTGTCCTCAGGTCTCTTTCTGCCTTTCATTAAATCACAGCACAAAACTCCTGTTGTTAGGATGCAGTTGTTTATTGGTAAACTCAAATGTTTTTAATACATTTTGTTTACTAAAAACAGGTACTTTTTGTGCCATAAGTTTTGCTACGCAAAACTTTATTTCATATTATCTGGCTTGCAACAGGAATGCTAAGTTCATTTTTAAAAAAATTTGATTACTTGTATGCAGTTTACGACAAAATTATACGCTATTCCGGGCAATTTTCCTTACAGATTAACACTCTGTTTCTTTTTTTTTTTGAGGCATTTATTGTGTGGTTACCATAATCCTTTTCAGTTTTGTTTCTTTCTTTTCCTTTCTTTTTTTTGGAAATTTTGCATGATTTAACCCACCGTGGCTTTTAATTCATTTCCATACGTTTTCTCTTGTTCATGCCAATTTGTTGTGGTGATTGCGTACACGCTCAGGTGTATGTGTGTGAGTATGTTTATCACATAAAAGAGTCCTTTGTGGTTTAATAACTCTTTTACGTTTTATTTATACTCTTACAGTGCAATTGGACACAGTTTTCGTATACATGCTCATGCTCGTTTTTATTCTCATACTCACACTCTCTCTCTCTCTCTCTTTATCACACTTATGAACTTTTGCAATTTCCACAGGCTGATTGCGTGCACACAAACATATGCACACGCCATAAAAATATATATGGAGTGCGTAGTGTAACTGTTTTAAATTTTAAGTGAGAATATGTGACATTTTTTGTTGTTGTTGTTTGTCACAACAGCTTTTAGTTGCCATGATGTTGGTGTTGTTGTTGTTGTTGTTGTTGTTGTTTTATTTTTACAATAAATAAATTTCACTTTTTTGTGTTCGTTTTTCTCTCTTTCTTTTGCTCACATAAAAATCCTTTCATATGTTGTATGTATTTTTTATCAAAGAGCCTATAGTTGTGGACATATGGGTGTATGTGAGAGTACATTTATTTCTCTAGTTTAAGTAAATAAACAATCAAACGACCAAGTGTTCCTTGCTGGTGGTTATTTTTAAATTTTTGTCTCTCCGGTTTTTATTTTTTGTGTGTGTGTGTAAGTGTGTTTAAAGTCTTTTGGTCATAATATTTAAATGATTGTTGTAAAGTGTCACAGCACGAATTGTTGTGCTTTTTGTTGTTCGTTCTCCATTGCCATTGCTGGGCTGGTTGTTTACGATGTTATGGTTGTTGTTTTTATTTTCCATGTCTCAAGTGTTTTTACGCCAAAGTGATGAAAAAGATCTTCTTCATGTTTTTGTTCATATTTTTGTTTTGATTTACTTGTGTTTTGTTTTTGTTGTTGTTACAGTCCAATTGTAAACAATTAATAAACCGTTACTATTGTTGCCCAGAGCTTGAAGCCAAACGCCTCATAAGCCATCATACTATCTACTTACGTGATGGAAATCCTTAAGAAATATCAGAAAAGGAGCCTCAACACTAGACGAATATCACCCGTTGAGCGTTAAATACACTTTGACTGTTATTGGGCAACGAAAGAAAAAACTATTTTACAACTCTGGCCCTCGTTTACGCTCGTTCTATTGTACCAACCAGTACACCTTTTAGAAAAACTTCAACCAAGTAGTGTTAAGAATATTTTCATTTTATATCTCCAGGTTACCCGATTGTGACTCGTCTGTCTTTTATTTTTACAAAATTTCTTTGATTGTAAATGTTTGGCCAGAATATTTCATCATTTATTTCATTTGACCATATTTTTCAATTGTTTATGTCACCATCATGTTGTAGTACATATGAGCGTATGTAGCAAATTTGTTATTCTTTCCTTTCTTTAAATGTCATCTCTCACACAGTGTGTAATTGTAATGCTGATGTGCAGGGTCTTAAAGGCTTTGGAGAAGCATTCTGCTGTTGTAGATGTCTAATTTGGCCTCCTTTAAAAAATTTGTTGTCATTTTTAATCATTTTTCTTGTTGCTACTGCTGTCTTTTACTAGACACTCCATATAATATTTAATTAAAAAGTAAATTCACTTGTTTTTGTTTGATTTTTTTGTTTTCTTTTTTTTAATGCCATTTGTCGCGTCTTTTGTATGAAAATTACAAAAACATAAAAAGAGTGGGTAGAAGGGTGAGTGAAATGAAACAGAAAAGAAACAACATTCTATTAAATTGTGTAAGAAAAACACTAATAATCTGATTTTATTTTATTTTTGACTTAAACAAACATCTTCCATATGACGTTACAATTACAATCATTCATTAGGGTGGTACATATTGTGAGAAAATTTTTTTTTTAAAGAATCCAAAATTTAATGCAGTTTGCGTAACAATATCAATATACCATCAGTGACTTTCAATTGCAATAATGGTCAGTTTTCTTGTCTATGGGTTAATTTGTTTCCTGTCCCAAGCTGAACCTTTGATTTTCCCAGTATTTTATAGGCTTTCTTATGGAAGCTTTATTGTTTCACTTCTCTATGCAGCAAGGCGCGTATGTCAGAAGAGCCTTTTGACACGTGGTTTTGTAAAAGAGGCTTTTGAGAGCACATCTGATTACGGTACCAATACAGATTACATACATACACTGAGCGCCAAAATTGAGTAAACACCACTGAAATAATTCATTTTCTTAGGATAGCGAGAAAAGTAAATGAGAATAGTCGAATAAATTTCCAAAAGTAAAAACGTTTATTTATCACTTATAAAATGTTAAAACAAAAACAACAATTTATGATAAAGGAACTTTTTTCATACTTAAGAACAAAAGTGTTGACTCACTTATGGCGCTCACTCTATGTACATAATTTGTCGTTACAAACCTTCCGTCAGGATTATGACCTAGCTTCTTACAATACTCATGTTTTGTGTGTGTTAATTTTATGTCTGACCTGGCGGATTGAACCGCGGCCTCACTTTTAATAAGACAACACACTACCTACTAGACTACGGCGACAACAATACAGATTACAAAAGTATAATATCATGGAAAGCACTGGAGCTGTTCATATTTGCTTGTGAACATTTTAATCTTCCACCAAAGAATGGATCTCATTTGTATTGGCATCCCTTTATTTTGATAAGTACATCGAGGCCTTATAGCATCGACTGCAATGATAATATCTTAATATTATCGTGTCTATTGTAGTGCTAGTGATGCACTGAAGTCGTTGTAGTTTAGTAGGTCGTTTGTTTACTTATTAGATGCGTGTTTCCGTGTTTCCACCAATTCATACAAAACGAAACATAAAAAAATACGACGACTTTTTCTCAGCAACCTTCCAACAAAAACCCTGAGAATAAATAAAATATACACGAAAAGTTTCTCAAAGGTCTACTGTTGTAGTGTAAACTTCAAAATGTACACACGCAATATGGGTGGTGTAAGAAGCTCGATTGTAATCCCAACTAAAGGGTATAAATATAGAAATTAAGTAAGTGTTGCACAGGACAACAGGATCCATTTTAATTAAATTAAAATCCAATTTAATTAATTTTAATTAATAAAATTTTAAGAAGGTCATGCGGTGCCTAAAACGGACATTATGCACTGTAATGCTCGAATAAAAAATTTGCGCACAAAATGTTGTACGACACTGGTCCATTCTAATGGCATGTGGTACTGAACGTGAAGTGGAAGTTTGTTACACTCTTTAGCGGATAAAGTATGTTGGTAATTTAATCTTTCTACCGAAGTATCAATCCTTTTTTGAAAGCTCTTTATAATGAGATACAGAAGCCGTAGTCTAGTAGGTAGTGTGTTGGCTTATTAGACGTAAAGCCAGGGTTCGAGCCCCAGGCCAGACATCAAAAATAAAGTACAAAAAGTATTTCTGCGACGACTTCCTCTCAGCAGATTTCTGGCACAAACTCTGAGAGTAAATAAAATTGCCATGAAAAGTTTCTCAAAAATCTGTCGTTCGGAGTCGACTTTAAACTGTAGGTCCCACCGCTCATGTATAAAATTAACACACACAACATAAGTGTTGTGAGAAACTAGGTTGTAATCCTGACTGCAGGGTTGTAATGACCAATTATGTATGTATGTATGTACAGAAGCGTTGTACTAGTACTTCAACAATTCTATGTTAATGTTGTCACCACATTTTTTTTCACATTCCATTTGGTTCGAGAGGTTTGAGCTGGGGTTTTGGTCCACAGCGGCTTTAATGATTCATATGTCTTCACATTTTTCCTCATAATATTGTTGTTTTCAATATTCAATACATTCATCACAGCTGCATAGTGTCCCTTAAGATATGAAAAGAGATGAAATCTTCTTGGTAGTGTTGCAATTTATAAGTTCGCATGGACCAACTACCTGTACTCCCAAGGAGATATTTTTGATTCTGTTTCCTTCATTTCTTCTAATACTTCTTTTCATCTGCCAGTTCAGCATGTTGAAATTGCAAAATTTCCCCGAAACAATTGTTTTCAATTTAACAAATCAAACCGCCCTATTGCCCTCCATTGTCCAGCCATCATTTTGACCATCCGTTGACAATAAATTCCGGCAAATAAAATTAGTTGTCCGTTTTGAAAACTGAAAAAAGGGAAAAGAAAAAAGAGGCTGAAAAAGAAATTGTAAAAACACAGTGCGCAAATATCAAATACAGAAAGTGCCCTCACATTTATTTTTCGCCTGTTTCGTACTGTGTCACTACTTTATGGTGGTACAAAATTTATAAATTCATTTCATTTAGTACTTCTTGTCTGTTAAAATAAATGTTGTTTTTTTCGTTTGCTTTACAAAAACAAAAGAAAAAATTTAATTCTTTTTTTCAGCTATTTTTGGTTGCATTTATTACGAATTTTTAGTTTCATAGTCAGTATTTTATTCATTTCGTTCCATTTGAATTGAGTCTGTTTGAGTTCTTTTTTTTTGTTTGTTTTTGTTTTTTGTTTTTTGGTGTCTGTTTTTAGTATTTTTTAACCTCCTCCTCCATATTTTGTACTCATTCTGTCAAATAATTTTATTGTCAAATTGCAGGCATTGTAGTAGTAGTAGCAGCAGCAGCTAAGAGAGTTCACTGCATATTTATTGTATTTGCATACATATGTACCGATTATAATATATATTTATAAATATATACATACAAATGTATATATTTTATATATTTATTCATTGTCCGTCCATACAAATACACATATTCGTAGTATTATTACATGAATTTTCATATTCATATGGCGATATGATAACTATTTTGTACTGCAACAATTCATTTCTATTTTTTTTTCTTTTTTTCATTTTCGTTTCATTTCGTTACGCTTTTTTTATTTTGCTTTTTAGCCAACAATAATAATTTTTTTCTCTCTGCTTTACATTTTTCATATTTATGGTGCCATCATCCTTTTGTTCTTCCATCTTATTTGCATAATTATAAAGGATTTTTGATTTGGCGGCTGCTGCTGCCACTGCCACTGACCATCGAGCCAGTTGTTCAGTTCCTACAGCCCTTGATTATTACAACCGTTTTTTATTATTTTTTCAATATTTTTTTCTGTTTTTTTTTTTGAGTTGATTTACTGTTGAAAGGTGCTAGTGATGCAGGGCAAATGTGTATCACAATATGTATGTGGTGATAATTGTTAAATAAACTTTGAAACACTTTAAGTTTTAAAGAAAAACCAAAAGACCACAGTAAATGCAATGAAAACTTTATCACTTCCGTCTCTCTTTCTCTCTTCCGATTTGTTGTACATCAACCAGCAAAAGTAATCAAAAGCATGTAGCCTGTAATAACATACATACATACATACATACATAATTGGTCATTACAACCCTTCAGTCATGATTACGGACCTAGTTTCTCACACCACTTATGTTGTGTGCGTTAATTCTATACATGACTGGTGGGACCTATAGTTTAAAGTCGACTCCGAACGACAGATTTTTGAAAAACTTTTCATGGCAATGAGAGGAAGTCGACAAAGAAATACTTTTGGTATTTTGTTGTGATGTCTGGCCTGGGGTTTGAACCCTGGTTTTACGTCTACTAAGCCAATACACTACCTACTAGACTACGGCGACTTCTGTAATAAGTTAAAAATAATTTATCATTCATATGTAGAAATATTTTTAAAGTCTTCCGAAGGATTCTACAGAAGAAAGTGATTTTTGCAGTCATAAGAAATAAAAAGTATTTTTAGTCATAGACATCGTAATCTTATTGGATGGGAGTCCCTGGTTCAAAACCCAGCTCACACTTCCAACAAAACGAAATATGAAAAACTCATTTCTTTAGACGACTTCTCTCTTAAGAGACTTCTGGCAAAAACCTTGAAAATTTCTCAACAATATGTCAGGTTAGGTTAGGTCTGAGTGGTAGCTCTGATTTCACAAAGCTCACTTGAGCACGCATAGCGGCCCGTTGTGATGCCACGGATGAACGCAGTCCCTGTACTGACCAAGTTCCACCAAAATCAGGGAAGAGGAAGAAGTTGGTCAGCGCAAGGGCTGCACATCAAAAGCACGCAACAATCTGTTATTCAGAGTCTATTTTAAACTGCAGAAATCGCCACTCATATATACAATTGACACATACAATATGGGTGGTGTGAGAAATTGGGTTGTAAACATAACTAAAAAGTTGTAAATAAGGGGTCTCAATTATTATTCAAATAATTCATCCATTAAATAAACAACAAATATCATGAAATAGTTTGATAGTGATGCAGCTGAAGAAAAAGAAAAACGGATGTGAATATCAGTAAGCAAAGTTCATCACCACTTAATCCTATGCAATAACCCAATACTATTTCACAAAAAGCATTCCTGTCATCCTAGCATGGTCTTTAGTTAATGAAACTTAAACAAAGTATAGAAAGAATAAGAAAATGGGGGATGTTGCAGATGCTAATAAAAAAATATCGTCAAATTAATTCGCACTAATTCGTTTGGCCTCAAACATATGCGTCTTTGAGGGATCAATCTTTTATAAATGTTTCCAAACTGCAATGTCTTTGATGTTTAGTTCATATGCTGTCTTACGTTACCCAAATTTACATACACTTTTTTCAATCCAGATGAATGGCTTTCTTTTCTAAAGAAATTTTTAGCACAACAGGATCAGGCATTTACACAAATTTACACATGATTGAAATTAGCGACATGGTTGTCTTTCCTCCTCATCAACATGATGTTTAAGAGGCCTCAGAAATTATAACCTTTAGACTCTTTTTCTCTTATAAAATGAGGCGCAGTGAATAATTCGACTCTCCCTTATTGCAGCTGAGAAGCACATATAGGTTGCCTTCCAAAATGTATCAATACAAAGTTTGTATGCAGTTCTGCTACGGTATATAAATTATGTGGATATGCAAAGTAACCAAACAATGCATCAACTATAAATCCGATGCCTGATTGGTTTTTGACTACGTTAAATATACTCATTGACGACGTTTTGAAATAGAATACATTGTATATATTTTGTACAGCGGCATTATGAAACACGATACTTAGTTCAAATATAAAGCAACTAACATTTTGGAAGGCAGCCATACTGCGCACGTTTAAAGACTACAAAAAGTATCAGAATTTTCTCTAAGTGAACTTTGTAATCTAGTGGGCAGTGTTCTAGGCCTTAACTGTCAGCGTCATTGGTTCGACGACCATCTGAGGCTCTGGTCTGTTAACCACACCCATCGAAACTTCACAATCTGCATATAACGGCTGTCCATCAAGACAATTTAGATTATTTTTCATGCCGGCATCCGAATCGTGTTCAGTTTGACTTGTTTGCATATCAAATTGCCATCAAATTCCTTCAACTGCCGCAATACTTCAGCAACTCTTAGTCAACTTGCCTTAAAGGCATACTAAACAAAGATTTTCTTTCAAGGTAGGGTGTCTCCATAATGGCGCTTAACTGACCACACTATACTTGCCTGTTTTTTGTTTCTTACACTCGCAAGTGTTTCTGCTCAATTTACAATTACAATGAAAAAAAAAACAAAAACAATATTTTTAGGCCTCCTACTAATTGGCATCGTTAGCACTTAGTCAAGCATAAGCAATTGGCCAAAAAGTAATTTTTTTTTTGTTTTTGTTTTTGAAATATTTTTTATAAGAAACACATGTGCGTTGTTGCACTAAACGTTTGCAGTTTCAGAAAATGTTGATTGCGTTGGTCCGTGTTGTTTTGCTTTTAAATTTTTGAAAAAAAAATTTTTTTTTTGCTTTTTAAAGTAATTAACGTTTCAAATTATTGAATTTTTAATTATTGGCAATTAGTTGTAAAATTTGTTAAAGAACAAACACACACACACACACTTACTGACATACACTTCATTAGTACAAGGCGTTTGATTTTTAAATCAAACGATTGGTGGTAAGAATTTGATAATTGGACGACAAAATGAAGTGTCAAATTTAATTGAATTAATTTATTGCTTAAAACAGAATTAATAACAATAAATAATTAAATAAGAAATAAATAAAACATAAAATTATGTGAAGCTTTGTGAAGACTAATGATTATTTATGTTGTAGAATTATTGAAGATTAATTTGATTGATAAGTGAAGCAAGATTTCGTTCATGCATATGCTCAGAGTCATTTGGAGTTTTATTAAAATTCTCATTTTATTGTATGTCCATTACTCCTGTCTGATATTTCTTCTGAGTCATCTTGTAAATTTTATGAAACCAAATTCAAAACTCGTTTGTCTCAGGGCTGCAAGTACCCCACAACAATAGCAACCAGTTCAACATCAACAACAAAAAAAATAACCAGTTCAGCATCCCATATGGCAATTCTTTTTAGCTCCAAGAGAAACTAACTGTATTCGGATTGACGGAGTCCCGAGTACGATAAACCTTAGACAACGCAAGTGGTTGGGAAATCTTCGCATTTATTTTCCTTACTCAATGGCAAATTCATATTGTCATTCGTATATACATAATTGGCCATTACAACACTTCAGTTCGGATTACGACCGACGATCACACCACCTATGTTGTGTGTGATCATTTTTAAACATGAGTGGCGGGACCTACAGTTTAAAGCTGACTTCGAAACGGCAGATTTTAGAGAAAGTTTTCATGGCAATATTATGTCTGGGGTTTGAACCGTAGTCTCATATCTAATAAGCCAATACACTAGCTCCTAGACTATGCAGGCTTCTAATTTCCATTTGTTCAAGCTTTCCTCTTGTGTAGAAACACTCTTAAGAATGATGGCTAACATACATACATACATACATAATTGGTCATTACAACCCTTCAGTCAGGATTACGACCTAGTTTCTCACACCACTTATGTTGTGTGTGTTAATTTTTATACATGAGTGGTGGGACCTACAGTTTAAAGTCGACTCCGAACGACAGATTTTTTTTGAGAAACTTTTTCATGGCAATTTTATTGTCTCTCAGAGTTTTTGCCAGAAATCCGCTGAGAGGAAGTCGTCTAAGAAATACCTTTTGTATTTTATTTTGATGTCTGGCCTGCGGCTCGAACCCTGGCTTTTCGTCTAATAAGCCAACACACTACTTACTAGACCACGGCGACTGCTATGATGAATGATGACTAAATGTGTGCCTATTCTTCCTGAGGTCTGTGCTTGTTTGATTAGCCAAGATTCGAACCACCCATGTTGTGTGTGCTAGTTTTACCCACAAGTGACGGGATTCTATAGCTTAATGCCGCCAGATTTAAGAAACTTTTCATGGCAATTTTATTTGACTCCAGATTTGGTAGCAGAACGCTACTAAGCTATATCATTATTCAACTCGTGGAATAATAGCTGAAGTCTACGCCTCTTGTCAGAACTGCATTTTAACGACCAAGAATATCGTAAACGATCTCTGGCCTAATCGACCACAAGACATACTTTCGTTGATGTCTTTCGAATGTCAATACCTTATTGGACAGACCATCTGATTTTTCGAATTCTTCGTGGGTTTCTCTACACACCAACTGCTTTTTTCTCATGATCTTGCTAATTCTTTTCCTTGCCATTTCTTTTCCTATTCAATGCCTGGCATGAATAGGGCCCATTCCCTATGCATGACAAATCTTATTTGCCAACAAAAAAAAAAAAAAAAAAAAAACAATCCTGAGGTATATTCTTTCCGTTCAACATCAGTCAGCATTACTTTTTAAATACTGCAAAACCAAACAATGCCATAAAAATTGTTTTTTTTTTATTTCCTCAATTCGTCACTGTTCTACTTTAAAAGGGTTCACAAGGAGGATGGCAAAGCAATAAAGTTTTGCAAACCAGTAAAGCCGTATGCTGTTAAATATTTTCCGTCAAATTTTCTTGAAAGGAAATTTCGAAAAGCAATTGTGTTGTGTCAAGTGGCCGAAGTAAATTTCCTTTTAACACCTGACCATAAAAATGACCATCAAAGTGTTTTACAAACAAAAAAAAAAGGCAAGAAAACCTTTAAAAGTTTTTCTTATGGCTGCTTCACACTCTCATGCTGCATACATACATGCATACATAGTACATCGTTCTAATAGTGCCAAAAGCCATAAATATTCTATATATGCACGCCATTGTAGTTGTTGTTATTGCTATTGCTATTGTTATTGCAGTTGTGTATTGACTGGAAAATATAATAAAAAATTATTTTCATTTTCATTTTATTTTCTTCATCTTATTTTTTTTTTATTTTAAAGAAAGAACAACAAAAGCTTAAGGAAAATCATATTTTCCGAAAGTGTCATGGTATAACAGCCAGAAACAACAACTTAAAGACTTTGTCAAGTGTTTTGCTAGTGGTAAGTGTATGTGTGTAGGTATATAGTATACGTGTGTGTGTGCTTACAAGATATTGCCTGGAGTTTAAGGAAACTTAAATAGAATTTAAACTGACAAATATTTTTCGAACAAAAAAAAAAGCAAGGATATCTGAAAGGTATTAAACCAAGTTTCTTGTGTCTTAACAAATACTCACACATAATACGGGCCATGTTTACTTAGTACGAGACATAGAAAATATTTCAGAAGTTTTTCTTTTAATAAATTGTTGACAACAATGAAGCACTATGGTACCCAGGCAGATTTGCAAACATGTGACATGAAACTCGGCACAACGTACATACATATGTCAGACTCCATAAACGCCTTTCAGATGGAACTCAGCACAGCGTAAGACCAGCTCCGTGAACGGAAAAAAACAGACACCATGACCTGACTTGAGGATGCTACGTTTCTTCCTATACAGTTCACAGATATTTCTTTTACATTTGAGTCAGTTGTGAAGTATTGGAACCATATGTCACCCATAGTCGCAATTGACTTAACCATGGTTCGGTCGGCGTAGTCTAGTAGGCAGTGTGTTGGTTTATTAGACATCAGGCCTCGATTCAAATCCCAGGTCAGACATCTCCACCAAAAACTTCTCAGCAGATTTCTGGCATAAACTCTGGGCGTAAATAAAATTTCCATGAAAAAGATTCTCAAAAATCTGTCGCTCTTGTATAAAATTAACACACACACAACATAAGTGATGTGAAAAGCTAGGTCGTAATCCTGACTGAAGGGTTCTAGTGACCTATTATGTATGTACATATGACAATAACTGCGCGCTTATACGAACGGAAATGCAGGGGAAACTACGCATGATTGAATTTGCCGGCTGGCAATGAGAATAAATGCGGAGTTGGTTGCTAACACGTGTGCTGTCCGATGATTATCGTAGTCTAGGCTCTGACAATTCGAAAACAGTTTGTTTCTCTCGAGGTAGAAAAGTATTGGCATGTGGGATGCTGTACACATTATAGAAATTTTCATTATTCCGAAATGAAACTAAGATTCGAATATTCAATAAAAATATTAAGTTCGACAGGAAGACGTGGAATGCCATTGCTGTCTTTGGGTTGGTGGTACCGACCAATCTTTTGTCTGCCATTGTCTTGGCAGAATATTGGGTATGTTTTGCTTAGTGTGTATACGCAGTGAAGCCTTGTGTATTTCTACTTACCAAACTACTCGAAAAATATAAATTTTTTCTGTAAGTGATGTTGAATAGGACACCAGGGGATATTATAAGAACTGTCCTAGATTGAAAGCCTCAAATTCGAAGACATATGATACAGAAATAGAGAAGGAAGCTGAAGAAGAGAAGTAGACCAAGTATATGTAATTGAGATGAAATTAAATTTAAGCCCGGTGATTAGATAGCTTGTAAAACCTTAGTACTGACCATAAGTGCCTGAAATGAATTTCAAAAATAAATATCTTCATATTTAAACCTATCATACATAGCATGGAAAAAGAATGAAATAGCATCAGCGGAAATGTTGTTATGGGTTTAAAATCTTCTCTCTAGAGAACTGTATCTATTTTAATTATAAATTTCTGCTGACTCTTGGTATGAACCAGTGTTGAAAAATGCAGTACTTTAGTACTATTTTCAGTACTTTATCATTTCAAAAATATCGCAGTACCCCCACGAAGCTTTCAGTACTTTTTTATTATTACATATTTTATGTCTTGCGCTTTTCAACTATTAATGCAATAGCAACATGTTCTACGTAATGCTAAAGGTAGAATTAGGATTTAGCTCCGGTTAGCCAAACGTCCAAGGTACGTACATTGCTTTTTAGAACACTAAAGCAAGCAAATAAGTGTTTGCTGAACAGTGATGTAATTTCGGTAAGCATTTGCATTGCTCTTCATATGCTAAAAACGAACGTATGTTACATTACGTTCCATCGACGTTTGACTAAACGGGGCTTTTATGTTTTATTAAGTTCCGAATCAGCTGTTTTTGTCCTGTATATGTGTTAAATATAAACAAATAAATAGTCTAGTAGGTAGTACCAAAAGTACTTTTTCAGTTGTAATTCAGTACCATTTCAAAATTTCAGTTTTGCAACACTCGTATGAACAGTTCCACTGTGCTTTTTTAACTTTAAATAAGAGAGAGAAAGAGAGAGAAAAGGAGAGTAAAAATTCAAAGCTTGTAATGGATTGAAATTGTTTTAAAATAAAAATGAAGAAACTTGTAAAAAAAATAACTTGATTTTGTTTAAATTTTTTTTTATAAAAAAAAAATTCGGTTGTCTTTTTTGTTTTTGTTTTTTTTTTATTTGACTCATAATCATAATAACAACAATAACAACAATTAACTATTTTGTTTATATTTTTTTGCGTTGCTATTTTTTTCAATTTCAAGGTCATTATAAATTACAAATGCTAACAACAGACAGACCCTCGAAATAAAAACCCCTCCAAAAACAAAAAAAAAAAAAAAAAAAAAAACAAGAAGCACTTCAAGTTACTCAGTTTTTTGTGCTGCTTTATTTTATTTGCTGATGTTGTCTGAATTTCATTTTTTTTAATGATGGCATAGAAAACCAGCAACAACAATAACAACAAAATAATAGAAACAATTTTTTTTGTTTTTTCTGCAAAATTCAAATTCAAATTTAATTTTTTTTTGCTGTTTTGTTTTGTAAATGAAAACACCTCGAAATTGTATTAAAAAAACGTTTGATGATGGCAAAGCAAATCACGAAATGAAAAAACAAGCTAAACACCTAAATAATGCTTCTTTTTTCCCTCTATTTTTTTTTATACAAGAGGCAGATTCCCATCATTTGAAAATGAAATAAAAATTGTTAAAAATCTTAAATCTTCACTTGAGATAACAGCAGCAACAACAAAATGGAAACAAATAATATGTAACAATAAACTTTCAAAATTTACAAACATTTTCTCCATCCAAGATTATTACGTTACGTTTATGTGGTGCTGGCTGTTACGTTGTTAACATGTAAGCTGAAGTTATTTTTTTTTAATTTTTTTTATCTGAATTAGAAATCAGTTTTCGAACAGCTCAGATTAATTAATTGCGAAAAAAAATTAACATTTAAATAAAAAGGGTAGGGTAAGGGCGGCATTAAATAACCAAAAATTAGGGCAATTTGGACTTTGTTAGGAGACATTGAAAACGCTTCAATCAAATTTAAAATAAGATGAAGAATAGAGTTTGAATCGTAATTAATTTGGAAACAAATTAACCCAGCATTTTGCTTAACTCTTATAACTATGACAGAAATCTAAGTGAATTTGAATTCGAATACGAAAAATTAAAATTTTATTTAAGCCTTAAGGAAGGGTGGTATTAAATAGCACCCCACCAAAATATGAAATATGCACAACTTCCTTATTTACTTACTTGAATGGTCATTACAAGCCCTTGGTCAGAATTACAACCTAACTTCCTTCATCACCCATGTAGGTTAGGCTAGGTTAAGTTAGAGGACGTGTACTTGTCAATTAAGACAAGTACATGACCCGGAGGTCGAATTGACTCATTGTACAACGTCCTTAAAGAGGAAGGATAATAGAGGAATAAAAAGGAGAGGATGTAGGAAAGGGGAGAAAGGGAAGTGGAGGATTTACACAGATGAGACACAACAAAAAAGGGGGAGAGCGCGACTACACTGATGAAGCCCTAGCGCCTCTCAACCAGCCTAAGCCACTAATGAATCTGTGGAGAGTCTTGATGTTGGCTCTCGACACAGAATTCAAACTCTCAAAGAAGGCCATGCCAAGGGTCGTCAACCTACAGAGGAGCTGTTCGATAGTATATCACCCATGTAGCGCGTGTGTATTTTAACCAAGAGCTGCGGGACAGTTTAAACTCAACTTCAACTGATTTTCGAGAAAATTTCCATGGCAATTTTACTTTAGTCTCAGGGTTTTTCTTGAAAGTCGCCGAAAATTAAATTTTCTTCGTATTTCGTTTTGTTCGAGATATCTGAGCTGAAGTTTAGACCAAGGGCTCGTGTCAAAAAAAACCAACACACTACTTACTAGTCTACAGCGACTTCAAAGTGCCTTTGGGCCAATCGGCCCATTTTAATATCATAAAAAACCATGCTGAACGAACACTGACAAATGAGCTGATAGCTATTTTCGTCTTACTTTCCATATTCACGACTTCCGGAGTAGTCACGCGAATGGAATGCAGACTGTAACGGTGTTCCTATCAATAGAACCACAATAGTATTATTTATTACATGACCAGCCATGTAATCTTAAGAAGAAAACATGCCCTCTTTTTCAGATCAGTCCAACAAAGTCTTGCTAATATGCTCGAGGCCTTATTTCCTACTTAATTGGTCATTACAACCCTTTAGCCAGGACTCTCCCAACTCCCCTGATGGATGTATTAACTTTTACCATGAGCGGTGAGAGTTTAACTTTGACTTCGAACGATAAATTTGTAAAAAAAACTTATCGCAATTTTATTTTATTCTCAGAGGTTTTGCTAGAAGACTGCTGAGAGGAAGTTGCCGAAGAAATATTTTGTTTTATGTTTCGTTGTGTTTGATATAACTTCGATGACTTTTTCTCAACAGATTTCTGGCAAAAACTCTGAAATGAAAAAATTTCTTAAAAATCTGTCCCCTCCTTCCTCATGGGTAAAATTAACACACACAACATGGGTGATGTGAGAAACTAGGTTGTAATTCTGACTGAAGGGTTGTATATATGTATGTATGCATGTATTATTGGTGAAGCTTTAGCAAATTCTAATTAAAATATCTTCAAAATAACTTTCTACGAGAAACTTTCAAGGCAAACGATTATTAATAAAATTAAAAAAAAACAAAGCATTAGTCATGCATTTATATACGAGTATATAGAAGTAGAAGTATAACGAAGTCATTAATTAAACGTCTTTGAAAATGTTAATTTTACAATATCTAGACTTTATTACTGACCAATATTAACAATTTCATTGGATATCAATTTATTATTTCTACATAATTATACAATAAAACAAAACAAAAAAATAAAAACAAAAGCAAAGTTGGTTTAACTTTATTAGACCAGGTTGCCCTTTACCTTGCTGACCCACATTTTATGCAAAAAAAAAAACAAAAGAAAAACAAAACAAAAAGCAAAACAAAATAAAAACACTTTCAAAGTTTACATGTATAATTTAGTTTTTTTTCCTACATGTTTTCGTTTTTTTTTTTTTTTTTTTTTTTGTAACAAACCGACCAATAATAATAATATACAGCATTGGCAGACAACAACTACAATATGGATGAGTACCCTATAACCAGAAAAATAAGAAACAAAACCTAGCCAAGCTAAGTCTATTCAAATTAAAAATTTACAAAAAATTTATTTAAAAACCACAAAATTTATTAAAAAAAAAACAAGTCAAACGTAAAAATACTTGATATTTGCTGGCATTTAAAATTTCAAGATACAGTGACGCCTATAAGTATCTACCCCGGGCATGTATGCAAGTGTGTAGCATACATGTTTCTGTCTGTTTTAAAGTTTTCGTATGTGTAAACAAAATTCAGGTATTAACGCAGCATTAAAAACGTAACGAAATGTAAATTTGAGTTTTTTTTTAATTTCAATTCAAATTTATTTTTTTTTAGCATAAAAGACCTTCGTTAAGGCAAAAACATTGTGGAAAAAAATACGCAAAAACCATAGAAGTTATAGACGCTTAAACTTATAACAACACACACTTACATACATACACAAAATACTCGAATTTAAAATAAAAAAACCAAAACATACTCACACAACCTTAATTTGTTGTAAAACTTTATTTTACAACCGAAAACCAAACTAATTAGCATACGGAGAGAGAAGCTTCATCATCGTTTATTTCGAATAAAAACAACAACAAAATTATACGGTATTATACTGGTATCAAAAAAAAAAAAAAAAAAAAAAAAAAACAGAGAGTGACATACAGTGCGGCACAAAAGTATATACCTGTGACGAAGATATGTAATTCACAGTACAGAAATTTTCATTTCTTTAAGGAACACATACATACATACATACATACATAATTGGTCATTACAACCCTTCAGTCTGGATTACAACCTAGTTTCTCACACCACTTATGTTATGTGTGTTAACTTTATACATGAGTGGTGGGACCTACAGTTTTAAAGTCTACACAGAACGACAGATTTTTGAGAAACTTTACATGGCAATTTTATTTTCTCTCAGAGTTTTTGCCACAAATCTGCTGAGAGAAAGTCGCCGAAAAAATACTTTTTGTATTTTGTTTTGATGTCTGGCCTGGGGCTCGAACCCTGGCTTTACGTTTAATGTCAAAAAGCATTTCCCCATCTTCATATCATTCCTTTGTTCTTTCAAGCATTAACAAGTGATATAGGATGATATCACTGCCAGTTCTCGTAGCTTTGTTGCAAACACACGGTATGTGTCACTGTTTTATATTCCTATGGTGATCGTTATTGACTAGTTTTTAAAAACGTATTCCATTTTGAAAATATTTCATCTTTTACCAGCTTCCCACATTACTCAACTTAATCGATCATTATGATCCTTTAGTAAAGATTACAACCTAGCTTCTCACATCACTCATAAGTGGCGAGACCTTTAGTTTAAAATCGACTCAGAACCACAGTTGTTTGAGACACTTTTCATGGCAATTTTATTTTATCCTCAGAAATTTTGCCAGAAATCTGTTGAAAGGAAATCGCGTTTAGCCACGGGCTCATCTCATAAGCCAACACACTACCTAGTGGACTATGGCGTCTCCCAGGCTAGATTAAATCATGTAATTTTGGCTCTCCAAGAACTCATTAAATTTGTAGGATTTTTGTTCATAAATAAATCGAATTCGCAAAGTTCTCAAACAAAATTATAAAATTAACCCGTATGCCCAGCTAGCACTCTCATACAGTCAAGAAAAGAGGTCAACATACACCGCTGTATATAGACTTTTCCCCCGGCGGTGTATGAGGACTTTTCTCTGTGATTGTATATAAAACCGATCACATAAACGCCTATATTTTCACAGTTGACTACGGCGACCTATGTAAAAATGTTCTGTGTGAGATTTGTGAAAGCGTTATGAGGGGTTAGGTTGAAGTAGTAGCTTTGATACCAAAGCTCACTTAAGTACGCATAGCGGCCCGTTGTGTTATGAGGGGTTTTATTTGGTAATCTTAAGTTTTGACCTTTTAGAATATGAATTAGTGCGTATATTGATTTACTTATTAACTTTAAGGCCTATCAAGAAACTTTCGTTTTCAGAAAAGTTCATGAAAAGTCCTCAGCAAATACAATATGAAGTTTTACTTTTGCTTGCCACTGTATTAAAACTATTCGACAAAAGGTTATACCATATGTATGGGATGGTATGGTATGGTATGATACGGTATTTTTTTGAAAGTGTAAGAGATACAGGCAGCCAATACAGTCAGTCCATCAGTCAGTTGTTAGAGACAGACAGACAGGCAGACAGACAGGCCCAATGATTATTCTTCTTTCAACGCATAAAATGTGTGTTTGTGTGTCAGTAGAGTGAATTGAGTGATACCCTCTCTCTTTTTTGTTTCTCCGCTTTTAACGCGTTCCATATACATTTTAATTTCATTTTGAAAATTTTAATAATTTTACAATTAATTTTAACACACATTTTTCTCTCTTTTTTGTTCATTATTATTGTGCTGACTGATGACTGATACCGTGTAACATGTAAACGATTCAGAGAAACTAACCAACCAATTGGCCATTCATTAGTCGACTGAGTTTACGTTGTTAAACGGGGTCCATATTAACTTTGATTTGAATAATTAATTCCATGGGTTTTTAAAAATTTATTTTAATTTTTTTTTTTTTGTTTGTTTTACAAGCTTAAAAAGTAACATGTTTTATTTGTTTTTCTAAGAGTCTAATAAAATATAAATTAATTTAATATGACAAATAATTTTTAATCTCTAATATGAATACGTTCATGCTGACGATGATGATGATGTTGATGATGACGCAGATAACTTTCACGTTAACATTGATTTAAAAAAAAATAAATTTTTTTTTATTTTAGAATTTAAATGTAATTGTTAATGAATAATTTGAAATGGATATTTTGTATTATTTTGGTTAATTAGTGTAACGTATATTATTGTTATAATCCGTTACACTGTAACTAATTAAATAATTAGACGTGCTAAATTATTTTAATGGTGCACACCAATACTTGAAATGGCGTTTTTGTTCCAAGAAAGCTCTTCTAATTTTATCTCTAATAATACAAAAATAATAAAATGATTTTCATGGGAAGCAGGTCATGCGATCCAATACATAGAAATAAAAATCATCTCCATATACTAGTAAACAATATCATGACTTAATCAATCGTGACTGTCAAAAGTATGTTCAGGGCGCATATTACAATTATCCGAACACTTTCTGTTGGTATTTGACAACTCAGATGTCAACAACGATAAAAAAAAAACAAAAAAAACAATGTTGTTGAAACAACCAGCTGTTTTCTTTACCAGCTGTCAAATGAATATTGAATAAGCAGCTGAACTGCGTATATTATTATGTTTGAACACTTAAAATATTGTACTCAATAAACCGAATATTGACTCACTAAAAGTGCTTATTTGAATATAGTATAAGGTAAATTGGTTTTTCTCATACCCGCCGCTTTTATGGCTATAAAAGCAAAGAAAGTTTCAACGCCGTAGATCGCCAGAATGAATTAAGAATTTTAAAACATATCCTGAACAACACCACCTGATCGATTCTGCACAGATGATTAGAATATCCAAGCAAAAGAAATAAAAATTATAGGAAAACACTGCTTATAATGACAATAATGTAGAAATCTTCTTCTACTTTCTTAGGGGACATCGTTGCATCGTTGTTTTAGAACTTACCGGCATAGTTTTTTGAGCTACAGCTCCACAATAGCTGCAATACTTGTATAACAAAACAATAACGAATAATCCCTAATATTCTAATAAAGCCATTACTTGCCATCTCTTAAATCAGAGATTAGCGAATAAAATTGAAATCTATAACGATTGAAATTACAGTGAAAGCGACGCATTTGTCTGAGACAGAATAGCTTAACAGAATGGCATAAAAATGGCGTGAAAATGGTACCTGTGGGAAAGTATGATTAGTATACTAGAATCTACATGTTATTCTTACCTAATTGTTTATTATACCTCTTTAGTTAGGATCACAACCTAGCTTCACACGCCACCCATGTTGTCTATGTTAGTCTTTATTCATGAATGGCGAGATGTACAATATAAAGTCGACTCCGAACGCTGGGTTTTTGAAACACTTTTCAGGGGTAATTTTGTTTTACTCTCGAGGGTTTTTGCCAAAAGATTGCTGAGAGGAAATCACCGAAAAAATTTTTGTTCACATTTGATTTGGCTGACATATCTAAGCTCGATGTACGGGCTCGAGGTTAATAACCCAACACACATGGTACTAGATTACGACCGGCTATTCACCGAAATATACTAGCAATCCTAAGAAAACTCTTTAGACATTCTAAATTAACTTCAGATATCTGGGAAACAGAGGAAGTATTTTACTCTGCGCTTACATTATATTCAGACCCACACTTCAGCAACTTGAGATTTATTTCATTTCGTTAAACGTGTAGGCACAATTTTTTTCTTTCTTAATTTATGCCTAAGATTTGTTGCGAATTACATACAATACAATTAGAAAATATTTTAATTTTTATATACTTTTTTTTGATATTTTATTGGTTGAAGTCGCCGTAGTCTAGTAGATAGTGTGTTGGCTTATTAGACGTAAGGCCGAGGTTCAAATCCCAGGTCAGACATCAAAACGAAATATGGAAAAAAAATTTCTTCGCCGACTTCTCAACAGATTTCTGGCAAAAACTCTGATAGTAAAATAAAATTCCCATTAAAAGTTTCTCAAAAATCTGTTGTTCGGAATCGACTTTAAACTATAGGTCCGGACAGTCATTTATAAAATTAACACACACAACATGAGTGGTGTGAGAAGCTAGGCCGTAATCCTGACTGAAGGGTTGTAATGGCCAATTATGTATATATATGTATGTGTGAATATGAAATTTACAAAAAAGGGTGGAACTAAGCAATGCCACGTTAATAAATGATACGAATAAAAAAAAAATCACATTTTTTTCCGTCATACCATGATCAACAAAAAACAATTTTTCTTAATTTATTGAAAATATCACAAGAATATTTCACATTTCCCATGTTCCATTCCAAAAACATATTTAATACAATAATTGGCATACCTTCCCTTTATTTTCTATAGAATTTAATACGGCAAAAGGAAAAAACATTGTAACTGTTCAATAAAAATATTTTCGTTTAACTGACTATGAACTACAAAAGGTGTGGATACTTGTTTTCCAAGCCTTAATATGGTCAAGAAAATGTATCTTCTTGTTTTTCATGCTCTTCTAGGTTACTTTTTTTTTGCTTATTCACTACCTTTTAGCCGGCCTAAGCAAGATGCTTAGGAAGAAGACAAAACGAAGGATAGAATTCAACATGTTGGTAGAAAAGGAATGTAATTTGACCATATTTACCGCATAATATCTACTCAAACGTTATTGTAGTTCTTGTTATTCTATTTTTATTAACAAAATGTAGTTAAAGAAAGCCTTTTAAAGCAAATGAAAAAAAATATGCCTTCTAGACAAGATTTCTTATCAGTTGGATAAAGATTCTTAAAAAAATAAGAAATAAAAATTTGAAAACAAACAAAAACATTAAATAAGACTGGAAGGCAAAAACAACAAAAACCATAAATAATCTTTATTTTTAAATACAAATTTTTTTTATTTTTTTTAATAAATTTAGAGGAAAATTACATACACTTTACAGAAAGTATTACAAACACAGAGCTTAAGTCAACACAGAATTCAAATAAAATAAATAACCAACAAAAATCAAATCAGCAAATATCGACAATAAGTCCCAAAAACTATGGTCAAAATTACCAAATGCCCTTAAAAGGCAGAAAATCAAACCAAAATACACACGGGCCGAGTAACAAAAAAACAAAAAAAATCATGCCAACTAACTGGGCTGATCACAAACAATTTTTTGTTTGTTTGTGTTTGTTTTTAGAATAAAAATAAATACAAATACCCTGTACTTTGTACCTGTATAAATACTACAACAACACAGACATACAAAACAAAACATAACAGTAATGGGCAAAATTATAGCATTTAAAATCATGTAATTTCGTAAATCAAAGAATTTTTTTTTCTGCTTCTTCGTAAATTAAAGAATTTTATTTCCGATGAAAACAATTCTTTGCTATTTTTATGCTCTTTACTGCATGTGATTTTTATAAACAAAAATTTTCTTTTTTAAATGTATGCTTAGGCAGGAGAAAAAATATCATTCTAAACCACTAACCAATTGGTCAATACAAATGTTTTGTTTAATGGTTGATTGTATGCATTTGTTAAAGGGTTACCCATCTAGAGATGGTATTGTTTACAAAGTTCCATTTAATAACGTCATTTCCAATGGATCACTAAGCCACTGAGCTGTAGAATTCGATAACGAAAGACGAGGACGTGTACTTGTCAATAAGAGAAGTACAATACATACACGGAGGTCGAACTGACCCATCGCAAAGGGCGTCCAGTCTCAGGCCGGTTTCTTATCTTTTGATCCTCTTCCGGATTTCATACTTCGATTCTCCCGATTTCGTACTTGTTGTGTAGTGAAAGTCGCCGTGGTCTAGTAGGTAGTGTGTTGGCTTATTAGACGAAAAGCCAGGGTTCGTGCCCCAAGCCAGACATCAAAATAAAATACAAAAAGTATTTCTTAGGCGACTTCCTTTCAGCAGATTTCGCGCAAAAACTCTGAGAGTTAATAAAATTGAAATGAAAAGTTTCTCAAAAATCTGTCGTTTGGAGTAAACGTTAAACTGTATAAATGTATAAAAAAATTAACACACACAACATAAGTGGTGTGAGAAACTAGGTCGTAATCCTGACTGAAGGGTTGTAATGACCAATTATGTATGTAAGTATGTTTGTAGTGAATAACCGAATGGCAGCCGTCCATAATTACATATTCGTTGCATTAGTATTCTACTTATAGTTTCAAAATACATTATCACCTCAGAATAAAGTAAATTTGCTTCTAAAATTTAATCATTTAAAAATGCCTAAAACTCCAACCGCATTACCCTGTAACTACTGTATTATCGTCGTTTATTTAATTTTTTGTTTTTTTTTTGTTTTATCCACAATATTGTGCTTTTATTTTGGGAACACAAGAATTTATTTGTTTTGTGCTCTGTGTGGTATTTATCTAAAGGTGGGTTAACATCATCAATAAAACTGGCGGGACATTACATACCCACCAAACCAACCAACTATCGCTCTAAACCCTCCATCCTCCACCATGTAAAACCAATGCCAACCTATAAAAATAGTACCACTAGGGAATCTTTTATTCGTTAATTTTTATTTGAATTCGATAATTTGGCAACTACTACACTAGTAAGTCCAATAGCAATTAGGTCGATCAATAAATATTGAAAATAAAAAAATTCTTTTAAAAAAAAATGATCAAAAGCTTAAATAAATGGGAATTGTGTTGGTATATTTAAATAAAGTGGTCCATTACAGAGGTATCTTTACTACAAAATGAAAAATAAGTTCGAAATTGAGCTACAATGCACGAAATGGCTCATTAACCGATTAACCTTAAAAGCACAAGGTACTCAACTGGTATTCATCTATAATCATCATGTAATGTTTTGTTTAAAAAGATTTAACCTTAACACCTTTTTCAGAGGTTAAACCGTGTAATATAAGGGATCGCTGTTCTTCTGAGGTCTTCCATTGTGAACTCCGAGTTTATTTTTAATGTCTGTAATTATGGCTTGCTGATAACGAGTGTCCCTTTACTTGGTTAAAAAAAGATAAGGTTTTGGTTCCTGTTTGCGAGTTTAATTTGTTTCTGTTTCATCATCAAAATTTTTCAGATAAAATGAAAGATCAGTGTGCTCTAGTATGTTCTAGAAGGATAGGGTTGCCACCTGCGGTTGTCAAGAAACAAGATTCAGTTTAAAAATGAATTATCATTGCCGCATTGGATTTTGAATTCTACTTTTTCTCTAGAGTTGGAGTGCCTGATTTTGTTACGATTGTCGCTATCCATAGTTGGCTCTCTATCGATGTTCAAGAGCTTCTGAAAATGTTATTAGGAGAGGAAGTAATTTCTCTTTCTTTTGGAAAATTCGAACAACAGCTTTTATTTTAAATTATATTCGAATCTGTAGTAATCTTGAAGTCGCCGTTGTCTAGTAGGTAGTGTGTTGGCTTATTAAACGTAAAAGCCACGCTTCGAGCCCCAGGCCAGACATCAAAATAAAATACAAAAAGTATTTCTTCGGCGACTTCCTCTGAGCAGATATCTGGCAAAAACTCTGAGAGTAAATAAAATTACCATGAAAAAAAAATTATCAGAAATCTGTCGTTCGGAGTCGACTTTAAACTGCATAAAATTAACACCCACAACATAAGTGGGGTGAGAAACTAGGACGTTGTACAATGGGTCAATTCGACCTCCGGGTACTGTACTTATCATAATTGACAAGTAGACGTCCTCTAACCTAACCTAACCTAACCTGTAGTCTAGTAGGCAGTGTATTGTCTTACTAATCGCGAGACCGTGGTTCAACCCTTGGCTCAGATATCTCGGATAAAACAAACTATGAAAATATTTTTATCGGCGACTTCCCCTCAACAGATTTCTGGCAAATACTCTGAGAGTAAAATAAAATTGCAATGAAAAGTTTCATAAAAATTTGTTACCTTTACTCATGGATACAATTAATACAAACAACATGAGCAGTGTGAGAAGCTCGATCATAATCCTGATCAATTAGTAAGTAAGTATTCAAAGCAGGGGCATGTTTGTTTGTTCTCGCCATACCACTTCTATACCCCAGTGATTAGACTCACGTGTAAGACTCTTATTCGTCAATTATCGTCTTTAACTTCATTCATTCGAAAACTCTAACGCAACTGTTTAATTTTACTTTCACGTAATGGTGGACTTAATCACTTTTAAATGGTGTTGAGGCAAGCGACATGAACTTTTCCTATCCATCTTGTATTCCTATCCATGCTTTATGTCCATACAGCTTCAATATCATAGAGGCTAGAGTTAAGCATTGAAGCGACAAAACTTATTGTCTTTAACTTGATGAAATCAGATTCTAAGCTTATTTTTATAATCAATGCAATTGAAGGTCCGCATCGAGCAATGATGCTTAACCTTCTTTGTTGCATAAGCCACTTTTGTTCGGTTTATGGATCAAACTGAACTGTTTGGGGGATGGAGCAAAGCGCATAACAGCAGTGTTTTAACAGGATAATGCAAGTGGAACAATAGGGGACAAGCTCTTTAAAGTCATCAGTTATGTCGTAAGCTATCTAAAGGGTCCGCCAAATAACTTTTTTTTTTGAAAATGCCTTAAAAAAAAATTACTGAATATTTTCTAAAATTTCTTTTTTTTTATTTGAAAGTACAATCCTTCCGGTTAATAATGAAAAATAATTTCATTCAAATGGCTGCCTCGGCTGGCCATGCAGTAGCCTACACCAGAAGATGCCGATTTTGGCAAAAAAAATCATCTTTTCAGATGAAGCTCATTTTGATCTTGGCGGGTATGTAAACAAGCAAAATTGTCGCATTTGGGGCACAGAAAACCCGCACGCATACATTGAAAAGCCGACGCACCCAAAACGAGTCACTGTTTGGTGCGGATTTTGGTCCAGAGACATAATTGGGCAATTTTTCTTCGAAAATGAGCAAGGATTGGCCGTTACAGTCAATGGCGATCGTTATCGGGCCATGTTGAACGAATTTTTGTTCACAAAAATTGAAGAGGAGGATATTGGCAACATTTGGTTTCAACAGTACGGTGCTGCGTGCCACACAGCCGAAGCTACACTCGATGTTTTGCGCACTGTTTTTGAAGATCGCATTATCAGCCGCAGAGCTGATGTCGTTTGGCCACCTCGAAGCTGCGATTTGACACCGTTGGACTATTATTTGTGGGGTGCCGTCAAAGATAAGTGTTACGGTGAAATACAGCTGCACACAATCGATAATGTGCTTAAAAATTGGACTGACCGTGCAGGCTACTGCATGGCCAGCCGAGGCAGCCATTTGAATGAAATTATTTTCCATTATTAACCGGAAGGATTGTACTTTCAAATAAAAAAAGAAATTTGAGAAAATATTCAGTAGTTTTTTTGTAAAGCATTTTCAAAAAAAAAAGTTATTTACCGGACCCTTTATAAGCCCACGCTTTTTATACGTGAAACAATGGGAATATAGCAAACGAGCTGTTTTCGTTGGAGTGCATCTGGGAACCTACTCGTGCGGAGATATTTTATCCAATTTCCTGTTCCTTTATATTCCTAGGAAAAATGGTTTTTAAATGAAAAGAATGTAAAGCCAGAGTATCGTTGCTTTCACTTGAAATTGAATTTTTATTTCTTAAAATTTCCATCGGCCCTATTATTGTCAAAGTAAGGGAACATTCAAAGCTGTAGTACTCCTCAGTATCATAATCGAATATTTCCTGTGTTTTTTCCTACTTTTTCCTATGAATTAAACTAATAAATGCCTTAGTATTGGTATAAATATGTGTGTGTGTGTGCATGTGATAGGAAAGAGAATGCATAGCTGCTTTGCCATAAACGTACGTACACATGCTTGCATGTGCATGGTTTAGGGAAGTATACCTACCAGGCTTCTACTTCACAAGAAGAAAAAAAAATGCTAAGCCGTGAGTAAGTGAGTGAGTAAGTGACTACACTTGCTATTCACAAAAGAAAAGAATTCCTTCGAACGATAATCTTTGCTATGAAATGCACATGTTATTGTTGTTGTTGTGGTTGTTGCTGTTTATGCCTTTATTTTGCTTCTACATCAGTTGACTTGCAATATTGCTGCTGCAGCTATTGCGGACAACATGTAGAGTCAAGCTTTTGATTGCGAAATAGAGAAGAACTAGCAAAAATAAAAAGAACACAAAGAACAGTTATAAGATGCCTTAATGTGGATATTTGTTGTTGCTGTTATTGTTGTTGTTGATGTAGCTACAAAGAGATCCGTTGTTATTGGTATTACAGTACAAATGCAACTGGTTTTTCGTATCAATACATAATAAAAATTACAACAACAAATGTTGCATATACACTATTCCCTGATGTTGTTGCAACAACATCAAGTGCAATAATCGCGTTATTCTTCGTGCTTAACAAATACAACAACTGCAACTGCAAAGCTTCCTTTACCACGCTTTAAAGTACGAAAATTTTTAAAACCAGACAACCCAGCCAATTCAATTGAGCTGCGGACGTTGTTATGGCTGGACAGCTAGAAAAAGAAAACAACAACAGCAACAACAACAACAACAACTGGAAACAAGTAACAAAACTATACCTTTTATAGAAAACGGTTTTCTGTTTGCTATTGCTATTGCTGTTGTTGTTCTTGTTGTTGTTGCCTATACAGTTGTAAATAGAAATAAGGGTACAGTGCACACATTTCCACGCTCGTGTAAGCATTACCAGCGTATCGCCACAATAAAAAAAAAATTAAAACTGAATTGAATAATATTTTGTAGAGAAGAACTTCTCTAGAAATGCAACTGAAAAAGAAGAAGAAGAAAAACAAAACACCTTAAAACCTGCTTCTTCAGGGAGAAGTTGACTTCAATATATTTGCCAACAACAGGTTGCAAGAAGAGATTTTTCTTTCTTTTTTTTCTTCTGTTTTTCTTGCCAAATTTATTTCTTAAATGTGCAGTTGCATAGCAGTTCCTATGAGAGCCGCTGGTTACACTTGAAGAAATTGGGTTTTCAATTAAATATTGGATTTCTTTTCTTAAATTATTTTTCAATTTCAATTACTGATTTAATATTATGATAGAGACGAGTTGTTGATCTTGGCACATACATACATATTTACATATTTATTATATATTTACTTACATACAATATTATTGTTGCATATATCTGCTCCTTGCTAATTAATTTGGCCGCTCAAGCAGTATTAAGCTTAGTAAAGACACGATCATATTAAGCAGAGTGAAACGTAAACGAATATAAAATTTTCTATGCTCCTGGTTCATAAATCAGGCTTGATTTGATCGGTGACATAGGTTATGAAGTTGCCATAGTCTATTACGTAGGCAGTTCAGTCATCAACATAACGAAATATAAAATAAGAATTTCTGCCGTGACTTCCTCTCAGCAGATTTCTCGTAAAAACTCTAAAAGTAAATAAAATTGTAATGAAAAGTTTCTCAGCAACCGATCATTCGGAATCGACTTTAAACTGTAGGCCCCTAGGTGTGAAGCTTTAGGTTGTAATCCTGACTAAGGCTTTGTAATGACCAATAAAGTACGTAAGTAAGTGTGTGATTAGCAGCTTATATACTTACACATGCGTCTTCAAAAATCACACAAGAAAAAGTCTAACAGGAATAAATAGCATAATCCCGTTGCCAGTAGACATCACCTCTACATGCGATAACCATGAATTCAAATCGTTCGTGCAGAATATCCAATGTGGCATAAGCTGTATGACATCTAGCGCCGTAATGTTGTCAATTTAGGCCAAATTCAGATGATTCAATAGATAGTGCTCTTGGTAGTGACGTGGTGGTCAACTGGTCAACGTTGTTCTCAAAGAAATATGAACAGATGCTGCCATCACATCAAACAGTATCTTTTTCTGGGGTTCTCGGATCAAATACGGATTGGTATTGTCCCAAATTCATGCATTTTGTTTATTTACTTAGTCATTCACTCAATAATGAGCCCCACCACTGAAAATTATTTTCTATGAAAATTAGAATCAATTTCCATCTGCTCCGGAGCCATTAAGCGATTACACGTCGTTGTACATATATGATCGTCCATGGTGATTTGGCAAAATTAAGTTCTCGACTTCTTTTCTTTCAAGCTTTTTTTAACGGTTATACATACGACTGTACTTAGAATTCATGTGTACTCTAGGCCTTAAAATATTATAGCCAAGAATATATCCTCTTCAAATGTTTTAAGTTTTCCGCTGCTCCTAAGACATAATGATTTAATTCTTTACATACTGATATTAACAAGTATACGAATTGTAAAGGGGTTTTTTTATAGAGGTATAGAACTTTAAGTTTCAATAAAACAACGATGGATTATTCGATTGACATGACCGTACAGCGTCTCTGGGGATGCGAGTTATCAATAAGAGTAAACGTGGTGCGAAAACGTTCCATAGTTAATCGAATTAACTGCTCTGATGGACGATTTTGTCGACGATAAAATGGACGTAGTGCGCGATACGTTTTCCGCACAGAACCATTATTTTCGAAATAAAATTGCACTATTTGCAAGCGTTGTTCAGGCGTGAGTCTATTCATGATGAATTGCCAAACCAAACTGAGAATAAATCACGTGACAGCTGTTAAATCGGTCGCCATCTTGAAAAGTAATGCCAACTTAAAGTTCTATACCTCTGTAAAAAACACCCTTTAGTTGATGTTTCTTAACTCGAAATGGTGAAACAGTCAGAAATCACTATCACTGTGTGTGTAGAGTAGCTTTCGTAAGCTCTGTTGTGTGTACAGTACTATTAACAAAGGTTGCGAATAGATTTGGTTTGAAAGTTTTTAATGGCAGTAGCCAGAAATATGTTCGAAAGGTAATAAATAAAAATGCAATCATAGAGTTATACATCAGGAAGTGGAGAGATGTATTAGTTAAAATGCTTGTCTAAAAACCCGACTAATCCATCTGTAGATCAAGGCCATAAACAAAAGAATTTAATCATGGTTTTCGAATCTCTTCCAGGTATCTAGGATTCCGAGTTATGATGTGAAGCATATACTAGTAAAAGCGTTCTGCATCGATCCAAAGAAATGGCAATCAGAAAAAGCCAAGGTCTGGTCTATAAGACGAGTGGAGAAAAGCTCCATACGAAGCATTCTCTAAATTGTTTGTAGCTGGTCTTGCAGCATATGCACAAGCACTGGTATATTCTGTAGGTTATTCCATCATAAAATAATAATTTCTTGGGATTCGGATTGTTCTTTGTCCCTATTCCTCGCCATTAAAAATTCAAAAAAAATTTTTCTAAATTCTGTTGAAGTTGCCGTAGTCTAGTGGGCAGTTTGTTCGCCTTGATTGTTAGCCGTGAGGCTGTTATTCAAACCCCAATACCAAAATCTTAAGCAGAAACGATATATGAAAAAATATTTCTACGGCGACTTTCTCTCAGCAGATTTCTGGCAAAAACTCTGAGAGTAAATAAAAACTGTCATGAAGAGTTTCTCAAAAATCTGTGGTTTGGAGTCGACTTTAAACTGTAGGTTACATCACTCATTGAAAAAATTAACACTCACAACATAAGTGGTGTGAGAAACCAGGCCGTAATATTGACTAAAGGGTTGTGTGAATTCTGCTGCTTACAAATATTTCGAAATTATCGCTTAATTGGTTCCAATAGATTTCTTTTTTTAAATAATTTTGTATTTATATTGCCTTCAATGCATTATCTTCAAATATTTGCATCAAAATCAACACTTTCGACTTGCACTTACCATACACACACGTCCAAAGTGATGAAAGCTATTCATGAACTACTTGTTGTTTGCAACCGTCGTCTTCTGACAGACTTTATTACATCGCTTCGTTTTCGACATATGATAAGGCCTGTATTATTATCATTATCATGCGTAAATTATGTTCGTCATATTAACAGCATATTAACAGCTGCATTGCTGAAGACCACTTTTAACAGGCTATTAAAAAGGTCAATCTAGTTGATCTCTTTTCTGTTTATTGTTTACCATAAAATTTAAAAATTCGTCAAAGACCATTTATGATAAGACTCTTAAAGCCGATATGCCTCTTTTAAATTGTTTTTTTCCGTGTAACTTCCATGTAAGTTTGTGTAAACAATAACAACTAAACAGCACATACCGATACATTAAATGGCTGCATAGCGAAAAAGAAACATCAACTCGCTTCACAGATAACAGAAAACCTACAAAAAAATGGAAGAAAATGGAAAAAAATATGGAAAAACGTAAGAAGAAATACAAAAAAAAAAAAACAAAAAAAAAAGATGGAAATGAAAATAATCAAGTTATAGCAGTAAAATACCATTAAAAACTGTAAAAACTGGACGCATGCGCAAACACAGGCAATCACAGTTGCTCCAGCAACAACAGAACACAAACAAAAGAACGAAAAAACAAAAAAAACATGGAAAAACATATTCAATGTGTGTTGTTTGCTTTTCCACCAACAAAATCATCATTGGAAAACGGGTATGAAACGTAGGAAAATGTTGGTGAAAAAAAGATGTGAAAAAATCATTTACAATAAAAAATATTTTACTTGGGCATACATTTTGAAAATTTATGGTTTTTAAAAAAGGCAATAAAAATCTGTTGTATTATCGTACTTTTTACGCCTAAAAAAGCACTCAAAAACGAATAATAATTTATACTGCATTGCACACATGAGCTCAGCTTATTTATGATCGATCGTTAAGATTACAAGATTTTCTAGGCGCTCTTTTTTTTGTTTTCTTTTTGTTTTCTTTTCATTTCTTTCTTTTTCTTAAGCTTAGACTATGGTTTTGGCGTTTTGTTTTTATTTTTATTGTTTCTGTTCGTGTTTTTAGAATACAAAACTTTAGAAAATCGATTTCAAAAACAAACAAAAAAAAACCAGAAAAAATATGAAAAATTGAAGAGCAAACCAACCAAACCAATAAATAAATTTAACAACAAACCGTTTAGAATCGTTAGTTTATGATTTTTACATAAGTTTTCCCTCCACTTAGGCTCTGGGAGAATCATAAAAACGTTTGAAATTTTTAATGTTTTTCGAGCGCTTAGAAATGGTTTTCATAAATTGAAACTGAAATTGGCAAAAATGAGTTCTTAAATGAAAGTACCTTTTTAAGGTACTTTTTACTGCCTTTATTTTTTTTTTTTTGTTAAAATCGTTAAAAATTTTAGTTTTTGTGAGGAAGAAGTCGGTTTTTTAATACTGCCTGCAATATAATGTTAATTCATACGCTCTATGAGATGTTGGGTGATAGGAAAAGTAATTGTGTAATTTTGTGATAATAGATTGTGTTCAACAGCTGCTCGGCCATGCCATTCGAATGGAAGAGAATACTCTGGCACAAAGGGTACCTGATGCGGAGGTTAGCACGTGTTGAAAGGAACAACTCGACGAAGCCCTGTCATAGATTGCTGTGATCAACTGGCGAAGGCGCTCAAGAAGTAGAGGTGCCTGGAAGGATGTGTTATGGCAGGCTGAAATCAGTTAATCGGGTTGTTAATGGCCAATTGCATAAGATGGTGCCTATGGTATCCGCATAACAGTCAAATGCTTTTGCGTTTGTAACAAAGGAATCAAATAAATCCCAGTCAAAGATTACGAGCTACCTTCTCATACAATATTGTTCTTTATTCAACACCCATATAGAGATTGAAGTCACCGTAGTCTAGTAGGTAGTGTGTTGGCTTATTACACGTAAGGTCACGGTTCACGGACATCAAAACGAAAATATGAAAAAAAAAATTATTTTTTCGGTGACTTCCTTTCAGCAGATTTCAGCAGAGCAAATAAAATTGACATGAAGAGTTTCTCAAAAATATGTCGCTTGGAATCGACTTTAAACTGTAGGTCAGGCCACTCGTGTATGATATTAACACACACAACATAAGTGGTGTGAGAAACTAGGTCCGTAATCCTGACTGAAGGATTGTAATGACCAATTATGTATGCATATAGAGAGTTGTTAAAGTGCTTGTCTGGAAACCCCTTAGAGCATTTACTTGGTTGCTTACTTAATTGGCCATTACAACCCTTTAGTCAGGGAACGACCTAGTTTCCCACACCACCCAGGTTATGTGTGATAATTTTTATCCATGAATGACGGAAGTTTTCAAGGCAGTTTTATTTACTCTCTGAATGTTTTGCAGATGACTGTTGAAATATTTTCTCATATTTCGTTTTGTTCGAGATGTCTGGGCTGGAGCTTGAACCACGGCCTCATGCCTAATAAGCTAACACACTACCGACTAGACTACGACAACTTCCTCTAGAGCACTTAGATTCAAATAAACCAGAAATCATAAGAACTTGCATCCACTTTTCTATTTTCATTCTTCAAACTGATCTATACATACATACATACATAATTGGTCATTACAACCCTTCAGTTAGGATTACAACCTAGCTTCTCACATCATTTATTTTGTGTGTGTTCATTTTATATATGAGTGGCGACACCTACAGTTTAATGTCCACTCTGACCGACAGATTTTGAAGAAACTGTTCATGGCAATTCAGAGTTTTTGCCAGAAATGTGCTGAAATAAATTCGCCGACGAAGTATTTTTTCATATTTCGTTTTGCTGGAGTTGACTGACCTGGTTTAGAAACGTGGCCTCACGTCTAATAAGCCAACTTACTATCTACTAGACTACGGCCACTAATGTTCAAATATAATGCTCCAAAGGTGCAAGGTTAGCTTAAGAAATCAAATGTTCTTAAGAAAAGGTACAAAGGCTGACATATAACATCCAACAGCCACTGACTTACTTACTAAATTAGTCATTACAAACAAACCTTTAGTCAGGATTACAATCTAGCTTAGAACACCACCTATATTGTGTGTAATAATCTGTATCCATGAGAGGCGATCGTCTCCGAAATGCCAAGTATTTTTGAGAATCATTTCATGGCAATTTTATTTTACTCTCACAGTTTTTGCCAGACGACGGCTGACGGCTTTTAGTAAAAATATTTTTTTTTTAATTTAACAAGTGTTATATGGCCAAAGAATAAAATTGAATTCCTTTGCAAAAAAAAATCCATTCATTTTTAATTTCTGCATATAAAAATGCTAAAATTTTGCTGAAAGGCATTAAAAATTTGTGGTTAAATTAATCGCAAAAAAAAAAGAAAAAAAAAACGATAATCATTTACAACCAAAAATATTGAAATTAAACGATAAGGAATAAAAAAAAACAAAATAACGACAACAACTATAAAAAAAATTATTCATGATTTAAAAAACAAGAAAACGTTGTAAATTTTTTATTGTTGATTCAATACGATTTGAATTACAAATTGGATATAAAAATTGATTTCGTTTTTGTATTTGTTTTTTTTTTTGAATTTTCAATGGATTTACAATTAAGTAAACTTCTGGCCAAAAATTTTGAATAAATTTTAAATGAGCCTTGCATGTTAGTGATGGTAATTGAGGAATTTCATTATTTTATTGTGTATATCATAATCATTTATTTGTTTATTTATTTGTATTCTTTTTTTAAATACTTTTTTTAACAACTCCATGTGAATTACAATGTCTGTTGGACAAAATATTGAAAAGTACAGCAGATACTCCAAGAAATGGTACTTAGAGGGCACAAAAGCCAGGTGAATTAAAATTTCGGACAAGTGTAGTTAATATTTGCCGGACATTACTTACTTAATTTGCTGTTACAACCCAGGGTCACAGCCTAGCTTGACACACAAAAAGGTGGTGTGTTTGCTTTAATTTTATTAGAGAGCGGCAATACGGAACGACGGAATTGAGAGGCTATTTGACAACAATTTTATTTACTCTCATACATAGTTTCTGCTCGAAGACTGTTGAGCGATAGTCCGCGGAAGAAATATTTTTTCAAATTTTTTTTAAGTTATCGGAGCTGAGGTTTGAACTATCATCAACTATCTATCAACACATACATACATACATAATTGGTCATTACAACCCTTCAGTCAGGTTTACGACCTAGTTTCTCACACCACTAATGTTGTGTGTGTTAATTTTTATACATGAGTGGCGGGACCTACAGTTTAAAGTCGACTCCGAACGACAGATTTTTGAGAAACTTTTCATGGCAATTTTATTTACTCTCAGAGTTTTGCCAGAATTTTTTTTTTATTTTTTGTGTTGTTTATTTTATTTTGTTGTCTAGCCTGGGGCTCGAACCCTGGCTTTTCGTCTAATAAGCCAACACACTACCTACTAGACCACGGCGACTTCTATCAACACACTACCTACTAATCAACGGCGACTGACATAATCATAGAGAAATATAACGCCGTTTCTGATGCCGAATTTTGGACAATCTTTCTTAGTGACTTCCAATTCCTCCAAATGCCCTTCTAGTGAGATTTTTTTAAGCATATTTCACAGGTCAATTAAATTTCTCTGCATTGCTTCATATGGAGCTCAAAATGAAAACACCGTAGACTAGTAGCTAGTAAGTTAACTAGACGTGTGGTTCAAAACTTAGCTTAGATAACTCGAACAAAAACAGAATATGAAAAGCTTTTCTTAGGCGACTTCTTCTCAGCAATCTTCTGGTAAAAATTTCAAGAGTAAAAAATATTGCCATGAAAGGTTTCTTAAAAATCTGTTGATTGGAGTTGACTCTAAATTGTACTCATGTAATGCCACTCCTGGATAAAATTATCACATTCAACATGGATGGTTTGAGAAGCTAGGTTATAAACCTGACTAAAGAGTTGTAGTGACAAATAAAGTAAGTAAGGCGTTCACAATACTAATATTTTGTATGAGTAGTGTTCCAGTATTTTTTGGAATGATTCAAACTGTCGTGTAAAAACTGTATGTTATGAGGAACCACCAGCTTTAAAATTTCAGTAACTGATCGACCAGAATGAGCTGCATATTTGACTTTAATTTTTCGTGAACTTAAATACACAAACTTCTCTATTAAATCCCAATATTTTGGCCATACAACTGCAAATTATTTCGTCAGAATTTTCAAGTTTTTTTATAATAAAATAGCAGTCCACAGCGTGTTTCTGGTGTCGCTCAATACATTTTCTACTAATAATCAGAGTTTCTCGATGTATGGTAATAAAAACCTTATAGTGCCAAGAAAATAAAACGCTGAAGACTTTTTATATGACCTAATAGTGTAAAACATTATTATCCTCATAACGAAAGGCTTAAAATATTTTTATTCTTCATACGGAATATCAAATTATGTGGTATCTTTTTAAACGTTTTGGCAAGTGTTTTGGATATGCATATACGTAGGCTGCTCAGTCACTCAGTGCAAAGTGTGCTTAATTTTTTTATTTCAACTTTTCAACGCAACTAGGAACCTTAGCTATGAAAATCAAAGTGTGTTTAACTGTTAATATTTTTCTGCGTGGGAATTATATATCGTGGCTTTATTAATCTCCTCAGCAGCCTTCTGACAAAAACTGTGAGTGTAAATAGAGAATGCAAGGGAAAGCACATGGGTGGTCTGAGAAGCTAGTTTGTAATTCTGACTAAAGGGTTGTAACCGCCAATTTCAAAAGTCTGTTGTTTGAAATCGACTTTCAACTGTAGGTCCGAACACTCATGGATAAAATTAACATATAGCCTCAAGTATAACCCTCCTATCTGTACTGAAATACATCTTCTATAGGGAAACCTTTAATTTTATTTTTTTTTATTTTTCATGAATAGTTTTAATGAATATCAACCAAATTGCAGAATTTTTGTTTTGTTAACAGATTTCACGAACGTTTTTTTAATTTCATTTTTTTTTGCCAATGGAATGGCAAATTAAATATTTAATAAAAAAAAACATTTATATTCCACACAATTCCATTAACAAATCACAGCTAAAATGCAACAGAAATAAAATTAAGGAATTTAAATATTTTTTTTTTTTTAATTCATCTCTAATCGAGGCATAGAAAATACTTGTCATATGGAATTTGTATATGCATACACAGCCATAGACACAGATGGGCACAACCACAACTACAACATCCATGTAAAAACTATAATAGTTTTACAAATACAATTACAAAATATTGCAATTTCACTGTATGTGTATATGTATGTATATGTGTGTGTAGTTCTATGAAAATAAAATTTGAAATAAAATGTTTCGTTATGAATTTTATTTTTTTTTTTATTTTTTTGTGACATTTTTTGCATTTCAATAATATTCAGCAGCATTCACATGTTGTTGTTGCTGTGTCTTCTTCATCGTCTGTTATTTTTCATAAATTTACATATTTTTTGGTTATAAAACAACAACAAAAAAATCAAAAAAAAAGTATTTAGAAATTCTATTTTTATTTGTAGCCATGCAAGCTGGGTTATAACACTGCAGTGACAGGTTTTTTTGGATTTTTTTTTGTTGTTAGACACGCGCTTATGGCCAACAAAAAATTTACATTAAATAACCAGCAATTCAATCGAGTGTTTTTTTAAATTTTTTTGATATTTTTTTGATTAAAATTAACTATTTTAGTGATTTGATTCTTAAAAAAACAACAACAACAACAAATGAAACAAGTTTAAATGCAATTACGACTAGTATCTGCCAACAGTATTCAAGGCGTCGTTTTAAAAACTTTAGATTTTGAAGATTTGTTGTCAAAAACCTCTTTTGAATAAAATTTGATTTTTTACTAAATTTCTTAAGTTATGTTTAATAATCAGTGTGTTGCATTATGAAACGAAAGCTTGGTGCAATTAATTGCATTGAAAAAGCTTCCCAAAAAAAGAATGGAAGAAATTTGCTGCGAACCCTTATTTCTCCTAGGAAGCATACATGACATATACGTTAATTACTTACCTACTTTAGTAGCCATAAACAACGTTTTTTTTTTTATTTTGGCCTGCCTTTACACAACTTTCCAAGCGCTTTTGCCACTTACACGCCTTCGTCAGTTGGTCACACCTACCTCAATTTGGTTGTCCTCCCAACGTAGACAAGGTCGTACTCTACGACGACTTCCGCTTTTCCCTCATCAAATACCCGTCTCAACAGAACGGGTATCCAAGCGACATGGTCAACGCATTACAGTCGCATTTATCGGATTTTGGCCTTCCTTTACACATCTTTACTCTTCCACTTACGCGCCTTCGACCGTTGGTTTTATCAAACGATGACATGACTTCCTCAATTTGGTCATCCTCTTGAAGTCGCCGTGGTCTAGTAGGTAGTGTGTTGGCTTATTAGACGTAAAGCCAGGGTTCGAGCCCCAGGCCGGACATCAAAATGAAATACAAAAAAAAAGTATTTCTTCGGCGACTTCCTCTCAGCAGATTTCTGCAAAGAAAAACTCTGAGAGTAAAATAAAATTGCCATGAAAAAGTTTCACAAAAATCTGAGTTCGGAGTCGACTTTAAACTGTATGTCCCGCCACTCATGTATAAAATTAACACACACAACATAAGTGGTGTGAGAAACTAGGTCGTAATCCGTAAGGGTTGTAATGACCAATTATGTTATGTATGTATGTTAACGTAGACAAGGTCGCTTCTCTACGACGACTTCCGCTATTTCCTCATCAAATACCCGTCACGCCAGAACGACCTCTTCCATCCGAGCGACATGATCGATCCAGCTTAGTCGCTGGATGTTAATGCGCTGCACAACATAATTTAGTCCTTACAATGAGGACAACATCATCCACTATGACATCATCGCTATCCCCCTCATTAAATATCCGTCTCGCCAGAATATCCTCTACTAATCCAGCCTTTAAGAAGTCACCGTAGTCTAGTAGGTAGTGTGTTGGCTTATTAGACGTAAAGCCAGGGTTCGAGCTCCAGGCCAGACATCAAGACAAAATACAAAAAGTATTTCTTCGGCGACTTTCTCTCAGCAGACATCAAGACAAAATACAAAAAGTATTTCTTCGGCGACTTTCTCTCAGCAGATTTTTGGCAAAAAACTCTGAGAGTAAAATAAAATTGCCATGAAAAAGTTTCTCAAAAAAATCTGTCGTTCGGAGTCGACTTTAAACTGTAGGTCCCGCCACTCATATATAAAATTAACACGGACAACATAGGTGGTGTGAGAAACTAGGTCGTAATCCTGACTGAAGGGCTGTAATGACCAATTATGTATGTATGTAGGGTATAAAAACTAAAATAAAATTGCATTGATTTTTAAGTTGTTGCCAAAAACATAAATAAATTCATTACTTTATACAACAACAACAGCAATAAGTTTTGTTTTGAAATTTATTAAATCGGTTTTGTTTTTCTCTTGTTTTCTTCTGTTTTTTATTTTGATTTGCTACTCGTAGTGCTCGTAGTGTGCTACCATTAATCGCCACTATTGTCTTTCGCATTAACATTTAATAGCGTCTTAATATACATACAGTGGATAGCAAAAGTCTTAGTACGGTATATATATTTTAGCAAATTCATGAATTTGTAGCCAAAAGTTTCTATTAAAATTTATAGTTTCTATATTTATTTTATTAATTTATTTCTGTTTTATTATAAAACAAAAAATTTTTTAATGTTTTTCATAAAACAAGAGAAAAATAAGGAAAAGTTTCAGTTGACTCCATAGGCACCCCCCAAGGAGAACTCTGAGTAAATTTAAAATTCAAAGTCCTAATATAGGAAAATGTTATACCTTGTATTTAGTAGAATATCCCTTAAGGTCAAGCACTCCACCATTGAACCCATTTGGAATTGAATGCACAAGTTTTGTTTAGTGCTTCGTGGTGGCACTATGAGCAAGTTTTAGGGTTGACTTTTGTTTGAGGTTTAGCGATTACGTAACCGTTCTTTCAAATGATCTCCTAAATACTCTCTTGATGCCATATTGGGACTTTGTGCAAGCGTATTAAGGCTTTGGGGACTTTTTTTGTCGTCAAAATATATTGGAGTACTAAGTCTTTTGCTGTTCACTGTATATAATAAAACATTGTATTTTGTTTAGAGTTGTTGTTTTTGTTGTCGTTGTATTTATTTCTTTACTTATAATTCATAAACAGTTTCATTTCATAGTGGATGGAATATTTTATTTTTTATTTCGTTTTTTTATAAAATTTTTAAATACCAAAAGGTTACTGTGTTGTATAGTATCGGAATCTAATGTGAATCTGAATATGCAAATCGCAGTTTCAATTCTCACCATACACAACAGGTGAGATGATCTAAAATCCATACGAATAGTTTTAATTTTTTTTCTAAAGTCAATGGCATTTTTAAATTAAGAAAATTAACTAAACTAACTGGCATCCGAATACTTGAAACAGTTGGCAGAATTTTTTTTTTTTTTGAGAATGAGAGTTTCTTTCAAATGCAAATTCATTTTGAAGGTCTTAATCAATTTCTGTTTAATAAAAAAAATTTTATATAAAATGTCAGTGATACATATGTACATACTTATTCGTTTAAGAATCCGATGATAAATATGTAAGTCTTCTTTGGTAGTTCAAATACCAGCAGTAGTCTTGCGAAGGTAATGTTTGAAGCTCGCTCGTCCTTTAGGTAAGCTGTCCGCGGGTGAGGATTTTAATTCCGAAAACTATGTGTGTTAAAGTCATTTGAAATAAAATCACGGTATACTTCTATAGTCACCGTAGTCATAGGAAGTGTGTTGGCTTATTCGACGTAAAGCCAGGGTTCGTATCCCAGGTCAGGCATCAAAACGAAATATGAAAAAAAAATATTTCTTCCGCGATTTCCTATCAGCAGATTTCTGGCAAAAACTCTGTAGGTCCCACCGCTCACGTATGAAATTAACACACACAACATGAGTGGTGTGAGAAGCTAGGCCGTAATCCTGACTGAATGGTTGTAATGACCAATTATGTATGTATGTATGTATGTATGTATGTATACTTCTATACCAGACATGCAACTTTTTAAAGAATTTCTTATAAAAGCAATGCTACGAGATGAGTTCGGCTTAAATTATTTGCTACTAAAGAATTTCGTTTCACAACTCGATCTATTTCTTATCTTTACTTTAATCCTTTACTGTCAACTTTGCCTATTCCTTTGAAGATAACAGCCCTAAGCCCTAATATCATTGCCATCTGATCTCTAGGCAATTTCGTATTAGGATCGTGCAAAAAAAAGGCAATTTTATAGCTCACGAGTCGCCGTAGTCTAGTAGGTAGTGTGTTGGCTTATTAGACGTAAAGCCAGGGTTCGAGCCCCAGGCCAGACATCAAAACGAAATTTGAAAAATATATCTTCGGCTACTTCCTCTCAGCAGATTTTTTGCAAAAACTCTTGAGTGTAAATAAAATTGCCATGAAAAGTTTCTCAAAAATATGACGTTCGGAGTCGACTTTTAACTGTAGGTCCCATGTAGGTCTCATGTATAAAAAATTAACGCACACAACATAAGTGGGGTGAGAAACTCGGTCGTAATCCTGACTGAAGGGTTGTAATAACCAATTATGTATGTATGTATAGCTCACGAGTTTTCCCTTTTTTTATTAACTCATATACGTAGCAGTATAAACTTTTGATTTTATGGTCATGAGGAGAATCCCCAAAATTTTATTTTCAAACCAAAATAATTTTTAAATTTAAAGAATTTT
Organism: Sarcophaga carnaria; assembly: GCA_958299815.1. Classification (NCBI taxonomy): domain Eukaryota; kingdom Metazoa; phylum Arthropoda; class Insecta; order Diptera; family Sarcophagidae; genus Sarcophaga; species Sarcophaga carnaria. Next base: position 43,050,044 of record OY283150.1, read on the forward strand.
CAAGCGGTAAGTCATTTTCCTTGCGCAAAAAAAATGGAATATAATTGGTCATTACAACCCTTTGGTTAGAAAAACAACCTAGCTTTTTACAACAGCCAGGTTGCGTGTGATAATTTTTATACATACATGAGTTGAAGGATATCCAGGATTGTTTTGTTCGAGATGTCTGAGAAGGAGGCTCACGTTTAATAAATTACCTAACTTCTAGACTACAGCGACATCAATACTACTGTATATCTATTATATACAATAGTATTGAACTCCTAACAATGCCGCATAAAATCATCATCAATGGTACCTCATTAGAACGAGAGTGGATGGCCGTAGACAAAGTGAAGATAAACATTCTGCAATCAGGTTTTTAGAAATCTTGATCTTGTATCAGAAACACACTGAAAATATTCGTTAAGACATATAAAAATCATAATACAGTAATCCTTCGATTTACGTCGCCCCGATTAACGTTGTTGCGATTTACGTCGTCAAATTTTTTGTTCCCTCTAACTTCAATTTGCGTCGTCATTCGTTTTACGTTCCTTTTCCTTCTTCTGGAACCAACTGCGACGTAAATCGAGGGATTACTGTAAATATATTGTGTTCAGCATGCAACTAAAGATCAACTAATTTTATGCCTTTCTAATGGCACTTCGTAATTGGAAGAAAATACTTCTTAATAACCACTTAAAATCATTATACAGGAGCTTTATGACATTAGCCACACAACTACAAGTGCTCGTTAATGATACCAACGTATCCAATCCTAAAAAGCAATATTTGCTTACGTTTAACAGTGTTCTCCATTTTACAACACAATACACTCTATCGTCATAGTGAAAAAGGTAGTGTGATTGGCTTATTATCGAACAAAACAAAATATAAAAAAAATATTCCTTCGGTGAATTTCTTTCAGCAGTCTTCTAGCAAAAACTCTGAGAGTAAAAATAAAATTGTCATGAAAAATTTACCACAAAAATTTTGTCGTTAAAATGTAGGTGCCGTCACTTATAGACAAAATTAAAACACACAACGTAGGTGGTGTGGGAAGTTAGGTTGTAATCCTAACTAAAGGGTTATAATGGCTACAAAAGTAACCAATTTTTAACCCACAATATATCAAATGGTCGAAGGAAAGTGTTCTCAGCATAATGAATATCGAAAAATAACTTACATTATGTTGAAATTCTTATTCATTCTGCTTTAGTGTAAGCCAAAACACAAGAAAATACTGCAATTTTGGCCCCCTTTTTCAGATATTATTAGACTTCATCGATTTAAAAAAAAAGAAAAAGAAAAATTATGAAATTAATATTAAATCTGTAGAGTCAATATCCAAAATACGGTTTCTTACTGTTTAATTTGCAAAGTAAAAACAATTTTAAAATACTTGTCTTGTCTTGTATAAATTTATTGCCATTTAATCCTTTCGAAAAACAAAACAAAAAGAAACCCTTTCACTAGAATTTAATCTTGTTTTCCACTTTTCTCTACTCTTTAGCAAGTAAATCCTTTTAAATGTCCTTTAAAAATATAAAATATTGCTGTCATTGCTCCTACTACTACTACCACTACTACGACCATTGCTGCCACTACAGACGCTGCGGCTGCTGCTGCTGCTGCTGTGCTGGGCTCATATTAATTTGAAAGTCTTTTGACTGCTAATCCTTTATTGTAATTGAAAATGATATTCAATTGTGAATTTAGTTTAGTTTTCTTTTTCCCCTCTCCTCTCTTCAACCCTCTCTTTCCCTTCCTTTTTCCATAATGCCACTTGCAAACCGAACATCGAACAGCAGCAAGAAGGGCTGGCTAAACGAATAGTTTGTTAAAGAAGAAGAAGAAGAAAGAAAGTTGAAAGAAAAAAAATATCCCCAGGACATACATATACCGTGTTGTGTACAAAAAGAAAAATCACAAGAATTTCAAAGAAACAGAGGAAGACTTTAATCTTGAAAAAACGGAACTGCAGCAGAGTCTTGAAAGAGGAAAGAAAAAAAAATAAAATAAAATGCAGAGTGAAAACGCTAAGGGAACAACAAGATAAGTTACAAACTACAAATTCAATATTACTATGCAGCAACAACAACAGCAACAACAACGAAGACATTATATTTATTGTATAATGTAAAGTAGTTCAACACACAAAAAGGAAAGAAAAATCAAGCACAATGCCCCAATTGTAGCCTCCATACAAAGACGTTTTCAACAAAATAAAGAAGAAAAAAAAAATAGAAAAACAAACGACAAGGCCAGTCAGCCCGCCAGCCAAGCAACCAACCAACCAAACAACCAATCGAGGCAACTAGCCAGCCAACCAGCTAAAGCCTCTTCTATTCAGGCATGCATTTTTTTAGTCAATTGAAGCTTAAAGGCCCAAGAACCAAGCAAAGGCATGTCGATCAAAAGGCAAAAAAAAACTGTTTAAAACGAAACAAAAAAAACACAGTGGAAGAAGAAGAAGAAGAAGAAGCAGAAGACGAACAACAACAACCACAGAAAAACAACTTAAATATTGACTTTTTACCATATCAACGACAGCGACAACAGTAGCCCTAACAACAACAACAGCAACAGCAAGTTGCAACATGACTATTTTTCTTATCCGTTCTTCGTTTATTCGTCTTAAGCCTGATGCCCACAATGGCACCATCACCATCCTCATCATCATCATCATCATCATCATCATCCATGTAGTCATTGATAAATATTCGAAGATGGTCCAGATGGATAGGTTGGTTGGCTGTTTGCTTGAATTGCAGTTCAAAGAAAATTGCCCAAAAAAAATTGTAGCAGAAAACTCAAAAGAACCCGGTATAAATATTGTGTGGTGGTTGTGTTTGTCAGTCGTGTTGACTGACAATCAGTCTTTGTGCCTCTATGTTTAGTTTAGTTGGGCTTTAAGAAAATTCTATAATGTGGCATGGATTGATGTCCACAATAGTTTGTAGACAGGCCAACTACAACTAATAGATACGAGCAAAAGTGAATTCATTAAACTTAACCCAAAAGCAAGACATTAATTATATGCCATCAAGGTTATCTTACAATATCTGAGGCATTGCTTACAACTACTTTGCCTTTTTCCCACACTGCAATGAGAACAGCCATGCATTTCTGCTTGAAATGTGATTGAGAGGCGGTCCAATTCAAAGCTTGCAAACCAAATCTAATCTTCTGTTCATAGCCGAGTATGAGTCGCCTACTTGGCATGCGGAGATCCGACTTATTACGCGCAACACTATAGAAAAGAAGGTTCAGCCCATATGGTCACATGCTAGAAAACTAACAACGAAATCGCCCATGAACCTTTAGAATTTAATTCTCAAGGCCTACTCCAAAGAGGCGCCCTCAAAAAATAACCTGAAAAGGAATCACACAAAATGGCGAGAAATACGTGAAATAGACTGGATAACGAAATGCTGAAACGCCTTCTTCCCAATCTGCCAATCTTCCTATATTTTTGGATAGATTTGCAGATCCTGTTAGAGAAAGTATACCCTGTGGTCATCTTGCTGCACCTTTTGTGCTAATTTTCGGCAACATGGTGGTACAAACCATCAGCTCTTAGACTGTTGATTCGATATGAAGCGGATCTCAGACTCAGTGATTCAGAGCTTTTTGAGTTTGCTGTGTATAACAAGCTGTCATGGAAATCGATTATACTCAGCAGTACGGGAAAGGCATAAATTGGGGCCTAAAATCAAAGATAATTCATGCCATTTGCTTATCAGTACAGTAATCCTTCGATTTATGTCGCCTCGATTAACGTTGTTTCGATTTACGTCGTCAAGTTTTTTGTTCCCTCTAACTTCAATTTGCATCGTCATTCGATTTACGTCGCATTTTTTTTTGGAACCAACTGCGACGTAAATCGAGGGATTACTGTAACTTTTTTTAAGTTAGTTGTTAAAAACATACTAGTTTGTAGTATGAGCAATATGAAATTCGATTTACATCGTTTCGATTTACGTCGCCTTTCTCTGGAACCAAATGCGACGTTAAACGAGGGATTTAATAATCAACGATTGCAGTCGAACCCGAGACCCTTACTTAACTTAAATGATCATAAATACCCTTTAGTCGGGATTACAACCTAGCTTCTCACAACACCCATGTTGTGCGTGTTAATTTTGTTCATGAGTGGTAGGACCTACAGTTTAAAGTCGACTCCAAATGATTTATTTTTGAGAAACTTTTCATGGCTATTTTACTCCTACAGTTTTTGGCAGAAGACAGTTGAGATGAAGTCGCGAAAATGAATATTTTTTCATATTTCGTTGCTGGTTGGGGTTTGAAACACGGCTATGAAACACTATGGAGGCTTCAAACTGCAATCCTTACTGCCACACCTCCATTAAACCAATGTCGTAATTCGCTGGCTTTGTGTTGCCCTAAGGCAAGTAAAAAAAAAATTTAATTTTGCTTAAGAAATATTTTCTTCCCCTACACAATAATAGTCACTTTAAAGCCGTAATATTACTTTAAAAGTTTTGTAACAATTTCTCTGAGAATTCTTTCTTTTTTTCTTGGGTTAGTTTTAGCCGGCTAGCAAAGAAACGGAAAAAAGACGTTCCTTAAGATTTCAAATAATTTTGTAATTTCGTAGCATTTTTTTCTGTTTTTTCTGCTTTTTTTAATGCCAAAGTGTGCCAGTTTGCCACATTGATTTTAAATCTTTTGATTACTCTGTTATTTAGTTGATTGGGCTTTAAAAGTTTTCTCTCTTTTTCTTGTCTTTTTTTTTGTTTTTTTTTTCGAAAAAAAAAACAACACCAGAGGCCAGAGTAATAGAAAAACCTTTAAGGTCTACCTACTAACAGATATTGGCCAATTAGTTTAAACATTTTTACCACCAAATCTAATGAAGATTGACACAAGAATAATGAATGTCTATCCAAAGACAGTCAGCTATACTGTCTGCTGCTGCTGCGGTTGCCATTGCTACTGCTTTAGGTATGGCAACCAACCTACAACACAGCATTTATATTGTCTAGATCGGTAATTGTAACAACGAATCATTATTATAATCATAGTTTAGGCCAACCCAGTATGTCAGGGATAGATGGGATGGATGGATGGATGGCTGCTGAATGTCTTGAACAATTCGTTTACAAAGTGTGCTGTGTTCGATCTTCTTATGCTTCTTCTTTTTCTTCTGTATTTATGCATGTAGCATGTCGAAAATTTACTGCGGCCGGACAGAGATTAAACAATTGATTAAATTATGGTTCAACAGTTACCTGTTTACCTGTTTATTGTTGTCATGCAGAATTTATTTACAAGAAGCGAGGAATTAACAGAGATATTTGAGAATACAAAAAGGGGAAGTGTTTTTCTCTCCACCTTGTACTTTATAACAGGGAATAATTAGAAATTTAAGCTTAACTTTCCCCTTTACTAGTTTTTTTTTTTTTTTTTTTTTTTTTTTTTATGGCAGTCTGTCAGAGATCCAGCGCCATAAAGCAAATTTCGCGACTAGTCCCCATCTTGTATTGCGTATTCCGGCAATATGCGCCTCAAGCTTTCTAAGCTTAGTTGCCTTTTGCTGGTTTCAGGAACCAGACCTACAGTCAAGGAAAAAAGTTTACATACACCACTGTAAAGACACTCTTTTCCCGGCGATTTTTTTTTTTCAAATTAAAAAAGGAGTTATAGCGTAGTCACAATTAAGAATTTTTGAAGACAAAATCGAATACAAAGAAATAACCTAGAAATTATTACAAAAAAACAACAAAAACATCAAGGGGAAAAAAGTCTTCAGACACTGTTGTATGATTTTTTTCTAGGTTATTATTAGTTTTTTTTTGTATTCCGTTTTGTATACAAAATTCTTAATTGTGACACCGTTGTATGTATACTTTTTTCTGTGACTGTATATTATCTAAACCTTGGCTTCAAGTTTGCCTTGACTTCTTCTAGTCAAGGTAGTATAAATACCAGTACTTTGTATCATTTGGTAAAAAGAATTGTATCATGAGATCCAGGAGTGTCCAAACACACTTGTTGGCGTTGATTTTAGGCTGATGGCATTATCAGTCCATTTTTTTTAAATTCGCTGTTGGAACAAGTCATCTCTGTGAACGATTTGGGCAATCTAGGCACCAATCACAGGACGGCGCTATTTACCACACTACTCGTGCCACACTACATATTTTACATGAGCATTTTCAGAGAATGGTCATCTCATATGAAGGTGATATACCTTGCCTCCAAGATCAAGCGATTTGACCGTGTTTAAATTCTTCTTGTGGGGTTTTCTTAAGTCGCAAGTATACAGGCCACAAATCCTCAAAGACAACATAGCCCATTCTAGTGGGCAATGGAGTAGTAATAAAACTTTACATTTCTGATGCATTCCACCCAGAGAATCAGAGGCGGGCATTCGAACGATATCAAGTTCCACACACAACAACACCCCAATGGGTTTCTCAAGCAAAGAAAAAATTTGTTTATATCTCTTCTCAAGAGTCCTAGTAATTATTTTCCAAGATATTGTAATAGTTTTATCGAATCCATCTAACACTGCAACATTTAGGGATTCATTTGGAGTACAATTTCAACATAGGTATAATGGTTATAGATGGTTAATACGGCGACACTATAAAAGGTTTGTTTCCACTTATAATCTGGCAAAGATATTACAAGACATTATTTTACTTACCGTTGTATACCGTTCAGTGGTTCGTATATCATGTGAAAATTCGCAGCAGTAAGCGAAAGGTTAGATAGAGAAGAGGTTGAGGCCATCTAATCCTTTATATGGTGATTAGAATAGCAAGAGATTTGAGTCATTGAATTATTTAGGAATAACATGAGGCTTGTAAATGGCTTTCGGATACTTGTTCAGCATGGCGATCGTCTCGTGAAGGTGTCCTTTCTATGGTGGCGATTAAAATAAATTATTAGAATGCATACAGTCACAGAAAAAAGTCTACTTGCATTGCTGTATGTAGTTTTCAAATAATTTCTAGGTGAAATTTTCAATTATTTTCGTTTTTGTGTTCAAACATCTTTTTCAATTCGATAAAAATCAAAATCTTTGACTGTACTTTAAGACAGTCACAATTAAGTTTCTTTGAAGACAAAATCGAATATAAAAAAATACAACCTAGAAATTATTAAAAAAAATGTATGCATAATTTTTTCTGTGACTGTAGAACACGTAAGGTATTAATGCATCTCACGAAGAAAATATCTGATGGCATATTATGTGTTGGTGGTGGCAGTAAAATCTGTCGCATGGTCGCAAAAAGTTTTATTTCCAGATACTTTGCATTAATCCAAGGAACAAACTCGTTTAACTAAGTTCGACATGGTTATTGCATAACTCTCTGGTATGGAGACATTACAACCCTTTAGTGAGGATCATAATCTAACTTCTCACGCCACCTATATTGTAGGTGGCAATTTTATCAATGAGTGGTGAAAAAATATAATTCTTCGGCGACTGCCTTCAGCAGATATCTGACAAAAGCTCTGAGAGTAAATAAAAATTCCCTTGAAAAGTTTCTCTAAAATTTATCGTTCGGAGTCGACTTTAAACTGTAGGTCCCGCCACTCATGTATAAAATTAACACACACAACATCAGTGGTGTGAGAAGCTAGGCCGTAATCCTGATTGAAGGGTTGTAATGGCCAATTATGTATATAAATGGATGGATTATAGCCATACAAAATAAAGTTTTGATAAGTGTTCTTAAAGGCATCGAAAGGACAAATTTTTTTTGTTAAAAAAAATTTAAATGACTTGCAGCAGAGAACGGATTAAATAACAGGGCCTCCTTAAATTAAAAGAAAAAGAAATTAAATTTTATTTAAACATTAACAAATTTAATAAAACGTTTTGTGAAATATTAAAAGCAATAATAAAAAAACAATAAGAACTGGACTGAAATATAAATATTACAACAAAAACAAAGACAAATACAATATTAAGTAAATAAATTTATTTAAACTATTTAAATAGCAACAATCACAGCCAGCCACAGCAATCAAACAAAATAGCAATTACAACAAAAACAATAAATAAAATGGGAACTGCTTAAATATTATTAAATATTCATAAATCAGTGGTGGTACAGTGGCAACCAAAAAAAAAATACATATTCAATGATATTTTTTTTCTTTTTTAATTGTACTTGTATTGTAATGATTATTTAAGTAAATTGTATGAATATACAAATAGTATATGGTATGTATAGCATATGTATGTATGTATGTAAAGCATACAAATAGAACTGTATGCATAAATATATGACACTATATGTCATATTGTATGTCTGTCCTTATGTACATGTGTGTATGTATGTATGTATGTATATATGTTAGTGTAGCATAATGAAATTTTACAAATATTAAAATACTATTAAATAATTATGTAAATATACAATTATTATTATGATTTTTACAACAACAATAACAGAAAAATAAAAATAAAATAAAAAACAAAAATAATTTACTTTTGTCGATTGAAGAAAGAATTTAAAACACCAATAACAACAATAACAATCATTATTATTATCAACACACAGTCAAAACACTGAAATTGAACAATCAAAACACGACAGAAAAAATCAAAAATAAGTGAGAAAAAAAAAACGAAAAAATAATCACAATCAAATTAAATAAAATTTTACAACATAATTGCATTTGCATTAAAAATTATTTGAATATATTTACGAACATAAATAAAACATAACAAACAAACAAACATAAATATTTTTGCATAAAATTATTGAACACTGCGTGTGTGTGTGCGTGTGCATTAAATTACTTTTTCTGCATCAAAAACAAAATGAAAAAAATTAAATTAAACACTTACACACAAACACACGTCCATACTTAATAAAAAATTATTAAACAAATATTACAATAAAATAAATAAACATTAAACAAACAAAATTTAACAAAAAACAAAAAAAAGCAAGAGCAGAAAAATAATTTTTAAATTAATTCAATTTAAAAGCAAAAAAAAGAAAAAAATTCATAAAAAATGTCATCACTTAGCAGTTTAAAAAGAAATTTACATCGGCTTTACACTGGCAAAGTATTATAAAAAAACAGCTACAGCACATACTGCACAGGGTACATCCTGTTATGTTGGACTGTATGCTCCTACTGGTCGTCTGGAGGCTGTCTGATAGTTCCGCTAACCTTACATAATTTGATTAGCCACACGAATATAAAGAATAAGACCATAAGAAACACCTTAACAATGACGATTTTTGAATTTAGGAAACACTTTATGATTGGATCATGGAATATAATAAGTACGCTCTCCAAAACATCGCACATTAATCAACTCTGTAACGAGATGATACGTTATGAAATCAATATAATCAACGAGAGTATAGTTCGATTTCTTATTTAATTACTTATTTGGCCACTACAACTATTCCTTCTGGATTATGGCCTAATTTCTCACACCACTCTTGCTGTATGTTTACTTTTATCCCCGAGAGGCGGGACTTACAGTTTAAAGATTTATTCATGGCAACTTTCTTTTAATCTCGATTTTTTTTAGCATAAAACTGCTGTGAGAAAGTCTCACAAAGAAATGTATTTCCTTTTATATTTCGTATGTGTTTAACATGTTAGGGCTGGGCTTTGAACCACGTTGTCAGGTCTAATAAGCCAGCACACTATCTAAGGGTCCGCCAAATAACTTTTTATTGAAAATGTTTAAAAAAAAAACTACTGAAAATTTTCTCAAATTTCTTTTTTTATTTGAAAGCACAATCCTTCCGGTTAATAATGGAAAATAATTTCATTCAAATGGCTGCCTCGGCTGGCCATGCAGTAGCCTAAACAAGAAGATGCCGATTTTGGCAAAAAAAATCATCTTTTCAGATTAAGCTCATTTTGATCTTGGCGGGTATGTAAACAAGCAAAATTGTCGCATTTGGGGCACAGAAAACCCGTACGCATACATTGAAAAGCCGACGCACTCAAGACGAGTCACTGTGCCACACAGCCGAAGCTACACTCGATGTTTTGCGCCGTGTTTTTGAAGATCGTATTATCAGCCGCGAAGCTGATGTCGTTTGGCCACCTCGGAGCTGCGATTTGACACCGTTGGACTATTATTTGTGGGGTGCCGCCAAAGATAAGTGTTACGCCGACAAGCCAGAGACAATTGACACTTTAAAAGACAATATTTGTGAAGCCATTGGTGAAATATAGCTGCACACAATCGATAATGTGCTTAAAAATTGGACCGATCGTGTAGGCTACTGCATGGCCAGCCGAGGCAGCCATTTGAATGAAATTATTTTCCATTATTAACCGGAAGGATTGTACTTTCAAATAAAAAAAGAAATTTGAGAAAATATTCGTATTTTTTTTTTTAAACATTTTCACAAGACTACGGAAACTTCTGTTCGGCATCAGTGAATATAACTTTCAGTCTATTGCTTAAAAAGCAGCCAAATGTTTACTTCTGAAATTGATTAGCAAGTTTGGTTCCTTTGAACCTTTTTCCTCATCACGGAATCCACGTATTAGACTAAAAGAGATTCTTGCTTTGAACAAAGTCCGTAATGCCTGGTCAAAACACCGTTTACTATGAACATGCCACTTCTACATAATCTGATTGACTTTAATCTCTTGCCATGAGAATGAACTAAAGAAAGTCTTCGCCTCTCTCTCTGTTTTCTTTTTAGGCGTATCTGTCTTTACAAATTTTTCTTCTCACGTCATAGAAAATTCCCCTCTCGACAGTAGTTAAAATTTCTCAAAGTAATAGACGTAAAGGATAAGAGTTCTTGAGCGATTTAATACCTTCGATAAACCACAAGACTACGTGGCTCAACTAGGTATAATTCTATGGTGAATATCAAATATCGTGCTACGGCAGCAGTAATTAGAAGCTCATTGATCTTACTACCACCCATCATACTGCTGGTGCTGTTCAGCAGCTTTAAGAAGCTTCACAGAAAGAAAACTCGTCTTCTTATTATCGAGACATCATGCTACTCCTCTTCCTTATCGAATATCAACCTAGAAATTATCATTGCCCTGCTGGCAGTATATAAATTCTGCCCTATGTATGTTAATTTTTTTTTTAATTTTTCTTCTATTTAAACTGCTAAGAATTAAAATCTTGACAAATATGAACGCATTTTCTTAGTTAAGCATTTGGCCATAAAAACATTCAACATTTTTTTTATCACAATTATTGAAATTCTTGCATAATTTTTAATAAAAAATTGATTTTAATTGTAATTTTTATTTCTCTTTTTACAGGTAAGTGTGTGTCTATCAATCAATACATTTCACGAAAACGAAAAAAAAACTTTACTTGCAAACGACAGAGCTGGAAACATGCCATGATTAAGCCTTCAGGTTATTTCTTTTATTACGAATATTAAATTTAATATTCAAATTAAACGATGTTTAAAATCAAATACAAATAAAATTTAGGATATTAAGAGATAAGAATGGCATCACAGGAGAAAAAGTTGCGACCAACAGGTAAATTAATTTAAAAAGAAAATAAAAAAATTATGAAAAATTTGCACAAAAATTTTTATGCTGCTTAAAATGTTTCGAATTTAGAAATTTGATAGAAACATTCCATTTTGGTATGCAAAACAAAAAATGCTGACAATATTGTGAAAAACATAACTTTAATACACTTATTTAAGTCCATACAAACAAATTTGAAAGAAAACCTATTATTGACAAGCAAAAATGAAAGGAATTATATTTCACACCAAAATTAACAAAACTTGCGAAATCCTTTACCGAAGAGCAACATACAGACATAGTTTCAAACTTTGTTTTTCTTTTATTAAGGATTGAAGCAGAAAAACATGGCGTTAGTGATATTTTAATGTCTAATTTAAAAAAAATTCTTTGCAAATGACTAGCTAACTCAGTTGGAAGAAAGGAAGGTGCCTAGCGCAATTAGTATTACAACAAATTTACAAGGAAAAGTGCTTATACATACTGTAACAAGTTCCACATTTCTCAGACATAAGTACGAGGTTTCTTTCCCTTAATTATTTCGTTGCCGTCATAGACTCAATAGGTTTTGTTGTTTGATTTACTAAACGAGACCTTAAAGCAAATTTTAACTAAGATATCGTTAAGAAAAAAAAAGTATGGAAATATAAATCTTTTTCTTTCAGGCAAATGTTATAAGAGTACCTGTTGGGTTGATCGGAAAGTAATTTGGTTTTTTTTTTCTATAACCAAGTGGTGAGTGCCCTGGTAGTCTGGTGGAAAGTGTGCTATACTATTAGCGTGAGGGTCGTGGGTTAGATTCCCACCAGAAGCTCTGGTCTGTGACACTACACCGAGCATACGGTCAAACTACTCCTCTCGTATATAATTAGAATATAATTTGTAATTGTATTGTAAATAATAAATAAATAATTATATCAATCAAGTGGTCATAAACTGTTGAATTTCATAAATTTAACCTCAATCCGATCTCACATGTTGTTATTCGCCGGTTCGCATCAACTAATGCCTTTTTTGCGTCTTTATCAACTTCAACCGGCCTTCCCGAACGTGTGTGCATCTTCGACATCAAAATTGCACTGGTGTACTATCAACACACCTTCTCCATACGCATCGGCCAATTTCTTCCTGGCTTGAACAGCATTTTTATCCTTTCTGTAGTAAAACAGTAAGATACAGATGTATGTCGAAAATGCTACTTATCGCTCTCCATATTTAAAAGGACACCAACCAAGAACTACTACGTAGAATTAATTGGAATTTTTCACACACAAGCCTTGCTCTGTGAGCTCTCAAAGCATATTAAAATTATACAGCTTAAGTGTGAAGTTGGGTGCAAATAAATACAATTAAGTCCTCTGTCAGGAAAAAACGAAATTACTTTCCGAACAACCCAATACTTTAAATGACATAAAACTGTAGGTTCCGCTACACATGTACAAAATTAACACACATAACAGGGGTGGTATCAGAGGGTAGGTCGTAATACTTCATTCTCTTCATGTATATTTAGTTTATGCTATACGCAGTGATCGCAAAGTTCAAAAAGTCATGAAATTTTGGCCCCAAAATTTCTATATTTGGTCCTTCAGTTTTCTGAAAAAAATTTCAAAACCACTACACCTTCACTTCACTAAGTGAAGAACAAGATTTTGTTTATTTTTCCATAATGAATCCTCTGGAGTTTTCCATCAAAACCAGTCCATCATATGTTCTCTTGGATTCAGCCAGGGCTTGCTGATATTCCTTTGACCGCAGACCAATTCCTTTGGGGATTTATAGACTCAAATCTACAATCTCGGTATGAGGTTGTGTAAATGTGTGTGTTGATTTTAGGTAGTGTGTTGATTTATTAGATGTAAGGTCGTGGTTCTAATCCCAGCCCAGATAACAAACAAAACAAAACATTTTTATGAAGAAAAAGGATAATCGTCACAGCAGTTTCTGCGTGAATATCCTGCACTACAGTAAACAGGACTAATGCGTTGGTCCGCAGGCTTATTAGACGAGGGACCATGATTCTCTCCCCGCCTTAGACGTCGTGAAAAAAACGAAATATGAAACGAGTTTCTCTCAGCAGTCTTTTGGCAAAAACTCTGAGAGTAAAATAAAAATTGCCAAGAATAATTTCCTAAAAATCTAACCATTCGGAGTCGATTTTAAACTGTAGGATCCACCATTCACACACAGCATGGGTGGTGGTTGAAACTAGATTGTAAGCCTGACAATGACAGCCAAAGCGAGTTGCAACATTGTCGACAGATCTCTTCTCTTGGAAATATCTGTAGCAACGTTTTTATCACTTGTCGGTGTAATGATAGTCTGCTTCATTCTTCATGCTTATTAGATTCCCTATGGATTGCAACAAAAATTGATTTGCATTGGCAAATAGCATGGCGCATAATTTATATTGTTTTATGCTCTAAATAGCATAATAAATTTGAAATTCTTTAAAATGATGATGCCATTTAACGCCTGCATGCTAACAAAATAAATTTTCTTTAAGCTTATAAACTTAAAATACTTTTAAAAATCAGTGCAGAATTTAAGACTTTTTGGCTTTTACAACCACATCTGCTTATTACAACTGGCCATAACCCTTCGTACATACATACATTATTTTGTTAACAACTTAATGAAAACAAATTTATGTACTTTTTTTTAATATTTTCCAACAACAGCAACAATAACAAACAAACTTATAACAATTTTGAAAAGTTTTTCAAACCTGAAATACACAAAAATATTCCTTCTACAGGCCGCAATAATGAAATTGCTGCTGAAAAAAGTTGAAAATTGTTTAAATCCAGTACAAGCATGAGGCATTTAGAAAAAAAGAGGAAAAAAATTATTTTAAAAAAACTGTAGGTACGTATGCTAAAATAGCTTTATTTGAGGGGGGGGCTTATCACAGAAAAAAAATGTTACTTAAAACGCCCTCAAAAATTATGGCAAAAAAATATGTTTTACACTCTAAAATTGCAAGAAAAAAAATTATTATGACGACATATGTTTATGAAAATTTGTTTAAACAAATCATATGACAACAACAGAAAACTAAAAACAAAAATAATAATTTTTTTGTTTTTTGTTTTTGGTTTGTTTTTAAATAAATTGTAACACATAGAGTCAGTTTTAATAAAAAACTATGATGTCAGTGTAAAGAAATGAAGAGAAAAAAATATTTAAAGAAAAAAAAAACAACCAACTTTAATGACATTAACAAGCCTGCGTTTTTAATTTGTACAATAGCAACAGCAACAGCAACAGCAACAACAACAACACTAATAACAATATTAGTAACTAGACTTGTGCTGCAGCTGACGCAGCTTTAAAATGCCACAAAACAGCAACATACAACATACACCATAGAACAACAACAACAACAACAATTTATTATTTAATAAACAGCAATTGCAAGTTGACTGCCAGAGTTAAAAATTTCAAACAGCAACACAAACTAAAACTGAAATTGAAACTGAATTTTTAAAACTAAAACTATGCAACACGTCATCGCCACCTCCAACTTGAACAAAAAAATAAATAAAAAAAAAATCAACAGAAATAAAAAAATTGAAAAAAAACCACAAAAATTAAGAAAATTAAATTAAAAAAAAGAATAAAATAAAAAATATTAAATGTTAGCCTAAATGTGTGCCCCACTGTACACATGTAGTTGTAGCAATAGCAACAGCAATAGCAACAAAGCTGTTGTACATTTAGCCAGTGCAGTTGAAACAACAACTTTACTGCCATATTAGAACAGGGTCACTGTAGCCAGTGCATAAAATCAGATTTAATGTTCATTAAATAGTTTGTTTGTTATTATTATTGTTGTTGCTTATAATGTTGTTGTTGTTGTTGTAGTTGTATTAGTACTACTACTAGCTTATAATAACCAGTAAACCATTAGAAGCATTAGAACTTCGCAGTAGAAATTCCAACACAATAATAATTAGTGCCTCCTCATTCACCCCATAAAGATTACATACTTACATACATAATTGGTCATTACAACTCTTCAGTCAGGATTACGATCTAGCTTCTCCCATAAAGATTATGCAACGAAAATACGTACGATTTTTGCAAAATGTTTCACCAAATAGTGAGGTCTTCATCCCCAATAACCAATGCCTTAACACACCTAATCAAAGTGCCTTGGTTTAAAGCGGATATCAGTTCCCTGCCACGAAGACATTTATAGATTTTAACCGACCATTACAGCGTTTTATACATACATAATTGGTCATTACAACCTTTTAGTCAGGATTACGACCTAGTTTCTCACGCCACTTATGTTGTGTGCATTAATTTTTATACATGAGTGGCGGGAAACTTTTCGTGGCAATTTTATTTACTCTCAGGGTTTTTGCCAGAAATCTGCTGAGAGGAAGTCGCCACAGACATATTTTTTCATATTTTGTTCAGTTGGAGGTGCCTGACCTGGAGTTTGAACCGAGGTCTCACGTCTAATAAGCCAACACATTACCTACTAGACCACGGTGACTTCACCTCAAATCGCTTATGCAAAAAAACCAATGTTAAAACCGGATGCCATTGGTGTCCCTCATCATCCAATTCAGGTTAAAAGAAGTTGGTAGCTTCCACCGTTGAAAGTGATGTCCTGATCAATGTCGTTCGATGTGGATCCCTAACACCGCCAGCCTTAAATTTACACCAAACACTGATTTTCCAGTGTTGCATTCGACGCTCTTGAATCTCATGTGTCATTGGTTTCATCACAAATCCGACAATATTGTTGATTCACGTATGCAATCATCAAAAAATTTACCTGAGATGAAATGATTTTTCAATGAAAACTAAGGTTTGTCGCCAGCTACTCTAGAGTCTATTCAACGATTACAAGTCCGTTGTCTTTGGTTGTTTACCTTCAGTTCTTGGCTCTGTTGCTTCTATTACAGAAAGCATTGCAGATGATCCAAAATCGTCGCTTTCATTGTGTTCTCATTATGGCGTATTTTGCATTTGAATTTACCAAGTCCAACTCATGTAATAAATCAAAACAAACTGAGCTTTCAGCCACGATTATTGACTACCAAATCATTTCAAAATTTTCTTCAGCATTGAAGTACTGTTCTTACTCGATAGTTACGTGAACAAGGAAAATAGTTAGCGAGCGCAGGCGACCCAAAAGTGATTGTTAACTAGACATTGGATCCCGTCATTGGATTACCGTCAAGGTAACCGCTTGATGTACATTTTGGTCTATAATTTTCATTGAAGCACATTCTTTCGAAACTGAAGTGAAATGACCCCGAAAGAATCATAACAATCGACTTCTCAGAGAGCTATGATCGTATGCAAACCCATTTTTCTTGCCTTCAATTGAAGATTATGATGAACTGGACAGTATGAGAAAGTGTCATGTGCCTTACTGCTTTGGGCTTCATTGCATAATACGTTTAAAGAGAAAATAATTTCACATTTTGTTGAAAGTCAGTTGGTCATAATGATCAAACGACTCCAGTTCTTTTTTTTTTCGTTTGTATGCTGCTATGAAAACCAATATGATATTAGAAGCTATGTAATCTTAGGATATGATGTTGGTCATTGCAATAAAAAAATGTTTGTTGGGTTGTCAATGACAGTGGCCTAAAAGTCAAATGCCCAAGTAGTTGCAGTATGTATTGCTTGTATTAATAGTGGTAGTACCCGTTGTGCCTAGTAATTTATAGTACATCTACTAACTTGTAATAGCTGTTGTTATTGTTGTTGTAATGACTATTAGTTGTTGTTGTTGTTGCTATTGTTTTTGTACTAAGTAAGCAACAACCGATTAAGACGCCTCTATAACCATATTTAGAAGAAAAAAAAAACAAACATTACAACCGAATAACTTAATATTCCTTTAAAAGTATTCTTACCCTCAATAAAGACACACAACAACAACAACAACAACAACAATAACCACAACAATAGCGATAAATTGACAAAAATAGCAGCAACAAAAACAAACAAAAAAGTACCAAAAACAGAGTTTAAAACATTTACAGATGGTCTCTGTCTCTCTCTCTATCTGTAGAATTTTAAGTTAAAACTTGTGTTTCTTAATAAAAAAAAAAAATATTTAAGTTTTCAGATGAACCATATGGTTGGCTGGCTGGCTGGCTGGCTGATAGTTTCCAGCCGTATTAAAATTTTAAATTTCAGTTCCAAATTGTCATTTTTTTTTATTAATGCGCCTGATATCTCATGCTAATCACGCTTGTTCCAATTTTATTTTTACTACACTATGTACTCTCTTGCTAACACTGCTACTGCCACTGACACACTCAACAACTCTGACTAGCAGCCAGCCAGCCAGTCAGTAGTAGTAAAAAGTCCGTAAATATTCATGGATTGTCTCATGATTATGCCGGTGCTGGTGCTAGTGCTAGTGCTACTGCTACTGCTACTGCCTGTGCCTGTAACTGGCATTGGTGCTGGCGTTGATGACAACGTTGACAATGATGATGGTGCTGATGACGGCGCTGACTGTAATGGCGGTGATGATGCGTTGGCGGTGGGGTCATTTTGGTTAAATATCACTACGAGTCATTTTTATACAATCATGCACAACTCCTTTTATTACATCGCGCTTTATTATTTGTTTCTTCGTTTTCTTTGTCTCTTTTTTCTTTTTTTTCTGCTTCTGTGTTTGTCTTTTTGTCATTTTATCGTGTTTTAAGTGCTGACTATTGGTGCTTTTGTGGGTTTTTTCTTTTTTTTTTGTAAAATTTTTTGGGTGCAATTTTCATGTTGATTTCGGTTTCATGTTAATGAAGTCAAGGAGATATTTAAATCGTTTAATAGTGATTTTATTGTCAGTTTTTTTTTATTTTTTTCTTCATTTTTATTTTAATTCAATTTAAATTTCTATACCCTACACCATACACAAGGCTTGATAAAATTTCAAAAGAAATAAAAAACATTCTGGAAGACAAACAACATTTATGTCTCCATACCAGAATGGCATAATTAAGAGCATATTTCACCTCGAAACAGATATTTAAGCAAATAATGCCATATCATAGCATTCTTTTGTTAGATTTCTTGCAAAAGCTTTCAAAGAAAATAAGATTACCATGAAAAGTTTCTCAAATCTGTAGTTCGAAGTCGACGTTAAATTGTATGCCCCGCCAGTTTTGGTAAAATTACCACTCACAACATGGATGCTATGAGAAGCTATGTTGTAATCCTGACTAAAGAGCTGTAAAAACTAACTACGTCAATAACAGGCGTCAAATCGTATAATCTTGGCTAACCTTGCACTTCACCAACACGTGATACTAATTGTTCACCAAACTCACAACTCAATGTGATCATTTTTCCCGCATGTCGTATAGCATGTGACACTATTCTGATGACGCTTTATATCAACCAAGTCGAAGTACGCTTTAATGACACACACAGTAATTCTTTCAGGGTGCATTTGCAGTACTTGTATTGCCTCTGGCTACCTTACACACCAAAAGTAAGTTTCTTAGCTGGAAATAACTTAACATTAGAAACTGCCGTGAGAGAAGTCACACTTGAATTCCCTCCGGATGCCTTACATACCAAAAATAAGCTTCTTAGCTGGAAATAATTTAATATTAGAAACTGCCGTGAGAGAAGGCAAGCGGTTTGGGTAACAAAATTTGTGCATGACTTGCATACATACTATCGGTGGTGAAGCATTTTTTTTGCTTTTTTTAACCCCGGAAAAATTTCTCTCTCCCTTCATATAAACATAAAGGGTCCGCCAAATAACTTTTTTTTTGAAAATGCTTTAAAAAAAAACTACCGAATATTTTCTCAAATTTCTTTTTTTATTTGAAAGTACAATCCTTCCGGTTAATAATGGAAAGTAATTTCATTCAAATGGCTGCCTCGGCTGGCCATGCAGTAGCCTACACGATCGGTCCAATTTTTAAGCACATTATCGATTGTGTGCAGCTGTATTTTACCAATGGCTTCACGAATATTGTCCTTTAAAGCGTCAATTGTCTCTGGCTTGTCGGTGTAACACTTATCTTTGACGACACCCCACAAATAATACTCCAACGCTGTCAAATCGCAGCTCCGAGGTGGCCAAACGACATCAGCTCTGCGGCTGATAATGCGATCTTCAAAAACAAGGCGCAAAACATCGAGTGTAGCTTCGGCTGTGTGGCACGTAGCGCCGTCCTGTTGAAACCAAATGTTTCCAATATTCTCCTCTTCAATTTTTGTGAACAAAAATTCGTTCAACATGGTCCGATAACGATCGCCATTGACTGTAACGGGCACTCCATGCTCATTTTCAAAGAAAAATGGCCCAATTATGCCTCTGGACCAAAATCCGCACCAAACAGTGACTCGTTTTGGGTGCGTCGGCTTTTCAATGTATGCGTACGGGTTTTTTGTGCCCCCAAATGCGACAATTTTGCTTGTTTACATACCCGCCAAGATCAAAATGAGCTTCATCTGAAAAGATGATTTTTTGCCAAAATCGGCATCTTCTGGTGTAGGCTACTGCATGACCAGCCGAGGCAGCCATTTGAATGAAATTATTTTCCATTATTAACCGGAAGGATTGTACTTTCAAATAAAAAAAGAAATTTGAGAAAATATTCAGGAGTTTTTTTTAAAGCATTTTCAAAAAAAAAGTTATTTGGCGGACACTTTACATACATACATACATAGATAATTGGTCATTACAACCCTTTAGTCAGGACTATGACTTAGCTTTCTCCCACCACTTATGTTGTGTGTGTTAATTTATTATACATGAGCGGTGGGACCTACAGTTTAAAGTCGACTCCGAACGATAGATTTTTGAGAAACTTGTCAGGACAATTTTATTTAATCTCAGAAATTTTCTCAGAAATCTACTGAGAAAAAGTCACCGAAGAAATATTTCCTCATATTTCGATTGGTTGGAGATGTCTGACACTTTCTAACATCCTTGACCGGGCTCTTAAATATTGCTGCTGCTATAGCAAAATTTATTTCGAACTTGTGTTGGTTTCCTCTAGGAAATGTTTGATTCTGGATCTTACAGATGTTATCTGCAGCCATAATAAAATGAAACTGTCAGTATTAAGGGGTTAGTATACTTCCTTATTTTCAAAAAATCAATTTCTAGCACGGTTTTAGTTTAGTTTTGAAGCCATTGAATTAAGGTAGAAATCTTCTTTTCCTTCAAACGATATGAAAAGAAGGAGAAAAACACAACATAGAACAACACATCCTTTGCACGAAACTTAAACGCATTTTACTCGAAATTCTTTTTTTGTCGATCTGATGACCAGGGTTAAGCAAAAACTACTTCATCGATTTCGTTGAAATTTTGAGACAATGTTTCCAAAACAAGTAGTGTTAGTTAGCCCGAACTAGGACCCGTCAATAATTAATAATTTTATTAAGCAATTAAGATAGAAGGAATATGTGAAAACCGGAAAAGAAAAGAAAAACGCCGCCATTTTTTTTTCTTTTTTTTTTGTTATCTTTTCAGTCCACAGCCATTAACAGTATTTTATTTAAGAATGCATTTCCATTTTTGTATTCAAGCAAACCTAACTCTTCAAATCATGGTCGCTAAATTACGATATTACGTCTCTACAGTTGAAAAAAAATATTTCTTTTGTAAATAAACAAATGTCCTCTTCAACATTATAAGAAAACTTCATTTGTTGTAAATAAATTGGTCTTCAAAAACAAGTCGTATAAAGCAACATGTAGAAAATTGTATTCAATTGTAAGACTGTAGGGTACTTACAAGTCTATTTCACTTGCAAAAATCATTTTTAAATCATAAAAACTATCTTTAGTTGAGTATATTTGGTAGACATTTCTGGTCAGATTAGAGTGTGTAGTTGTTATTATTTCATCTATTGTTGTTGTTGTTGTATTCAGTGTTTTTCTAATATTTTTGTTATGCATTGTTAGTGATTTGTGGGAGTCAAGCTGTCACAGATTTAAGATTTAAATTAATTTGTTGTTTATTTGTTAATTTTAAAGGCTTTAGTTTATCACACACACACACACATTCAATGAACATTTAAACACGATATATTCCATGAAATGGAAAACTTAAAAATGTTGCATGTGTCTCCAAAAATAAAGCCCACACCCCATATTGCATATGGCACTTTAGACAATAATCGATAACATGGACAAAAAAAAATACGAAACTAAGAAATTAGAAGACTTCACCTATTGAAAGAATTTTGTTTTCCTTGGTTTTTTTTTTGGATCAACATAACCTCCTATCTTAAGAACTTCTAGGTATTTACCATCTGGTCTGATCAATTATCGATTTGCTGGTGTTTTATCGTTTAAAACTCTTTCAAGTTTAAAGTGTTCCAATAGGTGGTGGATGACCTAAAAAAAACAAAAAATAGAAAAAAGAATTCAAAATGTTCCTGATTATTTTTTTTTCTTTTTTTCAGCAGATTTTGTAAATTGACAACCATAGAGACTGATGGTGTAAAACTCATCACACGTTAAAACTCTCTCACCTAACGAATAAGCCGCAGTTTAAGCGATAATAAAATGAGAAAGACAACGAACAGCCAGCCACCTGAAATGAATTAAGCCACCATTTATAGTGGCATTGGGTGGTGTGGGGTGGTGTGGTTGATAGCTGGGCTAAACTGGGGTTAAAACTTTATGCTGTAATGGCTTTTCAATTGAATTCAATTTACGTTGAAAATTGTATGAATAAATGAATGAATCGATGAATAAAATGAATGTCTGTCTGTCTTCATACGTATGTACATACATACATATGCTTATATGTGAAGGCATGTGAGCGTGCATATGTACATATGTATGTATATATGGTTGTTGTAACAATTGTTAAGTGAATTTTACACAAAAATGTTTCATTTCGTTTCGTTTTTTTTCGTTTTTTCGTTTTATATTCCAATTGTTACAAGTTAAGTGAATTTTGTTTTTAACAATTCAAGCCAATTTTTATAGATTATTTTCGCAATTTTTTTTCTCTCACTCCCTCTCTCCTTTTCCATTTTCAATCGCTTTATTAAGAACGTAACTGACTGAATAGTACGTACATGGCTAATGTACAATGCCAATGAGCACCATATGCGCGCTTTTGAAGTTGTTAAAGAAATTCGATAGAGTTTTTAAACGGGGTTTTCTTTCCTTAAATTTTCTATTGAAACTTTTCAATCATCAGGAATATTTATTGCATTTCCAATGATAACATAACAAAAAAAAAAAAAATTGAAATTATACGAAGAAACATATCAATTTATAAGTAGAATTTCAGTTCTGGCCATGTCCAAAGCAGCCCACCTATTGTTGTCAGAAGCCACGATGGCATTGTCAAGTATGAGCTTGCAGGTTCACAAAGTTATTCCCAATGTAGAGAATTCATCAGAGAGTTCAATGGTTATGCCCCATCTGGCCAGTTCATCTGCTCTGCGATTACCCGGAATGTCCCTGTGTCCTGGTACCCATGTGATATGGATATCAAATCGATCTGTTGAGGATATCTGCTACAGTTTTACACACGTCCAGTTTTCTATTAGTTGCCTTGCTATCGGGAGGTAAAGTAATTTCCAGCTTAGGGACTTCTGCATTCCCAATTACTTTTACTGCTGGCTGTATTGCTGAAACTTCTGCCTTAAAAACGTGATTCGGCAGCCTTATGCAATGAGATATTCCGATAGACCCTGAAAAAATTTCACCACACCCAACGGTTCCCTACAACTTAGAGCCATCGGTGTAAATTTTTACCTTTCTGAGATACGTTGCAAATTACTATCCAGCATGCATACACATACATACATAATTGGCCATTATAACCCTTTAGTCAGGATTACAACCCAGCTTCTCACACCACTTATGATGTGTGTTGATTTCATATATGAGTGATAGGGCCTACAGATTTCTAAGCAACTTTTCATGCCAATTTTATTTTACTCTCAGAGTTTTTGCCAGAAATCTGCTGAGAGGAAGTGGCCGAAGAAATATTTTTTCATATTTCGTTTTTTTGAGATGTCTGACCTGGGGTTTGAACCATGGCCACACATCTAATAAGCTACCTAATAGACTACGGCGACTATCAAGCATGGTTAACCTAAGTCTTATCGGAAAGTCGTATCGCGGTGTCATGCTCCCGACAGTCCTAAATTCATTTAGTATCTCCACGTTGCCAGCAGTCGATTTGACCGCCCAATCGTCCAAAGACATACATACATAATTGGTCATTACAACCCGTCACGATTACGACCTAGTTTCTGGCACCACTTATGTTGTTTTTATAATTTTATACATGAGTGGCGGGACCTACAGTTTAAATTAGACTCCGAACAACAGATTTTTGAGAAACTTGATCATGGCAATTTTATTTACTCTCAGAATTTTTGCCAGAAATCTGCTGAGAGGAAGTCGCCGAAGAAATACTTTTTGTATTTTGTTTTGATGTCTGGCCTGGGGCTCGAACCCTGGCTTTTTCGTCTAATAAGCAAACACATTACCTACTAGACCACGGCGACTTCGTCCAAAGACGCTTACTAATCTAAGCCGTCACGCCCCTCGCAATAGAGATCAAGTGGTAGGAGGCATAAAATTATCTCCATTGCCAACGTAGAAATTGTCCGCAAGACAGCACTGATAATTATGCAGGCAGATCTTTGCAACCGTCGTATCAGTTTGATATTAGTCGCCTGATGAAGGGATTCCCATCATACCAGGCATCCGTTGGTCATTATAAATTTTGAAAAGAATTAAAAAATATTGAGCTGGTTGGGAACAAATAGTTGCGTTTTCTTGTGTGTTTGTGGTTCGTATTTTTATCTCCGTTTCCTATATCTTCCCTTTCCTACCACATCCCTTTTTCCCATTTCCTTATCTCCTTCGCTGTACTTTCTCTCCCGCTCTCCCTCTCTCTCTCTTCTAGTATGCATTTACAATGGGTCAGTTTGACCTGTTGGTATTGTACTTGCCTCGATGGCATGTATAGGTCCTCAAACCTAACCTAACTAAACCTAACCTAACCTAACATAAAAAATTTTATGATTTGTTATAATGAATCATTATTTTGAAGGATGTACCCAGAACCGAAAATGTTTAGAAATTCTCTAATTTGTTGGTAAAAAAGAAAGAAATTCAACTGGAACACAATGGGTTAACATTTGTTAAGCAGGATTGCTTACAATCCAATATATCTTCCTGAAAGTCATTCATGATCTTGTGGAGGTTAAGTGAACGTGATTTTTTACACAATTTTTTAAATATACCTGTAGCAGCATACATTACAAGTATTTTTAATGACTTCCATTTAAATTTCCTTAAACTTTATGCTCCATCTGATGCAAAACGTATCATGGAACTTCGCTTCATTAATTCACTTCAACTTTTTATAAATTCAAGTGCTTTTAAAAACATTTTAATTTGCCTGAGATTTCCCCAGTAAAAACGGAACTAAGAATGCCAGAATTTTAACACCTTTTATTGAATTAAATTATTTAAAGCGCTTAAATTGTTTATCCACTTACAACAACAGAAAAAACCGTAAGTTTGAAGAAAATTCCCTGCATTTAAGGTAAAGAGAAAAAGAGAGAGAGAGAGAGAGTATGGAAAAAAAAAACAGGACGAAACAAATATTATGACGTGTTAAAAAGTTAAAACCACTTGTGTAAGATTATGTGCATTTAGTAGCTGCATTTAGCCACTTCAAAACAAAGCAAAAACAGGAAAAACAGAAAAAACCACGTTAAGTTCGCTAGTGGAAAAAAATTTGGAAAATTTTCACAGCAGCGAACTACTTGTTTAACTTTTGGGATATTCCTCGACTCTAGAGATGAGAAAAACATTCTCAAAAAAAATATTCTAAACTAAAAAATAAAAAAATTACACAACAGTGTTGTACTATACAGTGCAATAGAAGATGTAGCAAAGTTAACAAATAACAAGAACAACATTAGAGAGAAAAAGAAGAAAAGAAATACAAATAAAGTGGCAGGGAAGTAGAGACAGGCTACAACAAACAACATTCTCTATTAAAGGCACGCGCTAAAAATTATTAAAGAAATGAAAACAACTTTATTTTTAAGCTCAACTTTTCACTTTTCACAATAGTTGCTCTACTACAAGGGATATAATCAAATGCACTATGGGCGATGTTAAGCCAAAAACGATAGTAATTTAAAAGGTATAAGTACCAATTAAAGGATGCATTCGAAAAACAGAATTTATGACCAAAGTTTTTATTCGCCTCTGCAGTTATAAAACGTATTAGTGATGGATGTGCACAATGAGTAAAACCCATAATGGTAGTCTTTTAAATGTTACGTAAGTGGATAGGTTGAGATGGCTCTCGACCTAATGGGTTATGCCACATAGAGCCCATTGTGATGCCACAGTTAAACATTTCTCCTAATCTCTAAACCTTTCGGAGCTACCAATGTCTGTCATTGAGAGTTCACTTAAATTTTCCACGTAGCAGACATTGGTAGGCTGAACTGCTTCATGAGTATATCAGAAAACTGTGGTATTATAATGGGTTCCATGTGGCCTAAGCGTGTTCATCCAACTTTCTTGAATGGACAGCCCACCTCTGTGTACCTACCTAACTAGACAGCTTTTTCTTCTCTGATATAGTGCTTGAGGTATGTGCACAGTAGGTGAAAAATAGTTTCCTCTCTCTTCTCATCTCTTTAGTTTCTGCAGAAGCCACTGACCATGTATTCAAGACCAATGCTCCTTGTATAAGTGCCCATAACTTAATGTCCAGTAATGACACCAATAATCGCAACGATCGTACTTCTTTAGAGCTTAAGCAGTCTTTCCGTGCACCCTCCATCCAACATCGGAAGGATTTTCTATGCCGTTCTGTCTGTGTTCGAAGCCGCCTTTCTGTCTTTAACGGAATCCATAGCTGTATGGCAGCAAGCAGATTTTTAAAAAGTTGCACATAATAGTGAATTTATCGAAGATTTCGATAGCTATGCCATATCTGGTCAGTTCATCGGTTCTGCAGTTGCCCACAATATCATCAGGCCTCAGTACCCACATGATATTACCGTTCAGTCCACAAGCTGGTTAAGATGTTCGCGACGGCCGTATACCCTCTTGCACTTCATTACCTCAAAAGCCAGTGCCTTTTAAAGGGATTCCCAGAGTAGAGAATTCATCGAAGAGTTCAATGGCTGTGCCACATCTGGTCACTTTATCTGCTCTGCAGGTGCCCAGAATATCATCATGCCTCAGTGCCCACATGATATGAATTTCCAATCCGCTATCCGACTATATATTCTCTTGGACCCCATTACCTCGAAGGCCAGTGCCTTAACAGCACCATGGCTTTCAGAAAGTATCGTAGTATGGTTTGGAAGTCGCCGTGGTCTAGTAGGTAGTGTGTTGACTTATTAGACGAAAAGCCAGGGTTCGAGCCCGACATCAAAATAAAATACAAAAAGTATTTCTTCGGCGTCTTCCTCTCAGCAGATTTCTGGCAAAAACTCTGAGAGTAAATAAAATTGCCATGAAAAGTTTCTGTCATTCGAAGTCGAATTTAATCTGTAGGTCCCGCCACTCATGTATAAAAATTAACACACAAAACATAAGTGGTGTGAGAAACTAGGTCGTAATCCTGAATGAAGGGTTGTAATGACCACTTATGTATGTATGGTTTGTATGGTTTTGGAGTATTAACGCCTGAATTGCTGACACATTCGCCTGAAATACATATGGTGCAGTGATCAGAGTTGCCAATTGCACAAAAAAATTACATTCAATTCAAAAAGTGTACTCTTACTGAAGCACTCTTTATTATTAGCGATATAATCTTCTTCCTAATTCCTCTTCTGTTAGTTAAAATAACTCTGAAGGACTTTACGGCTGTAATTATACAGATTTTTTCTATCTTTCGCCTTCATGTTCTATTACGAATTGTATTCTGCTGATTTTGCAAGTAAAAACGTGTAGTAAAGGCAGTAGGACAGACAAATAGTACGTACGATTCTATAAACGATTCATTTCTATTAAACATTATGTAAGCCATTGGCCAATCGACCATGAATAATGGATGTGTGACAGTCTATGTCATGAATCATTAGGGCTGAATACTATTATTCATGAGTACTTTTACTCATCTCCTATATGTGGCTGCGTGGTCCCTACAGCCCCAAGGTGTTACCATCCTAAAAAGTAAATAAAAATTCAGCTTTAAAGGAACAAAAACTAAACATGAATTTAAACTCCCGAAATTCTATTGTTTGGTCTTAGCATTTAAGCTCTCGATGTAAAGAACTAAAGAAATTAAAAACTTTTTGTCGAAAATAAAAATAAAAAAAATTGTTTTCCTTCGTTGGGTTGTAAAGATCAGGAAACTGAAATGATTTAAACAAGTGTTGGCTGGTTATACGGACGCTTTGTGCTGGGTTGATGCTGGTCGTTGCTGGTTGTTGGTATTTATGATGATGCATTTACAAGTGCAGATAATTTTATTTGGCCATTAAAATTTTTTTGGAGTTTTTTTCTTTCTGTTTTTCTTTGTCTATTCTTTCAATTTAAATGGCGGAAGTATTTTAAAAATATTACAGAACCATAAACTTTAACTACACCATGGGTATCTTTATAATCCCATAAGGCTTTGGGGTGTTAATAAAATGGTCACTTTTCGTTTCGTTGTTGTCGTTGTTGTTGTTGTTGTTGGTGTTTGTTTCATTTAATATTTTTTAAGCTGACTGACCCCGTGTAAAATTATACGATTTATTTTAAATAAAACTCCATACAATCTTTATGTCTTGTTATAATATTTAGTACAAGTCATAAATATTTACAATCGCCATTTGAAGAAGATGCAAAACAACACCAAAAAACAAAAACAAAAACGAAACACACAAAAAAAGTTATAAAATAAGCTCATAGAGCAGCTGTTAGGTGCATGGACGGGCAGGGCAGTGTCTTAAAATGCGCGTAAAAACACTAAAAAACAATCGACAAACAAAAAAAACACCAGAAAAAAGAACGAATTACTGTTTATTTTAGTAGCAATTATACTGGCGATAATTTTGGTTCTGCACGGTTGTATCTGTTTATGCAACACAAACAACAACAACAACAGCAACACCAAAAAGGAGAGAGAGAAAGAGAAAAAAAGTGTTTTCTGCTTAAATGTGATTACATTTTATTATACCCGAGAACCTGTTTCTTCTTCATGCCATTCCAAGCGTCCCAAGCATAATCCTTTTCTATGAACGAATGGCTTGTCAATGGTAATGCCGTGCATGCTGCAACGCTTATTTACGTGTATAATGCTGTATAATAAAAACATTTAAAGGATAATACCTCATAATAAATAAGTAATTTTTGTTGTTGTTGCTGTTCTTTATTATAGCCAAAGATCATCCGTAATATTTGCCATAAAAAAACGAGTCTTTAAACAGTCACTCACTACGCCACATAAGGGGTTAAAGCACAAGTTCAACATTTTTTTTTTGTTGAACAACAATTTTTATCCCCACAATATTTATTGAATTTGTATGAATTAGGAAAACGATTTTCAATAATTTGATGAAATTCTCAGGCATTAGCAGATTATGTATACATATTCCTATTCATTACTCCTGCACTTAATTGTACATGACAATCCTTTAGTCATGTTGTGTGTGTGTGTGTGTGTCAGTTATCTCTATGAGTGACAAAAACTACATTTTAAAGTCAAATCAGCTGCTTACAGGAAATGAGTAAAAGTAATCATGAATGATAGTAGGCAGCCCTAATGATTCATGACGTAGACTGTCACACATCCACTGTTCATGGTCTATTGGCCAGTGGCTCACATAATGTGCCATAGAAGTGAATCGTTTATAGAGTAACGCACGTACTATTTGTCTGTGGGTCGTTCTTACTACAGAAGTTCATCTTTTTATTGCAAAATCAGCACATTCAAATCGACAATTCATTCTATCTGCCAAAGCCTTATTCAAATACAATTCGTAATAGAACACGAAGGCGAAAGATAGAAAAAATCTGTATAACTACAGCTGTAAAGTCCTTGGAAGTTATTTTAACTAAAGGGGGATTAGTTAGGAAGCAGACCATATCGCTAATAAGAAGCTAAGAGTGCTTCAGTAAGAGTACACTTTTTAAATTTAATGTAATTTTTTTGTGCAATTGGCAACTCTGATCACTGCAACATCTTTCAGGCGAAAGTGTCAGCAATTCAGGCGGTAATACTCCAAAACCATACTACTATACTTTTTGAAAACCATAGTGCTGTCAAGGCACCGGCCTTCGAGATAATATAATCCAAGAGGTTACATAGCATTTACGAATATCTCAACCAGATAGCGGATTATCATGTGGGTACTAAGGTATGATGACATTCTGGGCAACTGCAGAGCATATGAACTGACTAGATGAGGCACATCCATTAAACTCTTCGATGAGTTCTCTACTTTTGGAATCCTTTGAACAGGTAGTGGCTTTCGAAGTAATGTAGTCCAAGAGGATACACAGTCGTCGCGAACATCTCAACTAGAATGCGAACTCGACGTTCATATCATGTGAGTACTGAAGCATGATGATATTCCGGGCAACTGCAGAGCCGATGAACTGACCAGATGTGGCACAGCCATTGAACTCTTCGATGAATTCTCTACTTTGGGAATCCTTGGAACAGGCACTGGCTTTCGAGGTAATGAAATCCAAGAGGGTACACAGTCGTCGCGAAAATCTCAGCCAGATTGCGAACTCGACGTTCATATCATGTGAGCACTGAAGCATGATGATATACTGGGCAACTGCAGAGCCGATGAACTGACCAGATGTGGCACAGCTATTTTGTGAAATCCTTTAAAGGCTTGCGTTCTCATAATTGACAATACAGTTATGAATTCCGTTAACGACAAATGGGCGGCTTCGTATGCGAACACAACGGCGCAGAAAATCCTGTCAAAGCTTGATGAAGGATGCACGGAAAGTCTGCTTAAGCTCCAAAGAAGCACAATCATTGCGATTGTTGGAGTCATTACGTTATGGGCAGTCATATGTGGAGCATCGATCGTGGACACATGGCAAATGACTTCTGCAACATCTGTAAAGATAAGGAAAAGGAGAAAACTCTTCTTAACTTACATTACACATGCCATAAACATTATGGGAAAGAAGAAAAAGGTGTCTAGGAA
Organism: Sarcophaga carnaria; assembly: GCA_958299815.1. Classification (NCBI taxonomy): domain Eukaryota; kingdom Metazoa; phylum Arthropoda; class Insecta; order Diptera; family Sarcophagidae; genus Sarcophaga; species Sarcophaga carnaria. The sequence continues at coordinate 43,080,634 of OY283150.1, forward strand.
GGTAAAGCTGGTGGTCCATTAAAGAAAGTTCGATGGACACATTTAGGTCACATTCTTCTGCTATAGCAGAAAGACTGCTTAAATTCGAAAGAATCCCGTTCGTTGCGGTTGTTGAAGTCATTACTGAGCATTAAATTATGGGCACTGATATTCGGGACATCAGTCTTCAACACATGGCAAATTACTTCTGCCAGAACTTCAAAGATGATGAAAGGGAGGAAACTTTTCTTCACCTACTAAGCACTATTTCAGAGAAGAGAGAAGTCAGGAATATGTTTTTATATGTCATTTTGAGACATCTGAGCCGGGATTTGAACCACCGGCTCTCGTCTATTAAGCCAACGCACTGCCTACCACAATTTGACAAAATTTTGATTAGGGAAAGTAAACTAAACTGAATTAATAGACTGAAATGCTTAATGATAGTCCTTCTGTAGGTTAATTACAGGGATAATAATAAAATCCGGGGTATTTTTTAAGGGCAGAGTTTTCTTCAAACTGTTACGATTTAAGCATGTTTCGTTCAAGCGAATTTTATGTTTAACACGAGAGTTTCTTAAAGTCGCCGTAGTCTAGTAGGTAGTGTGTTGGCTTATTAGACGAAAAGCCATGGTTCGAGCCCCAGGCCAGACATCAAAATAAAATACAAAAAATATTTCTTCGGCGACTTCCTCTCAGCAGATTTCTGGCAAAATTTCTGAGAGAAAATAAAATTGCCATGAAAAGTTTCTCAAAAATCTGTCGTTTGGAGTCGACTTTAAACTGTAGGTCCCGCCACTCATGATAAAATTAACACACACAACGTGGGTGGTGTGAGAATCTAGGTCGTAATCGTGACTGAAGGGTTGTAATGACCAATTATGTATGTGAGTTTCTTAGACTTTTTTTTCTCAAAAAAATATTTTTTTTAAGTCACTAGACGACGTCCATAATAAAACATAAAAACTAGGTCAACTCTTGCACCAGTCAACGCGCTGATCCATGGATCATTAAGGTCACTTAACCTAAAACAGTTAGCCAAACTTGTCATGTAGACCACCACACTATATCACTGGCCACAATCAAAAATCGAGGGAGAAAAAAATAACAACAACAACAACAATGAGACAATTTATTGTTTTATGCAACCTGCAGCCTGCACTCTATACTGTGTGTGTGTACGAGTATGTATGCCTCGAAATAAATGTGAGCCGGTCAAAGTCATAAAACTACACGTAACATATAATAATAATACCCGGTTAATAGAACTGCTGCAGTAATATTATCGTGTGTTATTATTGTCAGGCCTTACGGTGGTATAACGTAAATGTAAACTTTTTAAAGATTTTTCTACTTTATGTGGCCAAAAACATATGGTCAACGACAGAAATATTAAAGCCAAATGGAGTGAAGAAAGACTGGAAAAATGAAAAACAAAAAAAATCATAAAATTTATCTGCTTATTGCAACGCCATCTGCAACCAATAAAGTGATACGACAACAACTCATGTTGCTGGTCTGTTTGTCTATTTTATAGGATTTTACACACACATTAACTGTAGTACAATACATGGGCTATTATTGTTGATTGTTGTTGTACTATGTGGCATGCAATTGCAAAACATTATAAGCATGATGCCAGTGGCAAATTCTATTTCATCTCTGTTGTGTTGTTTTTTTTTTTGTTTTGGTTCTTTTTTGGTACTTTTTTGGTACTTTTTTTTGGTGGAAAATTTCAAAAATAAAAAGAGCCGTGTGCAACCTGCTATTATTATTAGTGGCCACTAAAAAAGGCAACAACCTTCGCAGCAACAGTTTATTCGCTTACGTTGGTGTCTCATGCTCATGCTTAAGCAACATAATGTTCCAAGTGTTTTGGGGTGAATTTCTACATATGTATGCGTGTGTGTGTATATGTGTTTTCAGTCACTATTTCAACAACAATGACACGACAACGTAAACATGGTAACACCATTTTAGTCAAAAAATTTAACCAAAAATTGCATGGCTTTTTGGGCTGCCTTTTTTGCTTTTTTTTTTTTTGTGTAACTTTAAGCAATCGGGGGTTAATATTTTCATAAATTCAACGACAAAAAGTAATATTATGGGCATTAAATTTTATTCTTCTAAATGTTGTTCTAGTTGTTGTTGGCATTAAAGTTATTGCACACACACACACACCTACAAAACTGTTATGATTTTAATAATTTAACGGTCATAGGATTAAGGCACTGTGGTTGAAGTCAAATAAAAAAACAACAAACATTAACAAAATCGTTCTAAAAGTCGCAACTTCTTACGTCTTCAAGCATTTTAACGGGGAAGCAAAGAACTGCATGCAACCATCAATAATTTATGAAGAGAGTGGCACTGAAATCATACTTCTCGTGTATAAAAAGAAATTATTTACGCTGTTTCACATACTCACTAATGTAATTCGGTCATTATAACCCTTCAGTCAGGATTACGACCTAGCTTCCCACACCACCCATGTTGTGTGTGTTCACTTTACATAGATTTGATCAACTTTTCACGCTCAGAGAAGGCTTCTTACTGGTAGGAGGCCTGTTGCAATTGCATTTCTTGACTTATTTTATTTAATTGGTCATTACATTGCTTTAGTAAGGATTACAACCTAACTTCCTACAGCATCCATGTTGTGGGTGTTAATTTTAACCACCTACAGTTTAAAGTCAATTGCGAACGACGGATTTTTTAAAAAAAATTTCATGCTAATTTTACTAGAGAGTTTTTGCCAGAAGATTACTGACAGGAAGATGCCAAAAGGAATATTTTTTCACATTTCGTTTTATTCCAGATGTCTGACCAGGGGTTTGAACCAAGAACTCTCCTCTAATAAGTCCACACAATAACTACTAGCCCACGGGAACTTTATTGTCAAATATATGTACTCGTATATGAAATTGGTGAGCTAACAACATCATTTTCACAAAGCTTATAGCACTCAAAACTTTAAAATGGCAGGAGAGATTTTCAACACACCATAAGCTTACGTACTTAGTTGACCTGCCTTAACACATCCTTCCAAGCGCCTCTGCTTCTTGCGCGCCTTCGCCATTTGGTCACACCAATCGATGTCAGGGCTTCCTCGATTTGGCCCTTTCAACGCAAACAAGGTCGTCCTCTTCGCCGACTTTCGCAAATCCCCGCGTCACATAACCGCCGCGCCAGAGCATCCTTCTCAATTCGAACGAGAAACTCATACAGCTCATTGTTGGCTCGAATACGGAAATCATCGTCAACTCGCACTGGACCGAAGATCTTGCGTATGACTATTCTCTCGAATACTCTCAATGCTGCTACATCAGTGCTTAATAATGTCCATGCTTCTGCACCGTGAAGAAGCACAGGGGGATGAGCGTATTGTAGAGTATTAGTTTTGTCGTACGGGAGAGGTCTCTGCTACTCAATTGCCTATTGAGACCTGTTGGCAAGAGTGATCCTACAGTTTATCTCCAGGCTAACATCATTCGGGGTGCTAACGGTGGAGCCAAGATAAATAAATTCCTTGGCTATAGTTGTCGGCCGTAATCTGACATCCAATACACAATAAGCTACTGTACACTTATTGGACACTGTGGCAGAGACTGCATATTTCCAAGCATATTTAGAATCCTGTGTTTAAACTCACATTTACCAAAAAGCTTTCGGTAAGCAAGCCGTACGATTTAAGTCTCAGTTGTATCATATGAAACCCGTCATTTCCAAACGGAATTCCTTATAAGTTTTCTTCAAATCACAGTTTGCAAAAAGAAAATATTCCGTTATAAAACTACCACAAGCGCAATGTATGGCTAGTTCCCCAAGGAGAAAAATTAGAATTTCATTTGGTACCCAATTCCAAATTAATTTAAAATCATCCTTCAAATTGAATACAATTTCTACACCCTCTAGACACTGTACACCACCGCGCCGCCGCTAAGCCTTGGCAGCAACAAACCAAAAACAACCAAAAAAAACGAAAACTCCCAGTCAACCTCAGTTCAACACATACATTTGAGGGTTTAAGACCCTGCATTAGCTATTCCGTTTGCATGTAAACGTTGCATGACCACACACACACACACACATACATACGCAGCAACCAAGCGTGTAAGCATGTGTTTAAAAGTGTGTAGTATGTTGCATGTTTCGAGTTGCAACTATTAAACAAAAGTTTTTTTGGTTGTAAAAAATTTTCTACATTTTGAGGGCTTATGGCAGGCAGTCAGGCAATAACAGCCAACCAGTCAGTCAGTTGGCCTGGCTGAAACTATTTATTTACAAGGTAAATAGTTTTTGTATTTTATATTTGTATTGGTGTTTGTGTCAGTGTTAGTGTTCAACCGTTCAAGTCATGTGTTTGATGTGACCATATTTGTTGTAATTGTTTAATAGTCGTCGACGTTTTTCTTTTTTTGTTTTGTTTTTTATGGCGTTTTATCCTCGACGAAAACGTATGTTTTACACCAGCATTGTACGACCGTTTGTCTCTACGGCGGATTCCCATATGCTAGACGTGGGTATTGGATTGCCTTTATGACTAAATTTGTAAAACTCTTTTGGCTAATATAGCCAATATTTTGTGTATAAATTGGAAAAGGGTAAGCCATAGGAAGGTGCGGAATTTTTGTTATACCGATTAACTCACTTTTATAAGATAAAAAACTCAGAAAAGTACTTTTAAGGTACTAAATTAAAATAGTACCTGCATTAAAGTTTGACGGCAAAACTTTATAAAGCATTAAGATGAATTGGATTATATTGGTACGAAATTAGTACTAATTGACGAGGAAAGCAATGACACAAAAAATACTTTAAAAAGGTACTTTTGCATTTGTATACTATGAGTCTGATTAATATGGTAAAAAATACTTTTTGGTACTTAAAATTCTTTGTATTGTGAAACAAACTTTTTAAAAAGGACATTATAAATGTTGCATTTTATACTGGTAAACGAATATTACGTGATGCATAAAATCTCTATTTTGAAACGTATAAGTACAGTATCAAATTGGTACTAAACGGGGAAAACGGCTAAAGATGATTCTTGTTTTGTAAAGCTTTGAAGAATATCATTTAAAATCAGGACCATAAAAGGTAATTTTGTTGCGGCATTATTTCGTTGCTTCCAATAGCTTAAATGCTCGCAACGAATACAAAAATAATACCAAAACGGGACATATTTTTATATTTTGGGAATCCGAACGCTTATACTCATAGACTACCAGGAAATCAAAAACCACAAAGCAATGATTCCACATTTGCAAGCAAATTGTTATTATATGCAATAAAATCCTTTTCAAAAATAAAGTAAAAAAGGTACTTATAAGTAAATAATTCAAAATTTATTTTAATACAAATAAACTAGAGAATAAAATAGGCTTTAAAAATACTATTTAATAAAAAGTACTTTTGGAAAAAAGTATTTTCGATAAAAAAAAAGTACTTTTTGAATATAATCATTTCGATTTACGAAATATTTTCGACCAAATAAATAAAAAATTTATTATAATCCATATTAATTTGAACAATTATTGCAGAGACTTTTCGGTACTTTTTTGCTAAACTGAAACATGCGACAAAAATTTCTATTTCATACATGCAGAGAGACTCTAGAAGTTAGTTTTCCGATCCGTCTAGTTTAAGGCAAAATTTCTAATATCACTACGAACTTTTGAAAGGATTTTTTTTGGTACTTTTCGTTAAAGTAAAACATCCAACAGAGGAATAAGTATAGCTAGTATAGCTTTGTGGGGATATTTTTTGTAGGGACTTTTTTGGTACTTTTTCGCTAAACTGAAACATCGTATCAAAATTTCTATTTCATACACTTTAGAAGCTTTTTTCTATTTGATAAATTAGTATCGCAACTGAGGTCTTCCCCACGATATTCAATCATGAGTAAATACAATGCATTGACAAGTGCCGCTACGTGCCATGAGGCAGCCATAGCTAAATGCACTGATCGAATAATTGTACCTCCTTACAAGAACACCAATTTAAATGTAAGTGATTACTAGAACACCAGATTTTCTATCGAATTAAGGCCACAGATTAGTTGGCCCGTGTATGATCTTACTCATGCGTTGATTTTGCGAACTGTGTGGCTTCACTTATGGCGTCTACTCAGAGGGGTATTTGCGAGTACTACTTGAAAAGGCTTTAGAATCTTACTTTGGCTTACTTGACCCAAATATGACATTAGATTCGATTCTTCGTTTATACGTTATTATAGAAGTGCCTGTGCTTTATTGGAGATCATGCTGGATGGAGTTTATGACCACTGCAAGAATGTGTAAGAAGACGAGAGATTTATTGACTGCCTTTGCGGCAGTCTAGCACTTAAAATTAGTAAAACGAATTGGATTTTATAGATCTTGCTATGTGTTTCATACATACTCGTACATACATAATTTTTCATTACAACCCTTCAGTCAGGATTACGACCTAGCTTCTCAAACCACTTATGTTGTGTGCGTTAATTTCATACATGAGTGGCGGGACCTACAGTTTAAAGTCGATTCCGAACGATAGATTTTTGACAAACTTTTCATGGCAATTTTATTTGACTCTCAGAGTTTTTGCCAGAAATCTGCTGAGAGCAGTCGCAGAAGAAATATTTTTTCAAATTTCGTTTTGATATCTGACCTGGCTTTAATAAGCCAATGCACAACTAGACTAACGACGACTTCATGTGACGTGTTAAATAATGAAAATTGGGTTCTCATGACACTACCGGTCGCGCAAACTAACAAAGCAACGTAGATATCGGCGACTATTTAAGCTTCTACGGATATATTGGTCACGATCTCCTCCAAATGATACGCGAATGGTAACTCAAGAACAAGACATGGGCAATCGGACAACATATAAATTTACAGCAACCCAGCAGTTGGTCCCAAGTCTCAGCCACCAAAGAAAATTATCACTACACAGACTCTTATCGTAAACATCCGCCATTGTAGCAATCATCATAGAACTTAATACAGAAGGGAACATAATCTCCCCTATAAAACGTAATTGAACTCGTGCAGTGTCATCCTAAAATATATTTTTGTTTCCTATAAAATGAAATCCTTCATAGGCTTACCCTATAGGCAATTCTATCTACCTGTACGTGTATAGTATAAAGTTTTGGTATTTTTTAAAGGTCTTCCAAAAAGGCGGTCAAAATGCCAACAAGAGCACATTATTTTTTCTAAATGCATGTAAAAGCCGTGATGATGACGATGGCTACATGGCTTTGAACAGTATTTTTCTTCTGTTGTTGTTGTTGTTATTGTTGGTTCAAATCAATTTTTCTTTTTATTTTTTTTTTTTTTTCAACCAAAAATAGTTAGCCAAGTTAAAAATTATTTCGTATGTGTTACCAGTAACTGTATGTGTGTAAGCCCCAAAAAAAAACTTTACAAACCATGTTTCTAACTGATGTTTAACTTTAAATACCTAAATATGGCTGGTTTGGTTTGGTGGTTGCTTGTCTATTTATTTTATGTCTGTCCGTTCATCTATCTATCTGTCTGTCTGTCTGTTTGTTTGTCTGTCTGCTTGTCTATATGACAGGGGCACCAAAATAGAAAAATCAAAACCCCCGTATAACCGTCCTTTTGTCTATTAGCCGGTCCAAATATCAGTTAATATTACTGTGGGCTACTCACAAGTTAGCCACGTTATTGTCCAGGTTGCACTTGCGCAAAATGTTTGTGTGTGTGTCCATACAAACACTAGCAACAACAACTACAATAACAATAAGAATAGCAAAGCAAAGCTTAGCCAAAAGAAAAAAGGTCTTAAGACAGGTTACTTGTTTAGCCTGCAGAGATTTAACCGTTTTTTTCTCTCTTCTTATTAATATAACAGTTGTTCTTTCTGTTGTTGTTGTTGTTGTTGTCATTGTTGACTTTTCATGTCTTATTGTCAAAATATTGGTTGTTGCCTCGCTTTAATATCATAAAAGATCGTGAGTGTGAGTGTATTTGTTGTTAGTTTTTCTTGGCGCTGAGACTCTTTAATTAAAATTTTGATTGCAGTTGATGGTGTTTTTTTCCTTTTTTTTTAACAGTTTTTCTGTGACTTTTTTTTGTCTTTCAATTATTGAAACTGCGTGTGGTTTTATGATGATTTTTCATAATTTTTTCCTCTTTTGTTTGTTGCTTTTTATGGCTATAACAATTTGTCTTAACGGTTTTTCAACTGAATTGCATTCTATTTTCGATCATTTAGAAAGGAATTTTGAAATGGCAAGCAGGTGCTCTTTAATATCCTTTAAATGCAATAAAAAAAAATTAAAAATTTTTTTAAAGTTATTTTATTGCATGAAAAGAAAAGAACAAGTGTAATAAAGAATAACAAAACAACAACAAAAAACTTACAACTAGAAGGATATATAAACTTTCAGTCAAAATCGAGTTTTTCAAAGCTCCCTACATAGGCATGAGAAATTTTGACAAAAAAAAATGTTTGAAGCTTTTATTTGGCAATGGCTGTTAGGACATTATTCCCGCAGGCGCAATCTTTAAGGTTGCCCTTCAAAAAAAGTTTGAGTATGTCAAGTCGTATAATTTTAGTGGCCTCCTAACGTCATCAGATCGTAAAATTATTCTTTCTGGGAACTTTCCGTGCAATAAGACCAAATACGCTTGGGTTTGGCAGCTTTTTAACAGTCTTCTTTAATTTAAACCACATACCGCCCACTTCATGCTATTCAATTCCATACTAAAAACAAATCGATTATTATAGAGCCGTAGCTTTCTAAATTTACTGTAACTATTATACCAGAATCCTTCTTGAAAAAATAAGGACCAATGACACCTCCAGTGAACTTTTCCAAATGCAATGGTTTTTATACAACCTCTTCTGCATTCTCCAAATCCCATGTGAGGGCTTGTTGGCATCAATACTGAATGAGAAGAGCGCTTCGTCGCCAAAGAAAATTTTGTTCGTAAAATCGACATTAAAAGCCTGCTGCTCTAACAGCCAATTATCAAATCTGCGGCGTTGTTAATTAGCAACCGGCTTTAATTGTTGGGTATTTATAGGAATGGAAGTGAAATTTCAAATGCAAAAACCACCATTATAAGCCGTAAGATGGGCTCAATAGCTGAGAACGCAGTGAAATCATCAAATTCCTTTTATTCATCGTACTTTCGCTAACAGAAACGGTAATTTGGACCGTAGACACATTGCGATGACACACTGGCTTGGGCAAATGCTTCCAATGGTCTTCAAATTTCTTTATAATCTTGGCAATTACTTGCACAATGGGAAATCGTGCAAAAAAATTGAGTTGGACGGACACACAGAAGCAATTATTTGAAGAAATCACAGGAAGTAGCGACGAAATGTTTTATGGGCCCAATTTTAGCTTGTGATTCACTGTTAGGTTCAGTGGCAGATGCCCTCAAGGAAGGGATCCCACATAGGCCAGCATTTAGGCCTATTGTGATACCACAATTAATTCAAACATTCCCTAAGGAAACCATTTCGAGTCACTGCTAAAACAGAATGAAAGTAACTATTTGTGAGAGGGAAAATGTTTTTGGACAAAGCTAGTATTGACATCCAGATAGATAATCCTGAGTGCCTAGTAGAATTAGAACAGAAGTGTATACTAACCTTTTCACGGCAGCACTAACCTTGCATCGTCATTATCGTTCGCGAAAACGCAAGTGAAGAACTAAATGATTGCCGTGTATATGCGGCATCAGCCTCTATGGACCGATAAGTAATTGCCGTATTTACACGATGTCAACCACTGTAATGCAGCAAGTGATTGCCGAATGTACACGGCACCCATTGTAAGATGGTTAAGAGATTGATTCTCTCATCTCTGATGCCAACACATAGCGAGACAAATTAACCAAAATGGCCAGAATTGAGAAACAGATAAGACGTTGCTATCCATTCGACAAAAACTCAGAGCGCTAGGGTAGGTAGTTTTGATATATCCGCCGTATAAAGTCCAGACGTTGCATCTTTAGATTTTTATTTGTTCTCATTTCAATTCCATAGAGACCTTCAAAACGCATTTGGAACATTTTATCGCTTGGAAACCCCAGAAGTTTTGATCGTGTGATGAGTTTATCCCAATAATGGCCAAAATTTGTCAATCATTGCAGTTTATATTTGATTTACTAAAGTTCATTACAAATGTAAGACAGAGAGGGGAGGTTTAGTTTTTGATCAAACTTGTCACGGAACATCCGCGAGAAGCCCATGTGCACACCCACTTTAGTGTTTGAACGCTTCTTTAAGCCGTTTTTCTTACAGCAAATATTTTTACACCCCATTTTTAAAAGAGGTCACAGGGTCAGATATTATTTTTTGTTGTGTTTCTTTTAACATTAAACTGAAATGAATTTCATTTGCATTCGATTTATTTTCACTTTCGTATGACAACACTGGCTCATCAACAGGTTGGATGAGTATCAAAAAGTGCCTGATACATGTGTGTGTGCGTTTCATTGGGTTTTTCTTGTATTCCTGTGCCATCATACATGCTTCATAAACATTTTCCTTTTCAATTACTTCAATTACTATGAATAATCATTGTCCTCATCATTGTCATCATGATTGTCATCATCAGTACATGATCTCTCTTATTACAGAAGTATTTGTGTGTGTGTGTGTATCAACGTTGTCATCATTTTCATGACAATAACCTGTCATAACAATTCCAATATCCTGTGGAGTATTTAAATTTGTATGTGTGTACGTGTATGTATATACGTATCATTGTATCTGTTTTAGTCGTTCATTATGTAAAACTAGAGCGATTTTTTACACTTTATTTCCGTATGAAAAACAAAAAAAAAATCTGATCAAAAAAATTATTTTCAAGTACTTCAATGTGTTGGAGTGTGATAATTGTTGTTGGAATTCATTTTTTGTTTTCTTTTTTTTATTTGTTGCAATTCAATGCAACTGACAGCCAAATAAAAATAGGATGGCGGTAGATTGTTAGTATTCATCATCTGCACTTTGTATCTCTATTGCAATAAAAGCTATCGCTTCGAAAGTATTTCCTGTGATATGTAAAAAGGACAGCTTGAGAGCTATGATTTGGATCAACTAGTGCCAATATAGTGAAGCTAAAGTTCTTGTTCTCTACTTACGAGTCCTAACTCTGCGAGTAAATAAAGTTGCCACGAAAAGTTTCTCAAAGTTCTGTCGTATTTAGTCGACTTTAAAGTGTAGTTTCCGTCGCTCATGTATAAAATTAATACACACAGCATGTATGATGTGAGAAGCTAGGTTGTGATCCTGACTAAAGGTTTGTAATGATTAATTATGTATGTACGTATGTATGTATGTATGTATTGACGAGAAGTCATGAAATTTTGCCTTTAAAATGTGATGTTTTGCTGTTTCGCTTAGTATTGTATAGGGAAAGATTCGCGACATGTGTACAATATCGAATATGATAACTAAGGCTTACCATTTCACCAGAAATTCGCTTACAACATAAGAAAATACACAGAAACAGAATAATATTCGATCTGTCAAGTAATGCAATTGGAAAATCTAAAAAGACGAGTCAAAATAACAATGCATTCAAGTCTGGATGAAGTACTAGCCGTGATCATGCCGAAGAAATAAATTTCGATGGTCGTATGGAAAGATTTATAAATAAGCACAGCAAAGTCCTTAATTTGCTGTAGACTACTACGTAGTGATGGATTATAATGCTGGAGTTACCCACACGTAACGTAACGTACCGTAGAAAACGTTCTCTTTTTAGCATATGGAGAACAATGTAAACGCTTACCCAAACGTTCTCTCTCGTTAGCAAAACGGAACGATCTGTATAAAACAGAATTCTCCCACGTTTTTACGTGACATTTGAACATAAGAGAGAGAACATGAGAGAGTGCAGTGTTGCCACGAAAAAAAAAATATTATAACCAACATTTGTGAAAAAATCACCAAATAAGGAAAAATATGATCAAAATTAAATATGCAGTTTTTTATTTCATTTTTTTTTCAAATTTAAATTATAATTGAGAAAAAAGAAACAGAAAATAAGAAAACAAAATTATAGTCTCATAATTAATTAATTTTAACAAACAAAACAAAAGCTATTTTTATAAGACAAATATTGTAACCAAATCCGGAATAATCTACACATTGAACAAAAAACGGCAACACTGATGATGAGTCTGTATACCAATTTCTATGCATTGTGTTGTGTTTGTTTGTGTGTTGCTTTGTGTTTTGTTTCGTTTTTATTTACATTCTTCGTTGACATATGTACCGTTTTAAACGTTTCTATAACTACACAAACGTTTTTTAAGGCTACGTACGTTACGATTTTACGTTTCTAACGCTTGGGTAACCAAGGCATAAGATGCTAATCCGTGATTCAAACCCCAACTCAGACATCTCCAGCAAAGAGAAATATGAAAAAAAATATTTCTATGGCGACTATGTACCTCTTAACGAATTTCCGGCAAAAATGCTTAGAGAAAATAAAATTGCAATTCTTGAAAAATCTGTCGTTCGTAGTCGATTCTAAACTGTGGATCCCGCCACCCAACGTGGGTGGTGTGAGAAACTAGATCGTAATCATGACCAAAGGGTTGCACTGACTAATTATGTTTGTATGTTTGCTGATTCTATTAAGAGGACAATTGATGAGAGAACCAACAGTCACTCAATTTGTTACGATGTTTCCCATGTCAGAATTGTCTACCAGTATACTAACCATAGTCTTCATGGTTCTGGTTCTCACCAGAGATCATCAATGACTGGTTTTTTTGCTACTCATAAACACTCATGAAATTTTGAATATAAGTGAGTCAATAAAATTGAAATTTAACTGCTCTCTGATGCATTCATACTCACTACAACGTTGATTTATAAGTACAGGTTGGAATGAGTATGTGTACAACGTTGACATCAAACTCATACCATTCGAAATAAGTTTGATTCATAAGCCTACTCATTTAGATTCATAACATTAGAAAAATACTTATAAATGATTCGAGTGACTCGAATTATTCGTCAAAATTTACAGTCTTAGTTGTTGTTGCATTTATAAAAAAAGAAAACAGACACATAAGCAAAAAAAAACAGAGCAGCAAGCAGAGCAAACACACAACCTTTTAGTGAGTATTTTAGTGTTCTTACGCGATTCATACTTGTTTTGTGATTCTTGCAAATGTTGAGTTATGGAGAGTGGAAATCAACAACATCATACGTGTTGTTAAGTATAAATAGGATGAGTATGTCATACTTTGAATATGAGTACGAGTTCTATGATATTAAAATAAGTATGAATGCGTATAAGTATCAGAAATTATGAGTATGATTCGATTCTACTGATCTTTTTGAATACACATTGCTGATATCTGGTCCCCACTACCATATGCTTGCATCCTGACTAAATGACTTACTAAAGTAAGTAAGATTTACAAAACAACAACTTTTTTTTAAATTATTGAAGTTTATTTCCAGTGGCAAAGAAACGCTTCTTAAGAATTCTTCAACACTCTTTCTCAAACTCTCTAGTTTTCTTCTTTATTTCCTCACTCTATCGATTACTTAGACTTAGGGTGTAACATTTCATTATTAAAACGTAATTAATTGCTGGATTAAAGCGTATTTAATTTTCTTCAAATTAATTGCATATTCATTAATTGTGTCTCATCTAGTAAAAATCATAATTAATTATCATTTATAAACCCCCATTACTATCAACAAAGTCAACAATTAATAAAAGCCATAAATTAAAAGTCACCAATAATAAACAATAACAACAACAACAACGTAACGTTATAACTAAATATTACAACAGCAACAAAAAAAAGAAACACAAGCAATGAATTAAAAAACCAAAATAAGAAACAAAAGAAACTTTAAACACGTTAAAGACAATAACAAATAACGTTGACTACAAAAACCACAATAACAACAACACCGACAATAACAATAACAACTGCAAGATAGTCAACATAATTATTGGCGCCTCCGTTATGCTTTATAAGCATAAGACCATAAAAATGCAGTTAAAATATAAACAGAGCAGCAAGCAAGCAAGCTAGCAAGCAGGCAAGCAGGCAGACAGTCAGTCAGAGTGCAGTCAGTGCATGATAAAGCATGAAAAAAACACCAGCAAAATCATCATCTTTATTAAAGCAAAAACAAAACGAAAAACCAACTACAATGGAAACAACAACAACAACATAATCATTTAACACATCAACATCATTATTATGATCTTCTTTAAACGGAAAACAAAAACAAAAAAGATGGAGTTTCATTCACTTAAAAAATGTATATGCTCTCTGTAGCATTATGCAAAGCATTTTGCATTGAATGTAAACGATATATAGTACTGCACAACAGCAATTTGTAGGCATTAATAATGAATTCAATTCTTTAACTGTTTAATGCATGCTCCCTCTCCCTCTCACTCTCACTCTCTCTTTCTCTTTCTCTCTATGTCTATTCCTTATGCCTTAACATACATACATGCACAAATGTAGTTCAACGGTTGAAAGTTGTGTTTAAACCAGAGATCCAGAGATGTTTAAACGCTTATAACTCTGGATCCATCGGACCTATTAAAATGATAGGGGTGCCATTGGAAAGGTCTGAGCTCATATGTAACTTTTTTAAGTTTCTTGTTAAAAACATACTACTTTGTAGTATGAGCAATATAAAATTCGATTTACGTCGTTTCGATTTAGGTCGCCTTTCTTTTGGAACCAACTGCGACGTAAATCGATGGATTACTGTATTATAATATCATGGAACCTCTACTCATATTCAAAGTTTGAAGTACCCATCATATTCATAAGTGTGTTCAACACGTATAATGTTGTTGATTTCGACTCTCCATAACTCAACATAATCACGAATCGCAAAATAAGTATGTTTCGCGTACGAACACTACAATACTCACTAGAATGTTGTGTGTTTGCTCTCCTTGCTGTTCTGTGTTGTTTGCTTATGTCTTTTTTTCTTTTTTTGTAAATGCAACATCAACTAAGACTGTGACTCGAATCATTTATAAATATTTTTCTAAAGTTATGAATCTAAATGGGTAGGCTTATGAATCAAAGATATTTCGAATGGTATTAGTTTGATGTCAACATTGTACGCATACTCATTGCAACGTTGCACTTATAAATCAACGTTGTAGTGAGTACGAATGAATCAGTGTGTAGTTAAA
The DNA here is from genome assembly GCA_958299815.1 of Sarcophaga carnaria. NCBI lineage: Eukaryota > Metazoa > Arthropoda > Insecta > Diptera > Sarcophagidae > Sarcophaga > Sarcophaga carnaria. Next base: position 43,095,791 of record OY283150.1, read on the forward strand.
TTCAATATTGTTGACTCACTTATATTCAAAATTTCATGAGTGCTTATGAGTAGCGAAACAACAGTTCATTGCTGATCGATCACTGGTTTAAACATTTCTTACCTTAATTTAGTCAGGATTACAACCATTTAGTCAGGTTAACAAACTAGTTTCTCACAGCACACATATTGTGTGCAATAATTTTATCCATGAGTGGCAAGACCTTCAATTTAATTTTAAACCCAAACGTCGTATTTTTTAGAAATTTTTTATGGCAATTTTTATTTATTCTCAGAGTATTTGGCAGAAGACTACTGAGAGAAGGTAGCCAAAAGAAATGTTTTTTTCGTATTTCGTCTGTCTTGTCCAAGCCAGGTCGTCTCAATAAACCAACACATTGCCTTTTAGATCACTTTCTCTACCGATTATTACCTACTTTGACGTCCATTAGTAGGTGTTAGTAGCAGCAGCCCACAGATGTACGTGCACCCACTTTGCATGTACGTTTGTGGTTAGTATTTGAGTACTGATATTCGAAGCTGTTTCAAACATGCGCATATTCCTTCATTCGTAATCCACAACTAGCTTTAAAAGCAGTCAGGACATTTTAGAAAACTAAAAAGGCCATCTGGGGTTACGTATGAAATATGTATGAAATTTTAAAACAAATAGTTGCACATGGATTCCTGTACGCTTTCCTCAGACGCTTAGAATATGCTTTATTGTTATTACTTCTTTCTAGCCAAGGCATTGCCGGTAGTCTCATGCAGTCAAACAAACGGAAGATCATACAGAAAAAGGGAAAATTATACTCGTATAATTAGTGGCAGATGATCTTGTAATTCTCTCGAGGTTATGAAGATTTCTTCCAATAGAATACATACATAATTGGTCATTACAACCATTCAGTCAGGATTACGACCTATTTTCTCACACCACTCATGTTGTGTGTGTTAATTTTATACATGAGTGGTGGGACCTACAGTTTAAAGTCGACTCCGAACGACAGATTTCTGAGAAACTTTTCATGGCAATTATATTTTACACTCAGAGTTTTTACCAGAAATCTGCTGAGAGGAAGTCGCCGAAGAAATGCTTTTTGTATTTTGTTTTGATGTCTGGCCTGGGGCACGAACCCTGGCTTTTCGTCTAATAAGCCAACACACTACTTACTAGACCACGGCGACTTCTTTTAAAAATGTGGAACGCTTCACGATTTTGCGTGTCATTCTTGCGCAGGGAATAGAATACAGATATCATTTTAAACCTCTATAACACCAGCTCACTCCTAGTCATTTTCTTATTGAGCCTCTCAATAAAAAACATAATCGCATGGGTAAAAAAGGATAAATATTCCGAAATTTATTCCATTCACTTCCCCAAAGTAGTTAAATAGCTTTCCTCTTGTTCTTCTGAGTTTCAGAACCTATTTGGATGCTTGCACCAGGAACAGTTTCGAATAAAGCAGATACAATACCTCACCGCAAAGCACTGGGACTTACGTGAGTGCGAGTGATATGGCCAAATAAAAAATTGCTGCATACTAATGTAGATTGGCCTAGCTAACACTGACAAGCCTGCTTTTATGACGAAGAGTCATGCAGTATTTCTGGTTCACAGGTTATTTTGGAATACAATCAATTCGTGAGTCATACTAGTTTATAATTTGTGGCTTTTCAGTTTCCTTTTGACCCTTAAGATTTTTATCTGTTACTTTTTTATTGCTCTTCGTTCCTTTTACGAATATATGGCTGTCCACTATACCTCTCCATTTTCTTATTTTATTTACTTGCTTTCGTCAAGTTTTTCGAACTAAGTTGTTGGTTTAGTATGGCAAGTTCTAGAACGATAGGGTTGCCAACTGTATTTGTTAGAAAGTATTGGGTTGTTGTATTGGATGTAACGGTGAGGAACTCTATCCACCCGTAAACGCTGCCTTTTATGATCTCAGTCATTGACGTTAACCTCTTTTGGGAGACAGAGCCCTTCCTGGGATGGAACGCTCTTAACCCCAGATTTCTTAAGACTGATCTTTTTTCCCAAAAAGAAAATCTGCCTTATTCTATGACACAATAACTAACTTCAAGTTTCAGTTGAGAACTATAAACATCAACTGGCAAAGCACTCTAACAAATGTTCACACATTCCCTAACTTCAACCACCACTTCCACTTGCCACTGTTAACCGAAATGCATTTTATAAAATTAAAGGAGCGTAAATAGGTAGAAAAAACGTTGACTGAAAACGCCAAAAAAAGAAAGAAAAGAAAATAAAAATGGAGCAACAAGTACTTCATAGTAAATGAGCGCATAATGAGCCCATACATACACGTGCATAAATAACCAGCCAACCATATAGGCAGTCACGTACTAACATTCGTACCTACATACATAGAGCCAAGCATAGTACGCTGCAATAACCCCACAAACATTTATAAGCATTTAAGCAGATTTTCAACAGTATTTCTATAAGAGTAGAGTGGCCCACTAAGTGTGGGGAGGTGGGGATGTGGGGTGCCATAAGATTTAAACAACTTCCAAGTGGATGGATGGCAGAAAAAAAGGAGAAAATTTAAGCCAAAATCATAAAAACAAACAAACAAACAAACAAAAATGAAAATCGGAAAGGGAAACACAGTGCAAATATATAAAAAAATTTCATATTTTATATACCAGCCAGTGATTTTTGAGCAAGCGAGAGCATAAGCTAAAGCGGGAGTGATTAAGAGTGCCTACAATTTACAGCAGCAGCAGCAGCGGCAGCAGCCTCGCAAGCAGCACCAGCTTGCCTTTAACAACTCAACACAGTTTTGTATGGCGTTTAGCCGTAGCATAGCGTTTCATGTGTGTTACTGTTCGCTGAGTTTAATGAATGAACGAATGCATGAATGACTGTATGAATGAATGAATGAATGAATGACTGCACATTAACTGCACATTAGTTTTAACTTTTCTTTACTGTTTTTTTTTTGTTTCTTTTCAATTTTTTTCATCGTCATCATCATCATCATCAGCTTGTGCTTCTTGTGTTTTCATTAAATTTCATCGCTGGCATCTTGAATGTAATTCTTCAGTTGCTGCTGTTCAACCGTTCTTCAGTCATTTAGATTAATAAGAAATAAGAAGAGGAAAAAAATTCTTATACTGTAATTACAGTATAATTCAAGGGTTAACAAGTGGCTCGATGTTACTGTCGCTTTTTTGTTGTTGTTGTTGTCATTGTTGCTGTTTTTGTTGCCTTTTTTGACACTTAATTATGTCTTTATAAATTGGAATCATTAAGTGTTGCCATTTACTTGTATGAATTGCATGAATTCATATTTTTTTTTCTTTGTTTTTTTTTCTTGTTCGTCATTCGTCATTTTCATTAAAATTAATTTGAAGAAGATTTTCACACACACACAAAGAAAAACAAACTTGACAGATTTCTATAAAACTGGGAAAAAAGGTGATTGAAGAAAAGGGACAGCAAGTGACAAAGCACTTAATGCTTGAGAGAAAGCCTTCAAAATATGATTTTTGATTTTCAAAGCATCTTCGTACACAAAAAGCAGAGAAAAGGGATGCCGTATTGTATTTAAATGAAAGCATACGGACTTCTGTCATGACAAGGACTAGTGGAGGAATCTGTTTCAAACAAAAGTTTTGTAAACCAAAAGTTTGTGATAGATATCTCCTTGATAGACTGCCTCATACATTTGAAAAATTCCATTTTAAGCGCAAGTATTAGGTTTTGGAAGACAAAGCTTGAAAATCTAAACTATTAGGCCTTATTGAAGGGAGTACCAATTGAATTGAACGGCCAAATCTGTATAGAACTGGAAGCCAAAAACTTCATCACCTTTTTAACGGCATGAGCTTGCACTTTTCTCCTCCTAACCATCTGGTTCTTGTTTCCATAATTTCACCTTCTGTCTTAGAAAACAAAATCTCGTTCCAGAATAGATTAACGAACGGAAGAGACCGCAGATTCTCAAGCATTAAATATAAGAAACCAAACACTTCTCCAGATGGAAATAGGTTTTGAGATTAAACTCAAGGAAAGTAAAGACTTAAACCGATTCGATAAAATCATAACCACAGTCCAATTTTTATTGGAAATGTTAACGCTGCAAATGCCGCAACCTGAATGGATCTGGCATGCAAAAAACACTTACAATTTGCATTACGCTCGTGTTGCTCTTGAGCTGCTCACAGCTCAGATTGTACTTGACATAGATTGTAGTTTTCAGGCTGACCATTAAGAAAACAAAAGTTAGGATTCAGTGGGGGTTTATCACAGGAGAACGTGTCACTCAACAGCAGTTTCTTCAGCCCGCCAAAAAATGAATGCTTTTACGGGCTCTATTGTTATGAATGTTGCTGGTATAGAACGAACAATGTGATTCTCAGATAATACACGTTCTGTTGAGTTCCTACTTTAAACAACTAAGCATGGCTGGGTGATTGTCTATATCATCGCTTAAGTATATCAAACTGCTCTTGCGAAGATGTTGTATTAAATTCCGGGCTTTTATATTCAAAATAAAATAATTTTCCAAAGCAATGTTCAACCACTTTTGCTTACCACTGTTACGCTTGAAATTTCGCTTGTTTTTAAAATCATAATCCCATGCTTGTGTTCCCGTTTTGCTGGCCATTCAAACTGACATTTATTTACACATTTTGCTTGTTAGTAACGCTTCTTAAGTTAATTTCTTGTAATCGCAGTAGTTGCTGTTGTTGTTGTTGTTGCTGTTTGCGGTTTATTGTTGTTATTGTAGCCATATTCATATGTGTTTACAAAATAAAAGTGTAAACATATTTGGTATACAATATAACGGTTTTTTAAACAAATACAAAAAGGCACCTACAAATGTACTTGCACAGTCACACACATACACTCTTACACTTGCACTTGTAGTACTAAATTCAGAAACCTCTTTGGCCGTATACTCTCTTTCAATGCTGCATATAAAGTCTCTCCCTCTTTGGTAGTGGTAGGTAGCAAAGGTAATTGCAATTTCATTGCTTTTTTTCTTATTGTTTGTTGTTATGATGACTGCACGTGAGTGCATGCCAAGTAAAATTTTATAAATTTTTTATTTTATTATTGTTGCTATTGTTGTCGTTTTTTTGTTTGTTTTCGTTGATTTTATAGCCATTAAAAGTGAATGAGTGTATAAATGACTGAATGAATGACTGAATGAATGAATGAGTGAATGAATAAATAATTAATCGTATTACAGGTAGACTTAGTGACGTTTTAAACTGTTACAATAAACAGCCAACAATAGCAAATAATCACATATTTTCTGTCTTTCTCTTTCACTCTCTCGCTCTCTCTCTCTCACTTTGTTTCGGACTCATACTCTTTCTCACCATTCATTTGATTTAATTGTCATCGTATCGATGATTAATCGTTTTATTGTTGTTGTACAATATATTGTCAATTGCATTTTAATATTCATTTCGCTGTTGTTGTTGTTGTTGTTAAAAATTATAATTAAAAATAGTTTATTATTGTGGGAAAAGTAACAACAGCACTTGCTGCCACCACCACAACAACAACAACAACGATAATATTTTTTTATTAAATAATGAATTACTATCGTTTACGGTATTTACACTTTACAATTTAATTGTGTCAATAATTTAAAAGGCTTTTGATTATTATTGTCGTTACTGTTACTGTCATTATCGTTAGAGTAACTGTAGCTGTAAGACAATTCAATTATTGATGCAAATGCTATTAATAGTTTTAACCCTTTACATGGTCTAGCGGTCGTTTTAGTATAGCATAAAATTTTTATTCATTTCAAATTTCAGAAATGCACTCAGTATTCTATCACTTCAAATGTGTTTCATATGTAATTTACAATAACGTATTGGTAATATGTAATCGATAACAAATACCTAAAGTTAATACCGAAAGTTAATGTTATCGATTGAAAAAAAATGCTTATGATATCGCTATTAATAATCGATAACAAATATTATCTCTATTATATCAATATGTGTCCAAAGGAGGGAATTAACGTTTGATAAATAGTTTCAAGTGCTGCAATTATTTCACTATTGCATTACACATCTTAAAGTGGAATCAAATCAATAAAATTTGTGAATGTGATTTTTCGATAGCACAAGTTATCGATATTTTTCGATATCAAATGTTATCGATATATTTCGATATTTTTCGATATCAGATGTTATCGATAATTTTCGATAGTATACGTTATCAACATTTTTCGATAGTACACATTGTTGACATTTTTTGATATCAAATGTCATGTTGTCGCCATTTTTCGATATCAAATGTTATCCATATGTTTTTATTACAAACAAATATGTATATAATTTTCGATAACAAATATTCTTAAGATAGTACAATAAAAATCTTAACTATACAAAATTTTAAAGTTATCGGAAATAGACAATCGATATTTTTGGTGACCTTTTTCCTTCAATATTTGTTTTCGATATTTATTAACGGTGCTAACGTGTTATCGGTATTCTTAGAGAGAAGAAAAAACTTATCTAAATATTATCAATAATTCTCGATATTAAAGTTATCGATAAGAAAATTTTTAAATAAATAATTTGTTTTAATCTTCACCCACTTCTTAACATGGAAAATACACTCATTTCGAATATATCGTACCTTTATTCTGTATGTATGTATGTATTGGTCTTTAAATGTTCACTTCGTATTCAACATGCCATGAAACACACTCCCTTCCACAATCTCCTTTTTTATAAAACATTAGACAGTTATTGTTATACAAAAGCGTCAATCCATCATTGTGTACTCGTTTGTATTGAAACTATAATCTTTAGTATCAACAGGTCACACTGTCACCCACTCTGTTGCACACACTCGTCAGTTACAAATTGTTGTTTGCATTACAATTCTAACTTGAAAACATCATTAATCACGAGTTAAATTAGACGTTTAGTTAGCTGCTACAGTTTAGTTTGAATTTTATTGTTATTGTTGTTGTTATTTTTTCTTTTTCGTTTTTCTTTTCTTACAATGACACAACAACAAATAAAATAAAATAAATTCTCAACTGGGGAAATCACTGTAACGAAATGCAATGATTTTTTATTTACGTGAGTACGAGTCAAACCCAGCCAATTTATTTTAAAATTTTTTTCTTCGGTTTTTTTTTTTTTGATTTCTTTTCTTTTTGTGTGAGCTACAGAACCAACAAATTCTTACATCATCATTATCGTCATCATTTATAAGTCAGTCAGTCAGTTATTGTAGACACTGTTATTATTATCATCGTTATAACGTAATGATAATTTATAACGGTTCTCTTTCTTTTCTTTTGTTTCTTATTTGTTTTTCTTGCTTTTGTTCCCATTATTTTCAATGTCAACGTGAAGAACACACTTTTTGAAGAAATGAAAGTGAAATGAGTTGTCTCCAACAACCTTAATGGTAATGAGAATGGTATGTAGAAGACTAAAAAAAAAACAAGAAAACAAAGCCAAAGAAAGTATGAGAAAAACACACACACACAATACTAAGTAAATCATTTGAAATAAACAACAACAATAACTTAAAACACACCTCAAAGAAAACAAAATGACGACGTGAGCGTAGAGAGAACAACTAACTGTTGTTAACCGCCATCATGATGGAGATTTTTTGTTATTGTTATTAATGTGGGGGTTCTTAAATTTGGCTGTTGTTGTTGTTGACTTTTTAAAGAAAATGAAAGTGGAAGTGGTCTTAATATTCTTAAAATGAATACGTATGTAATGGTTTTTCTACAATCATTTTATATTCACCGATAAGTTCACAGACGACAGGAAATTCTGTAGGCTAGGTCGTCTGTCAGGCGAAAAGTATTCTGTGAAAATATACGATTTAATTCGAATCTAGGCACTCTACCGTATTTAATAAGAAAAGCGTAAGAGATTGGACAGGAAAGTTAATGGCATCGTTCAACGATTACTTGTTGAGAGGTAACACCAGTACTTACCTACTCACTTAAATGGTCATTGCACCCCTTTAGTCAGGATTACAACCCAGCTTCTCACATCACCCAAGTTATGTGTGTTAATTAAACTTTTTTACCGGAAGTCCCCGGCAGAAATATTTTCTCACATTTGCTCTAGTTCAAGATGCATGGCCTAAGGTTTGAACCATGAGCTCTCGTCTAATAAGCCAACACACTATAGACTACGGCAACCTCTTGGTTCTTCTGCTTAACGTACTGATTGATGGTTGATTTTGTTCTGGATGAACATCTTTTAACGATATCTCTGTAGATTCTTGGAAAAAAACCCTTGGAATAAAGCTGAATTAAACGATACTTCTTCGGTCAGCTAAGCCCTTCAACGACTTTATCCAAATAAGAATTAAAACTCTCAAGTGTTGCACTACATCTCAGGGGTTGGCTGTTCATATCTGTTTTACTTGTTATCCAGACACAATTTCTGCCTATGAGTTATACATCCCATATAGCATACCTTCCCAAGCCGCAAATGTAAAAATGATTTGCGTGTTTAGATTCTTGTTTTACATCCTTGTGATCTAAAATTGTTTTCAAGTCATTCTGCATCATTGTGGTACAAATTGCTTTTGTTCTTCACTCCACAATATTGTTGCTGGGGTAATGCCTTCAACGGCTACCAAACAATTGAAACTGATTTTCATTGTTGAAAACCTGATGAAACTGTGGCAAAAAAACATTGCAACTAAGCAGCAACAACATGATTACAGTGCTCAACATTATCGATTAGATGGGTTTTATGACAATCATCATCACCTTTTTTTTTTTGCCACAACACATAACCTTTTGGTAAAACAAAACAAAAATTCCCTCCTTGCTACAGATGAGCTGTATTATCAACTGAAGTAATCATGCTGTGGCTTTAAAGAAAAAAGCGCAAAAGAGAAAAATGTTTGGTTTTCTCCAGACATTTTCATTCATTCAGTAAAGTTTGTATGACTGCCACTGGCACTACCACTTCTGCTGCTGCTGTTGCTGTTGCTATTGTTGTTTTTGCTTGACTTTGCTTTGGCAATGATTGTTCGTGATGTTCGAGCTGTCAAATGTGACAGACTACAAACAACACCATTTTTCTTTTGTGTGCAAAGGCGAATGGGGAAAAAAAGTAAAGAAAAAACCCTGCTGTTTTACCTGAATTTGCGAACTTAAATGTAACGAGGCATGCAACATAGACACTGACATGCAACAACAACAACAACAAAAAGAAGAAGAACACCACCATCAAACGGTATTAAAGTATCATCATCAACAGGCAACCAAACAAACAAACAAACAGACAAAGAAGCAAACAAGCTGCCAACTACAGAAGGCCAGACGAAGTGAAAAAGACCCACTCAAAAAAACCCATAGACAAATAGACTAGAAAGGAAGCAACGAAAACTAGAATATGAGGAGGCATTGCTGGCCATACAAGAAAGGCGAAAAGCAACAAAGCAAAATAGCTTGGTTGAGAAGGCACTGGCTTGCCAGGTGTTATTTGACGGTCATGACAAAAGATAAATCTGTGCTGTGGCTTACAAAGTTATAGCCGTGGCAATTGTTGTTATAGTTACTGCTGTTGTTGTTGTTTGTAGAGACTAATGCACGCTTATCAAAACATTTTGAGGTTTACAAACACAACCAACAGAATTTCGTAAACGCCATTTGGTTGCTTTTATTGTCATGGCTGTGAAGAATCTTTGTTGATGTCTTCCTCACAATCATCACCGCCATCAACAAGGCACATCAATACAAACGTTATGCTACAGAGGTCGTCTAATGGTGTTTAATCTAGGGCAGTTGGGCAGTCCACATAGGCTGACGTGTGTGGCTTTCAATTCAGTGATTCTCTCCAGTTGGACTTTTTATGGAAACTGTACCTAATAATCCCGGTAGCTTGGTTCCATGCATAAAATTCTCTGTGCTTTCATCCTTTTTCCAGGGAGAAGGTTTTCCAGAAGGAATATCTCTACCCTACTTGAACAGATTAAACCACCACTGCGTATCATAAGCAAATGTGTGTCAAGTCTCATAGATGATTATTTGAACTTAGCCTTTGTGTTGGCCTAAGGCTTCATCAACTGAAATATGCGAAGCAGTCTTTAGGTTAGGTTAGCCTAGGTTAGAGGACGTGTACTTGTCCATTAAGACAAGTACAGTACCCGGAGGTCGAATTAACTCATTGTACAACGTCTTAGTTTCTCTTATGTTGTGTGTGTTAATTTTATACATGAGTGGTGGAACCTACAGTTCAAAGTCGACTCCGAACGACAGATTTTTAAGAAACTTTTTCATGGCAATCTTATCCACTGTCAGAGCTTTTGCCAGAAGTCTGCTGAGAGGAAGTCGCCGAAGAAATACTTTTTGTATTTTGTCTTGATGTCTGACCGGGGGCTCGAACTCTGGCTTTACGTCTATTTTTCTAGGTGTTGTATTGTGTATGGCATGGCATTCAGGTGTTTTTGGCAAGTGTTACTTGCCTTTAATGGCTGTGCAAACGGGATTACGTTGCTAATTTTTCTTCTTCTTTTTTGTAATCTTCCAAAAATGTGGTTTTATTGTTGACGGCAGCCTCTACAAATTGTCCAAAAGAAATTGGGTGAAGGCATAAAGAAGAGAAAGAAGTGATTTGAATAAAGGACGAGAGATGGAGAGAGAGAGAGAGAGATCATCTTTCATCTTTTAATGTGATTGCTGAAGTTAAAATTGAAAAATGAAAAAAAATGAAGACAAGATGCTAAGCAAACACCCATCTTTCATAACATTTGCTCTCATAGCAGAAATACTAGTTGAAAGTCTTTAAATTAAATCAATCTGACGCCAGGGCATGTTACAAATACCGCCCAAAACTAATTAAATTTCTTCAACCTTACCAACTGGTTACTGGCTGCCCCCCCCTCCCCATATATTCTCAAATAAAATAGAAAGTAAAAGAAGAAAAAGAAATTGAGATTAAGTTTGTTATTCCTCTGATGGCAGCCACTTAATTTGGTCAAGTCAGTCACATTGGCTTGGCTTGCTGTTGCAACAACAACAAATTACGAAAAGAAAATTGAAACATTTTTTCCAGCAATTAATTACACACTCAGTAGTGTGACATAAAGTAGTTCTTTAAGCCAGAAACACGAACGCAAAACCTTTTATTCTAGGACCAGTAAGACAAGAAGCCGCCATAGTCCAATTGGTAGTGTGTTGGCTTATTAGACGTGAGACTGTAGTTCAAGTCCCACAGCTCAGATATCTCAAATAAATATGAAAAAAATATTTCCTTCGGTGCCTTCCTCTCAGCAGTCATCTGGCAAAAAAAAACTCTGAATGTAAATAAAATTGCCTTCAAAAATCTGTGGTTCGGAGTCTACTTTAAACTACAGGTGCCAGCACCAGTCATGGATAAAATTAACACATTCAACATGGGTAATGTGAGAAGCTGGGTTGTAATCCTCTAGACTACGGCAACTACAGTAGGCCTATTGATATTTGAACCATCAAACGTAAATTGTTTCTACTAATGAATTGGTACAGTTCCTCTATACCACTCTACCTAATATTTTAAAAGCGTTTATCTGGTAGAAATGTTCTGTTTTACCCGAGGTTCAGAATTTTGCGTATTTCGCTGCAGTGATGTATAATCCCCCGGGCAAATAATTCACCCAGGAAGCTGCCTGACCTCCAAGAGAGAGAATAAAATCGACAACGAATCTCTAAAGATCAGGTCAGGCAGTGTATTATCTTGTTTTTTCAGTATTTCGACAGATATCTGATCAATGGCAGCTGAACTGCTTTCTACCAAGAGCTGGATTGGTGGCTAATTTCTGCCAGTCATGGGAGACAAATCGCCATACTTTAGCGGCCAATTAACTGCTGTAAGACGTTAGCTTAATTATTAAATTTATGGCGCAATAATCCAAATTTTATGTCAAATTAACCTCCTAAAATTGCATTCAAAAATTACGACAAAAATGTTTTAAAACTTTCAAGGAAATTATTTTTTATTTGCTTGCCCCCCTCTTTTTATTATATTTTTGATGACTTCCTTAGCGAAACTTTTAAACGACAATCGTTGGTTTTGTATGCCACTTTTTCTTTTCTTGTTTTCGTTTAAGTTTCTAAATAACCATGTTACATAAGAAAAGTTTTTGTGACATTTTATATGCTGTAAGAAAAACTCACTCACTCACCAAGAAAAATTGTGATCATCATGATGATGCAGCATTACACGCGCTGTCACTGTGTCACAATAAATGTGTGACAAATTTTGTGATAACATGCTAGAGACATAATAAAGTTATTCATCCTTTTTTTTGTTTGTTTGTTAGAAAGAAAAAAGATGATTGATTTTTCTGTCTTTTGTTAAAATGTAAATAATTTTCCGAGTTGCCTTTGAAAAGCTAATTTTGATGGAAATGAAAATGATTTTCAGGTCATAAACAGTTTTTTTTCTTTGCAACCAATTCTCCTCAATGATTATTGCCATTTTGCACAGGGAGAATATATTGCGGAAGATGCAAAAAAGAGAGTGTAGGGTCCTTAGATTTGAACCGAAAAACTCCTGAAGCAGAAATTTATTCCACATGTGCAAGCTGTGGCTCAAAGGATACATTCGGTTTATTATGCTTTATTGGATGGACGACAAGTGCTTCATAAATAGTATTTTATTAACTAAAACAAGTTCCTTAATTATTGAAAACATCGTTGTCGTGACTATTTGATGTGAATTTATTTGACGTCGTAAGTTGTTTTCCCCAATATAGCAATATTCCCATCGTTTCTTAAGGAGCTGAAATGTCATAGCAATTTCATTCAAAGCAACCTTGTCCGGTGACAATTCGGCTACAGCTTTTTCTTTAATTTCGATCCGACAATATCAAGTGTGAAGCGGCCGTAGTTTAACAGACCTATTAGACGCAAGTTGGTAGTTCAACAAACCGAAATATGAAACAATGTTCCTCTCTGCAATCGTCTGGCCAAAAACTCTGAGAGTAAATAATATTCGCATGAAAAGTTAGGATTCTGTCATTCAGAGTCGACATTAAAAACTAGATGGTTCTGCCACTTATGAATAAAAGCAGCACATAACAACATGGCTGGTGTAAGAAGCTAGGTTGTAATCCTACTAGACTACGGCGACTACAGTAGGCCTATCGAAAATTAAGCCATGAAAAGTACTTATGAATTGGTGCAGTACCTCTATGTCTTCTAAAACTTATATTTTAAAAGCGTTTATCTGCTAGAAATTTTCTGTTTTACCTGAGTTGCATCAATTTTGCGTATTGCTCTCTACATTGGCGTCATTATATTCAAGGCATACATAGCTATGGAAATAGTTCATGAAAATGTGATCCTAGGTAAGCCTAGCAAATTAAGTAAGAGTTGGGCTTCCTTCCAAAATGTTAGTTGCTTTGTGTTTGAACAAAGTATCGTGTTTCATAATGCCGCTGTACAAAATATATACAATGTCTTCTTTTTCATAACGTCGTCAATGTGTATTTTTAACGCAGTCAAAAAGCAATCAGGCATCGGATTTATAGTTGATGCATTGTTTGGTTACTTTGCATATCTACATAGTTTATATACAGTAGCAGAACTGCATACAAACTTTGTATTGATACATTTTGGAAGGCAGCCTTGTATATAACAATCAAAATAAGTATACATGTGTTGTAGTATGCAAAACGAAGAAATTTTTTCGGTGCTTCGAACTGTAAAACATGGAGTACACTAGACAAGGCTTAGATGTACACTTTTCGTTAGTCCTGGCTTATGAAAACCCCACAAGACAAAGTATAATGGGATCAAATCGCATGTTTTCAGTTCTAAGTACATTTCATTTCCATGTGAAATAATCATGTCTTCTAATCGGTCGTGCATAATATCTAATGTAGCATAAGCTATGTGACACGTTGCGCCTTCTTCTTGAAACCACATGTCGTTAAAAATGTGGGTCCCCGGGCACAGTGGAATTCCGGGAAACTGTAGGGCCGACGAGCTCGCCAAAGCTGGTGCGTTCCTTCCGGAATCCTCTTCTGTTGAATTGGGCATGCCACTTGCCTCGGTCAAGTCGACCGTTGCGCGGAGGTTCTTTCGGGAAGCCAACCTATCCTGGGTCAATGAGGAGTCCTGCTCCACCGCTAGATGGATAGAAGGCGTACCAACCGATTACTTGGTCTTGGTCATGATATCATCTCGACTACAGTGGCCGTGCTTACAGGTCATTGCGTCATGGGTAGACACGCGGAAAGAATAAGGCTCCCTTTCAACGACTTCTGCCGTGGATGCAGGTCCACTGAGGAAGAGGAAACTGTTGTTCACTTTCTTTGCCAGTGCCCATCTCTTGCTAGGTGTAGATATAGGTTATTTGGCTCCTCATTCCTTGTTAGCTTAACGGAGCTATCATCTATTGACATCAAGGATATAGCTTCGTTCACCAAACTTTCTGGCTGGTTTTCCAGTGCGTGGTAGTCGTGCTTTTGTTGTGCAGCCCTTGCGCTGACCAACTTCTTCCTTTTCTCTGATTTTGGTGGAACTTGGTTAGTACAGGGACTGCGTTCACCCGTGGCATCACAACGGGCCGCTATGCGTGCTCAAGTGAGCTTTGTGATAACATAGCTACCACTGCGACCTAACCTAACCTAATATCCAGATCAATTCATGTCATAAGAAGGTGGTAATCATCGACCTACAGTGCTTACCTTTGATGGTAATGGTCTGGCCAACCTCGTTTGCCAACCCAAAATCCATATGAAACAGTAGCTTTTGTGGGATGCATTGGACGCTCTTGTATCTTTTGTTTACATATCCATTCATACCAGAATTGGTCTTCATCGCCGAAGACGATTTTCGATGATAATTTGGGTTAGTGTTGCCAACTGCTTTACAGCCCGTTCAGCAAACACACGTCATTGTCTACGTCATTGTCTGTCTAATAGATGACAACTAATTTAACACATGTAGCTTCAAAAAGATGGCTGTTATTAACTATTACGGTTGAGAAGTCCCTGTTGAAAGTCCTTATTTTTAGAACCATTCTGTACTGTACTAGAGTGTTTGATACACAATAAAAATGGTTAGAAACCATAAACTCAATTTCTCAATTGGATTCATCACATTAAAACAGCATACCTAATCCTGTGTCTAAAATAAAACGAAATTAATAACCCGTTAGTGTAACGTTAGTGTAACGTTAGTGTAACGTTAGTGTAACGTTAGCGTAACGTTAGTGTAACGTTAGTGTAACGTTATTGTAACGTTAGTGTAACGTTAGTGTAACGTTGTGTAATGTTAATGTAACGTTAGCGTAATGTTAGTGTAATGTTAATGTAATGTTAGTGTAATGTTAGTGTAACGTTAGTGTAATGTTAGTGTAACGTTAGTGTAACGTTATTGTAACGTTAGTGCAAATCACTAGATCACGCTAATCAATAACGTAGGAATTTGCCAATACTTCCAATACATCCAAACTATTATACACCAGACTGTTGCTGTTATTTACAAATTTAAACATCTTCTGCTGCTGCTTCTTCTTCTCTTGTATTAAATTTTAAAAACATTTTTCTTTTTGCCAAAAACAAATTTTGAGTGAAAAGGAGGAACAAAAACAACATCATTTACTAACTTGTCGACAATTATTTCAGGCCATTAACTTTTTGATTTACCCACGTTTTTATCTTCAATTTTTTTTTCACTTGTTGTCTTTGTTGTTTTCTTTTTATACAAATTAAATTAATTATAAAAATTTGTTTTTATTCTTGAGCTTTATATTGAGCATCCTAACATCCTTGTAATTTCATTATTTCGCTGACTTTAAGGAAAAAAGGGGGTCAAGTTTTGGTTTGCGGGGGGTAAGGAAAGAAATGAAAACTATTGTGGCAAAATGGAAGCAAAAAAGCCAAAAAAGAAAAGAACAAATAATGAGGATTAAATGTTCAGAGTAGCAACCAAGCAAGCAAGCAAGCAAAAAATAAACGAATACAAGAAAAATGATAATGAAAATTGGTAAAATGTACCCAAAAAAAAAAAAAGACGAAGAAAAAAACGGGTAAAAGCATGACAACAAATGTTAAATTTATAGAAGCATCAGCTTCTTTTTTCTGCCAATGTGGCTAAAGATTTAACTGTTTTGGGTTATGTTGGTGGTGGATGAGGGTAAGGGCAGTGGGACGAGTTGAAATAAAAACCAAAAGAATATTGTCTAATGCACTAATATTTTGCTGGTTTTTCTGTTTTGTTCTGTTCTGTTCTGTTCTTTTTTGCTTTTCTTGTTTGTCATTCTTTCTTTCTTTCTCTAAAGTCTTTTTGTTTATCGTATCGTTTGTAAACGCTTGCAATTGTTGTTGTTGTTGTTGTATAAAAATGTTGCACTAACGAATGAATTTTAATTTCACAGTTCAATGATTTTATTCAAGCGTTAAGCGACGAAAATTTTAACCAAAACATACAGGCACACACACACTCTGAGGAAATCAACGCCGCATCCCACAGACAGTCGGCTACGTTACCCCAGCGTCGTAATAGCGGGCATGATATAGGCGACAGGCGTTTGCAAAAATCTAACCAAACTATACTATGCCAGTCTGTTGTAGGGGTGGAACCTATTCAGTCAGCCGGCATCAAATTCTTACAACCACAAACGCACACAAAATCCGCAATCGTATTACAATGGAAATAATTTGGTTTTGTTATCTTCTTGTTGTTGCTGCTGTTGTTGTTGTTCTTGTTGTCGCTGTTGCTTTTCATTTTCCTCCAATATTTTTAGAAGTTTTTTCTGTTGCAACTATTGTTGCCTTCTTCATTTAGTTTACAAATGATAATGGTTTGAAATGGAAAAAAAATTCTGTTTTCCTTTTTTTCGGCTTTATTTGCGCACAATGGGCTGTGGCAGTAAAAAAGCATAAGAAGTTGTTTTTATTTATATTTAATTTTTATAGAAAATATATACGTCCGAGGGAGGGGACAATTAAATTGCCACCATGCTCTTCATATTTGTTCCCACATGAATGGTTCCCAAAATTGCCACGCCCATAAAATTTTTTCTCAAGTCAAATGGGTTTGAGATAATCTAACCTTTGTTGGGTAATTACAGTGAGAAGAGAAGTGATTCCGACAAAACTTGAGGATAATAACAAGCTATGTAGGCTGAACTATACTTGTTTAGAATAGGAATCACCTCAAGTACAATATGTAGGCTGTGTGATGAGGAGAATCATCAGAACACATATGTACCTATCATATCAAAAGAATATTAAGTAAAAGGATATCAAATATTACGCACGGAACTGTCCTTACTGATGCCAAACAACTTGCTAAAGTTTGCAAGGACAACAGGTTTGGGTGAAACATTATGGAGACAGTACAGTAGATAGCATGTTCGCACAAATTGGCTATGATTAGCCCCATTTTAATGTTTGTTAATAATTTTATGCTCTCTTGGATGGTCCAAGGGTTTCTGGATCGATTTTCGCATTTTAAAATGTATTTGTCCTGTGGTGTATTCGAATATACATAGGATTCCTGGTCAATAGTCAAATCTTGTAACCCCTACATCACTCCAAATAACTTTTAATAGGCATGGGCCCAGTTTTTTGCTTTGACAATAATCTCGTAAACGTTTGCCTTTTTTCGTAAAATCTTTTGTTATTTCAATTCAGCACTGTAGGTAGAACTTGTTTGGTTTTTTAAGAACGCAAACTTTACTAAGTGATTATCAGCATGTCTAAAGTTGGCCAGGTTAATTGACACTAAAACATATTGTTGTCACAGGGCGAAAGAAAGAAAGAAAGAAAATCTTTACAGTCATGTGTAGCCAATTTTTGATGGATCATCAATGTTGTGCTGACAAATTTAATACAACGCTTGAGTTTCGAATGTTTAAAGTAAAAATTCTTTTGTTTTATCAGGCAGTAGTAGATCGAAGTAAATAATTCCCTTACAATCTCACTAAATACTCAACATATGCCTCATAATGTTTGCTGACAGTCATAACATTTTCTATCGCCCATAGATAATCACTTCAAAAACCGATACGAATTCAAAGAAATTCAGATGGAAATTCATTCATACATAATTGGTCATTACAACTCTTTACGACCTAGCTTCTCATATCAATTATGTTGTATATGTTGATGTTATCCATGAGTGGCAGGACCTACAGTTTACTGTCGACTTTCAACGACCGATTTTGGAGAAACTTTTC
This sequence comes from Sarcophaga carnaria, assembly GCA_958299815.1. Classification (NCBI taxonomy): domain Eukaryota; kingdom Metazoa; phylum Arthropoda; class Insecta; order Diptera; family Sarcophagidae; genus Sarcophaga; species Sarcophaga carnaria. The sequence continues at coordinate 43,113,943 of OY283150.1, forward strand.
AAGGCAATTTTATTTTACTCTTCTAGATTTTAGCTAGAAAACTGCTGAGAAGAAAACACCGAAAGAAATATTCTTTCAAATTTCGTTTAGTTCGAAATGTCCGACCAATCAAATTTCTTTGGATTAGTTCCTTTAAATAATTCCAAACTGTTCCTTTGGAATCTTTCATTTTTTTTTTTTTCGATGTCTTGCAAACATACTTTCAAACCTAATATCAAGAGAAGTCATCATCTTGCTTACAAGTTTTCTAATTTAAGACCATTGTGCGAAACATAAGTTTTCTGAATACAATTTAAAAAAATTTGTTTTTTTATCTTATTTGCACGAAAATAAAATCCTTATTTTATTTTTTGGCATTCTTAATATTGTAGTTTTAAGGCCATAGTGCAATATAGTTGAGTCTTCTTAAACACTAACATAACATTGTATCTCATCTGCATATATTTTAAATCTTAATTACAATTATTACTGTAGATATTGATGAAAAGAATTAACAAATTGCAAGCCATTGTGCAGGAAATTTAAAATATCCTGTAAAAAAATCAAACAATTCCTTTTGTCAGTAACATTCTACACAGGCTTCATATACAAATACATCAAATAAATCAATTGTGTCCTGATCCGTTTTCCCATGAAATATTGTTACGTTTTTACCTTTTAAGAACGTTTAAAATATGAGCTCGTAGATTGCAAATAAAATGAAAATAAATCTGTGTTTAGTTTTAATTAAAATTCTTTATTATTCGTACAATTCTGCGTGCCACTGTTCACAACTTTATGTAAACAACAACAATTGCTATGTTTGTTATTCCTCTGTTTACACCCTTTGCATAAACAATAACAATTACCAGACAATTCTTCTACAAATCTTTGTAACGGAGATCTTCAAACCACGATTATTCTCTTCAAACACACCGCATCTTCACACAAGACTGACTGAACATTTACTAACTCAGTCGCCTGCTTTGCCTTGCATTTGATATGGCAAAGTAAACAATCTGATGAATGTTCTTGAAGGCTAACGTTCATGACTTCACCTATTCGTCTATTATCGTAGTGTTGTTGGTATATTTTTGTTTAGTTGTTTACCATTTTTTATGCTGGTGCTGTTACATTAAGCATTGCAATAATTTGTAAACAAGTTTGTTGTTTTGTTTTTGTAGCTTTTGTTTATAATTTTAATGTTAAACGATGTGAAAGCAAAAAGCCGGTATCTAGACTTTTTTATTTTCGCAACAATATGATCGCCTTTAACTGCTAGCAAATGCCATAATTGATGCCATGGAAGTTCGGCTGGCCTTGTTTGCATTGTGGGCTGTCATAATGCTTGTCTGCTTTTTATCATCAATAATTCTTTCTTCTAGCAAAAGTGAATTCTCTGTACATATGACACTGAAATGGCATTCTGTATAAACAAAATCGTCCTCCAATATTTCTCGGCTTCACCCTGTTTCATACTTCACCACTTCACTTCTTGAGGCCATTATTGAGCGGCACAAACAATTTGCATTTGGCTTGCGCTTCACTTTCTTTTTTTTTAATTGAAGAAGTAAAACCAACGTTCCAAGAGATTTTGGTTTGTAGGCACTAAACTCCATATTTTTAGGCCAAAACTACTCTTCGGTTTGAGGACGTGTACTTGTTATTGGGACAATACCCAGAGGCCTTGGACTTGCTAGTTTTTATTTTGGCACGATCTGAAAGTATGACCTCAGACCTTTCCAATGGCACCGCCTTCATTGCAGTAGGTCCGCTGTTATAAGCGTTTAAAAATTTATATTTACCTCTGGACTTTCTAGACTTGGCCTTGGACTTGCTCGTTTTTATTTTGGCACTATAGATACAGAAGTACAACACTAACGTTTGCAGTCCCAAAAGATATACAAGTTATTACAGACATAAACCATGCTACAAATACGTCATATATTATGTTCTTTTCTAGACAAACTTGATTGCTTCTCCCACACACTCTTTTCCCACACTGGCCCATAGTGCTTAATATACATGAAAACCTTTCCTTCTCCCAGAATATTGAATTTTTACTCATTTGCACGAAAAAAAGTGTTTCTCTGTATGAATCTGTGTATGTTTGTGGCCACAGTTTGATTGGCACTTAGTGGCTGGAGAAAATCCCTTCTTGGATTTCAAACGAATTTCATTCAGTTTCAACAAAAATTTGCCAAAAACTATTTTAATTCTGTTGCGTTGCGTTGCAACAACAGAAAATACAATTCTTTTTATTAAGTCGACTAGAAAAATTATTTAAAAAACAAAAACAAAAACAAAAAAAGAGATGTTCAATCTACGCAACTTTGATTGTTGAACTGCATGTGTAACCAGGAAACCACTTTTACACAGTCAAACAATTTTCAATTACAAAACGAAACTTTGTTCGAAATAATCAACTCATGAGAGACATGAGAGGAGAAAGACTCCTATTTTTTTAGAAATTTTTAGGTGTTGAAATATTTTTAGTTTTAATTTTCGATTTTTGTTTTATTTTTTTGAGGGTCATGCTTTTAATCGAAAATTTCTTTGAATTCTTTTTATTTTTCCTGGCATTACTACCACCCCCATGTCCAACAACCAACCACTTTTGTTAAGTATCAAGAGGGAGGGGGGGGGAGTCAAATTGCAATTTTTGACAACAATCATCATTTGCAGTTTTTAATATTGTTGTTGTTGTTGTTGTTGTTTAGGGAATAGACAGACGACAATGTCTGTTTTCTATCTCTGTTTTCTATGTGTTCCATGCCACTTGTCTCCAATTCCCATTTTTTTCTCCCCCCGTTTATTACTTTTCGTTTGAAAGAAAATGCAACAACGAACGTTTAAGAAGAGAAGACATCGGAAATGCGATTGCAATTGTTTGTTCAGATGATTATTTGAGTTTTCCGCCTTTTGATTGTCAACTCTTTGTGCTCTTTTTCCAAATTGTTTTCCATTTAAACGAAGAATATTTTGTTTAAAGATTTTCCATTTTCCCATTTGGACGGATGAGTGTGCTGTATGGTTAGAAAATGTTACAATCAGTTTCGGCAGAGATTTTGAACAAATTTCAAAAAGAAAAATTTCTGAAATAAAAGAAAAAGACTATGGAATATGGATTCTCACTATTATTTCAACTCACGGAATTGTTTTCAAGTTATTAGTAGTGGTAGGTAGACAAAACAATGTGTGGTCTATAAGCCAGGAGTCGCTAAACATTCTAACCGGAGATCAGCACTGAATCGGTTTTTCACTACTCATAAAAGCACTCATGAAATTTTGAATATAAGTGAGTCAACAATATTGAAATTTAATTACTTTGATTATTCATTCGTACTCACTACAACGTTGATTTATAAGTACAGATTGCAATGAGTATGCGTACAACGTTGACATAAAACTCATACCATTCGAAATATGTTTGATTCATAAGCCTACTCATTCAGATTCATAACATTAGAAAAATATTTATAAATGACTCGAGTGACTCGATTTGTTCATTAAAATTTAGTCTTAGTTGTTGTTGTTTTTAAAAAAAGAAAACAAACACATAAGCAAACAACACAGAGCAGCAAGGAGAACAAACACACAACCTTCTAGTGAGTATATTAGTGTTCGTACGCGAATCAACAACATATATGTTGAGCTATGGAGAGTCGAAATCAACAACAGCATACGTGTTGAACACACTTATGATTATGATGGGTACTTCAAACTTTGAATATGAGTAGAGGTTCCATGGTATTATAATACAGTAATCCCTCGATTTACGTCGCAGTTGGTTCCAAAAAAAGGCGACATTAATCGAAAGGACGTAAATCGAATTTTATATTGCTCATACTACAAAGTAGTATGTTTTTAACAAGGAACTTAAAAAAATTACATATGAGCTCAGACCTTTCCAATGGCACCCCTTTCACTGCAGTAGGCCCGATGGATCCAGAGTTATAAGCGTTTAAAAATTTATATTTACCTCTGGACTTGGGAACTATCTGAAAGTGTGAGCTCAGGCCTTTCCAATAGGTCCAATGCATCCAGAGTTATAAGCGCTTAAACATTTTTGTTTACCAGCATTTACTTGCTGCGTGATTCTGTTGTACAGTAATTCATCGATTTACGTCGCAGTTGGTTCCAAAAAAAGGTGACGTAAATCGAAACAACGTAAATCGAGGCGACGTAGATCGAAGGATTACTGTAATTATGAATGCGTATAAATATCAGAAATTATGAGTATGATTCAATTCTACTCATCTTTTTGAATACTCGTTGCTGATCTCTGGTCCTAACCAGTATTGTTGAAGTAAGCTTTAACTGGTGTTGCAAGATGAACATTGCAACTTCATGTCTGGTCGCATATTCCAAACTTTTCTCAATCAATGCTCACATCAAACAAATCAATTGGGCTCGTCAGAGGTATATGATTTACTAAGTCTTCTACATCTATTGGTGGCCAGCCTTCAATTAAAATTACAACGTTAATCTCTTTGATAAAGCGAGGAGATGCAAACGATATGTCGCAGAAGTTGCTCTTGCACACTGGTACAGAGGTATTCCCTCCGAGCATTCCTCTATCCTACCTAATGATTCCCTGTTTCTGAATTTAATCTTAACGGGCAATCTCTCTCATACTTGAGTTCCAAGGAGGGAAGAGGCTGGTTCTCTAACATAATTACCTTCGGTCACACGGTGAAGGATAAGGCAAGTTTATGAATTTTTTGCCAAGAGCTTGATCTTAAGATATCTCTATCTATCTCTATTAATCACTCAGGCATTTCTTTCTATGTTCTCTGACAAGTAAGTGGCAATTGGATATCTTGGCATTCGCGGCAATCTTATTCTCATATCGACATCTAGTCACAGGAATATCGCTGATAATTGCGTAGAAGATGTCTTTGCAGAAAACTCCTAAGGAATACCGATAATCCGCATATGAAAATGGACTCATTTTTTAGTTTCGTTACACTGAAGGTAGAATCAGCTGAAGGTTCACCATGTGAACTCAAGGGTTGGCTGCCATTTTTAACTGAAACACTCTGTTGAAACTAGTCACATATCCTCCTTTATTTTGTCGCCCAAAACTAGACTTAAAGAAACCACGACTTACAAATCGCATTTGCAAAGCCAATAGCTTGGACCTAGGCTTACATTTCATATGTTGTTCCGGCAAGGTCTGAGCCATCATTATATAGAAATTCTTTGTCTTTCTCATTCATCTCTCAACTTCATTCAATTAATTTCTCTGAGCTCCTTAGACATCCATAAGGAGAGCACAGCTCTGTTATTTTTTTCATTTTTATTACAGACTCATGTCTCACACAAGTTAAATAGCTGCAGTATTCTAATGTCTCGTGAGTATAGAACTTCTCCTTACGGCACAAGTATACAGTGCCTTGATAAGAGTGGAAGCCAGGCTGTTAAGAAACGTATGAAACGTGCAAGACGAAAATCATACATTTTCAACAGCATTTTTCAGTTGACCTTTCAACTTTTAATTTTTGGATTTTTAAACTTTTGTAGCGTATCTGCTGTAGTCTTTAACCTTAACTTTCTAAAGTAATTCAACCGAAAACGAAGCGTCAAATTGTCTTTATGGCTGCATAATAAACTGCAAGAAAAATTTCATTGAAATTGAAATGCTTTTGTAAAGATTTGATTTCGGAAAATGGAATTGAAAAGGAATGTAAAAAACATTTGAATAAAACGCCATGATATACGGATGCATTCATTACAAAAACTGAGAAAACTTAAAAACAAAAAAAAAACACAAAAATATTATGGGAAAAATGCATTTGATTAGCATCAAATTCACAAGAGGTTTTAACGCTGACAAAATATTGATTTAAAAAAACTAAAAAAACAACAACAACAACTTGCATACACAGAAAAACTTATGCAATAATAATCCTCTGGAATTAATTAAATTATTGAAAAACAAAAACAAGTTTTTTTTTTTGCAAACCTTTTGTTACTTACAGAGTTTTTCAATGTCGAAGTTTGTTGTTCAATATAAAATTTTTTTTTTCATTCCCTCGGGTCTAAATGTGCAAAATAATAGCGCAAATTAGAAAGCAATTCGTAGCCTAATTGCAACGTAGAGAAAATCCCCGTTAAATCGATCCAATAAGTCATTGTGGATTACACAAAGTCGTGGTAGTCTAGTAGGCCTAGTCTGTTGGCCTATTAGATGTCAGGCCATGGTTCAAATCCCAGGTCAGACATGTCGAACTGAATGAAATATGAAGAAATATTTCATCGGCGACTTCCTCTCAGCAGGCATCGGGCAGAAAAAAATGCCATGAAAAGTTTCTCAAAAAATACGTCGTTCGGAGTCGACATTCAACTGTAGGTCCCGCCACTCATGTATAAAATTAATACACACAACATGAGTGGTGTAAGAAACTAGGTTGTACTCCCGCCTAAAGGGTTGTAGTAACCAATAATCAATATTTTTAACCAATAATCAGTTCAAACGTATCGTTGCATTGTCCCTGGGATGTAGTCCTAGTCCGTGATCCATCGTGTGATCATCTGTTCAGATTTAAGAGGACCCTTCTGTTTCCACTATATACAGAGGATTTCCAGAAAGGCTATGGATATTTACATGCAATTTCTTGCACAGATGCTCGCAACCGATGGTTAGCCACAGGATAAATTTTCATTGAGTTTGGTGCTCTAATTTTCAGTTGAATAATATTGCCGAATTTGTAAGAACGTGTGTTTACAAAATCAGAAAAAAACGAATGCAAGTGAAATGAGAGTTACTTGTGTAAACACATCATGTTTTTAGCAGGTAAAAACAAATTTCCCCAAAAAAAAAAAACAAAAAAAAAATCTTTTTATGCTGAGCATAGTGAGTGACAGAGAAGTATCATCAGATGACCATTACCATTACAAAAAACAACAACAACAACATTTAAATGAAATATAATAGTTTTCAATAATAAATTTACAAAAATACTCATACATACAATACATACATGCATACAATACATACATAAACATTTTTTTGTCTTTTTATTGAAACGAGGAAAACCGTTTAAAAAATATCCCAAACGACACACACACACAGAGTTTTACTTGAGGCCATAAAAAATGTTTGTATTTGTAGTACAAAAATAATAACAAAAAAAATAAAAAATAACGGACAACAACAAATAAAAAAACAAAACTAGCCACAGGTGAAAATTGTTGTTTATAAACAAATAAAAAACAAAAATAAAACCAAAATAAAAAATATTTTAATAATAAAATCCAAAAACAAGAATAAAAACAAAAACAGAAACAGAAACCAAAAAAAAAATAAATACCAGAACCCCAATTCAAAAAAAAACCCCCGAAAACAACAATGGAGAGTTTAAAAACAGTTTAAAAGAGTGCGTGATGATGATACGCTCAAGTTTAAATTGATAAAAAAATGTAAAAACGAAATGATAAATTGGTACTCTATGCCACTTGTACTAGTGTTAAGTAGTGTCACGCAACTTAAATTCGTGTGCTTAGCATACATACATAATTGGTCTTTACAACCCTTCAGTCAGGATTACGACCTAGTTTCTCACACCACTTATGTTGTGTGTGTTAATTTTATACATGAGTGGCGGGACCTACAGTTTAAAGTCGACTCCGAACGACAGATTTTTGAGAAACTTTTCATGGCAATTTTATTTACTCTCAGAGTTTTTGCCAGAAATCTGCTGAGAGGAAGACGCCGAAAAAATACTTTTTGTATTTTATTTTGTTGTCTGGCCTGGGGCTCGAACCCTGGCTTTTCGTCTAATAAGCCAACACACTACCTACTAGACCACGGCGGCTTCGTGTGCTTAGCAGAGATCAGCAATGAATATTCAAAAAGATGAGTAGAATCGAATCATACTTATAATTTCTGATATTTATACGCATTCATACTTATTTTAATATCATGGAACCTCTACTCATATTTAAAGTTTGAAGTACTCATCATATTCACACTCAACAACACGTATGATGGTGTTGATTTCGACTCTTCATATACACGAATCAAAAATAAGTATGATTCGCGTAAGAACACTAGAATACTCACTAGATGGTTGTGTGTTTGCTCTGCTTGCTGTTCTGTCTTTTTTGCTTATGTGTCTTTTATCTTTTTTTGTAAATGCAACAACAATTAAGACTGCGAGTGACTCGAATCATTTATAGGTATTATAAGCATTTTTCTAAAGTTAAGAATCTAAATGATTAGGCTTATGAATCAAACATATTTCGAATGGTATGAATTTGATGTCAACGTTGTACGCATATTCATTGCAATCTGTGCTTATAAATCAACGTTGTAGTGAGTACGAATGAATCAGTGTGTAGTTGAATTTCAATATTATTGACTCACTTACGATTCATTGCTGATCTCTGATACGAACCATATCACAAATCCACAATGCTAATGTAGGGTATTAGATAGGTGAGAGGACGTGTACTTGTCAATTAATGCAAGTACAGTACCCGGAGGTCGAATTGACCCATTGCACCAAGGGTATTAGTTAGTGTTACAGTTTTTGAATATTTGAATCATATTGAACTGATGTAATAGTTCTACAGGCATTATACATTTCAGCTAAATATTAAATGTTAAAAAAGCATAAATACATGCATATATTCCTTCATACTTATGCATTTATTCATATGTGAATATATTCCTTCATACATATGCATATATTTATATGTGAATATACATACATATTTATTTAAAAACTACATTTATACATATATTGTGTAAAGAGTATATATGTATGTATGTACATACATATATAGTATAACATACAATATAATACTTGTAAAGAAAATATTTAAACATTTTGTTGTAAATATTGGAAAACAAATTTTTTATATTTTGGCTTAAAAGCAACAAAAAAAAATTCAAATTAAGAAACAATTTTGTTGAAATATGTAGGAAAAGAAAAAATTTAAAAGCAAAATAAATTTTAATTACATATGAAAAGCCGGGATCAAAGGATCGAAGGCCAAGCAACATACATAACATACACACGTACATAATTGGTCATTACAACCCTTCAGTCAGGATTACGACCTAGTTTCTAGCACCACTTATGTTGTGTGTGTCAAATTTATACAGTTTAAAGTCGACTCTGAACGACAGATTTTTGAGAAACTTTTCATGCAAATTTCATTTACTCTTAGAGTTTTTGCCAGAAATCTGCTTAGAGGAAGTCGCCGAAGAAATACTTTTTATATTTTGTTTATGTCTGGCCTGGAGTTGGAACTCTGGCTTTACGTCTAATAAGCTCACGCACTACCTACTAGACTACGGCGACTTTAAGACCAAACAACAAGCTGCACAATTAGCTGCAAATGCAATAAAAACGAAACCTAATCGCAGCGTAGTAATTGCAATATAGAGTTAGAATTTGTTATCGAAGGATAGAATAGAAAAGAGATACAATTGGAACTCATTATATAGGACACTGACAGATACATATATTTGCTTGGATTAACGGAACTAGAAACTTGTTAGAACATCGAAACTGATTCAAATGTTCACCAAACAATTTCTATGGAAAGAACAGAGTGTCGTTATTTTTACAATCGTCATGGGTAGACGATTTATTTTATTGCCCGATTTATTTTATTGATACCTTAGTATCATCTTAATGTCTCTCCTAATTCTGTTTCGGCAAAACAAACTTTAGAATACTGTACGGCATCATGATAACTGACTGCCTAGTATTTGCTAAACACCCCAGGATTGACATCTGATTTGCTACTTGTTCCGGTGAATACCTATTTTAAATAAAGCGCTCTTAGAGTCTACAATGTTCGGTTAAAAGCGCTGTATACTATTCCTAGATTACTTCTGAATAGTGTTCTCACTGTAATTACTTAACAAAAGTTCAGATTTTCTCACATGAGAAAAGTATGCGCCTATCTTACTCTTTTCTTTAAGCAAGTATATCTTTACAACGTTCGTTCTACTCTACAGAAAGGCTCTTTAGCGATGTTGAAGCTTTTCACCTCACAAACTAATCCGCCTAGTCATTTTTGGGAATTCCCACATGTTATAGGAATCAAAAGAGAGTGGGCATATTTCACAGTCTAGCTGAATTTGGTTTCCAATCTTATTTCGAATCAACTTCTAAAGAACTGTGTGCTCGGATGCCGGCCTGACTATCAGATAGTATTGCAATGTTCCTCCATCCTTCTGTACTTTGATGTCGGAAACTTTGCATTAAGGAAACTTGTGAGCAGAAGGTGTTGCACTGAATATATTAAAAGGGAAGACTTTAAACTCACATTGGCACTTCGTTACGTTACTCCATCATACTACGATCGACAAGTCGAACTAGTCCCATGCGTCGGAACAATATCCAAGAAATTTCTTCGGCATTGAAGTCAGTTCAAGCAGGATTCCGATAAATAAGTCAAAAAACTTGCTTCACATAGATGGCAACCAGTAAGCCATCATCATGTTGATCTCAGTTATAAAAATAAGGATCATAAAAATTCTGAATGTTATGGAGGAATCTCATACGAACACACTCCAAATATAAAGTGAGGCAAAATGGTTATCTCTCATTGCTTGGAACACGTGCACAGTTCTGTGTTGCAATAACAAGTGAAGCAAACGGGAATTAAATGCCTCTCAACAGTCTTGTGGCAAAAACTATGAGAGTAAAATAAAATTGCCATGAAAGTATCTTAAAAATCTGTCGTTCATAGTCAGCATTAAACTGTAGGTACCGCCAATTATTAATAAAACTATCACACCAGACAGGGGTGATGTTAGAAACTAGGTTGTAATCTTCACTAAAGTATTGTAATAATCAATTCAATTAAGCAAGTAAATTGTTTGCATAAAAGCAACGCCATCTATTGAGATTTACAAAAAGTAAAGGGTCCGCCAAATAACTTTTTTTTTGAAAATGCTTTAACAAAAAACTACTGAATATTTTCTCAAATTTCTTTTTTTATTTGAAAAGTACAATCCTTCCGATTAATAATGGAAAATAATTTTATTCAAATGGCTGCCTCGGCTGGCCATGCAGTAGCCTACACCAGAAGATGCATTTTGATCTTGGCGGGTATGTAAACAAGCAAAATTGTCGCATTTGGGGCACAGAAAACACGCACGCATACATTGAAAAGCCGACGCATCCAAAACGAGTCACTGTTTGGTGCGGATTTAGGTCCAGAGGCATAATTGGGCCATTTTTCTTCGAAAAGTGCAAAAGCAAGGAGTGGCCGTTACAGTCAATGGCAATCGTTATCGGACCATGTTGAACGAATTTTTGTTCACAAAAATTTAAGAGGAGGATATTGCCAACATTTGGTTTCAACAGGACGGCGCTACATTCTACACAGCCGAAGCTACACTCGATGTTTTGCGCCCTGTTTTTGAAGATCGCATTATCAGCCGCAGAGCTGATGTTGCTTTGCCACCTCGGAGCTACGATATGACACCGTTTGACTATTATTTGTGGGGTGCCGTCAAAGATAAGTGTTACGCCGACAAGCCAGAGACAATTGACGCTTTAAAGGACAATATTCGTGAAGCCATTGGTGAAATACAGCTGCACACAATCGATAATGTCCTTAAAATCTGGACCGATCGTGTAGGCTACTGCATGGCCAGCCGAGGCAGAAAGAAATTTGAGAAAATGTTCAGTAGTTTTTTTTTTTTAAAGCATTTTCAAAAAAAAAAGTTATTTGGCGGACCCATTACAAAAAAAATGCTAAAAAAAATGCTAAAAAATGCAAACAAAATTTTTCCCTGTGCAAATTTCCATTATGTAATCCTTTTTACCATTTGAATATTAATTTTTGTTTTTTTGTTTTTCTGGTTTTTTTTTATTATTAAATTCGTTACTCTTTCAAAATCAATTCTATAAACAAATAGGCATTTTCGTTAATTATAATTTGCATATGTATGTTAAATTCGTTTGTTTTATCGATTTTGTTTTTATGATTCGTTAAACAGGCTGGCCATTTGGAAAATTTTAAAACCAAAAAAAAATAATTTTCCTTTTACCACATCCTTGTTGCTTTTCTTCTAATATTTCTTCGTTTTGCATAGCCATTGCAGAAATGTTAGAAGAACGAAGGAAACAAAATCCAATAAAAAGCTGATCAAATCAATTTTGTACACAAATTTGTTTGAAACTAATTTTAAAAGCCAGCCACACAGTTAAAAAACAGTTAAAGAAAAAAAAAGAAAAAAAAGATTGAAAGAAAACAAATCAAATCAAAAAAAAACATTCTCTATAAATGGCCATAAGTGTTGCTAATTTTATAAACTTAACTGTATGCTGTTTGATGTTATTGTAATTGTTATTGTTTGATGCTTGATGCTGATGGACATGGATGGATGGAGTGGATGCATGGTGTGTATGGAGTTGATGGATATTGCGAGCTGTTAGTCAACCACGCGATGTACTCATGTACTTGCAATAGTTTCAAGTATTTTAATCATCATCACCATCATCATTCTTATTATCATGATGATGATCATCCATTGTCATCATTATCATCATTTTCTGATTTTTATGTCTGCTACAGTGAGTAGTATTTAAGTAGAGTACAAGCACTTGTTATAGAGATTATGTTTCTATTTCCCTTTTTTGTTTTTGTTTGTGTTTTTTTTTTTTGGGGTATTTGTACTTTACATCAGTATACATATGCATTGGAATCTATTAGAGAGGTATCAGAGAACTTATCGCACAATTGAAATGTATAAGTTAGTTTTACGTAGGGCAAGCAAGCATTATAGGCGTAGGGCCAGCTTGAAGTATAGCCCGACTTAAATAGTGGCTTACTTACATCAACTGTACATGATGCCATCATAAACTGTGAGTGTAGGGAAAGCAATGATGACGTAAACATATATTTTGCATGCCACACTTGCTCTCTTAATTCGCTATAACAACCGAATACGATCTTTCTTCTCACCCCACCCGTACGATATATGAGCAGTTGCTGGACTAACCAGCAGATGGTTTTGCACTGAATATATTAAAAGGTGAACCTTTAAACTCACATAATTGGCACTGTGTTACTTTACTCCATCATACTATAATCGACAAGTCGAACTAGTCCCATACGTCGGAAAGATACCAGAGAAATTTCTTGGGCATTGAGGTCAGACCAAGCAGGATTCCGACAGCACTAGCCACGTATTAAGTTTACCTATCACATTTGAATAATTTTCAGTGTTTCAGCAGAAGAATAAAAGTGGAAACTGAAGATTCATGAAGTCGCCGTAGTCTAGTAGGTAGTGTGTTGGCTTATTAGTCATGAAGCCTCGATTCAAACCCCAGGTCAGACATCAAAATGAAAATATGGAAAAAAATATTTCTTCGGCGACTTGCTCTCAGGAGATTTCTAGCAAAAACTCTGAGTTTAAAATGAAATTGCCATGAAAAGTTTCTCAAAAATTTGTTATTCGGAGTCAACTTTAAACTGTAGATCCCGTCACTTATGTATAAAATTAATACACACAACATGAGTGGTGTGGGAAGGTAGGTTGCAATCCTGACTGTAGGGTTGTAATGACCAATTATGTTTGTATGTACGTAGGTCGTACTATCTACTCTTCTAATTAACATAGTGTCTGTTACTTATGGCAAGAGTAATCCACAACAACAGACAAATAACTTGGGGATTACAGGAACATCTTGGGGCATAGCATCTCTAGTTTGCACAATAATCTTCGTAAGTTGACTAAGCAACTGCTGAAGCGGATCTGAAAATAAATTTTTTAAAAACAAAATTCAAAGCCGCCATAATCTACCCGGTACAGTGTTGGCTTATTAGCCAAACGCCCGTGGTTCAAACCACAGCTCGGACATCTCGAACAAAAAGAGAAAAGTCTGAGAAGTCTGCTGGCAAAAACTCTGGAACTAAAATAAAATTGTCGTGTTATATTTCTTCAAAATCTGTCATCCGGAGGCAATGGGTGGCGTGAAAAAGTAGATTAAAATGTTGGCTAAAGGACAGTAATCAGAGATCAGCAATAAACCGCATTTTCGCTACTCATAAAGGCATTCATGAAATTTTGAATATAAGTGGGTCAACAATATTGAAATTAAACTACACTCTGATTCATTCATACTCACTACAACGTTGATTTATAAGTACAGGTTGCAATGAGTATGAGTACAACGTTGGCATCAAACTCATACCATTCGGAATATCTATGTTTGATTCATAACTTTAGAAAAATGCATATAATACCTATAAACGATTCGAGTCAGACACAGTCTTAGTTGTTGTTGCATTTACAAAAAAAAAGACACATAAGCAAACAAAATGAGCAGCAAGCAGAGCAAACACATAACCTTCTAGTAAGTATTGTAGTGTTCTCACGCGAATCATACTTATTTTGTGATTCGTGTATATGTTGAGTTAGAGAGAGTCGAGATCAACAACATCATACGTGTTGTTGGGTATGAATATGATGAGTACTTCAAACTTTGAATATGAGTAGAGGTTCCATGATATTAAAATAAGTATGAATGCGTATAAGTATCAGAAATTATGAGTATGATTCGATTCTACTCATCTTTTTCAATACTCATTGCTGATCTCTGGTGTAGAGTATTAGAAAGTCCCTCTATGACCAATACGGAAATATCCTTGTTTGTTATGTTTTTTTGTTGTTGTTGTTCTGTACATATTTTTAATGGCCCAAATATTCATATTCGTTGAAATTTACTATCCTCTGTCTGTCCGTATGGAGAATAAAAAAAAATATCATCATAAATAAGTGTTTTTTGTTGTTGTTGTTGTTGTTGGAAAAATCTATGGATGCTGTGTATGTATATTTACAGTTAAAGTGTTTTTACAAACACCTTTAACTCATAAAACCCGTACAGATAAACAAAAACAAACGAATCCTATTTTGTGTTCATCATTGGGGTTGTAAAAGTAATGCCTGAAGGCATTACAGCAAAATGTGCCAAACGAATGAAAAACAACCAAAAAAAAACCGAGTGAAGCTTTATTAACCCGTAGAACAAATTTTTAGGTTTTTTTTTTTATCTTTTTTTTTATAAATCGAGGAGAAAAACATTTTTAAAATAAATATTTTTAAAGGTAATAAACAACAACAACAATAAGAATAATAACTACAACAAGAAAAAACACAATTTTTATTAAAGTTCAGAAAAGAGTTTTTAAGCAAAAAGATTTTTAAACGATATACTCTACCATTGGAAGTAGAGTCCAATAGAATAGAATTGATAGAGTTTTTCCGATTACATCGATTACACTACAAATTACATTGCAATTGGAGTATAATCCCTATTAATATTTTGCACAACTAAGAGAATAGATTTTGAAATACAGCAACTTCAGTAAAGTAAAGTTTATAAGAATTATCACAGTTCTGATACAAAAAAGATTAGATAGGATTAGCTATTGTATCCACACCATATTCTTTATATCCTTGCAGCAATAAATACTTCATAGCATATTTGAATTATTGGAACTTATTGAGTTCTAAAGCAACTTTGCATTTACATCTGACTGTTAAGATATATGTTATCTCTACTGAACCAACTATCTGTTACTTAATTGGCCATAGCAACCATTTAGTCAAGACAACAACCTCATTTCTCACACCACCAGGCATGTTGTGTGATAATTCTATCCATGAGTGGGAGAGCATACAGCTTAAAATTCGACTGCTAGCGACAGATTTTTCAGAAGCTTTTGTAATCATTTTACTTTACTCTCAGAGTCTTTTTGTTCAAGATTAGGTTTGAACCTTGGGTTAACTGTGTTACTTTACTCCATCATGCTATGATCGACAAGTCAAACTAGCCCCATACGTCGAAAAGATATCCGATAAATTTCTTCGGCATTGAGGTTAGACCAAGCAGGATTGCGACAAGACAAGCCGCGTATTAAGTTTACCTATCACATTTGAATAATTTTCAGTATTTCAACAGAAGAATAAAAGTGGAAACTGAAGTTTCATGAAGTCACCGTAGTCTAGTAGATAGTGTGTTGGCTTATTAGTCATGAAGCCTCGATTCAAACCGACATCAGAAAGAAAATATGAAAAGATATATTTCTTCGGCGCTTTGCTCTCAGCAGATTTCTAGCAAAAACTCTGAGTGTAAAATGAAATTGCCATGAGAAGTTTCTCAAAAAATTGTTATTCGGAGTCGACTTGAAAATGTAGATCCCGCCACTCATGTATAAAATTAACACACACAACGTAAGTGGTGTGAGAAGGTAGGTCGTAATTCTGACTGTAGGGTTGTAGTAAGCAATTATGTATGTATATACATATGTCCTATAATCTACTCTTCTAATTAATATAGTGTCTGCCACTTATAGCAAAAGCAATACACAACAGCAGCCAAAAACACTTGGGCATTACAGGAACATCTTGGCGCATAGCATCTCTAACTTGGACACCAATCTTCGTAAGTCGTCACATCTAATTAAGCTACATACACTACAGCCAACTGTCTCTACATACATACGTACATAATTGGCCATTACAACACTTCAACCAGGATTACGACTTAGCTTCTCACACGACTTATGTTGTGTGTGAGTTAATTTCATGCACGTGTGGCAGACAGATTTTTGGGCATTCTTTTACTCTCCGAGTTTTTGCCAGAAATCTGACATTTCGTTCAGTTAGAGATGCCTGACCTGGAGTCGCCGTAGTCTAGTAGGTAGTGTGTTGGTGACCTGAGGTGACGGTCCAAACCCCAGGTCAGACATAAAAACGAAAATATGAAAAAAAAAATTATTCTGCTGTGAGTTCTTCTCAGCAGATTTCTGGGAAGAACTCTGAAAGGAAATAAAATTGCCAAGAAAAGATTCTCAAAAATCTGTCGTTCGAAGTCGATTTTAAACTATAGGTGCCGCCACTCATGTATAAAATTAACGCACACAACATAAGTGTTGTGGTGGAAACTAGGTCCGTAATCCTGACTGAAGGATTGTAATGACCAAATTATGTTTGTATGTACTACCTACAAGACTACAGCCAGTTGGCTCTCTAACACCATTAAATCTCCACTATCACTCTTACTATTGCAATCATAACCAACAACAAATAACTTTTCTGACTCCAATAATGACACTTAGATGGCTTCTTTGGTGTGCAATTTGTAGTGCTATCTTGCCTTATACAGATACGTATAGCGAATACGGTTTCCAATGTAGAAAATCCCTCGAAATCTGTACTATTCATGCGCTCTGCTATTGTTACATTTCATTTGCATAATACTTCACGGTTTTTAAAATGTACCGACTATTTTCCTGTAAAGGAAAGTTGGCCGTTCATTCAGGATTTACTCTACTGACTCCTCTTACTGAGTACAAGCCTAGCCTATAGCAAATTAAAGGCTTTACATGCTTCTCGAAGTCGGTATTTCTTATTGTAATGCCACAAAGCTGTCATCATTTTTATTTAACAACTACTACTCGTATGGCAAATCCAAGTGTAATAAATAATTTATTAAATACAACCTGGAATATTTATTGTATTTAAACAAAAAAAATATTTGAATTCTTAAAAAACAAAACATAAAACATTCTTAAACAATAAATATGAAATGTATTTGGAGGTGGATAAAAAAAACGCCACCAATGAGGCACATTTTATTGGTTGACAAATGCAGTTTTTGTGGGAGCTCTTTTAAAATAATTCCATTATCCCTGGTTGTCTTTTCTTTTTTGTCTGGTGCTACCAAATGACTGTATCATGGAGCGCATAAATAAGCATAATTGAAGACCAGTAGAGATTATAGAATTTAATCGCTGAGAGGAGGCTATCAACAGTATTTACGCAAAAAAAAATTAAAAAAAACAGCCCAGAAAATAATAAACAATCAAGAGGCCATAAATAAATAAAGAATATAATTGACTAGGTTTTGTTTATAAAAATAAAAACTTGATGGTTTTTTTTTGCAATGGCTTTTTTAAATTTCAATTCATATTTTAAGCCACTTTATTGCATGGCTATGGGCTGCATTAAAGAATTCCGTAGGCATCACCGCAGTTAATTGCTTTAAATTTTAAAAGGAAGACCACAATTTGTCAAGGCTTACATGCAATTTTTTTTGTATTAAAACAGTTTAAAATCAAACATCTATCCGTTGAATAAATAACATTTCAAAACAACTGAATTAATTATAAACATAACCCTACAGTGGAACCTTTATAATTGTTTTACGTTTGCTTTTGATTTTCATTTTATTTTCCTTGCACTGTTTAGTTGCGTTGCTACTGTATTGGTCACCCTACATTGTGGTCGTGGTCTTGTTATATTATTAAGCTTATGTGTTATCGTTTTATCGATAGTTTTAGTTTTTATTATAGATTGCGGTACGATTGTGTCAGCCAAAACAAAAATACCAACAAAAAAAAACCCTCAACCGTAAAAACCAATATTTTAATTTCAACTGTCAAATGTTTTACAAACGTAATTGACACTAATAAATATAACCGTTCTTTTCATGTCTGTCTGTACGTCCGTCCGTCCATACCTTCAATCCCAATGTTTGTAGCCATGTTTGCATTGGTTTTGTGGCCAACAACACAAAAAAATACGTTCATTTTAACACTTTCAAGTGTTAAACTCATTTAGAATTTTATTTGGGGGTAAAAATATTTTCAATTTTCAATAGAGAATGAGAATGAGGGTATGAGGATAGGGGTTATGGTGGTATAAAGTATGGAAAAGTTGATTAATTTTATAATAAAATTAAATTCAATTTATTGATGATTTAGTTTTCTTGTCGCTGATCGCTTTCAATGTGTTTCAGTTGTAAGTGATGGATGTAGTCGGAAATTTGCCACAGCAAGCTAACATGTACACTGAAAATATAATGTCCAACTTTCACTCCATTGCAATTATAATAAAACTTGTTCAGGACATATACTGAGCTGTCTCGATAGTGGTCGGTAAAAAGTTTTTTTCCGCCAATCATGGTTAAAATTAAAACACGCACACAACTTGGGTAATGTGAAAAGCTAGGTTGGAGTCCTGACTAAAGTATTGTAATGACCAAATAAGTAAATCCAGTAAGCAAGAAGGGTTCTATCTACTAAGAGCTACTAAAATCGTTCTAGAATATCGCAAGCGACTGTTACAGTATAAAATTGGTTTGCTTGTGATACAATCGTTGAACCAAATGATGTAAGATTAGCCATGTATTGTAAATCAAGGCTTAGAAATTTTGCAACTGACTTATAGTACAACAACTATTTCCGATGAATTCGAATTAACGAGCCTCTCCTCAAGGGCAAACTACCGATCTCATACAGACTTCACATAAACAATAAGAAGGATAGGAAACTGAATTCATTTATAAAGAGATATCAGAGAAATTAGTCCCTTTATGGGAGGCCTCAAGCCTCATAGTAGCCTTAATGGGATACTGAGCTCAAAAAAAACATAGTGGCTCGCGTGAATCGCTGTTAACAAATGGATGGTCATGCAAGGATAGAAGTAAGTCTTGTCCATATATGTCCAGCAGAGTCTAGCAACACTGCACGTACCTTCGTGCTTTTAACTACTATTAAAACGAGTAGACAATAAACAAAATTAACCGAGGCAATCGGAATACTTATGCCCTGCAACCTGCCGGGGATTTCTTGCTCCATACCGGCTCTAACCAGCTCATCAGCAATGGAATTTCCAAAGATATTCTAATGTCCTGCAACCCATAAAAGAGTTACTTTTGAATAATCCGTAAATACTCTGAGAAATCCTCCTTATTCATGGACAAGGACGGAAGTTAAAACTACATTTCTTAGGGACTTAATTACAATCTAGCCGTTGGAGTAAATCACTCTCTTCCAAAATTGCAATTAACTCTGCTTGGAAGATACTGCAGTTATTAGACAGTCTATAAGGAAATTTAATTTAAGAGGCCTTAATAGATATACTACGGCCTACCCTGTCACCCTTCTTTGTGCCAGCTGTATAAGCCTCAAGGGTGCCATTGGAAACCTGCGATAGTTGGAATACTAAAATCGAATTTTTTAGTCACAAAGTTATAAGAAACCCTGGTGATGCTATGTCTTCCCAGAATAACAACATATTCTTAGCCCAGGTTTGTGCAGAATTTGATTGCATTGAGTGTCCTTCCGCTACCAACTCAACCCCCTTCCTTAGTAGGATGCTAAAGAAGAGTCAAATGAAATACAGAGGACTGGTGATCGGGGCAGCCGACTGTCTGCGTATTCTGTCGTATTAGTCTGCAGTGGTATTGGCGTTTGCACAGCGTCCACCAGGCGAGGTATATGTAGAGCAGAGATCAGCAATGAATCGTTTTTTCGCTACCCATAAGAAGTCATGAAATTTTGAATATAAGTGAGTCAACAATATTGCAATTTAACTACACTTTGATTCATTCGTACTCACTACAACGTTGATTTATAAGTACAGGTTGCAATGAGTTGGCGTACAACTTTGACATCAAACACATACCATTCGAAATATGTTTGATTCATAAGACTACTCATTTAGATTCATAATTTTAGAAAAATACTTATAATACTTATAAATGATTCGAGTCACTCGCAGTCTTAGTTGTTGTTGCATTTACAAAAAAAAAAGATAAAAAACACAAGCAAAAAAGACAGAGCAGCAAGCAGAGCAAACACACAACCATTTAGTGAGAATTTTAGTGTTCGTACGCGAATCATACTTATTTTGTGATTCGTGTAAATGTTGAGTAGGAGGAGAGTCGAAATCAACAACATCATACGTATTGTTAAGTATGAGTACGATGAGTACTTCAAACTTTTAATATGAGTAGAGGTTTCATGATATTAAAATAAGTGTGAATGCGTATAAGTATCAGAAATTATGAGTATGATTCGATTATACTCATGTTTTTCGATACTCATTGCTGATCTCTGGTAAAGGGTCCGCCAAATAACTTTTTTTTTTTTGAAAATGCTTTAAAAAAAACTACTGAATATTTTCTCAAATTTCTTTTTTTTTATTTAAAAGTACAATCCTTCCGGTTAATAACGGAAAATAATTTCATTCAAATGGCTGCCTCGGCTGGCCATGCAGTAGCCTACACGATCGGTCCAATTTTTAAGCACATTATCGATTGTGTGCAGCTGTATTTCACCAATGCCTTCACGAATATTGTCCTTTAAAGCGTCAATTGTCTCTGGCTTGTCGGCGTAACACTTATCTTTGACGGCACCGCACAAATAATAGTCCAACGGTGTCAAATCGCAGCTCCGAGGTGGCCAAACGACATCAGCTCTGCGGCTGATAATGCAATCTTCAAAAACAGGGCGCAAAACATCGAGGCTGTGCAGCACGTAGCGCCGTCCTGTTGAAACCAAATGTTGCCAATATCCTCCTCTTCAATATTTGTGAACAAAAATTCGTTCAACATGGCCCGATAACGATCGCCATTAACTGTAACGGCCACTCCTTACTCATTTTCGAAGAAAAATGGCCTAATTATGCCTCTGGACCAAAATCCGCACCAAACAGTGACTCGTTTTGGGTGCGTCGGCTTTTCAATGTATGCGTGCGGGTTTTCTGTGCCCCAAATGCGACAATTTTGCTTGTTTACAGACCCGCCAAGATCAAAATGAGCTTCATCTGAAAAGATGATTTTTTTTTGCCAAAATCGGCATCTTCTGTTGTAGGCTACTGCGTGGCCAGCCTAGGCAGCCATTAACCGGAAGGATTGTACTTGTATTCAGTAGTCTTTTTTAAAGCATTTTCAAAAAAAAGTTATTTGGCGGACCCTTTACATGTAGGGTTAGGTTGATTCTAACACAGTCCTATAGAGCTAGCATTTGATGGTTTAGCCACCTTAACTAAGTTTAATCACACTTTTTCAATTCATATTAAATGCCTTCAAATAGTTTGGTTTAAAAACAATTTGAATTTTCGAATTGCTTTTGTTTAAATGAATAATTTTTGAAAAAATAAAATTTAAATTAATTTGCCATTCGCAAATGATGATTCAAAAGAAATGTGAATGCGTAACTGAATACGAAATTTTCACACACGTTTAATGCGCTTCAATTATTCTGTAACTTTTTATTACACAATTATGCGTTGCCTTTTTTAATTTTTTTTTATTTTTACGTTGGCCAGTAATAATTTCAACAATTTTTCCAATTGCATCTTCATTAAAATCATTGAAAAATTAAACACAAACACACACACACCCGCACTCGCACATCGAGTGTGTCTATCACATTTCGATATTGAAAGGAAAAAAATGGAAAACTTTTTAACTTTAATTTGCAATCCTTTACACAATTTTTAATTTAATATTATTGTCTCGCGCTCTCTCTCTCTTTCCCTCTCGCTCTCTCCTTTGCTTTTGGCTTTTTCTCTTATTAATTAGTCATAATTTGTAATTTTTTAATTTAATTTTTATTGTTGTTGTTGTTGTTGTTTTTGTTTTTGGCCAATAATTTCCTTTATTTTTTCCCTGTAACAACACAGTCAATGGTGTGGTAATTGTTGCATGTGTGTGTGTATGTTGCAATGTTTTTTTTCTCTTTTTTTTTTGTTGTAAAATTTAATGAACCATTCGAATCCATAAATTATGAACGAATGAAAAATATTTGTTGTTGTCGCAAGTGAAACAAAACAACAAAAAAAAATTGTTTGTGGAGAAAGAAGGAAAAAAAACGCAGAAAAAGAAGAAAAATTTTGCGGTAATTTTTATTCGATTGTTTCGTTTTTGTTTTTTCGTTTTTATTTCATTTAAAATGTTAAATAAATTAAAAATCGTATTAAAAACAATTAAAGTATAAACATTTTTGCACTGCATGTGTATTACAACAACAAAAACAACAACAACAATTACAAACCAATAAAGATTCCCTGTCAAAATATCCCAATAGACTTCAGTCAGTTGCTATAGGGTAAGCCAGCCATAAGAATATATGCTCACAGTAAAATGCTTTGCATTTGGATTATAACATTAGGAACTGATTTCCTGTGGTTCTCGTTATGTCGTTATTGTATATCTTCTTCAATGATATGCTTATTTCGATCTTATCACTGTGGTGCTTTGTGGATTCCACACTCTGTGCTTAATCTAGTTCAATATCCACCTTTTTTGAATACCATTTTGTGAGGACTTTTGTTTGGCTTTGTTTTTTATAAATGTTTCGAATTTCTTAGCACATATGGAGCTTCGTCATTGAACATTTATTTTTAACTACAGTCTGGCGTTTTTCAAATCATTCTGATGGTTTTAAGCAGCTTTTTCAGCTTGAAAAAGTTTGTGTCAATAAATTCTAGATGCCAAAAAATCATCATTTAGAATCCTTTCCCAAGTGACAGATAATCGTAGTCAACTCAAAGGTCATCAAGATTGAAATGGAAGCCTATGGATAATGTTTTGTATTCGGAACCCTTCTTCGAATGCCAATCCTTAATAGATTATATCGAACTCTTACCGCCTTAAAACACCTTCATTACCAGGATCACACACCGTTTAACTCTCACAAACACTGTACTATCATACTTACTTAATTGATCATTACAACCCTTCAGGCAGGATCACAACCGAGCTTCTCACATCACACATGTTTACATACATAAATGGCGGGATCAAACACTTTATAGTCGACTCCAAAAGACAAATTTTTGAGAAACTTTTCCTTACAATTTTATTTTACTCTCAGAAATTTTACTAGAAGACTGCTGAAAGGAACTCGTATTTCGTTTTGCTAGAGATATTTGAACCAGGGTCTAAAACTCAAGCTCATGTGTAACTACTTACTAGACTTTTGGCGACTTCAGCACCCATAACTGTTATTAATTGGTCTTTCAACATTTGTAATGAGTTTTTAGCAGATTCTGTAATGATAGGGTTGCCATCTTGCATTACATATAAACCACTTTTTTTAGTCGTTAATATTGATTAAATAAACTCTTATCACGTTTGTTGTTGGCGTTCTCTTCTCTGATGATCAGCGCTTTATTTTTCTTTCTTTCGAATAGCGAAACCATTTTGCCACTACGCCTCGTCTTTATAAAATAATTTATTTATGGAATAACTTCACCAACAAGAATATAAAATTTAATACTTGTAAGCGATTCTCTGTAAGGCTGGCTCAAACATTCACGTTATTCATGTACACTGAAATGAATTGAGTTTCGAAGCAGAACATTAGGCAGGATTTTTTAAAAATAAAATAGAAAATTGCATTATAAGAACTGTATATACAATAATTATTTCATTCATAAACAACATAAATCGCAATTTAAATTGAATTCGTATTTCGGAAAAGGACACTGAAACCTGAAGGACAGATCATTCATGTTTAAATTGATGCTACGTTGCTGCAGAAACATTTCGTTCGTTATTGTTTAATCAACAGCACAACAGAATTCGTAATGAAAATTACAACAACGACAATAACCAATAATTATACGCGACAAACTCTTTTTGTCGTTGTAGTAGTAGAAAGAAGAAAAAACAAGCGACGACAAACGAAACTAAAAGAGCGAGAACGAGGAGAAAACATTTAAAAACTGCTTGTTTAACATACTACCACTACAAATGCAACAATAATAATAAAAAGAATATAAAAATAACAATAAAATAAAATGTGTACATGCATACAAACGTATGTATACAGATATACACTCATACTATGATGATGAAGAACAAAAAAATAAATGTTATTAAAATCCAAAAGAAATTAACATAACAATGTTGACTCATTAACATAAGTTGAAGCAAATCAATATACACGTACAAGCACACACACTACATTTATATGTATGTTTACTTACACATCGATTTTATGCATGCGTGTATGCTTGTAAGTGTGTATTAAAAGATGTCCTTTACAAAAAAATACAAATATTTACATACATTCTGTAGCAATAATCATACAACGTACATACATACTTACACATACAAATGCAAAGAGAGATTTTCATTTATGAAGATGCAGTTAAAGTGAGTGAGAGAGAGAGAGAGAGACAGAACAACAGTTAAGCGTGAAGTTATTAAAATTGCACGTTTTGTGAGAGGAAATAAAATAAAAAAATTTAATTTAATTTTCAATTTGCCTACGTTTTAAAGGCATCAATAGCAAATAATAAGCGGCTCCTTTTTAAATTGCGACAACAACATACTCATATTACGACAATCATGTGGTAAAATTATGTTAAAAAATAATTTTCCCGTTTTTATTGAATTTTTTCTATGAAAGAAATTTAAAAAAAGATTAAGTACTGTGCCTAACAAAATTAGTAACCCAGGGAACATATTACAGCTTCTTAATATCAAAGTCTCAAAAAAAAAAAAAGATTCACTGTAAACATTCTTTTGTGCAACACTGTGTCGTGTATTATTTAACAACAACTTTATAAATATTGTTGTAAATATAACAAAAACAACAATAAACAAAATAATTACCAACAATAATAAACAATCAACATAATAAAATATTCCCGTAGCATTTTTATTTCATTTTCTTTCGCTCTCTCTCCCTTTGCGCACATCTTTTTTGTTATTGTAAATCAAATTAAAAGACCGTTAAAGGTTTTAAAGAAACGAAAACGAAAACATAGTGAATATAAGTTAAAGCCAAGCAAATATTGATTTCTTTTTAATACACTCTTTACACCACCATCCACCCACTAACAAACACCAACAGCTCTTACTCTCTCAATCTCTGGAGTACTCTCGTTCGGGTCCACATCGTAAATAAACACAATTAAAACTCCATAACAATATGATTATCAACTAACCAATACAATCAATAAAACAAAAAAACACTCGTGCATGAACATGCACCACACATATGTGCATACATACATGCAAGCTTTCTCAATTAAACTCGTACATTTTAAAGATCCTTTAAAACACCATATGTTTGCTTGTGTTTGTGTAAGTGTTTATGTGAGACTTAATGTGTATAAAGTTGAGTATAAAGAAAACAGCTTTAATTGTTATTGCTATTGTTATTTATAAATTACAGAAACTTACACACTCCTTCACATAGGCACACACACAAAGCCATCAAGCAGTACAACCCAATAAGCATCGCTCCACCTACAACTGCAGTTTAGCAACAAAACAACCCAAGCTCAAGAAATTAGAAAATCTACAATATTTGCAGTGGGAAACAAAAGTAGCCACCCACTGTTTTTTAAATAGTGTTAAATTATTAGACGAGAGCTTGTGTTCTAGCCCCTGGCTCAGACATCTCGAGCAAAACTAAATACAAGAAGTCTTCAGGCAAAAATTCTGTCAGTAAAATAAAATTGCAATGAAAAGTTTTTCAAAACACTGTCGACTTTAAACTGTAGGTCCTGCCACTCATGTATTAAAGTAATATACACAACACATGGTTGGTGTAAGAAGCTAGGTTGTAATCCTGACTAAATGATTGTAAAGGCCAGTTAATTAAGTAAGAAAAAAGGGTTCGTCTGGGTATTTATGTGTTATCATCGAAATTTGTTGTCCAGATTGCTCTCGTTGCATGATGTGTTTCGTGCTAAACTTGTTGAGTCTCATGCTTTAGTTTTCATTTGATTTGTCTCAAGTTTAAGTTTAAAAGTTAAACTTGCCAGATTTTCTGGTTTTGTTAGCATATTGGAGACCTTGCCTTTATATACAGGACTTATCTTAAGATGTTCCTCTGCTCTTTCAAAACAGATCTGATCATCAAGGAAAAATTCCTGTCATACAACGACTTTATATCTTTCTAGCTGAACTAATCAGTCTTTATCTTCCATATGAGCATATTGTGCTGAGTGCTATGGATAAGCCATAGTAAGCTGACTATGTGAGGAGTCTGACCCACTGGGTTACTGTCTTATCTTAACGATTGTCCTTCTGTTGGTCATTAATTAATTGTTCTTGTGTGCGCAGCCTTAAGAACACCAACAAAAACAGTCAAATCTCATACAACACAGCATATCTGCCAAGAAATTCTTGTGCAAAATTTTTAACTTTATTAACTAGGTTCCACTGTAATGAGTATTTATCTTCATTTTTATTCGAGAGAAAAAGAATTTTTAACCCATAATATGATTTAACTCCTGCTTAACACACTTAAACAACATTTGCTTGCATTGGCATTCGTTGTGTGTTTGTATTTGTGTTTGTATTTGTATTTGTAAAGCATTTCATTTCTGTCTTGCTTGCTTGCTTGCTTGCTTGCTTTGTGTGTGTCTGTTTAAGATTTACTGTCACCTTAACCATGAATCCTTTGGCAACACCTACAAGACCAGGCAACAATGGCATATTAAGTATGTACGCACACAAACAGAAAGTAAACACAACAAGAAGAGGAAGAAGAGGAAGAAGAAGAAGAACATTTTTAACCACATTAACATCAACGGCTAAAAACTTGAAGTTTTTATTGTGTGTACCGTAGGAAGTATTGTATTTACGACATCCAGAATTTCATGTAAAAAGGCTTCATTCATCCACTTTCCACATAAAGAGGGGGGGAGGGGGGTTACATTACAATCGTTTAAAGCAAAGGCTTAAGCATTTCAAATGCAAGAACCCCAATGAAATTGCAGTAAGAACAACACAACGATTTTAATTTAAATGTTGACATCGCATGTTGTTGTTGTTATTGTTATTGTTAGTGGTTGAAAAGAGAAAGACAATCAAAAAAGTAAACGAAAATTTAAATTCACTTCGGTTTAAACAAATGCCAGCCATTTTTAACAGAGAATCCAAAAGAATTATGCCAAGAATATATTGCAACAGCATAACAGCATAAGAGATAAGAGGCAGAGAAGGGACTTTTAAAGTAAATGTTGATATTTAATCAGCATTTAATGATTTTTTTTTGTATTATTTTTATATTAATGAATACATTATTAATTATTTCTCTTTTATTTTATTATTTCATTACAGGTAAGCACCATATCCTTTCAATTAAAAAAGATGTTTAAAGCAGCTCTCGTGAGTATTATAAGAAAATCAAATATTTTTAGTTTAAAAAAGAAATTTTCTTGACATCCATTTGAAATCCCAACTTGATAGACTCCCGTTCAGTAGCGCTACCGGCTGCAGTAACATCTGGCTTGGTATGCTTTATGATGACAAGATTGTCAGCATATGCAATAATTGCTATGTACTCCCACCTTACTCAGAACACTATCCCTGATGAAGAAGAAGAGGTCACATGGTAATTGATCGCCTTGTCTGAAACCTCGCGCGGTATCAAAAGGTTCGGAGATATCCATTCTTACCTTCACCGCAGGGGTTGCTCACCATTACCCTGCCCAGACTTATCAGCTTTTCTGGAATACTGAAGTCAGATATTGCAACATAAACGCCATCCCTTATACGGCTATCGAAAGCTACTTTATAGTGGATAAAAAGATGTGTATCTCCTTTCATGGGTCTTCTTTAGGTTTTGACGTAGCGATCTGAAGCCCCACTCACAAGTTCCAATCAATGTTTCAACGACTGGATTCAGACGTTCACACAAAACACTTGTAAGGAACTTATATGCGTTAGAGAGAAGGCTTATATGCCTGTAGTTGGTGCATATCTTTTGTTTTCCCTTTTTTAGGATAGCACAGACAACTCTAAGGTTCCAATTGTTGGGCATTCTTTCCTCAACCCATATTTTGTAAATAAGGGCCATTAGGCCCTGCAGCATTATTGTCCTTAAGCCGTAGAATCGCAACTTTTTGCTCTTCATTGCTTTCGTTATCGGTTGAATTTCGTACATCATGTCTAAAGGCGGAATGGAAGTCGTTATTGCGTCGTAGTAGGGAAAGAAGAGTTGACTCTTGAGGATCTGGAATCAAGAATCATTAAAGTTTTATAAAAAATATTAAGTGTTAAGCTGGAAGACTCACGCAGCCTCAACCACCCCCATCTCTCCAAATGATACCAACAAAAAACATCATGGATAGCTCAGGCGGCGTCACCTCCTTTGAAATAAGTTGTAAAGCAGTAAAGTTTGCTTATTTCAAACGTCAATGCAGCAACCGAATACATTTTCTAATGAAGTCATTGTTTCCACACACATGGCAACCCTATTATCCTAGAACATGCTGCTATAGACATTATATGCCTTTTTAGCTGGAAAAAAATTAATGAAACTAAAAGGAAAAGGATAACCAGATACCCTGCGTTCTCTCTATATTTCTTAACGAAAAAGGTTGGCATTGCTGTAGGTATTTTAGACTTGATCTTTGGCCATTTGTAGAGCGGCTTCGTGGAACTGATGGTTCTTTAACACAGTAGCACTTGGCCAAGTGTTTTTCGCAAAGTTTTTGGTCGTTTGGTGAAAATTGTTTCACCGCAAAGAGAGTATTGCAGACATCGTAACAATTTGTAGACAGACAGTGTAAGATTCGGACATACAAACTACAACAAACATTCAAATGCGGTTCATTTGTGGTAGATCACAAAAGACTTGTGTTGCATGATCTTATCACGATGGAATACAATCTCACTTTTGGTGATCGTTCTTTTTCTATTTTGTTTCATTGGAATGGTCGAGTTGAGCGCACCTTTGCTGCAAACACAATTTCGACATTTATTTCTACTACCTCTGGTGCATACACTGAATCAAATAAGTCTCCGTACAGATTACTTCATTTTATATATTGATAAGTTAACATCGATTAAAACAAGATATGATTGATTTTTTAAATTTTATTTTATAAGAAATCTTGTAATTTATGAAATAACATAAAATAAATAGAACAGAATTCATTAAAAACATAAAAAGGGTAATTTCATCAACTCCTAATATAAAATAACATCAAAAAATCTCCGTACAATTCATTTTTTTTACATAAAGAATCCTTCTTTAAACCTATCTTAAACTCTAATATATTGTTGGTCCTCCTTTATTGGCAATTACAGCATTTAATCTGCTTTTAATGGAATGGACAAGTTTAATTGTGGTCATAGGGTCTATTTTTTCCCATTCCTACTTGATAACAGCTTTAAGTTGGTCTTTATTTGTTATATTGTGCTGACGGATCTTTTTTTCCAAGTGGTCCCATAAATGTTCAATCGTATTAAGATCTGGTGACTGCGCAGGGTGATTTAATTGCTTTGGGACATTATAGACGAGCCATTCCTTTACTACTCCAAAGGTGTGTTTGGGGTCGTTGTCTTGCTGGAAGCAATACAAATGTCCCAAACCCAATTTTTCTGCACTTTGTTTTACATTTTCTTTTAAAATATTTAAATATGCAAATTTATCCATAATATTTTCAATAAAAAAGAGATTGTCCACACCAGAAAAACCATACATTCCCATACTATTACGTATCTCCACCATGCTTTAATGTTGGAGTCAAATTCTTTGGGTCCATTTCAGTATTTGGTTTTCTCCATACCATTCTTCTTCAAACTGACCCAAAAATATTATCATCAAAAATATCTCATCGCTGAAAATAACTCGATCCCAAAGCAAAAAATCTTTATTAATATGTTCAATGGCGTAATCAAGTCTCTTGGAATACAATCTCACTCTCGTCGAGTAGAGAGTACCTTTGCTGCAAACACAATTTCATATTCCATATCAAAAATATTTTATCTTCTTAAGATCCCATAATGCTGGACAGTTTCTATAAGGCAACACACGTTTAATGGACTTCAATATAGGTTGTCTACTATTTCTGATCTAATGTTCGGACACGAAATAATTCTCCCCTTTTTCTTATTTATTTCTTTTTTTTTTTGCTCTTATCGCTTACAAACGCCTATTCATAGCACACATGTCCAATGTAAACCTTTATGATCATGCTTTAAATCATTCACTTATTTCTTGTATTCATTTGGTAATTTATTCCTGATGTAAAATATTGTTCACAAAAAATCCGGCCTTACTAGGTAAGCATTTAAGACGAAGCATTGTAATCGTTATCTTTAATTTTTTTCCAATTACCAAAATAATAACAATAACAAATCAACAAACAATAAGTTATCAATGTTGCCAGACCGAAAAAACAAATTATACAAATAGATTCTTAAGATGGTACAGGAGATATTTCACTGCATCTGATCAATTTACTATCGGGTCCGCCATCTAACGTTTTTTTTTTTCAACTAGTGCTTATTTCGTGAATGGTAACACTTAGCTTATGTCTGATTTGACAGATAATTAGTTTTATCCTTCCGCTGAACGAATATGGTTGTGTATATTGACCATCCAATGCGTTTTCGCTTCGATAAGTGGGCCTGCGATCGACTTACAGAAGATGCCGATTTTGGCAAAAAAAAAATCATCTTTTCAGATGAAGCTCATTTTGATCTTGGCGGGTATGTAAACAAGCAAAATTGTCGCATTTGGGGCACAGAAAACCCGCACGCATACATTGAAAAGCCGACGCACCCAAAACGAGTCAATGTTTGGTGCAGATTTTGGTCCAGAGGCATAATTTGGCCATTTTTCTTCGAAAATGAGCAAGGAGTGGCCGTTACAGTCAATGGCGATCGTTATCGGGCCATGTTGAACGAATTTTTGTTCACGAAAATTGAAGAGGAGGATATTGGCAACATTTGGTTTCAACAGGGCGGCGCTACGTGCCACACAGCCGAAGCTACACTCGATGTTTTGCGCACTGTCTTTGAAGATCGCATTATCAGCCGCAGAGCTGATGTCGTTTGGACACCTCGGAGCTGCAATTTGACACCGTTGGACTATTATTTGTGGGGTGCCGTCAAAGATAAGTGTTACGCCGACAAGCCAGAGACAATTGACGCTTTAGGGGCCAATATTCGTGAAGCCATTGTTAAAATACAGCTGCACACAATCGATAATGTGCTTAAAAATTGGACCGATCGTGTAGGCTACTGCATGACCAGCCGAGGCAGCCATTTGAATGAAATTATTTTCCATTATTAACCGGAAGGATTGTACTTTCAAATAAAAAAAGAAATTTGAGAAAATATTCAGTAGTTTTTTTGTAAAGCATTTTCAAAAAAAAAAGTTATTTGGCGGACCCTAAATACAACTATTTTGTGGCTTCTCTACCTCTTACCACCATAACCTCTTTTTTATGGATTTGTATGAAATAAAGAGGCTTGTCCGTTGTTTACCTAGGTGTCTGTCCGTCACGTAAAGCCCAAGGCCTTAAAGTAAAATTCCTTCTTTATTAGCACTATCCGCTCTTCCTTTAGCAGTCTTTCCTGCATAAATGCTACCTCATACAAGGCTCTGTTCGATTAGGGGGCTTTCCCCTTAAATTTAAATCAAAATTAGATCACCTAACGCCAGAATGTTATGTGAACCGCGTTGTTTTTATTAACACTCTCTGCCGCAATGGATTTTCGTATGTGTGTTCACATACTGAAACATTTGATTGACATTTTGTTAAAGAGACAGACGGACAGAAAAAAACACGAAATTTTTATGTGTTAAGATACTATTCGTTGTTGTTGTTGTACATTTTAAAAATCATAATGAAATATTCGAATACATTATGGAAAAATTATTCAAAGTTTTCTATAAAATTAGGCTCGTTTGGCTGGCTGGTTGGTTGGTTGATTGGTTGGTTGGCTGACTAGCTGGCGGGCGGATTGATTGGTATTGTACGGCTGGTTTGGCTCGTTTTGAGTTTAAGTTTTGGGTTCTAATCATTGAATATCGTCGCCCTTTTATGGAAAATCATTTTACAATCTAATGAATGTAATTTTTGCATTTTTACTTACCAAAACACAGGCACACTTAACCAACCTATGTATGTATAGATGTATGACAAAAATATTCATATTCATTTAAGCAAATGAATGCAATTCATAGCCAACACATGCTATCCAAAGGAAAAAACAGAAAAAATAGACAAAAATTGGGAGGGTTTTTGCATTTAGCAGTGCCAGAGCATTTTAAATGCGATTGCAATATGAAATAATTTTGATTATTAAACGTTATAATCAAGATTTTTTTACGTTACGTTTCATACGATTTGCTTATTGTTGGCATAGGTTCACAATGCTATTCAGTGTAGCATTAACATTTAAAATGTATGCGAGCCCATAGTACTTGAAAATAGAAAAGTAGTAGCAGTCGTAGTCATAATCGTAGTAGTAGTAGTTGTAGTACATGGCTACTACACCCAATTACTATGAATTAGTCATTCATGCATGAAATCTGTATTAAATGTTTTTCAGTTTTTCACATTCATTTGATTTCTGTCTGTCTGTCTGTCTAACTGTCTGACTATTTGCCTGTGTATGCCTCATTGTCGATTGAACATTTTTTTCTATTTTTTTTTTTTGTTGCTAAAAATCTAATAAAAATAAATGTTTTATTTGTCTAGAATTCATTCTGCAGATATTTTGCTCTCCCTCCATATCTATATGTTTGTATGCTGTCCAACTGCTGTGGATTTGTAATTTTTTCATTCATTTTTTTTTTGGATTTTAAAATTCTCATAAATTTGATTATGATTCTTATAGTTTTTTGGGGGAAAAATTCATTTTGGTTTTTGATTTTCATTTCATGGAAAATGCTATTTTCATATAAAATGATTACAGTCGACGGGAATAATAGAATCCATGCATGCATGGCATGCACGCTCTGCATTGGCTGTTTAACTTGGAAATTTATTGTGAAATATTGGGAAAAAAAATACAAGATTTTCACTGTATTGGGCATCGGTAGCTTTCAATCTATTCCGTCTTCCTGACACTACATGGCTGTCAAACCACATTCCATCTTTCTGGCAATACATGTCTATCAAGCCATGTTCCGTCTTTCTGGCAATACATGACTGTCAAGCCATGTTCCCCGTTTCTGCCAATACATGGCTGTTAAGCCACGTTACGTCTTTCTGCCAATACAAGGCTGTCAAACCACATTCCATCTTTCTGGCAATACATGTCTATCAAGCCATGTTCCGTCTTCTGCCAATACGAGTATGTCAAGCCACGTTCCGTCTTTCTGGCAATACATGACTGTGAAGCCACGATCCGTCTTTCTGCCAATAAGTGTATGTCAAGCCACATTCCGTCTTTCTGCCAATACATGACTGTCAAGCCATGTTCCGTCTTTCTGCCAATACATGACTGTCAAGCCATGTTCCGTCTTCTGCCAATACGCGTATGTCAAGCCACATTCCGTCTTTCTGCCAATACATGTCTGTCAAACCATGTTCTGTCTTTCTGGAAATACATGGCTATAAAGCCACGTTCCGTCTTTCTGGCAATACATGACTGTCAAGCCACATTCCGTCTTTCTGGCAATACATGACTGCCAAGCCATGTTCCGTCTTTCTGCCAATACGTGTATGTCAATCCACATTCCGTCTTTCTGGCAATACATGACTGCCAAGCCACGTTCCGTCTTTCTGGCAATACATGACTGTCAAGCCACATTCCGTCTTTCTGGCAATACATGACTGCCAAGCCATGTTCCGTCTTTCTGCCAATACGTGTATGTCAATCCACATTCCGTCTTACTGCCAATACATGACTGTCAAGCCATGTTCCGTCTTTCTGCCAATACATGACTGTCAAGCCATGTTCCGTCTTCTGCCAATACGCGTATGTCAATCCACATTCCGTCTTTCTGCCAATACATGACTGTCAAGCCATGTTCCGTCTTTCTGCCAATACGCGTATGTCAATCCACATTCCGTCTTTCTGCCAATACATGACTGCCAAGCCATGTTCCGTCTTTCTGCCAATACGAGTATGTCAAGCCACGTTCCGTCTTTCTGGCAATACATGACTGTGAAGCCACGATCCGTCTTTCTGCCAATACGTGTATGTCAAGCCACATTCCGTCTTTCTGCCAATACATGACTGTCAAGCCATGTTCCGTCTTTCTGCCAATACATGACTGTCAAGCCGTGTTCCGTCTTCTGCCAATACGCGTATGTCAAGCCACATTCCGTCTTTCTGCCAATACATAGCTGTCAAACCATGTTCTGTCTTTCTGGAAATACATGGCTATAAAGCCACGTTCCGTCTTTCTGGCAATACATGACTGTCAAGCCACATTCCGTCTTTCTGGCTATACATGACTGCCAAGCCATGTTCCGTCTTTCTGCCAATACGTGTATGTCAATCCACATTCCGTCTTTCTGGCAATACATGACTGTCAAGCCGTGTTCCGTCTTCTGCCAATACGCGTATGTCAAGCCACATTCCGTCTTTCTGCCAATACATAGCTGTCAAACCATGTTCTGTCTTTCTGGAAATACATGGCTATAAAGCCACGTTCCGTCTTTCTGGCAATACATGACTGTCAAGCCACATTCCGTCTTTCTGGCTATACATGACTGCCAAGCCATGTTCCGTCTTTCTGCCAATATATGGCTGTCAAACCATGTTCCGTCTTTCTAGCAATACATGACCAACAGGCCAAGAGAGTTTCTAAGCTGTAGGTCACTTGGAAAATTTCCAAGCCTTGCTTTGCAACACGTGGCCAAATTTTACATCATTTCGTACAATGGTTGCATAACAAGCCAATCAAATTTGTCCTGTAACTGTCGTCTGCATTCTTCGAGGCTAATTTGAGCAGTTCATGGTATCTTATGCTACTTAGTTAAGGGGTTAGTATACCTCCTAACCTACAAAAAATTATTTTTTTTTTCACGGTTTTAATTACTTTGGAGCCGTATAATTCAGATAAAAATGTGCTCTTCCATCAAAAATAGTAAAATAGTACAACGCGTCCAGCTACGTGCAACTTCAACCTGATGACCTCGATATAGCAAAAACTACTTGACCGATTTAACTGACAATGTGGGAAAACGTTCCTAAGACGAGTTTAGTAGGTAGTGTGTTGGCTTATTAGACGACAGCCGGTGGTTGAAACCCAAGCTAAGACAACCCATGTTGTGTATGTTAATTTCGTCTACTAGTGGCTGTACCTACATTTTAATATCGTGTCCGAATGACAGTTTTGAAAGGCTTTTCCGTGGCAATTAGTTTACTGTAAATGTTTTTGACGTAAAAATTTGTTTTATTTTTTTCAAGATGTCAGAGCTAAGCTTCAAACCATAGAGTATTCATCTATTAAGCCAACACACTACTCACTAGACTCTTAGCAACTAAAGAGCATTGAAACTAATTACGAAAATAGTGAAGACGCGGGTTTCCTTGAGGTTCTAAATCCATTTCGCAACGCCTTCTAATTGCCTAGTTGGCATAGTTTCTTCTGCGAGTTATGATGCCGTTTTTTAATTGAGTTATTTGGAACCCACATTATCTCTACTGAATAATATAGGCGATGGAAACTGTGGAATATACATATGCAAGCAGCGAAGTGTAATAGATAGCGTCTTGGCTTATTAGAAGCAAGCTTGTGATTCAAACCTCAGTTCAGGCATCTCGAATTCCTATCAGCAAACTTCTGGCATAAAATTCTGCGTGTAAAATTAAAATTTTCGGGAAAAAATTTCTCAAAAATCTGCTGTTCAGAGTAAGTCCCACCAGACGACATGTGTGTTGGAAGAAGCTTGGTTGTAATCCTAACTAAGGGATTGTTACGGCTAAATTAAGTACGTAATTTTCTAAAAGATTAAAAAATAAATTTAAAAATTAAAAATAAATCTTCAGATTTAATTGAAATGACGCTCTATTTTCATGTTCTCCACATTATTTGTGTTGTTATGTTCAATGTGTTTACAGTCGATTTGGATTAGAAAGTAAAAATTTCGTAGGCATTTAGATATGTATTGTTTTGCTTTATAAAATTTCAAATTCATTTAAAGCCTCCCACATAAACAGCAAATTTTTTATGGGCCCTTAAGAAAGCCAGCAAGTGAGCACAGATCATTTAAAAAGCAAAAAAGCTCCACATAAAAAATCTTCCAATAAAATATCGTGTATCTTTCTATCGTAATGCCGTTCTTTACAGCCCCTTTGTTGGCCTCCTCCTCCTCCTTTCATTCAAACAGATGTGGGTTAATGTACTCATTATCATTTGGTTGTGTGTTGTTATCTGTGTGAGAACATACGTAATTTCATTCTATTGATCTTCATTATCATGATCATGTGAGGTGATTATTATTTCAAACGCGTCTATATTAACAACAATAATGATGATGATGATCATGATGATGATCATGATAATTGTCTTCCTTCTATGAATATCACAAAACAACAACAACAAAAAATAGAAAAAAAAGAAAATAAAATTTTATTACATGAAGTAATTTTAAAACGAAATAAATATGACACGATTTGTTAACCCCCCGCCCTCGTCCCTCGTTTCCAAGTAAAATGGGAAAAAACACACAATATTGGTGCGTAGGTTTAATTTCTAAGTAAAAACGAGCACACAAACACTCACTGAGTACTTAAGACCATTAAGTACGCATACATTTTTTTCCTGTACTCTATTATAACAGCACTTTACATACAATTAAACAAAAAGAAAAAAACAACAGAAACAAAAACAAAATCAAACACAAATTGTCGATTCATTTAAAAGTATTCATGAGATACACAATAATTTGTTTCTTCTTTTCTTATTTGGCCTGTAAATTGCTTTACAGCACAATTACAATACCGATAACACACACACAGAGAGAAAGGGAGAGAAAGAGAGGAAGAAATAGAGAAAATATCGAAAAAAAAAGAAACGCCAACACCTACAAGCTTTATAAATATTGTTTCACTATCGCTTCAAGCGTCTTTTCCATCAATCGTTTCATTTTGTAGAGCGTTTTTATGACTCTGACTGTTTATACCAAAAAAAAATGATTTTTATAGGTGCGTGCCTATTTCTTTTTTTTTTTTTGTAGTTTACACTCTACACCTTAACAAATGATGAAGTACGTTACATTGGAGCTCAAATTTGTTGCACGTTAAAAGCTTACTTAATTTCTCGTTACAATCTTCTTTTTTTCTATTCTTCCTCTTGGGTTCATATTGCTTCCACAAAGCAGTTCTGTCTTGTTCCCATTTCGTTAATCCTTGGTTGTTCCAGCCAAGCAGGAATAATGGGGCTGCCAGTTATCGTTGCCTAAAAACAACGCCCTCCGAGTATTTGGTGTAGTGGTGGGGAACCTTACTAAGCTTTGATCCCCACCTTATTTTCCCCACTTGGCGACAGCACTGCCTGATCTTCCTAAGTTGTTATCCTTTTCCCACTGCCAGGGAATAAGGAGGCTTCTTAGATGTATTGTATTGAAAGGGGTGAAGCCACTTAATTTAAAATTCGAAAATCGTGATGAACGATTTATTTACAACCCTTGACTCTGTATTACAATCTTGCTTCTCACGCAACCCATGTTGAGTGTGATAATTTTATTCATGATTAGCGGAAGCGCGAGTTTACAGTCCATTCGGAACGACACATTTTTGAGAAACTGTTCATCACAACTTTATTGTATTCGCAGAATTTATACCAGAAGACTGCTGAGAAGAAGTCACCGATGGAAATATTCGTTCAAAGTTTCGTTTTATTCGAGTTGCCTAAGCTGGGATTTAAGGCACGGCCTCTCGTCTAATAAACCAAACCTCTGCGTACTAGACTATGTTTGTTTTGTTATACCTTTAGCTGCTTGGAGCACCACTTTCTTTATTTTTTATTTTCTTACGACAGCCTACTATGCAAGTCCTGTAATGATAGCGTTACCATCTATGATCGCCAATTCTGGAAATATATTGGATTGTTGTATAAGGTTTAATGGTAAAGAGCTTTGCTCATTGTTGTCCTTTGATGTTGTTTTTTATTTTACTTTTTTTAGTTCACAACAACCAGTTGCGCAGTTGTCAAGCTCTTCGATTAATTCTTACAGAAAATTCATTAAAGTGTAGAGTGTCATGTAAATGTTCTAGATCGCCTTTAAATCATTCTTCATATTGAAACCTACTGATACTGAGCAGAGGTCAGCAATGAGTATTCAAAAAGATGAGTAGAACCGAATCATACTCATAATTTCTGATATTTATAAGCATTCATACTTATTTTTATATCATGGAACCCGTACTCATATTAAAAGTTTGAAGTACTCATCATATTCATACTTAATAACACGTATGATGCTATTGATTTCGACTCTCCTTCGACTGAACGTTTACACGAATCACAAAATAAGTATGAATCGGATACAAACACTAAATTACTCACCAGAAGGTTGTGTGTTTGTTCTGCTTGCTGCTCTGTCTTGTTTGCTTATGTGAACATTCGAGTCACTCGAATCATTTCTAAGTACTAAAGGGTGATTTTTTAAGAGCTATAGGAAAAATTTTCAAAAAAAAACACATAAAATTCAGAAAAATTCATGAAATCTTTATTTGAATCGATAGTACGGTCCATATAATTTAATGTTTGAAGATTATTTCATGCAAATGTTAACCGCAACTGCTTCTCAAATGGTCCATCCGCTTAGTCCAATTTTGGCATACTCTTTCCAACATTTCGGTCGGTATCTCACGAATAAATGCTTCAATGTTGTCTTCCAATGCGTCAATTGAAGCGGGCTTGTCTGTATAGACATGAACTTTAACATAACCCCACAAAAAATAGTCTAAAGGCGTTAAATCGCACGATCTAGGCGGCCAATTGACCGCTCCCGAACGTGAAATAAAATGTTCACCGAACTCGTCTCTCAATAAGTCCATTGTTGCGCGTGCTGTGTGGCATGTGGCACCGTCTTGTTCAAACCACATGACATGCAAGTCAAGCTCTTGCATTTTTGGGCAAAAAAAAGTTCGATATCATCTCACGGTAGCGCTCACCATTCACAGTTACGTTACGATTCGCAGCATCTTTGAAGAATTACGGTCCAATGATGCTACCAGCCCATAAACCGCACCAAACTGTGACTTTTTCTGGATGCATTGGTAGCTTTTGCAATGCTTCTGCCTGATCTTCACTCCAAAACCGACAATTCTGCTTATTTATGTATCCATTGAGCCAAAAATCAGCTTCGTCGATGAACTTTCTTAACAGAGCACTCGTTTTGATAATAAAATTCTATGATTTGCAAGCGTTGTTCGTTTGTAAGACAATTCATGGTTAAATTATAGACCAAACTGAAGATGTTTGACAGTGAAACAAAACACGAAACGTGCGTGAGCTGTTTAAACCAGTGTTACCAAAAAGATAATAGCTAAAAAATCACCCGTTATAAGTATTTTTCTAATGTTATGAATCTAAATGAGTAGGCTTATGAATCAAACATATTTCGAATGGTATGAGTTTGATGTCAACGTTATACTCATACTCATTGCAACCCGAACTTATAAATCAACGTTGTAGTGAGTACGAATGAATCAAAGTGTAGTTAAATTTCAATATTGTTGACTCATTTATATTCAAAATTTCATGAGTGCTTTTATGAGTAGGGGAAAAACGATTCATTGCTTATCTCTGTTACTGAGGCACTTGGGCAAGGCAGCGTTATAACTTCTTAGCACTTTTTAATGTTTTTCTCAATATTGTTTACATTTATGCAGTAGGGTGTCATGTAAATTGTTTAGATTGCTTGTAAATTTCGGTTTCCTTTTCTTTTCTTTTTTTTAAGTTTTTAATTTGATTTCTTTTTTTATAATTTTCTGTAAAAAGTGCGTAAATAAATTGCGATTTGAAAATGAATAGAAGAGAATAGCTATGATCCATGGCGCATTGTATTGTATGTCTTTTGATCGTAGATATTGTATGAACGTGTACATATTTTGTTTTCAATTGTCATTGTATTTGTATTCTATTATTTGCTTATTTAATTTTACAACACACAACTGTTTACCTTTGTTTTTCTTTTTGTTGTTGTTGTTGTTTTTTTCTATTTTTTTTCTCTTTATTTATTATTGTATTTGTAACGGTATTATTGGTTTTTCTACCT
Source organism: Sarcophaga carnaria (assembly GCA_958299815.1). Lineage (NCBI taxonomy): Eukaryota > Metazoa > Arthropoda > Insecta > Diptera > Sarcophagidae > Sarcophaga > Sarcophaga carnaria. The sequence goes on from OY283150.1 coordinate 43,154,651, forward strand.
TCTATGCTGTCATATCGCTTATGTGATTATAATTATAAGAATTTTTTCTATCGTGATTAATTTAAAGTAGAAGACAGAAAAATAGCAGCGATTTAGTAATGTTCTTATCAACTGGCACTAGCAAAGGTGACTTAAATTTCGTTTAGCACACAAATCTTTTGTATTTAAGCCTTTGACGGACACTGACGCCTATAGACGTCATAACAAGGGTTTCTGGGGGGACATGACGTGTATACACGTCGTAAATTGTTTATCTTGCCAAATATCGGAGATACAGCAAGTGTCCCATGGGAAGGCCTCCTAAAATTTTGGTGTCCGTCAAAGGGTTAAATAGGAAATTGGTTTATGTCCGTGCTAATTTAGAAAGTGTTTTAAAAACGGTAAATTGCGGTCATAAATTTTTCTTCAATAATGTGTCATATGACACAGGTTGGCCTAGAGGAATGTGTTCGCGCAGCCCGAAATCCGTTAATCGAGTTCTTAATGGCCAATTAAGTAAGTGAGTCGTATAACAAATGTTTTCATTGAAAAACCATTTTAATCTACAAAATGTTTTCCAATTGTATCAGCAATTATCAGGCATTATCTGCTAGCTTCATAATTCCACCTCTGTAGTCTACAGTTACTTTAGTTGTTGGCTTATAACATACGAGCCCGTGGTTCAAACGCCAGCTCAGGTGTCTCAAACAAGAGGATATATGATAAAATATTTTTTAGGGGCATTTCTCTCAGCAGTCTTCTGGCAAAAACTCAGAGAGCAAAGCTAAATTCTACACAACCTAAGTGGTGTGCGAAGCTAGATTGTGATCCTCACTAAAGGGTTGTAATGACGATAAAGATCACCTGGTAAATTGATTTATATTGGCTCTTTGCCGAGGAAGAAATATTTCGTTTTGTACCACGAACTCTCGGCGTCTATTTGGCTAACATAGTCTTGCTATAATGATAAAAAAAAATTTAGGGGCATTTCTCTCAGCAGTCTTCTGGCAAAAAATTAGAGAGCAAAGCTAAATTGTACACAAAATAAGTGGTGTGAGAAGCTAGATTGTAATCCTTATTAAAAGGTTGTAATGAAGATGAAGATCACCTGGTAAATTGATTTACATTGGCTCATTGCTGAAAGGAGGTAGCCGAATAAATATTTCACTAAAAGCTTGTAATGACGATGAAGATCACTTGGCAAATTGATTTACATTGGAGAGGTGGCTGAAAAAATATTTCGTTTTGTACCACGAAGTCGCCTATATTAAGCCAATACACTAGCTACTGGACTACGGCGTCTACTTGGCTAACATAGTCTTGCTATAATGTTGTCCCGAATAAAGTTGTTTAACCCACTGTTTATTGATTTCAAATTTTTCCATGTAAACCTGACGTTTGTCGAAGATATGTGGAGATGAACGTCAATAAATTTCATCAAGAAAGCGAGTAAACAACTATCAAGGGGGGAAAAAGAAGGAGTTTTGAATCATAATTCAAACCAGAGATCAGCAATGAACCGTTTTTCGCTACTCATAAAAGCACTCAAGAAATTTTGAATATAAGTGAGTCAACAATATTGAAATATAACTACACTTTGATTCATTCGTACTCACTACAACGTTGATTTATAAGTGCAGGTTGTAATGAGTATGCGTACAACGTTGCCACCAAACTCATACCATTCGAAATATGTTTGATTCATAAGCCAACTCATTTAGATTCATAACATTAGAAAAATACTTATAAATGATTCGAGTGAATCGAATTATTCAAGATTTACAGTCTTAGTTGTTGTTGCATTTACGTAAAAAGAAAACAGACACATAAGCAAAAAAGACAGAACAGCAAGCAGAGCAAACACATAACCTTCTAGTGAGTATTTTAGTGTTCGTACGCGAATCATACTTATTTTCTGCTTCGTGTATATGTTAAGTCGGAGGAGAGTCGAAATCAACAACATCATACGTGTTGTTAAGTATGAATATGATGAGTACTTCAAACTTTGAATATGAGTAGAGGTTCCATGATATTAAAATAAGTATGAATGCGTATTATTTTAATGCCCCAGGTCAGACATCAAAATAAAATACAAGAAGTATTTCTTCGGCGACTTCCTCTCAGCAGATTTCTGGCACAAACTCTGAGAGTAAATAAAATTGGCATGAAAAGTTTCTCAAAAATCTGTCGTTCGGAGTCGACTTTAAACTGTAGGTCCCGCCACTCATGTATAAAATTAACACACACAACATAAGTGGTGTGAGAAACTAGGTCGTAATCCTGACTGAAGGGTTGTAATGACCAATTATAAAATTATATTATGACTCACATTAAAAACCTCTTTCCAATCTTGCTATGACCAGACGAGTAACCTTTCAAACACGTGTCCATTTGTCCTAATCAAAGCAGTGTTGCCTATTTAGCGGGACAAAAAACGTGATTGCTTTTTAAATGTACATGAGATAGGGGAATAAATGCTTATGGGGACCATACCATACGTAAATAATTACGCTTGAATTACGTACACACAAAATAAATTGAAGAAAAAAAAAACTTTGTTTCAGAAATCGATGCCAAAAATGACATCATTTTCAATCAATGCTCGCGCAACACCGTTCGCTTCAAGACTCTCTATATGACGTCTAAGCGTCTTGTGGCTGCTTGACCCTATTGTAGAAATTAATTTTCCAATTTTGTCCATATACTCGCTATTTGAACGAATTAAATTCAGTCTTGTTTTTTGTTGTTGTTTCAACGCTAATCAAGTACGAACGGAAACGATGGACAGCAAGTTAGACAAAGTTGTGCACACTACGTGATCGGTAAACGTTTGTAAAATTAATTAAAGAACACAGGCATATATTTTTATTAAATATAGGAGTGACAGAGAGAGAGAGTCTTTGAAAGTATTAATCACTCTAAGGAATGAAAGAGTGCCTTCAGTAGATCAAGCATTTCAATCAAACCTATTAACCCCTAAGCTTTGTTTGTTGTAGGGTATGGAAGAAGACAAATCTTGTATCTTTTTTGGTGATATTCTACCTGCATTTAGAGAACATCTAAAACCACAATAACAAAGAGTAAAGTAAACTTAAATCAGGTAAACGAAAAGGCTTGAGAACGTATCTAGAAAACCCCAAAAAACGAATTCAATTTTTAACTTGACACTTTTGGTTATTGGCAGAGCTCTTTAGATAGTTTTTTTTTGAGAAAAATCAATCGTTTTAATCTAAACGAAAAGCTTAAAGTGTTTAATAGCACCCGAGTGTTGGATTGTTAAGTCCAAACATAATCATGATGTTGTTCTGCTAAGTCTATCTTTAGGTATGTTTGTTTCTTAGTTTTTTGTTTAACTTCTATTACTATTGTTGTTGTCGTTGTTGTTTTTGTTTTGCTTTTGACTCGTTTGGCATTTAACTAAAGTGTCAAAGTACTCAGTTTAACAAACACCACAAAATGACATTGGAATTGAAATCAAACACAACACAACACAACACAAGAACGTTTTCTTCAACGTTTACATGCAATACCTTACCTTATGCATGCTGTTGTATTGTGGTGATATTACAACCAGATCTGGGCAAATTAACAACAATAACAACAACTACAACATTTACAACAACTTCAAGCAACAACATATTTAGTAAGAATTAATCAAGAACATTAACACCATTAACCAAGAACTTTACCAAAGCCAAAGTTAAAGTGCCTCAAATTAAATTACAAAAACAAGAAAAATGACAGTTAAGGCACGGTTTCACCGTTGCCACTTAACTTACTTGCAGACATGCATTGTTTCTCATCTCAAAAGTATTTTCTAGTGCATTGGCTTATTAAATGCGAGCTTGTGCTTCAAACTCCAGCTCAGACATTTCGAACAAAACGAAAAAAAATAATTTCTTAAGGCGACTTCCCCTCAACAGTCTTCTGGCAAAAACTCTGAGAGTAAAATGAAACTGTCATCCAAAGTTTCTCAAAACAATACAATACAATCCATTTAAGAAGCCCTTTTACCTCCTGGAAATGGGAGGAAAGGATAGGTAGGTAAGTAAAAGTGGCTGTCCCTCTCGATGGAGTTAAGAGCGGACACACTTAGGTCACACACACTTTGCTCATTATAATACCATAGGTTAGGTTAGGTTAGGTCAGAGTGGTAGCTCTGTTATCACAAAGCTCACTTGAGCACGCATAGCGGTCCGTTGTGATGCCATGGGTGAACGCAGTCCCAACCAAGTTCCACCAAAATCAGGGAAAAGGAAGAAATTGGTCAGCGCAAGGGCTGCATATTATAATACCATAGTTACACATTTTTCCCTAGTCCAGGACCCACTCGAAGCTGCCGATGAAGCGACTCACGACTGCCAATATCAATGCAGGACAGTTCATTCAGATCCTCCATATAGTAGGCAAGCGACCAGGTGCCGGGCATGTACACAGTAGGTAAAGAACGGTCTCATCCTCCTCCTTATCTCCACACCTTCTGCATAAATCATTTGCAAGGTGTCCAAGACCAATACGCCTCGCATGCCTTCCTTTAATACAATTTTTTTTTTGGCGTGTGATGTAGGTTTTAAAATGCCTTCGCACTTACAGTGACCGTCTTCAGCTGCGTCGAGTGGAGCTTCCACTAAAACAATCCCTCCTCCTCTTCTGGAGATACTTCCTTCCCGGGACGGCTATCTGCATTACTTCGGGAAGGGTCCAGAACGACGTCCTGTTAAGGACCATTGTCTACTCACCCACGTCTGGGTACGCCATATTTGAAGCCAGCCTCATGCTATTGGCTCGTCTTCTCATGTATCATTCTGTCGTACTGTATCAAGGTCGACCTTCTTCCTGCGGAGTACACATTCTACGTGTCTTCTCACAGCGTTCCACTTCGTCTCGCTTTCGTGCATTGCGTCAACAATGTTGTCGGATGTGAATTCGCCAATCTATTCGATCAACACATTCTTCTCGTCTTGCCATTTGATGCAATGGAAGAATGTGTGTTCAGCGTCTTCACTCATTTCCTCGCAATAAATGCAGCCGGGATCATTCACCTTGCCCATGCGGTGTAGATATTGTCGGACATAACCATGACCCGAAAGAAACTGGGTCAGGAAGTAGTTAATTTCCCCAAAATTTCTCTGTTTCCATGCTTCTATAGATGGAATAAGACTAACAGTCCATCTTCCACTTGCTTCATCACTCCATCTACTTTGCCATCGTCGTATAGTTTGAGATCTGACATCTGCGGTACTAACGGCGAGGTTTTCCCTCTTCTTCTTTCCTTTAATACAATGACCCGTAATAACCCCAATAACAGTGCTGAGCCTACTACTTTGGAGTTTAAGCAGAGCTGCCACGGGCCAGATTATCTGCGCCGTGCTGCCCATGTCCGAAGCTGTTGACAAGGCCCACGATTGCATTGTCAATGTCGAGAATTCATCAGGGAGTTCGATGTTCGTAGCCCTTCTGGCCAGTTTAACCACTCTGCAGTGTCCGGGAATGTCTCTATGTCTTGGTATATAGGATAACATCCTAGAAAGGTTAGAAAGTTCCGCAACCTAGTGGGAAAAAAGGTAGAAATCAACGATTAGCAAGGTTCCCCACTACTGCACCAAATACTCGAAGGGCGTTGTTTCTAGGCAACGATAGATAGCAGCCCCATTAGCCTAGGACCTGCTACAGTAAACTAATCACTTGCTTAACTGGAACAACTAAGTATGAACGACACGGAAACAAGGCAAAAATGCATTGCGGAAGCCATATGCTGCCAAGAATGGGAATGGGGAAAAAAACACTGCGGCGATACGTATAAATTGTAAGGAGATCAGAAGACATGCACCCCACATGTAGTAACAAACGAGCAAAATAATACAACACTACGTTGACACAACTTGTTAACACGTTTAGAGTTTAAATCCTGATTATGGGCTCCCAGTCTAGAAGGTAGTTTGTTGGCCTATTAGACCGGTTCACACCCCGGCTCAGATATCTCGATCAAAATGAAATATGAATAAAAATATTGCTTCGGCGACTGCCTTTCTCAGTAGATTTCTGGCAAAAACTCTGCGAGTAAAATAAAATTGCCATGAAAAAGTTTCTCAAAAATCTGTCGTTCAGGATCGACTTTAAACTGTAGGTCCCAGCACTCATGTATAAAATTAAGGCACACAACATAAGTGGTGTCATCGTAATCCTGACTGAAAGGTTGTAATGGCCAATTATGTATGCATGGGGCCCCATTTAATTTTATTCCCTTTTTTCTGTCATAGAACGTGTTCCCAACGTTTGAGAAACAAAACGTTTCTTTAAATTGTTAATTTAAGCAGAAATGCGTTGCATTGTTGAAACCGTGCCAATAAGAGACCCTGATTCTTGATTTTTTTTTTTTTTTTTTTTTTTTCTTGTTAAGCGGCTTCTTAAAGGGAAGCCTTTTTTGTTAAATGGCGGCCATTTAATTATGGCTTGTATCTCTTTATGTATCTGTATCTTGACTTGAATTTTATTGTTTTTTTTTCTGTTGTTGTTGTTGTTGTTTTTATTGTATTCTATTCCATAATATACTACAACGTTTTGTATGCTGTTTGCTGTTGTTTGTTGCAAACAAAGTTACACAAAAAACACACCTTTTTTTGAGAGTGCAACATACAACAACAACAAAAAAAACAATGTAAAGAATAGCATAGAACTTGTGTACAACAACAATAGCCATAAAAATGATCGTAATATGCTCATAACAACAACAACAACAACCACAACAATAATAAGAATAAATTTTATTACATTTTGGGCTCAAAACAAAAACAACAAAAAAGCAATGAAAACAAAAGGAAAAACGATCTGCTTTAATAGAAACATTTACAGGGGGTTCTCACGATTGTTAAGAGTCTTTTTCTTTTTTTTTTTTTTTTTGTTGGATTCCATTCAAGCTATATTTCTTTAAACGATTAAATGTTCTGAATTGGTTTTTTTTTTCATTTAATTTTTATGTAAGTACATACTCGTATATGGCTGAGGTTGTTTAATGCAGTCAGACAAACATTTATCACAACACTATGTAGAGTGCCCCCTAATTAGAGTGTCTGTTGCTGTAAGGAGTTCATTCAGAAATACATACGTACCAGAGATCAGCAATGAGTATTTAAAAAGATGAGTAGAATCGAATCATACTCATAATTTCTGATACTTCATACGCATTCATACTTCTTTTAATATCATGGAACCCGTACTCATATTCAAAGTTTGAAGTACTCATCATATTCATACTCAACATGACGGATGATGTTGTTGATTTCGGCGCTCCATAACTCAACATATGTATACACGAAGCACAAAATAAGTATGATTCGCTTACGAATACTAGAATACTTACTAGAAGATTGCTTGCTGCCCCGTCTTTTATACAAGAAGTCGGCGTAGAGAACGCCGGGATCAAATCGAAGAAGCCCTGTCATCGATTGGTGTGATCAACTGGCGAATGTGCACAAGAAGTAAAAGTGCCCGGAAGGATGCGAACTCCTTTCATCGTGTTGTTAATGGCAAATTATGTAAGCAGTGCCAGGCTCTGATGAAATTATCCAACAATTAGGCGCTCTGTTCGAACCTGAATGAATAGGAGAGCATAAGGACTTCAAATAAGCTGTCGATTTAAGTGTAACTAACATTCTCTTTAAAAAAAACAAAATCAAGTTTTTGTAAGCCATTTAAAGAAAGTTGGTCCAGAGAAAATCCAAATTTGAAATTCATTTTCGAGCCATAAAAATAAAGACAAACTTGTCTGAAAATCGTCTCCAACTTGCTGTTGTACACATCCATGCTATGTACGTATCAGAGATCTGCAATGAATCGTTTTTTCGCTACTCATAAAAGCACTCATGAAATTTTGAATATAAGTGGGTCAACACGATTGAAATTTAACTCCTCTGATTCATTCGTACTCACTACAGCGTTGATTTATAAGTACAGGTTGCAACGTTGACATCAAACTCATACCATTCAAAATATGTTTGATTCATAAGCTTACTCATTTAGATTCATAACTTTGGAAAAATACTTATAAATGATTCGAGTCACTCGCAGTCTTAGTTGTTGTTGTAATTACAAAAAAAAGGTAGCAGAGGCATAAGCAAAAAAGACAGAACAGCAAGCAGAGCAAACACACAAACTTCTAGTGAGTATTTTAGTGTTCGTACGCGAATCATACTTATTTTGTGATTCGTATATATGTTGAGTCGAAGGAGAATCGAAATCAACAACATCATACGTGTTGTTAAGTATAAATAGGATGAGTATTTCAAACTTTGAATATGAGTACGGGTGCCATGATATTAAAATAAGTATGAATGCTTATAAGTATCAGAAATTATGAGTATGATTCGATTCTACTAATTTTTTTGAATACTCATTGCTAATCTCTGATATTGACCAACCAAAAGCTGGGTTCAGAATTATTTTGTAAACCCAGATGCGGTCCTGGATTGCATGAGTTCTCCACAAAATGGTTAAAAATTGATTTTTAAAATTTATTTCAAAATAAATTATTGTTTTAAATTAATAAAACGAATTTAATTTTCTTTGCAACCACGTCATCCCACTGTGATTTAAGCCGGTCCCTATTCATTCATTCGTTCATTCATTGATTGTAGCAAATGATGGTGCGTCTGTCTGTGATTATTTGTCTCTTTTGGTCCAACATTTATTAGCAACGCTAACTAAGGTTAGTTTTATATTTTGTTGTTGTTGTAATGTTGCAGCGGTAAAAAAAACAGTCAGTTTTTGTGTCAAGGTTTTGCAAAGTGTTACTGAAAAAGGAGTTATTTTTTCAACATTTTTTTTCCAATTTTTTCTTATTGTTTGTATTGTTTTTTGTTATTAAATAAATTCATTTATTATTTCTTAGATTAATTTCATGATTTTCAAACAAATAAAGACAACGAGAAACAATAAAAAAGAGAAACAAAGTTTTAAGAACATTTGTTCGACTAGGCATGTTACAAAAGCTGGGTGCATCGAAATAAAGTACAAAAACTAAGATAATCTTACAAAATTAATTTAAAAACCAGAAAAAATATTAATTTTTGTCACGTTATTATTTATCGCACCACAACAATTGATCAAAAAAAAGAAGTAAAAACCCTCAGAATTTTTATTTGAATAAGACTTTAATTAATATGGTAATTAATTGCCACATTTGTTATAAAAATTTGGCGAAAAGTTGAATTTTGCTACAAGATACTGTGCCAGCATCTCATATAGAACCTGTGCACAGCTTCCTGTTGACGTCTTGTTGACTTAAAGTATACTACAAGGAGAGGGATTGCCTCGAACCCAACTAATAGATTATGTGATGATGAGAATAAATCATTACAACACACTCTTGGCACCTGTGATTCCAGAAGAAAACATCTTAGGCGCCTGTCGGGTGCTGGCCTGTTGACATCGAGAAGCATCCAGAAATTTTTCAGGATGCAATAGGCTTGGAGGACACATTATAAAGATACCCTAAAAACTATGGGGGGTATAAAATCGATTCTAATTTCACACGAAAGCTGTGATGGTGGCCTAACTATCAGATGGTCCGCCATCCTGTTCAAGTTTATTAAGTACATCTTTCGTTGCCTTTAACTCTAGCTTGGAAGCAACTTGAAGTCGCCGTAGTCTAGTAGGTAGTGTGTTGGCTTATTAGACGTAAAGCCCGGGTTCGTATCCCAGGTCAGACATCAAAACGAAATATGAAAAAAAAAATATTTCTTCGGCGACTTTCTCTCAGCAGATTTCTGACAAAAACTCAGAGTATATAAAATTGCCATAAAAAGTTACTCAAAAATCTGTCTTTCGGAGTCGACGTTAAACTGTAGATCCCGCCCCTCACGTATAAAATTAACGCACACAACATGAGTGTTGTGAGAAGCTAGGCCGTAATCCTGACTGAAGGGTTGTAATGGCCAATTATGTATATATGTATGTATGTTGGAAGCAACTCGCGAGTTTCCATGTTTACTTCGGTTCTGAATAGTCTCGCTACTATTCCACTATTTATCTATCCTCGTCCTTGTCCCATATGTATGCCAGAAAAAGGTTCCTCTCTTCAAACAGCATGATACAATTAAATTATTTCTACTTACGCAGTTACTTAATTGATCATTACAATTCTTTAGTCAGGATTACAACCTATCCGCTCTCATCACTCATATTGTGTGTCTTAATTTTATCCATGAGTAGCGAGACCTAACGGTTTCAAGCTGACTTTGAAGGACTGCTTTTTTGAGAAACCTTTCATGGAAGTTTTCTCAGAATTTTTGACAGAAAACTGCAGAGAACAAAGAAATATTTTTTCGTATTTCGTTTTGTTAGAGATATCTGGGTTGGGATTTGAACCATGGGCTTGTGTCTACAACCCAACACACTACCTGCTAGCCTACGGCTTCTACCAAATTATTTCTTTCACTCTTATTAGTCATTTTCGTTGCTAGTTATTTCCCAAAATTGTAGAGTTTACAGGTAAGGACCTTAAACCTGACCTCAATGTCAGCTATTTTATTGATCATGATGATCCCTGTTAGACTTGTCTCCCATTATACTAAGCATAGGCTCCCCGTAGTCTAGTAGGTAGTGTGTTGGCTTATCAGACGTAAAGCCAGGGTTCGAGCTTCAGGCCAGACATCAAGACAAAATACAAAAAGTATTTTCTTCGGCGACTTCCTCTCAGCAGATTGCTGGCAAAAACTCTGAGAGTAAATAAAAATTTCCATGAAAAATTTCTCAAAAATATGTCGTTCGGAGTCGACTTTAAACTGTAGGTCCCTCCACTCATGTATAAAATTTAACACACACAACATAAGTGGTGTGAGAAACTAGGTCGTAATCCTGACTGAAGGGTTGTAATGACCAATTATGTATGTATGTATGTATAGGCTCCTCTGATGCAATTCTACCAAATGCAATGGCTTTATATCCACTACAGCTCAGCGCTTTTATACAACAAAAGGTTATTGTTGCCACGATTGTGCCAATACGACCCTCTAGCCTCCAACATGTTTGACGTCCATAAGACCTAATCTAACATCAGATGAGTAACAGATTTTTCATTTTTCTTCCCAAGACCTGGCCACACAGTAATGAAAATGGCAAACACATACTATTTCGGCTTGGAAAATATAATATTTTTGCACATGAAAATATTCACAATAGAGCCCTACATTCTTTGTTTCACAGCAAGTGCTTCTATTTCCAGAACCTTGTCTTAACGACAACTAAAGAATGTCGTGAGTTTTTCAAATTTATGAAGAAATTTCATCAAAAACTTCACAATTTCTTCAAATTTCCTTTAATTGTCGCAACGCCAAACTATTATTATACCGTTACACTCGAACTCACTCGCTCGCTCTCTTAAAAAAACCAACAATAAAAGAAAAAAATAATTGTCGTACAGCAACACATACACTGTGTGTATGCGTATATTTAAATAATTAAAGAATGCATGTTTGCTTCTGATTTTTAATGCTGCAAACAATAAAGTGCAATGCAATGCAATATTAAAGAGTGTGAGTGTGTATGTATGGCTAAATAAGTGCCAATAATTAATATTCTATGACTATTATTTCAAAACAAAAAAAACAACAACAACGTCATACATCATATAGCAAACATGTTTAAACATGTAACATTATTGTTTACTTATGCATGCCGGCTTGTATATGGCGAAGAGTTTATTTAAGGGAGGTTTGTTCTCTTTTTTTTTTAATTTCTTTCAAATTCAAGACAAAAAGAGAAAAGCTTTTCCATGCCATTTTACATGAACACGTGATAAGTACTCAAATGTATGAGCCTTACAAAGAAACAAAAAAAACCATAATGAATCGCAATGTGGCCACAGTAACAAGAATACCATACACATACACATATTCATGCTCATGTAGGTAATCATCATCACACAATGTATTGTTAACGATAAAACGACGTCATCGTTGATGGGAATTGATCGGTTATGTTACTCTTTCAACAGTGTTGCCCTTGTGCATTTTAGGTGAAATGCTGAAAGTATAAATTCTGTGGTTATTTTATTCCATTTATTCAGATATACTAACTTTAGATTATCACATACATACATACATAATTGGTCATTACAACCCTTCAAACAGGATTACGACCTAGTTTCTCACACCACTTATGTTGTGTGTGTTAATTTTATACATGAGTGGTGGGACTTTCAGTTTAAAGTCGACTCCGAACGACAGATTTTTGAGAAACTTTTCATGGCAATTTTTATTTACTCTCAGAGATTATGCCAGAAATCTGCTGAGAAGAAGTCGCCGAAGAAATACTTTTTGTATTTTTGTTTTTTGATGTCTGGCCTGGGACACAAACCCTGGCTTTAAGTCTAATAAGCCAACACACTACCTACTAGACTACGGCGACTTCAGGCTTTAGGTTATCATTGCTGGATATATTGGCTTCTTCGACTTCTTTGTTAAGATACTCCCCTAGGTGCTCAAAAAGGGTTTAGTGTGGCATTTGTGGCGCGTGGTGGAGTATATTTGGGGTGCAATAAAAAATCGCTCCTTCACAATTTTTAAGGTGTAGTAAGAATCGTTATCCTGTCAAAACGCCCAGTTGTGGGACAAGCCTACGAGAGAAAGTCGCTTCAGAAATATTGTTCACATTTCGTTTTACTGAAGATATCTGACCTGGGGTTTCAGCAGTGGCCTCACATCTAATAAGTCAACACACTACCTACTAGACTACGACGACTTCAAACCCAAGGGCTACATTACATATTATCATGCAACCCATGTGTTTGGAGGTTCTCTGGCATTTAATATTTCGTATTTATTTATTTTCATTTGATGCCCCCAGTATATAATAAAGTAGGCAATTGTCTACTCTTTAAATGCAAAAAATTTCAAGCAAATCCCTCTACAAATTTAGAAGCTATTGATGCATCAACAAACTTACTTTTAATAAGTTTATGTGCTCTTAAATGCACACTGGCAACACTGGCCCTCTCAAACATATTTCATTTGTTGTTATGCGAATACGTATATACGTTGTTTGCTAAATGTGTCCTAATTTTTTCTACTCCTCTCTCTCTGTTTCCCTTTTCATAAGCGCGTTGCTAGCACGACCATAGATAATAACAATAATAATAACAACAACAACCATCAATTCTCTACAAGTTATACAATGTAAAGCTTTTGTATTTTCCTTATTTTGTTGTTGTTTTTGTTATTGTTAAGGTATTTTTACTTTCATTTCACCTTTATGTGGTTGTTGTTTGTTGCTCTTTTCTTTAATATTTCGCTGAACTTACATAAGAAAAATTAAACTCTTAAAACTCTCTTTACTTGGGTGATATTTATTTGTGTGTGTGTGTGCGTAAGTATTTGATCTCTTTTTGTACTTTTTGTACTCTCGCGTTGTTATTCTTTTCAGTGTTCTCTGGCAATGGCTGTTTGCGATTTTTTATGTGTGTATTTTGCACATTCTGTTGTCTATGCTGTAATATTTAGGTGTGTGTGTTTGTAGTGTGTGTCTGATATTTATTAAATAATTTTTGCTGCAGTTATTGTAGCAGCTGCTGCTAAAGCTTGCGTCTCAGCCTTTACTTGTTGCTGTTTTGTTTACTTTTTTGCGCTGTTTGTGTTTTGTTTGTGTTTTTTGTCTTTTTCTTTTTGTTGCTGTTGTTGATTTGAGTGGAAATCATTATTAGTCGGTCGTTAGTAAATAATTTGTTGTTTTTGCATTGTTCTTTAGATTGTAGTTTGTTGTAGCCGTTAGCGCTTCTATCAAATGCTGTCAACGTTAACGTCGTAAGCGAAAAGCATATTATTTGGCCGCCTGAAGATTGCGTTTCATTCTCAGTTCTTTTCTAATCGGCATGCGGTGTAATTCTTTCTATTGAGTAATCGGCGCGTTTTTTTTTTTTGTTTTTTCTTTCTACTTGTTGTTGTTCTGTTCTGTTTTTATTATTATTTTTATATTTTTTGTTTTTATTACGCTTTTTCTGCGCCTCGTCGCTTTAGCGTGCAAAAAAAACCTGTGTGTATGTGTGTGCGTTAAAGTAAGTGTGTTTGTATGCGTAAATGTTCAAAAACGAAAAAATAATTTTCTGTTGTTTTCTTGATCATCATCAGTTTTTTTTCTGTTCGTGATTGTTGTTGCATTTTTAATAATCTTTAAAATATTTTTTTTTTGCAAAAATAAAACAAACGAAAAAATATTTGCAAAAACTAAACATAATAACAATAAAGAAAGAAAGTAAAATAAAACATCTTGCATGTGTGTTTGTGTGTGTGTGATGATATTCCATAAAGTGTTTTAAATTTAGCAACACAGGCGTACACCCAAAAATAAAAAACGAAATGTTGCCATCGAACAATTTAAGAATTTCAAGTGTTTGTGCGTATTTGTGTGTGTGTGCGTGTAAGTAAGTATATGTTGCTAGTCTCACGTAATACAGCCGCCTCACAAATGAATCAACAACAACAACAAGTATTTTCCGTTGTGTTACGGTATTTGATTTTTCAATTTCATTGTAATTAAACATCATCTAAACAACAGCAAATGTAAGTTGTAAGTGGCAGAGAGAGAGGAGGAGAATAAGTAGGAGTAGGAGTTACAGTTGTAAGAGTGTAAGTGTTAGAGAAGAAACATAAGAGTAAAGAAATTAAAATTTTCTTTGAGGAACAAAAAAACATGTGGTTTTCTTATTGCCTATAAATGCTGTTACATATCCAGAAAGAAAGAGAGCGAGAGAGTGTGAAATTTTAAGGCTCATTAAAACAAGTTTCTTTAAAAAACGACAAAAAACGATAACATTCGTGTAAAAAACAAACTCACTTAATAAGTGTCATCCTTTGAAAGACAAAGCTTAACGAAAGCAGAATAAAAACACTTGAAAAGAGAGTTTAAGGGTAACAAAATATCTTGAAATAGATTTCGTGTGATGGGTTTATCAATGCTGTTGTAAAAGAGAGATAAAGGAAGAGCTTTTAAAACAACAGGGATAGGGTCTCTCTCTATCCCTCTCTTTGTGAGAAAAATAAATAAATACCCTGAGAAATGAGTGTAAAAAAGGGATCAAAATTTTTTTTCTCTGAAATAATTAGAAATCGAGAGAATTTTTCAATAATTTGACAACGTGAAAGGAACACGTGGTTTGATTTGTAACATCTCACCATACTGCGCACCACTACAGCTGTATAAATTCCTAGCAGGGCTGTACAAGTTACACAACATGCGGCTTGACACATTCTTAAAGTCGATTCAATGGAATTTGTCAGAACAAAAAGAACATTTTTTGATTTAAGGTTAGAATAGAACAATTTGAAAAGAGCATTCAAAGTGAAACCAAAGGAGGATCTAGCAAATCAAATTGCAATTACAAGAACATTATTAAACTTCTCGAATTCCTAAGTATTAAAATCTCTACTGTGGACTTATCACAAACATTTCATGGCCTTGTAGTTGCCGTAGTGAAGTAGGTACGTGATCTTGAGGTCAAAGTCCTTGCTTAAACATCTCGAACGAAATGAAATAGTTTTCAGGCAAAAACTCTTGTGAGCAAATTAAATTGCCGTGAAAAATTTCTCACGAAATCTGTCATTCGGAGTCAATATTAAACTGTAGGTCTCTTCGCTCATGCATATTATTATTACGTTGAACATGGCTGGTGTGAGAAGCTAGGTTGTAATACTGACTAAAGGGTTGTAATGACCAATTAAGCAAGAAGTAAGGATCAGCAGTCGCCGTAAGCAGTGTATTGGCCTATTACAAAAGAGCTCGTGGTTCAAACTCCAGCCAGACATATCGAACGAAATGAAATATGAAAGATTTCTACAACCATTCTCTTAGTACTGCAACAAACCACCAGAATGGGTGACATTTGTCAGAATATTTTTTAATTTTGATCTTACAGTCTATTACTATCCATTATGATGTAATGCAATCGTGCTAATTTGCACAAGATCTTGTTATTTTGAATTCCTCAATTTGAAAGAAAAAAATAAAAAAATTATTTCTAAAGATTTTATAATTTCGCAAGTACTTCTCGTAAAATTATTTTCAAATTTAAAAATTTATCAGAAAAAAAAAAAAACAAACAAAAAGAACAAGAACAACAATTATTATTATTAGAACAGCCAGCTATGGTGACAAAAATTGGCAATCAAATGTAAAAAATTTTTATAAAATTTTTAATGAAATAAAAATTTTTATTTAGATGCTGAATAGCACAGTTAATTTACAATATTTTTTGCAACAACAACAACAAAAGGGCATGATTATGTGATCAAAAATTATTTGCAGAACAACTGCTGTTGGCTGACTTATGGCGTTAATAAGGGGACAGCATTTTTTTTCTTTCATTTTATTTATTTATTTATGCCAGTCAGTTGCTTTTTACCTTTTTCTACTTCTTGTTGCCTTCACTCTACAGCCGTATAGATGTTTATAATTAGTTTTTAAAAAGCTTTGCAACATATCATGGTCCAAGGCTTCTGAGCTTGTAAATCCTACAATCAAAACTTAATTTAAAAATGGCCATTAAGGAATTGATGCGTTCAAAATTCCAGGCATCAATTTCTAGAAGTATTTGTTATTGCAAAAGGAAGAAATAGCCTGTCATATAGTCGAACGTGACTGACTGCACAGTTTAGGACAAAAACAATTTTATTAGAAACAAAAACAGCAACAAAATATTGAATTTAAACAACTGGGAAATATATTTATGAACAATAGCGTTCAAAATAATAGCAAAAGCACTTTTTACGTACAAAAAACCAATCCACATCAAATCCAAGAGCTTTCAATACATCGCGATATAGGGCTAGCGGCGTCATCGGTCCACATTTCGTTTAGAACGACATTGGCCAGGCCATTACTGTCAATTGTGGGTACTATAGGCCGAAGGTTATCAAATTCTTTTGGCCTGAATTGCATAACCATATAGTTTCAGCAGGACGGCGTTATGTACGAAATAGTTCATGCCACTTAGGATACTCTGTAGAGCGATTTGAGGGCATGGTCATCTCACAATGAGATGATGTGTTTTAATTACCGAGATCGTGCGATTTGTCGCACGCAGGCTTTTCCATGTGGGGATTTCTGAAGTCACAGGTAAATGCACATAAGCCACAAGCAACAGTGTATCCCTAAAGACGACATAGCACATGTCATAGGTCAAGTTCAGCCTGATTTGTGCGATAGAATCGTGAAAAATTGAACATTCCGGATGCGGTATTCGCAGAGAAGCAGTATCTGATATTGGAACGATGGTATATTCCACACAAAATGGCATCAATAGGTCTTTCAAACGAAAAAAATGTCGAATATATTTCACACACACTTTATTCCATTTGAATTTAAAGATATAAAGCGCTTACTGAAAGACCCTTTGTAGGGAAAATATTAGAATGCATTGCAGGCTGCCAAAAAATTGGTGAAATATACAGAGACGTGACTGCAGCTGGGAATGCGCCAGCAGAATGATATTCTCGCCATAAATTTTATATTAAAATTGCATGTCAGCGCTCTCCTCTACTACAAACCAAAAAAAAAAATGCGAAGGAGAAAAAATTGAGAAAATTATTTTGGTTTTTCCTTTTCAAAAACAAAAAATCGCTGCTTTTATTTTGTTTAACACTGTTTACCCAACAAATTTAGCAGCCCTAAACGGTTTAATATACATACGTTTGCACATCATGCATACATACATACACTCTCACCCATTCAATCATCATCTTTTTGTTTTTGTTTCCACGAGTATTTCTTTCTTTCCTCGATACGATCATCATCATCAGCAAAAATTGTCTCTCTTTCTAATACAGTTCCCTTGTTGTTATTGTTGTTGTATAGTTTGTATTTTAAACAAATTTTTGCATGTAAACCACTACAAGTGTAAGAAACGAAAAACGAAAAAATGAACACACGAAAACAAAACATATGAAACTAATTTAAACGAAGGAAACAACGAATGCGGCATTAAAACGAAGACATACCAAGCAACACCACCACCACCACCAACACTAACATTACCAATTACGAATGCTACATAATGAAACGATTAGAAGTAGCAACCCAACAGTAACAACAACAAAAATTGCCAAATTATACGATGGCAACAACACAGCACATCGAGCACTGAACAATAAATTAAAAAACGTGAACGACAACGAAAACGTATAGGGAAAACAAAAACAAACAAACACAAAAAAAAATAATAAATATGCGCTTATGGGTCGTAAAGCTGACCTTCAAACATCTACACATTTGCCAAATAACTAAACAACAACAACAATAATAAAAATAATGATAACCAAAAAACAACACACACACAAGCATACACTTGCACTGTGTTAGAAAACAAAGCTTTTTTACTTGGTGTGTGAGAGACGAATACCATTTGCAAAAAAAATTGTTTTTATGATCTCTTGTGTGTTTTTTTTTTATTTTGGTTTTCTCTCTCTCTTTCTCTTTTGGTTTTTTGCATTGTTGGTGTGAAATTGTTATTGCTTTGCTTAGGTTTTTAGGTATTTTGGGTGTAATTCGGTTGTTTTTTGTTTCCTTTTTTGCAAAAATCCATTAATAAAATTAAAAAAAAAACAATTTACAAATAATTGTTGTTTTTGTTTATATTTTTGAAATGTTTTTGATGGAATTGATAAAACTGTACCCGGAATTTAAACATTAATTAAGAAATTTAAATTTCTTACGAGTAATTGTAACATCAGAGAGTTGAACTCAGAGAATCTATCTGCGTCTGAATCGAAATAACAGTGGTAGTTGTCGGTTACAAAAGTCCTTCGAAGATATCACGTGTTTCCCTATCACTTTTAGAAAATAGAAAAAAAAATAAAAAAAATGTGTTGCTGGTCATTTGGATTTTTTTTTTAATTTTGATTATGACTCAATAGAATTAAAAAAATTTCGCAAATTAAAATTATAATCTAACGCCAGATTAGGCGGTCGTAGCCTTCGTTGTGTTGCACACCATCTCTAGGGGTCTAATGACCTCTTTACTATCGGTAACTATTCGTATATCATCATACGATATACTCATATACGAGATTCGCACATATTCAATTCCATTATTTTAGCCTGAATAGTACAAATATCGCATAGTACTGATCTGCAGCAATCAGTGAGTACTTGTATGCCGTTCTCTGGAAGATGTAGGGGGCTCTCTATGATGTTGACTTACTTACCCTTCGTTCAAGATAACAGTCTACCTTCACTCATGGGCGGAACATAAAGTTTAAAATAGACCGCGAATAACAGTTTTTGAGATACTTTTGATGGTAATTTTATTTGCTCTCAGATTTTTTGCCAGACGATAGCTAAGGAAAGTAGCCGAAGAAATATTTTTTGTTTTATATTTCGTCCTTCCAAGTCGGCTTTTCATGGATAAAATTAACACACACAACATGAGTGGTGTGAGACGCTAGTTTGTATACTGGCCAAAGGGTGTGATGACCAATTAAGTATGTTCTCTTGAAGCACTGTTTAGTTAGGTCTTTCCCTTTTCATACCATAAAAACTCGACAAAATTACCTTTCCAATGATATACAACTTATTGTACCTTTTGGTGTATTTAATTAACGTTTTTGAAACATTAAAATATGCTGCCGTAGAAATTGAAACAGACAGCCATGGTTTAATACATGACACCACAAACACAACAATTTTTTGCAATTCATTTCACTTCAGGCTTCACTGTGCATATTCTAATAGTTTGAACAGTTTATATGGGTGTATGTGTGTTATTCATTCGTTATTCGTTTTGTCTCAAGTCAGGGTTTTATGATTTGCCAAAAAAAAAACAAAAACAAAACATACGAAATCCTCTCTTTAATAAATAAAAACACCAAAAACAAACAAGATCATACGTTAATAACTGCAGCAGCTCTGCTAACGTTTCTATTGCTAAAAAAAAATAAAAAACAGAAACCAAAAGAAAAATAAATTGAGCAGCAAAATACAATAAGAACAGCAACAATAGCAATAAAAAAGCTTTACAATATTTGTTTGTTTCCAAAAACAAAAAAAAGAAGAAACAGAATAAAACAAAAACAAAGTGTGCAAATTTTTAAGTTCTCCTTAACTTTATCTCACTCAATTACTTTTTTGCTCTTCTTTGTTTTTTTTTTTTTTTGATTTTGTGCTCTCTTTCAAACATTTATTATGTTGTTTTTGCTGTAACGTACAATACATATCATTTATCACTCACTACACGACTAAGGTATGTATTTATGTACATATGTATGTATGTGATACGAAATTTGCTGTATTAATAGTGTTGTTGTTGTTTTTGTAATATAATTTTTGCTTTATTAATATGGTTTGGTTTGTTTGTTTTCTGCGTTAGTGGGTTTGTTTTTTTTTTTTTGTTTTCGTTTTCATTTTTTTGTTTCTTCTTTTTGTTAGCGTTGACGTCAACGTTTAGCTTTTTTATGTTATCATTAACGCCATTGAGAGAAGAGATCGTTTGTTTGTGTTGTTTTTCGTACTCTGCAAATTTAAGCTCGCCAAATTTGCTTTTATTTATTTTTTTTTTTTTGATGCTTGTTTGTTTTCGTGTGTGTTTGGGTGTGTAAGTGTGCTAATATTTGTTGTACTTTTTTGCGCTGTTTTGTTATTTTTTTTTGGTGATCGGTATCAAGGTTTTTGGCAATTTGTGCTGTAGCTATGCTTTTAGTCGGTTGTTTGGATGTCGTGACGTTGCGACGTTATGCCTTAAACGCGCAATTTCGTGTGTAAAACAACAACAACAACTACCACTAAATTTGTCTACGCTGTCACTCTCTCCATCTCGTTTGCCGAACGTGTGTTCTATTAATTCTTTAATTTTTTACGCAAATACTCACATATACACTTACATTTACTGTATTTAAATTAAATTATATGTAAAAAACATAATACAAGTGCCATATGTTCTTTTGGGGTTTTTATTTCTCTGCTTTTCCTAAAGGAAATTCATAAAAATTTTCTTATTAAGTTAGACGTGCTCGTCGTTGTCGCCTTCGTTGTTGGCTTCGTCGTTTAACAGTGTTAAAAGCAAAAAAAAAAACGTAAAAAGAAGAAAAATTAGCAAAAAACGATCATATTTGGGGTATAAGTGCGAAATATTTGTGTGCGTATGTATGCGTTTTTGAGTTTTTTCCACTCTTTCTCTCTATCTCTCTCGGTTTTTGCTAACTTTACTCTCTAATACACTGAAACGAAAACTGATTTGAATTTGTTTTTTTTTTGGTGTTTTTTTTGTGTGTTTTTTTGCTGTAGTTGGCTGGTTGGTTGGTCGTGGTGGTTCGCAACATTAAGTTGATCATAAAATCATTAGTTACATATTTGTAATATAACGCTTAACATAAAAACACACACAGAAAAAATTCGGACAAAACGGTACGCGAAAAAACAGAATAAAATAATTAGAAAAAAAAAATTTTTTTTAATGTTTAGAGAAAAGCAGAAAATCTAATTCGCAATTTACGTAAACACACACACACATACACAAGTGCATATATACATGCATACACACGCAACTAATAGAAAATTTATGAAAAAGAAATAATTTTTTATTTTTAATTGTTAAAAATCAAATTTAAAAGAAAATAGAGTGTCATAGAATTATTAAATAATTCTTATAATTATTAAAATAGTAAAAGAAAAATAAAAATATTAAAAAAAATATTTAAAAAAAGTGCCTTATTTACAAGAAAAATTAAATAATTTTTAAAATATTAAAAAAAAGAAGAAAAAATCCATAAAAAATAATTTGAAAGAAAATTGTTCAAAAGCCTTTAAGAGGAAGCTGGTGTAAACATGTGCCGTTTAAAGCTAAGGGTGTAATTGGAAAAAAACAAAACAATTGGATTAATTAAAAAATAAATTAAAAAATATTTACAAAATTTAAAAAAATATTTAAAACAAAATCTTTCACAAAAAAAAAATATTTTTGCAAAAAAGAAAAAAAATTTTGAAATTTTTTTGTTTGTGTAAAAATTAAATTGTATTAATTTTCAAAACACTTTTGCAATTGGATTTACTTTACCTTTTCGCCTTATCACTGGATTACTTTTTAAGATTTTTTTGTGACAAATTTCTAAAAAAAATCGCAAAAATTCAGTCTTATTTGGGATTACCAATATTAACCAGTTATTTACTCAATCAAAGGTTAGTAAAATTTCTTAATTATTTATTTTAAATAATAATTTAAATGATTAATGCGAATACATATTTAAGTAGAAGTAACCTACAAAAATAACCATAATAATACAAGATTATAAATAATATGAAATAAAATTAAAATTATAAATAGAAAATAAAAAAGTAAAATAAAATTAAATAAAAATATAATTAATAAAAATTAATAAAAATTAATAAAAAAAATAAAAATAAAAAATAGTGATGTACAAAAATTATGAATATTAAATCAAAAATTTAATGCGAAAATTAAAAAATCTTAAGAAAATAAATAAAATAAATTTATTGTTTTATAAGAAAAAAATTAAATTAAAAAATAAATAAATAAATAGATTTCTACAGCAATAAATGAAAATGAATAAAAATTTATTAGTTATAATAAATTAATTATTAATTATATAATAATTTAAATACATAATTATAAGAAAATATAATGAATATAAATAAATAAAAATTATTAAATAAATAAATATTAATAATAATTATTGAAAAAGGAAATTAAATATAACAATAAACTAAAATTTGAAATAATAATAGTAAATTATAATATAAATTAATAGAATATATAAAAATAATTAAACAAAATTATAAAAAAAATGTTAACTCAATAAAAATAAAATATACATAAAATATTTAAACTGTATTATTTATTAATATAAATTAATAAATATGTAAAAAAGAAAATAGATTTGATGCCAATATAAACAGATAAAAATTAATTAAAACTACTTCCAATAATAGATGAAAGAGAAAATTAAAAACCATAAATTAAAAAAAAAATAAAAATAATTTAATAAAATAATTATAATCGTAAATTAAATTTTAAAATAAATGCAATAATAATAATAATTACATATAAAATTATAACAGAAATTAATACAATAATAAACTTAAATAAACAAATAATAGAAATAATAATACGGTAAATAGAATAAATGCCATCATAAATATAACTATAAATTAAAATTAATAATTTAAACCAACAGTTGTTAATAGAAAATAAAAACAAAATTAATAAAAAAATGCAATATTAATGCCAACATAAAAGAGAATAAATTCACATAAAATAGAAATGGGAATTAATAAAGAAAGTCTAATCATATAAAAATTATTAATTACGTGTGCGTAATTATTGAAAACAAATGTGTGTTTTTGTCGTTATATAGAATGTCGGGTGTTAGCTTAGCAAATAAAAACTTAAAGGACAAACCACAGCTCTCACATCTTAAAAAAAATTAACGAAATTTGAACAAAAAAAACCCTGAAAGTAAAGCCATGAAAAGGTTTCTTAAATCGAGCTGTCATACACCGTAGTCGTGTAACTGTAACCTCTGCTACGCATATCTAAAATTAATACATACAATATGGGTTTTGTGTGAAGATAGACTGTAATCCTGACTAAAGCCTTATAATGGTCTCACTATTATGAGAAATATTCAGCCTATGCCCGGTATAGTGTAACGGGCCAGTGTCTCTGCTAGGTGTCTCTGCTAGTGTCTCACACTAGCAGTCTAGTACACCACCCACTAGACGACACTATTGTTAAAAACTATTTGAATTGAATTGTTCTCTAAAGTTGTTAGTAATGAGTGTTGCCGCCATAGTGCTTTATAACACCAACCAAATGTTACTAAGAATGTAATTGTAGACAGTTTTATGACAAAGTAAGGAAATCGCGTAAAGTCGCCGTGGTCTAGTAGGTAGTGTGTTGGCTTGTTAGACGAAAAGCCAGGGTTCGAGCTCCAGGCCAGATATCAAAAATAAAATACAAAAAGTATTTCTTCGGCGACTTCCTCTCAGCAGATTTCTTGCAAAAACTCTGAGAGTAAAATAAAATTGCCATGAAAAGTTTCTCAAAAATCTGTCGTTCGGAGTCGCCTTTAAACTGTAGGTCCCCCGCGACTCATATATAAAATTAACACACACAACATAAGTGGTGTGAAAAACTAGGTCGTAATCCTGACTGAAGCGTTGTAATGACCAATTATGTATGTGTAAGGAAATCTCGTCCCCTGAAGTCTCGATTGTATTGCAAACGATAAAACATCTTGATATTGTTAACCTCGTTTATATACTTTCAGTGCAAACCATACCCAGACATAAACACTAATGTTTAGATTACCACTGGAATATTTCAATATTTTAAAACAAATTTCTTTCCATTTATGGTGTCTTTGTACAAAGCATTCGTTTATTTTTATTTTGAACATTTTCCTGAACCAGTGTGGCACATGCAAATCGATTTTTATAAGTTTTCTCTCGAAATGTCGACTGTCACTGTTGCTACTTCAATAGACTAGAAGTACTACTATTATATAATGTATAATAAATAAAATAAATTCTTTTCCTCAATAAGGAACAAATGGAATTCAAAGTTAAATCACAGTTTTTATTTTAAATTTTACTTCAAATTTATTTCTAAAAAACTGAATTTTTTTTTAAATTTTTTTTTAATTCTTTTAAAACTTTTTCTAAATATTTTCTCTAAAACATTAATATTATACATGAATTTAATATTTTCCTCAAAATAATATTTTCCTAATAATAATTGCATAAACAAATATTTTAAAATTAAAAAAAAAATATTTAATTAATTTTTTTAATTTTAAATAACTTTAATTTTTTTAAATTTTATTTTAAAAACTTTATAAAAAATAATAAAAAAAAATTTTAGGTCCATTTTTATTTATTTTTTTTTTTTGCATAAAAAATTTATATTTTTACGGATATGCTTGCGCTTGAAACAGATTAAACCTAAGAAAACTTTTGTTAGTGTTAAAAAAATAAATTAATTTCAGTGTACAGTTAGAACTAGAAATTTTTCTTTTTTAGAATTTCTATTTAAAAAAACACTTTCTCTTGCTTAGCTTGCTTATCTTGAAAAATATTGCAAAAGGAAAAAAAAGAACAAATCTTTTTCCACCTCATTCCTCTACTATTTTACAACTTATTTAATATAATTTTATTACTTAAATTAATAATTTTATTTTTTATTAGTGTTTTTATTATAAAATTTATAACATTTTTAACCAATACACACGCGTGTGGTTATCTGCACTAAACATTACGACGTTGCTTACTCACTCACTCACTCACTGACTTGGGTATTTCAAATGAAAGTGAAATTATTTAAGGCAAGCAAACAATGCTTATGTATTACTATTGCAGGTGATAAGTTCGAAAATATACTCCATACTCCACAGTATACAGATAGTGATTAAATAGTTTGCAATAGAATATGAATTTATGAAAAAAAATAAACCTAAAAAGATTAGGTTTTTGCAAACAATGTTAGTGAATGAAACTGTGAAATACTTGCGAATAACTTGAATGTATTTTTATATAAAAAATTTTCTTATTCTTTGGAAATTATTATTATTATTTATTCATATAAATCCAAGGGATTAAATCCAAGGATTATATTCATTTAAAGAGCACTAGCTGCTAAGGCCATCAACTCGACTCTTTGGAAATTAAAAATGAATTGATGTTCAAAAATTCGAACATAAATTCGAAAATTGAAAATCTAACAAACAAAATTTAAAAATTCCATTTTAATCTTTAAACTTCCAATGTAATCAAACAAACGAACATACATGTGTAGGGGTGTACAACATGGCTTATCGTAATAACGGCATATAAAGGGTGTTTTTTATAGAGGTATAGAACTTTAAGTTGCAATAAAACAACGATGGATTATTCGATTGACATGAATTT
The DNA here is from genome assembly GCA_958299815.1 of Sarcophaga carnaria. NCBI lineage: Eukaryota > Metazoa > Arthropoda > Insecta > Diptera > Sarcophagidae > Sarcophaga > Sarcophaga carnaria. The sequence goes on from OY283150.1 coordinate 43,180,532, forward strand.
TATTTATCCGAAAGATAATCTTGTGGCATTACATTTTAAATATGATTTCTGGCATATGACCGCCACGGCTGGCGTGGATGTAGTCCAATCTGGACGTCCAATTTTCGATGACTTTTTCCAACATTTGTGGCCGTATATCGGCAATAATACGGCGAATGTTGTCTTCCAAATGGTCAAGCGTTTGTGGCTTTACCGCATAGACCAATGACTTTACATAGCCCCACAGAAAGTAGTCTAGCGGTGTTAAATCACAAGATCTTGAAGGCCAATTCACAGGTCCAAAACGTGAAATTAGGCGGTCACCAAACGTGTCTTTCAATAAATCTATTGTGGCACGAGCTGTGTCACATGTTGCGCCGTCTTATTGAAACCACATCTCCTGGACATCATGGTTATTCAATTCAGGAATGAAAAAGTTAGTAATCATGGCTCTATACCGATCACCATTGACTGTAACGTTCTGGCCACCATCGTTTTTGACAAAGTACGGACCAATGATTCCACCAGCCCATAAAGCGCACCAAACAGTCAGTTTTTCTGGATGTAACGGTGTTTCCACATACACTTGAGGATTACCTTCACTCCAAATGCGGCAGTTTTGTTTGTTGACATAGCCATTCAACCAGAAGTGCGCTTCATCGCTAAACAAAATTCGCTTATGAAAATCGGGAACAACGGTAATCTCGTTTTGGGCCCATTCGACGCATCTACGCCTTACTTGATGATCGTTTGGCTTCAATTCTTGCACGAGTTGGATTTTGTAAGCACGCAAACCAAGATCCTTCCGCAAAATCTTCCATAAAGTGGATGGACACAGATCCAATTCCTGTGCTCGATGGCGGATGGACTCATTCGGGTCTTCCTCAATGCTACGCTCTACAGCAGCAATAGCTTCTTCTGTACGCACCGTACAGCGTCTCTGGGGATGCGAGTTATCAATAAGAGTAAACGTGGTGCGAAAACGTTCCATGGTTAATCGAATTAACTGCTCTGATGGACGATTTTGTCGACGATAAAATGGACGTAGTGCGCGATACGTTTTCCGCACAGAACCATTATTTTCGAAATAAAATTGCACTATTTGCAAGCGTTGTTCAGACGTGAGTCTATTCATGATGAATTGCCAAACCAAACTGAGAATAAATCACTTGATAGCTGTTAAATCGGTCGCCATCTTGAAAAGTAATGCCAACTTAAAGTTCTATACCTCTATAAATAACACCCTTTACATGTACTATAATAGATGTGGACAAGTGAAACGTGGGCTCTTATCGTTCCATTTGAATTTCTTTTTTATACACATTTTCAATTGCCAAAAATTCAGTGGAAAAATTTGCAAGTATTGTTTACAAAGTTCAATCAAATGAAAATGAAATGATAAAAACCACAACCACGACCAATTTAATTTGGGAAAATCTATACAACAACCCTCAAAGTAAATAAACTCGTCCCTTAAACAGAAATTTACAAATAATTTACCAAACCAAACTATACAGAATATTTTGTTTGTTTGTTTGTTTCCACAGATAATAACTCCATTTTCTTTTCAAAGTAGACATCGTGTCTAAGATTTCCGATTAACGGCCTGAATAACCACACGGCCTGAATAACCTAAACTACCTGTTTTATTCCATCAAATCTCGATGGGATTTGAATCTGAAAACAGTCTTCCCATCTAATCACTTCTTAGTGCAGTCTTGAGTAGATTTACGATCATTATCCTATTGGAACACACATCGAATTAGCAAAATATTACTTCGAAGCATTACAAAAGTAATACGATACTTTCTAAATACCTTGCATGCGATATTGTAAGCCAACACCACACTAGAAAAACCTCAAACAACCGCAGTGTAGAATAGAAAAATAGAAATAGAAAACGTATCCCAACTAATAGCACAATCAAATGCTTAACGTCGATGATATTTGCTGTCCCATCACCTAGTCTAGTGCAGTGTAGTTGTGTTAGTGATCAAAACAGTGCTCATTACTCACTTACTTAATTGTTGATTACAACAACCCTTTAGTCAGGATTACAACCAATCTTCATACAGTTAATAAACTGTAGGTGCACTCCGAAAGCCAGATTTTTTTTGGCAGTGTTTTTGCCAGAGCACTGCTGTTTTAGATATCTGAACTGGGGTTTAAGCCACAGGCTCACGTCTAATAAGCCAATACACTACTTGCCAGACTACACTACCTACTACAAATGCGATTCGTAAATAGAAATTCGAAGAATTAAAAATTTTCGAACTCCTTTGTGTGTCCAGCATACTTCGTGTGCTTGAAACCTGTTTGGTGATGAATGCCTAGTACCCTGGTAGTGTCAACACTGCTTATAAAGGGTCCGCCAAATAACTTATTTTTTAAATGCTTTAAAAAAACTACTGAATATTTTCTCAAATTTCTATTTTTATTTCAGAGTATAAGCCTTTCGGTTAATAACGGAAAATAATTTTATTCAAATGGCTACCCCGCTGGCCATGCAATAGCCTACACGATCGGTCCAATTTTTAAGCACATTAGCGATTATGTGCAGTTGCATTTCATCAATGGCTTCACGAATATTGTCCTTTAAAGCGTCAATTATCTCTGGCTTGTCGGCGTAACACTTATCTTTGACGGCACCCCACAAATAATAGTCCAACGGTGTTAAATCGCAGTTCCGAGGTGGCCAAACGACATCAGCTCTGCGGCTGATAATGCGATCTTCAAAAACAGGGCGCAAAGCATCGAGTGTAGTTTCGGCTGTGTGGCACGTAGCGCCGTCCTGTTGAAACCAAATGTTGCCAATATCCTCCTCTTCAATTTTTCTGAACAAAATTTCGTTCAACATGGTCCGATAACGATCGCCATTGACTGTAACGGGCACTCCATGCTCATTTACGAAAAAAAGTTGCCCAATTATGCCTCTGGACCAAAATCCGCACCAAACAGTGATTCGTTTTGGGTGCGACGGCTTTTCAATGTATTCGTGCAGGTTTCCTGTGCCCCAAATGCGATAATTTTGCTTGTTTACATGCCCGCCAAGATCAAAATGAGCTTCATCTGAAAAGATGATTTTTTTTTGCCAAAATCGGCATCTTCTGGTGTAGGCTACTGAATGGCCAGCCGAGGCATCCATTTGAATGAAATTATTTTCCATTATTAACCGGAAGGATTGTACTTTCAAATAATAAAAGAAATTTGAGAAAATATTCTGTAGTTTTTTTATTAAAGCATTTTCAAAAAAAAAAAGTTATTTGGCGGACCCTTTATATGATATTTTTTTTCGTCAAGTGCGTCAATTCGAAAGTGAGCTCCTATTTTTCCAGATGTTGTAGCCTTTGTTTATCGAATAAATTTTTCCATAGCCTTCAATGTATCCTTAGCCATAATAGAAAAGCAAAATATGTGTGATAAAGTTGCGAATTTTAATTAATTTTCAAATGCAAAAAACTTTTCCCAAAATCATGGAATTTTAATCAGGTCTTCTTACAATATTAGGCTTAAGGTGTCACCTTTGCAACAAGATTTTGTGTTATTGGATGCAACTGATACGACCAGAGATATTACACTTTAAAGGCACATACCAACAATTAATAGAATACAACTTTTTTTCGCCTTACCCCAGGCATATTCAATTTCTATGAACAGCACATTGGACAGCAAAATGCTTACTTAACGAGCGTGACAAGCAGTATCATCTCCATGTGATTGTGCCTACACATGAGGCACTTCACTGTTACACATAATTTTGTTAGTGATTTAATGTCATTTGATTTCATCTTTGTTTTTCAATTTTTCTTTGCCTTTTCATGTCCACTTTAATTGGGGTTTTCTTTTAATGCTTGTCATAAAAAAAAATTTTCAGCCACTGCAAATGGCTCAAAAGTGGCCAAAAAATTATCTGAAATCACAGATTTTTGTCTTAAATTTTTGTTTTTCTGTGATTTATTAGTTTCTCTGTTGTTAAACGGTCATTAATTTATTGCTGATTTTGTGTTTTTCTACTCCACAGAGCGTATAAGTAATAAATAATGCAATAGGAAGAGGCACAGTGGCTGGCTGCATTTTAGTTGTTGAGTGCAGTTGTTTATTCATCATACGCCATGTGATACTTTAGTTGTACGTTACAGTACAACAGTGTTGTTAAAATTGAAAAGAATTTCTTGCATACAACTTTTTTTATGACCATTTATAGTTTATCCCTCATTTGGTTTAATATTTTATCATAAAATTCAAATTTTTGAAAATTGTGACTGTTTTAAAAGCCTTTAATAACTTTTGCAGCTTTTGTTTTTTTTTTATAGTAAAAAAAGAAATAAAAAATATGTTTTGCATTAAAATGGTTTAAAATTTATATTTTTTTATATTTTTTAAAATTTTTTAAATATTCGAAAATTCGAACTTAATTTCGAAAATTTCAAATCTCTCAAAATATCCTATGTTATTCAGTTAGTTTAACTATTTCAGTAGTTTTTAAGAATTTGAAACATTTTTAAAGCAATTTTTCAATGTTCGAAAATAACATTTGCTTTAAAATTATTGAATTTAACTTTATTAATTAGTTTATATTAAAGCTATGATCATTTTATCCACTTCCTATCACATCTGATGAATTTTGAATTTTCGAACTTAATTTCGAAATATCAAAAAACGATTTTATTTTTCTTTTAAAACCTTTAAAGCAAAAAATTAGTTTGGTTTTCTTTAAATATTTCTAAATTTTCTAAAACGATTTGTCATTTTTCTTAGTTTTCATTTCGTTTTCATTTTCGCGCTGTTGACCTAAATTTTTCTTTAATAACAATCATCGCCGTTTAACAAAAATAGTTTGAAGAAAAAAAAAAAAACAAAAGGAACAAAAAAAAAACGGCAACAACCAACCACTTAAACCATCCAGAGTTCATTAGATACACATGTACTCAGCTGAAAATGAAAGAAAATATTGGTATTATTGTTGTTGTTGTTGCACGCATATATTATAAAGATATCTGTTGTTGTTGTTATTGTTTTTATTTGACGTTAAACTAATACCATGTGGGCTGTTCTCATACGAAAAATCGCAAATATACGCCTGAATATACGCTGTACAGTCATAAACGTTTAACACAAATGCTGACAAGATGATATTTTCTTTTTTTTTTAACAAAAACAAATTATTTTTAGCAAAATTCCAAGTGCAAACTACAAAACACAGTAAAATTGTGCATTATTAAGTAGTAATGTTTAGCACAGAAGCATCTTTAGTACCAAATGTATTTAAAAACAATTTAACAATAACATACCCTCATAAAACAATATTCTGGCAATCAAAATATTGAAAAATTAACAATCCATGAAAATTAGCGTAAAATTAAGCACTAAAATTTTCAGTACAAATTTTTTTGGATACTAAATTTTTTAGTACAAAAATGTAAATTTGAAAAATATTTTTTTTTGGATTTTGTTTAGTTTTAGTATACTTATATTTAAATTTTCTTGGCACTAAATTATTAGTACTAAAACTTTTTTGTACAAAAATTTTAAATTCAAAAAGCCAATATTTTGGATTGTGTTTAGCTTTAACGGCAATGTATTTATATTTAAAATTTATGGTAATAAATGTTTTTAATTTAAAAAATACTTTTTAGTTCTTGAGATGAAAATTTAGTACTAAAAAAAATAATTTAAGTTACATTTGCTTTAATTTTTTAAATTGCCTTTTAAGTTTCTATGAATTATTTATTTTTTAAATATTTTGGTACTAAAAACATTAAATTTTAAATAATAATGTTTAGTACCAACTCATCTTTAGTACCAAAATCTTTTTACATTAAAATTTCCTTTATACTCTTTTTGAATAAGTAACACAATCGAAAAGATTATTTTTTTTAATACATTTTATGTACTAAAGAAATGATATTGTAAAAATTTTAATTTTAGTACTAAAATTTTTGGACATTAAAGTTCCAAAACAAAATATGTACATACACTTTTTTTGAATAATCGAAAAGCTTATTTTTTAATACCTTTTATGTACTAAAAATGAAAAAAGTTTAAAAAAGTTATTACTAAATTTTAGTACTACAAATATTTTTGGCCACAATTTTCATTTGTACTTATTTTTTATCAACTAAAAATTAGCTTTGTAGGATATTGTATTCAAATTTAGTACTAAAATATTAAATTTCTAATATTTTAGCTTTTTATTTACTTTTTAGTTCCATGTTTAGTACTAAAACGTTTGTACATAGTTTTTTATTAAAAAACTTTTAGCACCAAAAACTTTTTGGTATAAAAATCCTAAATTCGAAAGATTTTGTTTAAGGTAAATTTCCACGTACTTAATACCGTGTTTTAGTACTTAATATTATTAGATACTAAAGAAGTTTATTTCTCAAATAAAAATGTTTAATACCAGCGAACTCTCAGTACTAAAAACTCCTCAGAAACATTTAGAACAATGACATAAGGCAGGTTAATTGCGCTTGGCACAGCATTTAAAAGTCATACCAGGATCAATAACAGTAATAAGTTGGGTCCTTGGTAAGGCAAAAGAAATACAATCTCCACAATCAATTATTAATGTCAGCCAAACACAAAGTGTTCAAAGTCAAAGATCAATATTTGTGTGACATAATTCTCACACATTGATACTGAAACAAGAATAGGTGAAGCTCAAGATTCATTTGCGAAGTTTTCTAAAATATGTCGTTGAAATGGATACTAAATGACTAGGACACGTGGCTTGTTCTTTTCATTTTACTTCACTTATAGCACTTGGTATGACTACAGCCTAATGAACGGTATTTTTTTGGTGTTGTTGTTGTAATATTTAAATTTGCAAAGAAAATTCATCATTTAATTTATGAATCATATGTAGTTTTAGTAAATCTTTGAAAATTTATTAACAAAAAATACAAAACCACATCGATTGATCGATCGGTTTGGTCTGTGCTCTAATTTTGCGTAACCCAATTTCATTTCATTTTATTTGTGGGTCATTAAAAATGCCAACAATGACCATTGAAGGTCATTTACATTTTATGCTGTTATTTACTGGTGTTTTAAAAGTCCATTAAAAATGCAAAAAAAAAAAATGGTTTGTTGCTTACCGCTGTCGCTGTTTTTTTTTTTTTTGTTGCTGTTGTATAGACAACATGGTAATAATAATAATAACCCTCAAACAACCTTATATTGATAACCTTCAGATCGTACCCTATTTCAAAATCGTTTCATTTTTTTGCAAACACACTAACACACACACATACGAAAAAAAAACCAAAAAAACTATTTATTAACTATTAAGTGAGTGTGTTTGCGTTCATTTTTTTTGTGAATATTATTTATTTTTTTTTTTTTTTTTGGTTTATTGTTGGTGTTGTTGTTTTTTGTTTAGTTCGTGGTTCCCATATACAATTTTTTTGATAATCATTATTATTTACTTGCTAAGAGTGGATGTGTGTGTATGTGTGTGTGTGTAAGAGAGAGAGAGCAGCCATACCATACTAAACGAGTAGGCCCTAGTGTACGCTTATGTATGTGTGAGTATTTTATAAACAATACAAACAAACAAAATGTAAGTGGGCGCTTATTTTCGTTTGCCAAAAAAAAAATCGCCAAAAATAATGAAAAAAAAAAGAAAAACTGAAACAAAAAAAAAAACAAATTCATAAATACCGCATTGAATGCTTGTTAAAATGTTGTATTTCTCTTCTCTTGTGTTTTTTTTGTGTTTTTTGCTTTATTTGTTGCTGTTATTACCCATAGAATATTTGCACAGTTGGCGTTTAAGTACATATTAATTGTACTCATACACACATGTGTGTGAGTGTACTTACAAATACGATATTATTTAAATATTGTGCACCAGCGCACACACACACACAAAGCATGGTGTTATACTATGCTATACTGTAAGACCTAAAAGTTATAATATTTGCGTTGTTAAAAAAAATTTAAAATATTTTATTTGTTTTTTGTTGTTATTGGTATAGCTACAATTACATATGTATGCATACATACATACATACGTATGTATATGCCAAAGAAAAGAGTGTATGTAGCCCATCGATCGCATTTGCATTGGAATACACTTGAAAAAATTTTTGGCTAGTTAAAGGGTATTAAAGAACCTCAAGAAAAAAAACAAAAAAAACAAAAATTATTTACAATAGAAAAAAATGCTTTTTTGTAATGTTTCATGTGTTAAAAGGTTATGCGAAATATATTCGAAAGTAAATTTTCGAAATGATTTACAATTTTACAATTGAAAGTTCAGTTTTTTTAAACGTAATTTTTTTATTTATTTTATGCAGTAAAGAAATCATATACACCCGTTGAAATTTCTTGAAAACTAAATAATGCGGAAAATTATTCTTTTAAAATTAACAAAAAAGAAATTTAAAACACACCCCCTTTTTCTGTTTTATTTTAAACATACATGCATAGTTTTTCCAAGTACATATTTTTAAATTTCTTGTATTTTTTATTTATTTTTTAGTGAAAGGGTTTGACATTAAGTTGTTTATTTTTTTTCTTCATTTTTTATTCACTTCCACCAACTAATTGTGCTTAATAATGGCTTCTAGAAAAATTTTGTTTACAGATTTGACCAAAAAATTTAAAAAATTTTTTCTTGTATTTGAAGAAATGGATTTAAACAAAATATACATATGAGCCGTTCAGTGCACAAATCGATTAACTCCATAAAACAAAAAGTTGAGAAATGCGATTAAATAATGTAAATTGTTTTTTAAAATACCCTTTACAATATAAATTCAAATATATATTGTAGAATACAAATATATATTGTAGAATACAATTATAAGAAAGAATAGCGAAAAAAATAATGCCAGTAATGTTATAAATTTCATGTGACTGGTGGAGTAATCGATTTGGCAACTGAAAAAATAATAAAGTAAAATTAAGTATTTAAATTTTTTAAGTTTTAATATTTCTATTTTGCCCGGTACACGAATCAGAATATGTTATTATTTTTTCAAAGTTTTTTTTTTTTACTATAAGTTTTTATGTACTTTGTAGGACACGATGAAATTTCTTGAGACCCACAAGATCCTTCAGTGTCTGGCCAAACAAACATGTGGTTTATATTTTATACTGAATTCATTACATCCGAAATTATAATTATATACAGATGTAGTCAGTTTAGGAAAGCCTAAAGATTTTTCTAAGTCGAAAGAAATTACGAAACTTTTTTCTAATGCTTCCATTCGATCGGCAGCCATTTGATTGCGAGCCCGTTTGTAGAATTTTCATTTATATGCAAACTTACCCTTTCACCTCATTTTCACAACTGGGGAAAGTACACAACTAAAACTACCAAAATAGTATGAAAAAACAAAACCTGATAACGGGTCTTCACAATGATCAACAAATACAGATCATACACAATTGTTTTTTGCCGGTCATGTCGCATAACGTCATATATTAAAGAAATTATAGAGACTTAAACGCATCCGCACAATTGTGCGTATACGGTCGGAAAGGGTTAGAACAACACTTGTGTATCCGCCCGTCACTCAACTGATCTTTAAAACAAACGGGAATATTAGTTTTGTCTTTTCGAAGGTAATATGTGCAAGAACGTGTTCTTTGGTCTTTAGTTCAATATTCGTGAGACGCCTTTTTTTACTTCTTTAACTTTGATTCGGCCTCTTAAAGAAATATTTTGGTCAAGTTGACTATGTAAATTTTAAAATGCTAGTGGTGCATTTGAATTACGTTATTGAAACAATTTACATAAGAGTATGGAGTTAATCAAAATGTCTTCTGAAATAAATTACTTATTATTCAATGGCCCAAAAAATTTTGTCGTTTAATGGTGTTAATCTTTACTATTCAGGAAAGTTGTAATAAATATAAAAAGTTATGACTATCCCAAGTGCTTTGACACTTAAATTTAAGATTTTTCAAAAAGTGGAGTTAATCACTTTGTGCACTGAACGGCTCATATATCGATTTAATCGAAAACATTTTGTCATTTATGGGTTCGAACTACTGCATCTTCTAAGCAAAAAAACTGATCCAACGTTATGCTCTCAAAAAAGAGGTCTTCGGTGGTGATGAAGTGAAGTGATGATGCGTACAGTTTCTAGCCAATACTTCGTAGTTTATGACAGATCATAATGGTACACAATATCTTGATAACTATTCCTTGCAATAGATATCCCATTCTCCGATATCGTATATTTGGGTGATTTCTTCCATGATCATTTTTTGTAACTTCTGTTACGAACATTTAACATTACTTTAATAATACTTTTTTAAAATTTTTTTTTGGTTTTTGTCTTGGCTAGATATATTCGAATATATCTTCAAACACATTACAACATCGCCTCTGTAAATATTACAAACTCTTTTCCATTGCCTTCGAAGCATTCATACTTGCTTACTTACTTAATTGGTCAATACAACCCTTTAGTCAGGATTACAATCCAGCTTCTCACACCACCCATGTTAAGTATACTAATCTAATCCATGTGCAGTGGAACCTATAGTTTAATATCGACTCCGGAGAACAGAAACTTTTCATTGGAATTTTATTATTTACTCTCAAAAGTTTTGCCAGAAGAGTTTTAAGAGGAAGTTAGAAAAAGTTTTTTTTTTAATATTTTTTTTTAAATTGATTTTCTTTAATTTAAAAAAGGTTTTGTAAAGCAAAGTTTTTGCTCACTTTTCTTTCTTCAAATAAATTTTATTGAAATTTTTGTTACTGCTGGTACTGTTGGCTGCTGTATTTGTGTTTATTTCTATTTTTGGTGCAATTAAAAGTTTATGTCAATACCCACACACACACACATATACACATACATACACAGTATTAACATTAATTATAACAGAATGTATTCAACATTTGGCAGTGATAACACCACTTTGCTGTTGTTTGTTACAAAAGTATTGACAGTTGCACTGGCTCTCCTTCTCTCTCTCTCTATCTCTCTCTCTCTCTCTCACTCTCTCTGTATAATTTCTTTACAATGTTGCTGTTGTTTTGATGTCCATAATGGCGGCAATAACGGTTTAAATTTTGTTTTACAAAAAGGAAAAGAATTAAATACGACGATTTTATATGTTAGTTTAGATGGGTGTGAGTGTTTACTTACAAGACAACTGAGTTAAGGAAAATTTTGTAAATAAAAGATGAAGTTTACGAGATTACTTAGCATTCCAGCTGTTCTGCTTTTAAAATTATTAGTGAAGCCGCTGTAGTCTAGTAGGAAATGTGTTGCTTCCTTAGACTAGACAGACATCTCGAACAAACCAAGATCATCAGTCTTCTGGTAAAAACTCGGAGAATGCAGTAAAATTCCCATGAAGAGTTGCTGAAATCAGTCATTCAGAATCGATTTTAAACTGTATGTCCATCCACACATGGATAAAATTAACACACACAACGTGAGTGGTGTGAGAAGTTAGATTGTAGTCCTGGCTAAAGGTTTGTAATGACCATGATACCATAATGACCATAATGATTTGCAAGCATTCTTCATTTGTTAGTCAATTTGTACTGAACTGGTAATACTTATTAAGCAGTTATGGCATTGCCACATGTCACAAAAATATTTTTTTCATAAGCCTTTACCCTTACCTGTCAGAATTCTGTCACATTTTCATTCACTTCAATAAGATCTCTAAACAAAGCTGCTTTAAACAAAAAAAAAGTTTTTCACAGATTGATCCAAATATGTCTGAAATATGTGCACAGTGTAGGATAGAACATTTTTTACAAAAATATCGCATAATTTAATAAAGCCAACATATATAACTGACAAACACCCTACTACATGTATATGGTAGCTTTTATCACGCAGTGTAGTCCCTCACTTCAGCTACATTATACCATAAGCGGTGCTTAATGATATAAATTACAAAATTGGCGCGCAGCATTTGCTGTGTCTTATCTGTTTATAGCATGACCGGCTGTGCTTTCTTAGGCTTTCTTAGGTATCGTTGCCACTGTAATATTTAAGGGATAAAAAATTAGACAAGAGCGCAATACAAATAAAGAAAAATGAGCAACACTTCGTGAACACCTGCAATTTGCTTTACAAGAGAAATGAACACACATGCTCGCTCTCGCTCTCTCTTTCTCGCCCTGCAGAAAATACAGTCGGTGTTCAATCATTTTTACATGGAATTTTTGTTTTTTTATTTTTTATTTTACTTTTTACAGTTACAATAACAGTGTAAAGTGTATTATAATAAACAAACAATTTCAAATACACATGCAAACACAAAGAAACATACTCATGTTTTCAACAGCATATAAACGGTATTTTTTTTCTTTTTGTTTTTGCCAACAAAACTAGAAAACATTTACCATAAGTATGTGTTTGTATGTGAGTGTGAGAGAGAGGAGAGGTGCAGAGAGTATGTGTGTGTGTGTGTGTTTCAAAGAAAGAAGAAAAAAAAGTGTGTAAGATTGCGTTTTGCGTCTCTGTGTGGAGCAGCCACTTGTCATAGTTAAAAACTGAATTTATGAGTGAGCGAACCGAATAGCTGTTATAAATGACATCATTTTATGCGCGAGTATTTATTTATTTATTGTGTACAGAAATTTTTATTGTGTGATCAATTACACAACAAAGCAAAGAATAATAGAATGTGTATAGAATGCGAATAAAACTATAGTTTGGCTTTTCTAAGCTCGTTAGAAGCATTTTCACTTAAATCTTTATGAAGCCAAAGAAAACAATTTTTACCATTTTTTGCTTAAAAGCAAACATTATTAGGTTTTTAAGAAAACTCAATAATTTCCTCAGAGAAAAATATTTAGAAATGTAAGGAATATTGTTAACTTAAAATGAGCGATGCTGTAAATACATAAGAGGCAGCAGATGCTGCGCGCCAACTTATTAAAGTTAGAATTCATGCGAGCAGATGGAAATGTTTATTTTAAAGACAGCTCGGATGCAGGTGTTGCGCATTTGGCCCAATTTCTATTTTTGATTGCAGCAATGAAAAGTTTAGTGCTGTTAATGCAATATATTGCATGAAATAGAGGTTTTAAACATACGTTACATACAATATTACTATTGAAAAAGCTAGAAAACCTTGTTGCGGTATCATTGATTAAGAATTAATGAGCTGTTCACTTTTTATTTGTTTTAATTATGCTTTGCCGCTGCCGCCTTTAAAATAATTAAGGCGTGTGCTGCTTGGTCAAAGTCTCAATTGCAAAATTCTGGCGCACAACATTTGCTGCCTCTTATGTGTTTATAGCATAAAGTAGAGATCTAACATTTTTTATTACCGTAAAGAACACGGCGAGAGCTTTGATCATTTACTTTTGTGGGTTTATAACTGCTTAATTGTGTTGTTGAAGGACATACAGTCGAGGTAAAAAGTTTACATACAGTATAAGATTATATAGATTAAGAAATGAATGAATGAAGCTATTAGAAAAAACTTTAATATCATTGCTTAAAAGCTCTGTAATAAAACAGAAATTTTTTTGAAACGGAAAATTGCTTTTGTTGTTGTTCATTAACAATTACCATTTTTTTTATTTCATTAAGTTCCATTAAGTTTCTCTGTTTTATTTTTTTTAAGGTCAAACCGTTTCTCTAGTGTTAAACTTATGTCAGCGTAACACAGTCTACTGTTAGCACCTCTGCTATAAAGTGTGCTAAATGACAAGATAAATATTAGCAATATAAGGCGGTCACATTTTTTTCCCTTCAAAACAAATTTACTTCAACAGTAACATTATAATTCCTAATGCAAATTCATAAACAAAGGCTAAATGCAAGTACATACTCTCTCTCTTAAGCAAGACTTAATTCTCTGCCTTTCGGGTAATGTATGTATGTACTCTTAAGACAGCAACCATGATAACGAAATGTATTGTGATGCACTACTTGCAAGTGTACCCGTATAATATACATACATAGTTACTCTCTCTTGTTTGATTTTATTTTTTATAGAAGTAATCACTCTCTCCTTTCCCAAAAAAATGAGAAAATTTTGTATAAACATAGAGGCCTATGGCACACACACTACATTTTTTGCAAGTATTTTAAGAAATGCAAGGTTTTGTTTAAATATTTTAGAAAAGCCCCGTTATATAGTTTTCTCTTTCTCTTATTTACCCCCATTTTAATTATTAAAGAGAGCAGTTATTGTCAGTTCTTCTTTTTTAATGTGACATGAGTTATATAAGATCATAGTAAACGAAAAAAATAACAACAACAACAACTATTACAAATAGTCATGTCAAATATTTACACAGTATGTAAACATAATTTGCCAACTCAAACACGAACGCACATTCTTTCTTGAAATGCGCACACTTACATACATAAATATTAAAGTATTGTATTGTATTAATAATAACTACAATAAAATAACAACGAATCAAAGTGCAGTCGTATAACAATAACAACAAGCCTGCTAACAAATACAAACCAAAGCAAAAGGAAAATAGAGAAAAAAAATTGAGAAAATAAACTGAATAACTGAACTGTTAACACCTACGCCCAGTGGCACACATTTTTCTTTTATTATTTATTTTTTGTTACTGATTCTTACAAGTGAATTTAATTTGCCAATGTGTTGTTGTTGTTCTTATCGTTGTTGTTGTGTAGTTTTGGTTTTGCTTACATTATAAATGATTTAATGTGGCGTTATTGGTGTTGTTGTTGTTGGCTATTTAACTTATTGCACTCACGCATTTACATGCACATCTAAACAATTGCTTGTGTACACAGAATTTGTGTTGTGCATACGCGAATGCGAATGCAAGTATCATGCGTGACGATGATTTTGTTTTCTTTTTTGCAGTAATTTAAAAGAACGAAATCATAATAAAAAATTTAAATTAAAATAGTTTAAAATGATGAAAAATTCGTGTTTTTATGATTTTTTATTTAAAAATATATTTTTTTTTCGTTTTATAAAAATTTTAAATTTAAAAAAAAACAATAATGCCTAAGCATTTTTACATTAGTTAGTCGTCTTAGGCAATAACCAAGGCCTTAACCAAGCAGCATATGCTTTAAATATTTTGAAGGCTACATGGCTACATTAATTGTTTCAATTTATTTGTTAAACCATTCTCGCATATTTCCATCTAAACTTCGAAAAAAATTTGGTTTATAAAACCAAAATGTGAATTAACCTTTTTAAAAAGTTTGTTTTTTTTTTTTGTATTTTTTATGTATTACTATTATTGAACAAAATATAGCTTTTATTGATTAATTTTCATTCATAATTTTTATGTCTTTGGCTATAATTTTTTAGAACCGTATCAGATTATAAATGTTTATTATAAAAAAAATTATCTTTGATTTGTATTTCCGGCATAGGCCACAGACAAATCGTGTTTGATAGGAATTTTGATCAATGACGTAAATTTGAATATGTTATTTGATTAATTGGACATATTTGGAATATTATTCAATACAAATTACGTAAAAAAATTCAAATATCTTGTGTGTAGAAGGTATAATATAAAAAAAATATTATTTTTCTAACAGATGGATCAACGGAACAGTAACACTTCATTGAATCTTTGCTTTTTTGTTCAATTTGAAATTATTGTTTAACAGGCCCATAACTAACAAAATTTTTTTGTTTTAATTTTTCTATGACTTAACAAAATATCAACTGAAGAAGATTGCATGCTTTTACAAGCATGAGACACTCTTAAATGCAACGTTCATTTATACTCATTGCCTGTATCGTTGGCCACTTGCTCGCACAATGTAATGTTCCTTCGTTGCATAGTATATGACCAGAGGTGGGAGGTGTTGATTGTTGTTTAAAAATTTCATAAGTGGGCTAAAATTACAGCAAAAAAAAAACAGAAGAACTATTTATTATGAAAAACTATTTATGCGTTTAAGTGTTTAGAATGCGTTTGAATTTTTTTTTTTTAATTTTCTTTTAACAAATGCCAGTCGTTCCAATGCAAAACACAATGTGTGTGTAGAAATTGTATGTGCTGTGGATACCCCATGATTTGTCATTTTAGCACAGTTTTTTTTCTTGTTCACTGTTTTTCTGAAATTGATTATGACTATTTTACAAATGGTTATACGTATGTATGTATGTAGTATGTATGTGAGTACATATATATAATTGTTAGGAAAAATATGCACAAATGTGCCCCTCTAATTGGCTTTATTTGCCAGGCATTTAAATGCAATAACACAGGCGTGGCAATTAATATCATTGTTTGTACTTTTATAAATAAATTTAAAAATTACGGGAAACTTAAGTTTGAAAAAATTATAAAATTAAGTAATAAGATTTCTGTTTTCTAGATAGAAAATTCCCTCCTGCTACGCCTCTGTTGGCTGTTCATTCATTGAATGCAAAGAATTTTTGTTAAAGTGCGTTTTCGTGATAATTTTTTTTCTTCTTCTTCTTCTTCGTTTTATGTAATTTGCAACAACATTTAAATTTAAAGTATTATTACTTAAGTTAAACGAAAACGTTTTATTTACACCAAGTATATCCATTGAATAAATAATTAAAAAATAATCAAACAACAATTCTACGTAAAAAGCTACAGAAGAAGTAGAGAAAGAGAAAACCAGAGCTATTAAGAAAATCTATGCAATAAATTGGTTTGTTAAACAATGTATTAAATTTTCTAAGAAAATTTAATTAATTGGCTATAAATTGTACGTTTTTTTTTTTCTATTAAATTATGCTGGTTAGCCTTGCGAAATATAATTTGTTAATGTAAGTTCTTCAGCTTAAATATTAAATAAGAATTCTTAAAATTTTTAATAAACGTTTACAAATAAAATTGGCATGAAAATTTTCTCAAAAAAATTCCATTTGGAGTCGACTTTAAAAAACTGTAGGTCACGACACTCATGCATAAAATTAACAAATAGAACAAGGGTGGTTTGAGATGCGAGGTTGTAATCCTGACTAAAGGGTAGTAATGACCAATTAAGTAAGTAAGTAAAAGCAAGAAAACTCCCTGGACAATATAAAACCAGGTTTGACATGCCGTTACTTCTATTGCAGCTCTACTTTTATTGTTTGACAGCATTTCTGAATTAAATCTTCTGTTGTGTAATAAAGTGCAAAGACTTGCTTATATTCTATTAGTCTCAGACACTATGAAATTAGTCCTGTCTACCGAGTTAAGCTGCATCAACTAATATTTTATTGTTTGTATTGCTTTTTTGTTTTTTTTTTTTTTTTGCAACAATTTGGTTTTTAAAAATTAAAAAGTTGGTTTTTATGCATTTAAAATATCATATTATGTAATTAATATTTAAAGTATTTTATAATCTATTATTATTAACACCACAGGTGTTTTAAATTATAATATTTTAACAAATGCACAAAAGGAAAAAATTAACTTATTAAATATAAATAAATGATACAAATTTTAATAAAAAAAAAGAAATGATTTTAAAAAAACTAAATTGTTAATGAATAATTTTGCCATTAAAATCATGTTTCTGTCATAAATTTATGCAA
This sequence comes from Sarcophaga carnaria, assembly GCA_958299815.1. Lineage (NCBI taxonomy): Eukaryota > Metazoa > Arthropoda > Insecta > Diptera > Sarcophagidae > Sarcophaga > Sarcophaga carnaria. Next base: position 43,197,965 of record OY283150.1, read on the forward strand.
TACATAATATGTATGTAAAAAGAAAACGAAAAAATAATAATAATCTTGCACCTGATGCCAAAATAAATTATTTTGCATTTTATTTTTACCTAAAAAAAAATATTAAAAATAAAAACAAGGCCCTGTAACGTTCCTAAATAGACGTCACATGAAAATAGTGCATGTAGTACATGATGCATATGTTAAGGAAATTAAAATTTAATTTCAATTATAATACTTCGAATAACACAGCTTTTAATTACAAGCAATGAATTGCAAAAAAAAGAGAGAAAAAATGGAAAAAATAATTCCTCAATAATTCTTAAAATTTAAACAAATTGTATATATGTTAAATCATTTAAAATACGTTGAAATTCAGTTCAAGACATTTTCAATTTCAATGTCAATAACAAATTCCCAAGTCTGAAGGTCAACTTCATAGGAAATACAAAACAAAATAACCACAGGCTTTAACTGTAAAGTTCAAACTCTTGTGCATATCGTTCCACACACACTCCCTTTTTTCCGCTCTCTTTCTACTACTTTCGCTCTCATATACACGATAAGAAAAGCACGGTTACTGAAATGGTAAATAAAGGTTGATTTTTAAAAAGAGAGAGAGTTTTGAGAACAAGTTTAAGAGAGAAAGTAAGTTATAAACCGTTTATCAGTTAATGTAAGAAAACAACAACAAAAATATGAGTGAAATAAGAAATGATAATCCCACGAAATTGCGCAATAATGTTCAGCAATCACAACAACAAATTTTTTTTTTTATTTTTTGGGACTGTCAAAATATTTGTTGTACTTATTGTATATAGAAAATAAAACACCATTTACGTAAGCATTTCGATTTAATTATCTACACAGAACAAAAAAAAATTGAAATAAAAAAAAACCAAAACAAAAATAACAACAACTGATTTACTTATTCTAAACAATAGAATTGATAAAAAAAAATCTCAAAAAAAAAACAGAATAAAAATTCCTATATGTGTTGTATACATTGTAAATAAAATGAAATAAAAAACAACATTTTTTCAATTAAATTAAATTCACTTTGATTTTCACTTTCAATTCTATTGAAAATGAAAGCGAAAGTAAAACTAGAATAAAATAAACAAACGATCTGATATTCGAATATGTATGAGAGTGTATTGGTAAGATTCGTATACGCTTTACTTGGTACCCTGCATTTGCAAATGCATGCTTATTCGGGTTTGTTTGTTTGTTTACTTACTTTTAATTGCTATACAAAAACAAGAGTACGAAAGAAAACGAGAGAAACAACGACAGCATTTGAGTGTCGTGCATTAAATGCAAACAAACAAATGCACGCGTTAATAGCCGGCAAAATGGGAAAAAACAAAAAATCCTCTTGGTTCTATTCTCCTTAAAGAGAAATTGAAATTGCTTGCTCACATCTTGGCAAAATTTTTATTTACATAGCAGTGTTGATCAGCGTTGCACAAGTGCAGTTTGAAAAACATTGGGTGTTTATTACTTTATATCATGTGTTTGCAGGTGGAATTCGTGCGTGTAGTAGGAGCTTAACAGAAACAAAATTTTCTACAGTGCATACCACACAAGTCTGTCCTTTTTTCCTAATTTTTGCTTGTAATGGCAACAACTGATTCTTCTACACCTTTATGTCTACATACACGAGCCCTTTTTCTCGCTATGTATTTCCAGATAAGCAACACACAATCACATAAATTTTCTCATTTCTTCATGCTCAATAAGTACAAACAATAACAAGGAAATTTTTTTTAACCACAACAACAAAATTTTCCTCTTGTGGTTTATGAGAAAATATCGAGAGAGTAAATATAATCACAAACATATGGTCTCGGCCAGTGAGTGATGATATCGCAGATTTTTGTAAAGAGAATGATACAATGCGGCTGTGTGTGTATGAGATTGTGTATTCAAATTTTGAGTGTGGCGTTTTGTGTGTAATACATTCAATTTCTTTATAATGTTTTTATTGTTATTGTATTTGCAAAGTACAAAAAAAATCCCATATATATTTAGAGAAAGCACAAGCAGTAACAGTTACAGTAACAATAACAACAACAAAAAAAGTTCAAATAAAAATAATTGTTACTGTATGGGTGAATGAGTTCTAAACTTTTTGTGTTTGATGTTCATACACACATTGTATACACAATAATTTATAAGAAAATAAATTCTGTTATAATTAAAACATGTTTGTTGTTGTTATTACCCCCTTTTTGCCTCTCTCTATATCTCTCACTCTCTCTTTCATTCATATGGTTTATGTAATAAAACTTTATACTATGTATGCATAGCAAAAAAAAATCCATTAAATTATACAAAAAAAAATAAAAAATTTTTGTTTGGTTTATTATTGTTAATTTTGCAAACGTATTTGTATTTGTTGTTTATGTAGATCACGAGTTGTGGGTATATTGTGAGAGTGTAAATCAAATTAAATTTTTTAATGAAATTTTTCCATTTTTTTTTTCTTTAGTAATTTTTTGTTTTCTTGTAAATCGAAATATTTTCTTATAGTATTTATATTTGGGGTGGGAATTTAAATTTTATTTAATTTGTTAAAAGCCTGTATTTTTATTTTTTCTTTAAGATATTTAAAGGCACGTGTTATTAACCTTTATTATACAATTAATTTCCTTTATAGTTAGAAACTCTTTAAAATTCTTTAAGAGCATTATTGTACCTATGTTGGAGGCACTATTCCATATGGGACACCATCCATAAATAAATTTTCTAACGTTTATTAAGTAGAAACATAAATGAAGCATTTTTTTACTCCGGGGTGTAGTTAGTTTTAAACTCCCATCTAAACCGGCTTCAGATTTTTTTTTGCTCCTTTGTGTAGCGTAGAAAATTTCATTATTTCATACTTATTATAGTATTGACAGCACTAATGCGTTCATTACCGAGAGTTAATTAGCTTAAATGTGCAGCAATAGCATCGTGCCTTTAAAATAAACATTTTCATCTACTCGTAGATGTAGTCTATTTTCGATAGGTTTAGGCACAGCATTTGGTGCTTTTTATGTGTTTATAACATTAGAATATACTTGAATCCTGTCTACACAATTGTGTTATCGCTAAACTAAAGGCCTGTTTCTGTAAGACGAACGTGTTAAACCATTCGTTTTATGCTATAAACACAATAGACGTAACACAGCAAGCACAACAATTTTACAATTGGAGTTGCATGAGCATTAACTATAATAAAGGCAGCAAATGTATGTACTGAAATGTATTTGCGCGTTATATTTCAAACATCGCGTTTTTAAAACAAATACTTCCAATGTTGCGGATCTCTCATTGCTGCGAATAAAAATTAGCATAAAAACCAAGCAGCAGCGTTCTTGATTGGTGTCGCGTTGCCTTTAAACTACGCACGTTGTGTTGCGTCCATTGTGTTTATAGCATTGCGGAGCGTTTTTTTTTTGTGTTTTGCACACAACAGACAAACGTGTGTCTTACAGAAACCGCACATAAAAGTGTTCCTCTGGTCTCCCAGAGCTCTCGTTCCCTTTACTATTAAAAACAACATATAAATTGCATGCATTTCTCTAAATACGAAGATATCTTTCCCTTTATGATAGACAATAATACATCGTCGCTAAAGGGAAGACACTACGACACTAAAGTGAATTGAATAATTTTTTTTTTTCTGTTTTCAAAGAAAATTTTGTTTATCAAAATAAAAAATAACCTTGAAGTAAAATTATCAAATTTAATATTGCAAAAAACACACACGACACACACACACACAGAGACGCATGCTGACAACGTATGGATGGATGGATGATGTGTACATAAATAAATATGCAACAGAGTCACACGCGCTACTCTCTTTATTTTCTGAACACATGTATACAAATTTACACTTGCACACACACACACACACACATTTTGTATAACAGTTCATAGCAAACACATACAATATTAAAAACAAGAAAAACATATTACAATAACAACTGAATAATTGCACAAGTACCAAAACAGCAGAGAAGATCGACAAACAAAAAAAAAATTATTTTTAATAATAAAAGTAACAGCATACTAAACGAACGACTTATAATAAAACAACAAAAACAAAAAAATTGCAATCTTTAATACAAAAAAGAATTAAATTGATAATTGGGTCTAAAAATAAAAATTATAAGAAAAGAATACAAAATAACTTCAATAAATACTAGCAAGTACGCTAGCACTGTTACTCTACAGTGTAAAAACTGTTCACTCACATGGTTTATTGATTCGTTTTAATTTCATTCAGCAAATTCTATTTCAATTACATAATCTTTTAACAAAAAAAAAAAAAAAAACAATTTTCTCCAAAAAAAAGAAGGCAAAAAAAAATTTATTAAATACGCATGTGATGTTTACAAATGTAAACAAACAGAACTATTACGCTTGAAAAAATTCAATAAAACGCACAATTTCGAGGAATTTCTGGTTGCTAAGCCCAACACACACCCCACTATTCATTTACGTATATGTATGTACATATACGCTACACATAGGGTATAAATGGCTACACCCCCGTAAAAAAAAAATAGCAACAAATATTTTACACGCGTTTTATTATAGAATTGAAAAACAAAAATCACCATAAGCAAAACAAAAAAAAAACAATCATATGAGTAAAAATGTGTCAGAAATGACCTTCAACTTTTGTAAGAAAAAAACGTATGAGTTCTTATCGTTCATTTAACGCACTTATGCACGCTTACTTACACGCACACACACACACACACACAGTTAAGAACCTCAATTTTCAAGTAAATTATTTTACACAAGTGCTCTAAATTATATTATAGTTGTTTTTGTAAATTTATTCTCTTCTTTTTTTTTTTGTATTTTACAAATAACCACACATTTAAACTTTGTACTCACATGCTTCACTAACAGCTAATGGTAATTATTAATCAAATAATTATTATTGTTGTTGTTGCTGTTGTTGTTATAATAGCAAACAATTTACAATGCTCGAATTATTAAAAAAAAACAACAACAACAACTCCAAATGATAACATGTTATACTGTATTCCTCCATTAATGCCTACAGTAGTTGTTATTTTTGTTTTATTTGCGTATACATACAGTCAAGGAAAAAATTTTACTTACAGCATAGTACAGTACAGAGTAACACGTGTGACATTTGAAGTTGCTTTAGTGCAGTATGAGAAAATATTTCCTTCAGCAGCTTTCTTTCAACAGTATTCAGACAAAACTCTTGAGAGTAAATAGGATATCTGTTATTAGGAGCCACCATTAAACTGTAAGTAACTGTACGTAGACTTTTTTCCTTGACTATGCTTGTTCTTTGCAAAAAAAAAGAACGAAATTATATCATCGTTATCATTAAAATCTAAACATTAATTTTTAATTTTATTTTTCTGTTTTATTGTTGTTGTTGTTGTAGTTGTTTCTAAATAGTTTCTTTAACTTTTTTTTATATTACAACAACAGAATATTTAAAAAGTTTTACGGGAAAATTCCAAAATTTTTCTTTTTTTTATAATTTTTTACGATCGCCTCTTGTCAGTGCCTGCTTTTGCCTTCTTCAGTTCTATCATTTCTTATACTTTTTTTTAGCCCACTATACTATATGTACTAAGTACGATGACTGGTAATTCGTTAGAATTCTAGGGGATGATGGACATTGTGAACCCTTGGAACGTGGTGCAAACGTCTACCTGGCTGGGTACTGTCTTGTTGAAACCGAAGTCGTTTATCATACGGCCTTAGTGCTCTGAATTGACGGTAATGGCCCAATAATACCTCCAGTCCATAGTTTGCTCTAAACAGTCACTTCTTCCGAATGTAATGGCTTCTGGATTTTTCGAATTTCTGGGGTGACCGAATAACTAATTACTAAATGAGTTTCAATGCTTATTTCAAGCGTTATTTTCGACAGGTCTGACCATTTTTATAGGGCTTTCGATCTATGTATGTTGGCTACATGATTCATAATAGAGTTGGGTAGTTCGCGAACGAACTAGTTCAATTGAACTATTCACACAACTGAACTAAAAGAGCCGCTCATAATAATGAGCTCTTTTAGCTCCGTAGTTCAGTTGGCTCTTGTTCTCGTTTCTTATTCGTTCATTTCGTTCTTATTCGTTCTTTTCTGTTGTTTATCATAGTGTTAAATGGTAGTGCCATCATTGGCGGTGTTACCACATACTAATAAAATAACTTATGGCAACATTTTTCCTACAAAAGCGCGAAAATTGCAAAAAATAAAAAAATAAGCAAATTAAAATAATATATTTTTTCAATTTAACTCAAAGAAGGGTTAGGCGAGAAATATCCACAGAAATTCTTATTAAATATACTTTTATAAAAACATATGTAATTTTTGACGATGTATTAAAATTAAAATTTTTTGCTTTTGAATTTCTTGAATATAATTCAAATTTTATACATTAGAAGTAATAGCACATAATAGCTAAAAAAAAATTTTATAATATATTTCTTTTAATAAAATTTCTAAGTGGACTCCATGGAAAGTTAGTGCATAGCGTAACGATTGTGAGTTTGACTCTCACAAGATAATCTGGTCTGTTACGCTAATAAGTATGTTTTTATAAATAATAGTGTCAACTAAAAATCTATAAGATTGAAAAAATTTAAATAAGACAAAAGAGATTGTAAATGTATTTATTTATATATGTATATAAATAAATTTAAATTTATATTTTTATGTTTATGTTTTTCTTAATATTTATATTTTATGTATATATTATTGTTTTTAACGATTCAATTATCAAAATTTCCGCCAATCCATTGACTTAACTTTTTGATAGAAATTCAAATTTTTCGACACTGGTAGGTCAAAAAATCTTGCCAATAATCGGAAAAGGGTTCAATTTCAAAATCTGGATTTGCAAAATTCTCGCTAAACACTAGATTTCATTCATTTATTGCCGGGTATTCAAATTTTTCAGAGCAGGTAGGTAAATTGTCAAAGAAATAAATTGTAGGAAATTTCCGTCATAGCAATAATACCAAAACAGTGCTAAAAGGGCCGCAATTGAAAAATGGATTGAATGTGGTCATGCTACCTAACCGTACAAGTGTGACGTCACACAAAACAAATGTTATTCTTACTGAGAGTTTTCTGTAGCATTCACCCATTATGAAAAACTGCTCAATAGCTCTCTTCATGTTTTTTTCTGGAAAAAAACATTCGACTTACAGAATCAGGGTAAAAAATCAAAATGAGAGTTATTTGTAATAAACATTTTTTTCTCAGGAAGAGAGCCACATATATAAATAGACAACATGGGTGAATCAAGCACTAGTTATTCGAAAGAGTTCATATTGGTATTGATATTGAAGTCGCCGTGGTCTAGTAGGTAGTGTGTTGGCTTATTAGACGAAAAGCCAGGGTTCGAGCCCCAGGCCAGACATCAAAATAAAATACAAAAATATTTCTTCGGGGACTTCCTCTCAGCAGATTTCTGGCAAAATCTCTGAGGGTAAATAAAATTGCCATGAAAAGTTTCTCAAAAATTTGTCGTTCGGAGTCGACTTTAAACTGTAGGTCCCACCACTCATGTATAAAAATTAACGCACACAACATAAGTGGTGTGAGAAACTAGGTCGTAATCCTGACAGAAGGGTTGTAATGACCAATTATGTATGTATGTATATGTATGTATGTTCATATTGGTATAGTGTCGGATGATCAAAGTGATCTAACTGAATTTTTATATTTAAAAATGGCTGAAAAAAGAAAATTTAGCGCAATATGGACTCATTTCACGGCAGAAGAAGGTAATAGAGCAATGTGTAAATATTGCAAAATAAACCTAAGCATTGCTGGGGGTTCTCATGGGAATCTTTCTCGACATATGAGAACAAAACATCCGCTTACACCATTAAATCAAGAAAGACAGACTACAATCCCACCAGAGGTACTTGAAGAAGACATGCCAGACGTACAACCTTCTACCAGCTTCCAATCCAGGCAAAGTGCAACGCTCCCTCAGCAACCGCAACAAAATATAACACAATATTTTCACTACTATATACTGTTTTTATTTTATTCAATAAGTTGATATAAATACACGGAATGCATTAATTCCTTTAAATGTATATATGTATTGTTTACATCATTTTAAATATAAATAGAATTGAGAAAGAGAGCGGAGTTGTTTAAAAGTACTGAACTATTGAACTAAAAGAACGAACTAGTTCATTACAGAGAGCTGAACTAGAAAGAGCGAACACTCAAAAGAGCTAAAGAACCCAACTCTAATTCATAATCGTAAATAACACTGCAGATGAAAAATATTTAACAGCTGATAGCTTTGCCTTGAAGTCGCCGTAGTCAAACCCCAGCTCTCACTCTCGAACAAAACGAAAAAATATTTATTTCGGTGGCTTCGTCTCAGCAGTCTTCTGGTAAAAACTCTGAGAGGAAAATAAAATTACTCATGAAAAGTCAATCTGTCGTTTAAAGTCGACTTTAAACTATAGGTTCTGCCACTCATGAATAAAATTAACACACTCAACATGGATATTGTGAGAAGGTAGGATGTAATCCTGATTAAAGGATTGTAAAGACCAACTAAGTAAGTAAGATTTACAAGCATATTTCAGTTGCTATTCAATTAATTGTGAAATGGAAAACCTTCTTTATTAGCATTTTTGGCATTGACACATGTCACGAAGCTTAAAAAATGTACACTAAAAAAAACCAAACGCAAAAAAAATTATCTGTTGCTTTATACAAGTAAATTTTCATATTTCCTAAAATGTATACATCAACCCTCGTATATTTAGAAAGGTACTGCGTATATTTTTTTTTTTCATAAAATTTATTTTGTTTTTCTTACATGTTGGCGTTTATTTGCGTACGTACGTACATGTACGTGTGCTTTAAAAGATTTGTGTGGAAAAAAAATTGTTTTTTTTTTCTATAATTTTTCCATTATGTATTGTTGTTGTAATATTTTATTCTATTTATTTAACAATTTATAATAGAATCGTTTTTTCTTTTTGTCATGCGTGTGCTGTTGTTCATCATCATCACCATCGTCGTAATAAATCGAAAAGTTCAATAAACTTTTGAGTGTTAAAAAAAACAAACAAACAGACAGACACACACGCTTACAAATACACAGAGGAAATACGATGAGAGCGAGAACAGTATTACACTTGTTGTAAAATATTGTTTACACTTGAGTATCAAAGCGAGAGAGCGAACTAAAGATAACAACATTATGAGTACTTTAGTACCCCAAAAAAAAAAAACGATGAAAAAAAACTGTTCTAATGTTGTTGGTGGCGTTATTTTTATGGTTTATGATCGGTGAGGTGTTGAAATATATATGTATGGCTGTATGTATGTATATCTGTATTTATGGCCAATATTTAAAACGTGTGTAATAAATACGTTATTTTGAAAATATTTTGGGCCAAAATTAATAAATGTTTGTTTTTTTTATACATATGTATACATACAACTATGTATGTACATATATTATCTTTAATTGATTGTTACATAAACTGTTTATATATGTACATACATATGTACATGTGAACAATACAGTTCAGGTTATTCACACTATTCAACGGCTGACTACATGAGGCGTGAGCGTGTAGGCAATTTTCACCTTCTGTTTGTTTACATTTGATTTTTAACAATTTGGACAGACAAACAAAATTCTAAAATAAATAGTTTTTTTTCTTGTTTTTGTTCTTAATATTTAACACGTAAATCACACCGAAAACTTGTAAAAAAAATTACAACTTGCAAAAAAAAACGTAATATTTCTGTGTAATATTCTCAATTGCATCAGGCAATGCCATAGATTTCTTGGAAAACTTTATTCAAATCCATTACAATCTAAAAATTTAGGAAAATTTGGACAGAATGCTGTATTCTTACTCAAGTAAACTTGACGAGATTAATTGGCTTTTTGCGAGATGTTCTACATTTAAAATTTTTTACTGAAATCGCCGTAGTTTAATAGGTAGTGTGTTGGCTTATTAGACGTGAGATCATGGTTCAAAGCCCAGCTTAGGCATCTTAAACAAAAAGAAATAAAAAAAAATATTTTTTTCCGCGACTTACTCTCAGCAGTCTTGTGAGAAAAACTCAGAGAGTAAATGAAATTGCCATGGAAAGTTACTCGTCTGGAGTTAACTTTAAATTGTAGGCTTCGCCACAACATGGTTGATGTGAAAAGCTAGGTTGTAATCCTAACAAAATGATTGTAATGACCAATAAAGTAAATAAGATTTACAAACATATTTCCGTTGTTATTCTATTCATTCTGAAATGGAAAACCGTCTTAAACATTTATGGCCGTATGAAAACCGGGTTAGACTAAGGCAGATACCGAGAAGAAAGAAGAAGATGCTGTGTTACAGCCATTATGCTGCTTAAAGGAACTAAAATATGAAGAAAAATAGAATACAACACTTTAACACATACATATACATATGTATGTATGTATGTGTGTCTCTGTATGCTTTTATCAATATAAATTGCATATTGATATATTGAAATTAATGCATTTTAATTTGTTGTTTGTTATTTATTTATTTTGATAATTTCATATCAAAATATCCATATAAACATAACATAACAAAACAAACACATGCACATTCACATACGTTCAACTGTAATACTTTTATAAAAAAGACAAAAAACATGTAAGAGAGTATGAGTGTTCGAGAGAGAAATAGAAAGGAAGAGAAAATATGATTTTGATTATGAATTATCATTATTATTAAATCATGCATCAATTTTCTGCTTCGACATAATAATGTGACTGTAAATACGTTTGTAATTAAATGCACGTGGCTTATAAACAATACTAACACACAGACACACTCATACACTTAGGCACAAACACATATTATGCACTGTTTACTATAAAATCCAAGTTAATTTATTCATATGTTATACACATGCACACACACACACAGACATACCATATAAACATAGTAGAGTATTGCAAATAATTGATATTTTGCTTATACAAGCAATAAACATTGTAATTCATACACAAATAAACATTACAAATGGCCGAACATACATACATACATACATACACAACACAACTAATATTGTACAGTGTTAAAGGCTAATTTGCACCTGTTTGTTTATGTATTAGTGTTATACATGTGTTATTATTAAATAAGCCTGGTTGTTTACTAAAACACACACACACACACAGAGAGAAAGAGAGAGAAAGGCAGAGAGAGTGGATGGCATATATTTTTTTGGTTCTCTATTATTATTTTCATTATAATCATGCATAATCTTACAAACTTAAGGCATTTTATATTGTATATGCATATGAATATGTATATGTATATGTATTGGTATGCATATGTGTTTGATTTGCATTTTGAGTAATCAAAATACTCAAAATCTCTATGTTTATTGATGAATAACAATAACAACAAAAAACAACGATAACAACAGCTCTATACATTATTTTAATTTCCAATGCCGTTACAAATGAAGGAATTGAGGAGATCTTTATTAAGTTGGGTATATCACACAAACACAACACATTTTTAAGTGGAAGTAGAAAAGAAATAATGTGTTGAGGCTTTTAAAAGAACAAGAGAAAAATATTTCAATAAATTATAGGCTTTACATTAATAACGGTAATATAGCTGCCTTAACTGAAAGTAAGACAATGAGAGTAACGACAAAATTCTCAGACAAGTCTGCCAGATGATGGTGTTAATTGTAAAAGAAATAAAAACAATGCATACAAGTATAATGCTTCGTTTACACGATGTACGACATGCCAAGATTTCGTGTAGAAGAGAGCCGGTAATATCGTGTAAACTTTACACCGTAAATTCAATAGAAAGAGAATTTAGCTTTTCTACAGATTCTTTCAATTTTAAATTAAGAATGAGCAAACCTTCGCTAGATCAAAGAAACCTTCATTTTACTTTATTTCGGTATTTCACTGATCGTGTAAACGTAAACAAAATCTGTCTTAAAATTTTTACTCCCGTTGTTAAAAAACGAATGGAATTCTGTAATGTTTTCTCTCTTTGCCCTCGTACGTAAAACCCCTACCGTGTAAACTGAGGATAAGTACACAATTACAATCAACCAAAACAAAACGAAAAAAAACGGGAAATCTAATAGCAGATCAAGAGATTTAACATGATATTGTTTACAGAGCATTTGTTTACATTGCTTTTCTACTCGTGCCTTAAATAACAGTAAGGATTTCAAATTGACTTTGTCTTGCTTAGGCATTGTAATCAAGTGCTTTAAATAGTAAATAAATTTACATTACATATACACATGCAAAATCATCAATTATTTATTGTTTATCAAACATGTACATATGTGTGTATGTATTAACATTATGACAATGCATAAGCAAATGTGTACATGCAAGAGAAATAAAACGAAAATTTTCTACGGTAGTTAAAACCAAAAGTTTATTTGCATTTTGGTTTGGATAGCAAACAGAGAAAGACAAAGGAAGAGAGTGAGAGAGTAATATGTATATGTTAGTGATCAGCAATTTAAATTATCTTACGGTAATACAAACACATAATGTTTATAAACAACAAATTTCCTTTTTATTTATACACCTTCATAATAACTAGGCATGTCGAAGCATGTTCATCAGAAGTGTGTGTTTGAAAACATGCGGTATGTAAATATCATACATACATAAGAGCATACACTCACATGTGCTTATTAAGTTTTATTAGATAATTATCATCATTAAAATGCATTTTACTGTATGCAAAGACACAACACAAACCCAGCAACATTGTTGTTGATTCTGTGGCTGTGCTAATAATTTTAAAGAGAAAATAATTGTACTCCGCAAGAGAAATAGCTTAAGGAAAAGCTTAAAATATTTAATTGTTATAGACAAACTTAAATTGTATGCTAAAAGCAATCAATTTATCCAGAAAATGTATTTTTTTTTGTATTCAGGCAACAAACAAACTTTTTCAAAGGCTCTTATCGCAGAGAAGGCGTGTTGATTCAAAAAAAATATTTTTTTGTAAATTACTTTTGCTTTGCCCCACTAATATTGAAAGAAAAAATACAAATCTTATCGCAAAAACACAAAAATAAAAGTTTTAAAACAAAAAATTCACTTTCATTTTTTATTAATTCTAAGCAACAACAATACAATTAGGCTCTAAAATATTTTCCTATCAAAATATTGCTAAAAACCGTTAAAAAAAAGAGTCTTGAAAGGAGAGAGAGCGAGCGGAGAAAAGCAAAACAAAGATTAAAAAATGTATTGTTTGTGTTATAGAAATTGAATCAAATACAAGGTGCTGTTGTTGTTGTTATTGTTATTCTTATTATTATTATTGTAGTTGTTCTTTAAAATGTAATGTTATGTGGCACACAAACAATAACAACAATAATAGCAGCAACAACAGTAACCATTTCTTTTTGTTTTTGTTTTCAAGAGGGAGAGTGATGATTACAAAAAGAAACAAAATAATTGATAAAAATTTAAACGTGTGCAAGTAATTGACGCAACAACAACAACAAAAATAAAATACAAATGAAAAAAACAAAAACATTTTCATTTTTCTGAATTCATAAATTACTTTTGAGTACATCTTTGCAGGCGTATAAATCAGTGTTACCATTTTGCGTTGATTTTATCCATGTGAGGCGGAATTATAGTTAAAAGTCGACTTCATTTCATGGCAATTTCATTTTACTCTCATAATATTTTTATATCGTTTTGTTTGAGATGTCTGAACTAGGATTTGAATACACTACGACTACGGCTGCATCAATTCTCATTTATTTATTAGCTTTGCTAGCTATGGAATAGGTTTTGTAATGGAAAAATTGTATCCAATTTCGTCTTACAACCATTCACAGAATTTCAAGTGACCCCATTAATAATTAACTAAAGCTGAAGCTCCGAACTACTTAGTAGAGCAGAACAATGCAGCCGAACTTTTTCTTACATTTGATCGGCTATATTTGGAACTATCTACCCAAAATGTTTAAGACAACTTTTTGCTTTAAAAAAAAACGAAATTTTTAACTATTTTCGTACATTCAATGTATGAAATAATTATGAATTAAAGCCCTTGGAAATAATACAATTTAAGGACGAAAATGCCGCTCTCAATCTCTTTCTTTCTGGCACTCTTCTGATTTTATATGCCTGCACTGCAAATATTTTCATTTGCCAACAAGTTTAATTTTAAATTTAAAATCTCCTGCCCAAGTGTACGAGTATGTGAATGTTTAGATAATTACTATGTATATGCTTTACAATGTTTATATGTGTGTGTGTTAATGTTTTTTTTTTGTAATTGAAGAGAATTTATTTTATAATAAATTTTTAAATAAATATTTTTTATTGCCACAAACTACAACAAAAACATGCCATTAAAACCAATAATATGCTTGGAACTCATAAAACAAAAACAAGCTAATAAACACTACACTGGTGAACATAAAAATAGCACATAATTAAATCTTTTTTAGTCTTAATATTATTAAAACATATCGTTACGAAGACTGAATAAGCACTGATGTGTGTTGCTTTACAAGGAATAACCATAAGAAAGCAACAAAAAGAAATCAGATTACAATAACAAAAGTACATAGAAATAATAAAGTTCTAGATGTTACCACAGCGAAAATAAATCAAGTATAAATAGTACGAAAGTTAACATTAATTGTGCGATGGGTTTTCTCTTGCAAACACTACCTGATGAGAGAGAGAGAGAGAGAGTGAGAATTTTGCTTACTTATACACTAACCACCCAAATATCAAAATATTTTAATATTTATTATGTCAGGTTTACAAGCACGAATTTCGTTTAATAAAGGGTCCGCCAAATAACTTTTTTTTTGAAAATGCTTTAAAAAACAACTTCTGAATATTTTCTCAAATTTCTTTTTTTATTTGAAAGTACAATCCTTCCGGTTAATAATGGAAAATAATTTCATTCAAATGGTTGCCTCGGCTGGCCATGCAATTTTTAAGCACATTATCGATTGTGTGCAGCTGTATTTCACCAATGGCTTCACGAATATTGTCCTTTAAAGCGTCAATTGTCTCTGGCTTGTCGGCGTAACACTTATCTTTGACACCACGCCACAAATAATAGTCCAACGGTGTCAAATCGCAGCTCCGAGGTGGCCAAACGACATCAGCTCTGCGACTGATAATGCGATCTTCAAAAACAGGGTGCAAAACATCGAGGCTGTGGGGCACGTAGCGCCGTCCTGTTGAAACCAAATGTTGCCAATATCCTCCTCTTCAATTTTTGTGAACAAAAATTCGTTGAAAATGGCCCGATAACGATCGCCATTGACGGTAACGGCCACTTCTTGCTCACTTTCGAAGAAAAATGGCCCAATTATGCCTCTGGATCAAAATCCGCACCAAACAGTGACTCGGTTTTACAATGTATGCGTGCGGGTTTTCTGTGCCCCAAATGCGACAATTTTGCTTGTTTACATACCCGCCAAGAGCTTCATCTGAAAAGATGATTTTTTTGCCTAATTCGGCATCTTCTGGTATAGGCCAGCCGAGGCAGCCATTTGAATGAAATTATTTTCCATTACTAACCGGAAGTATTGTACTTTCAAATAAAAAAGAAATTTGAGCAAATATTCAGTAGTTTTTTTTAAAGCATTTTAAAAAAAAGTTGTTTGGAGGACCCTTTAGTAGTATTTGCAGGAGAAATAGGCGCTTAAGAGAAGCTGCTGTCAAAAAATCATGATCTATAACTTTTATTGTATTACACAATGGGTATTAGAACAGAAAAGTATGGTATTATCAATTTTAAAGTATTGTTAAGTTACGATAAAATAATCAATAAATTCTACAGTAAATAATTGTTATTAACATAAAAGATTATATTCCAACACTTTGTGTGCATCTATTATTATTACCACCACTGTTAGAAACAATAGTAGACTATATTTTCTATTATTTATCTCTTAATTTAACCACCATTTTGTAGCCAATAGACAATTTAATTTAATAATCTAAATTACTAAATATTTAAATAAAGTTATTATTTTATAAATTCTGTTTCTGTTTTGCCTTTCTTTCCACCCATTTCTGTATTTTATTTTTTTTTGCCTCCATAGCCATAAAAACCTTAAAAATTGTTTTTGTTTTGTTAAGTTGAACTGAATTGAGTTTAGTGCATATAATAATGCATAACAAAATAAAATTTAATTGAAAATTACAACATTATGGTTAATTAAAAAATTTCTATACCGTACGGTTAGAATATTAATTAAGAACAGTTATCAACTTAATTACTTGAAATAAATAAAACAAACAAAAATTGAAATTTATTTTTTTTTCACTTTTTTTCATGGATAATTAATAAAAACAAGCATCGAAAATATGTTTCCAAATATTATTTATGGTTTATGATGGTTTTAAATAATTTAATAAATTTTAATTTATGTTTTCAGGTACAATACTGACCTAGGAGCTATGGACCAGCAATTTTGTTTACGCTGGAACAATCATCCGACAAATTTAACCGGTGTACTCACCTCATTATTGCAAAGAGAAGCACTTTGCGATGTTACATTAGCCTGTGAAGGTGAAACAGTAAAGGTGAGTAAATACAATGGCACTGAAAAGAATTAGAACAGTTGATTAATATTGTTACGAAGACTGTAAAAATATTTAATATAAATAAAGCAATATAATAAACAAAGATAAGTAATAAATAAAGCTGAAATTCAAATAACAAAACGACAATAGAAATACAACGAAAGACAAAAATGAAAAGCATAACAACGACAACTCAACAGTAAGGTTCTAGAAGCTGTTCCAACGATAATAAATAAAGTCTTAATATGTCATAGGACATTACACAATGTATACAGATTGTTGGTTGAAGCCGCCGTAGTCTAGTAGGTAGTGTGTTGGCTTATTAGACGAAAAGCCAGAATTCAAACCCCAGGCCAGACATCAAAACAAAATACAAAAAGTATTTCTTCGGCGACTTCCTCTCAGCAGATTTCTGGCAAAAACTCTGAGAATAAATAAAAATTGCCATGAAAAGTTTCTCAAAAATCTGTCGTTCGGATTCAACTTTAAACTGCAGGTCCCGCCACTCATGTATAAAATTAACACGCACAACATGAGTGATGTGAGAAACTAGGTCGTAATCCTGACTGAAGGGTTGTAATGACCAATTATGTATGTATGTATGTATATAGGTTTTTGGTCTAGAAAAGTTAAAAGCTCTTCTAAAATATATGCTATGAAGCTTTACCTTTAGAACTCGTTGGAAATTGCATTGCTGACGAGCTGGCCAGGGTCGGTACGGAGCTCGCTATCTCCCATATATATCAGGGCATAGGTATTTCAAGAGCTTCAGTTAATTTTTATGTTGTACACTCGTTTTACGAAGAGGCTCAATCTCGTTGGCGGCAGAAGAATGCATGCAATGTTGCTAGACCCTGCTGAACGCGTATGGACAGGAAGAGGATCGACTCTCTTCTCTCCTTAAATCAAAAGGCCATCCACCGCATAATGGCGATTATTATGGGCCGCTATCCTTTTGTTAGGCAAACCGAAAGACTTGGCCGACGAATGATTCCTGCAGGAGCTGTGGATCTAAGGAGGAGGAAGAGACTGTCTTTCAACTTATGTGTCAGTGCACTCTTTTTGCCATAAAGGGACAAAGGTTTTTAACCTCTCATTAACCGAGGTGTGTAATATAAGGATTTTTGAAATAACATGATTTATTTTAGACACAGGATGGTTTCGTTTAGGAAAGGTTTGAACACTGGATAGAAATAATTGTGGTATTGAAGTCGCCGTAGTCTAGTAGGTAGTGTGTTGGCTTATTAGACGTAAAGCCAGGGTTTAAACCCTAGGCCAGACATCAAAACAAAATACAAAAAGTATTTCTTCGGCGACTTCTTCTCAGCAGATTTCTGGCAAAAACTCTGAGAATAAATAAAATTACCATGAAAAGTTTCTCAAAAATCTGTCGTTCGCCACTCATGTATAAAATTAACACACACAACATAAGTGAGTGGTGTGAGAAACTAGGTCGTAATCCCGACTGAAGGGTTGTAATGACCAATTATGTATGTATGTATCACAATGAGCCTAAGCACGCCACCTTACCAAACCTAACCTGACCTTACCTTTAGAGATTAATTTTCTTACCTTATCAAGCAACTCTTTTTTAACTTTAACTTTAAATTTCCAGGCTTTTTTTATATTTTTTAAAAGGAAAAGATTTAAACTTAATTTCAACCAATTTATCGTCAAGCTTGCCAGTGTTGTAAAGTGTGTTAAGTGAGCGGTATGTGCTACGGCCATTAATAACACAACCTCTATTAGTATTAAGCGTACAGCAATTGTCAAAAGTGTTTTCTCCTTGTCATTAGATTATGCTGTACAGCATAAATCGTTGCTAACAAGACAAAACAATGGCAACAGAAACAGAAGCAGGACCTGAACCGTTGTTCACAATTGGCTGGCGACCATTATCGCACCTCTGCTCCCTCGCACCCGCACTATTACACGTTTGGTATTGTAATTAAAAGAACAATTGAGAAAATGCCTTAATTATACAGATGTTTTTGTTCACAATTGTTAACCAATGCTATTGTTGTTCTTGCTGTAGTTATTTTATTGTTGTAGTCCCTCTTAAAATGCTTCCTATCTCTCCCCTCTTTCGTCCTCTCGCTTAGTCATACAAATTGTATTTCAGCCATATTATTTGACAAATTTGATTTTCACTAAAAACTTGCCTTGATATTATTGGTGATGCTGTTGCTGTTGCTGTTGTTGTGGCTGCCTGAATAGATGTTGCAGCCATATTGTTACACAATTGAAAAGGTAAAAACCTTTACTTGCTTCAGATCACAGACGATGTGATGTGATGGTTGGCTTGTTTAAAATGTAGGGGGTGGGGGGTGTAAAACTTAATTCACTTTACAACTCAATGTGTCAAATTTAACTTTTTTTTTTGCTCCCCCAGTCCATACACGGATGTTGGGAAATATAAATAAATTGCCAGGTTGAAAAAGTTCGACACACGTTTTTATTTGCACTCACTCTTACATTCTTGTGCTCTCTCTCTCTCTCTATCTTACTCTCTTTTGTGCACTTAAATGCCACTTTAAACACCGTGGCAAGCCACGTAACGGAGCACCATTGAGTGAACAAAAAAAATCGAAAACTTAACGGAAATGAAAAGAACAGAACAGAACAGAACAGAACTGACGTGTAAAGTATAGAGAATAAAACAAAAACAATAAAAACAAAAAATAAAAAAATAAAAACTTTTAACTGCAAAATGAATTGTTGTTGTCATGAGACACGGCATCAATTTATCACAGGACAATTGTCGCAAATCCTGTAAGTGTTAAAATCGCAGTAAAAATTCAGTCAAGCTAACAAAACGGCAACATTTTTGTTAAGCAACAGGTTTCTTATACTTTAACATACTCATGCCTCCGTCTGTTCATGTCTCCATACGTGGTGTGTGTATGTATGTGCATATGTCGCCTTGTATGTCAATTTCCAATAGCAGTGTCAAAGGAAGAGAGAGGACAAAGAGCATAAACGTTAATATTTAATAAACGAACTGTTGGCAATTCGTGCCACACATACCGTTACTATTATTACCTAAAGAACTGAAAATACACTGTGAGAAACACTGGGATACAGTAAAACTGATATTCCGTAGCGATAAATTTATTTTAGAATAGATTGTGGAAGAACAGAGGTAGAAAATTTCACGGCAATGTCTCTTTAAAAAGAAAAACTAGTCCAACTAGTCTCCCCTCTTAATGTTTGAAACAGCGTGAATCATGTGCCTTTTAAAAACAATCTACACATGCTTTATCGTATGGACGTCATGTCTCTCAATATTAAAAATGATGCTACCAAGGAATCTGGCTGTTGTTTTCCTTTCGAAGTTGTTCTTCGAATTCTCCTAAAGAAGATGGTCCATGTGATTTAAGGATTTCTTCTTATCCATATGACATACACATACATAATCGCTTATTACACCCCTTCAGTCAAAATTACGACCTAGCTTCTCACACCACTTATCTTGTGTGTGTTAACTTTATACAGTGGCAGGACCTACAGTTTAAATTCGATTCCGAACGACAGATTTTTTGAGAATCTTTTCATGGCAATTTTAATTACGCTCACAGTTTTTACCAGAAATCTGCTGAGAGGAAGTCGCGGAAGTAATATTTCATTCATATTTCGTTTTGGTGGAGATGTCTGATCTGGGGTTTGAACCTAGGCCTCATGTCTAATAAACCAACACACTACCTATTAGGCTACAGCGACTTCTTATCCATATGAATCTAGCAATATTACACAAGCCCTCCTGCTGCCATCGAGATTGACTCTCCCCGTACAATCAGTAGGTTAGGTTAGAGGACGAGTACTTGTCAATTACAAGTACAGTACCCGTAGGTCGAATTGACCCATTGTACAGCGTCCTAGTTTCTCACACCACTTATGTTGCGTGTGTTAATTTTATACATGAGTGGCGGGACCTACAGTTTAAAGTCGACTCCGAACGACAGATTTTTGAGAAACTTTTTCATGGCAATTTTATTTACTCTCAGAGTTTTTGCCAGAAATCTGCTGAGAGGAAGTCGCCGAAGAAATACTTTTTGTATTTTGTTTTGATGTCTGGCCCGGGGCTCGAACCCTGATTTTACGTCTAATAAGCCAACACACTACCTACTAGACTACGGCGACTTCGAAATGAGTAGATAATTTGTAATTTAACTGATGTAACTGGAATATCATCTGCAATATAATTTTCTATCGCTATATGCCGGAAACCATATAAGAGTTAAGCTAGTATTAGGCAAACGTTCACGGAATGTACCGCAAAGTAAGTTCGTTTTTAGCATATGAAAAACAAAGCAAATGCCTAACGAAATTACATTAGGAATCGGTAATCGCTGTCATTGTTTTTCATATTCAAAGACGAACGCCGTATGTTCCGGTGCGCTTCGTGAACGTTCCACTAATTCTTGCTTTACCTTTGAATGATAAAAAATTTCCATAAGAAATTCTCGTCATTCATGACTTCACTATCTTACAAACATCTTAAGATACTCGTATTTGAAAACTCTTTAAATTCTAGATCCTGAATTTTATCCCATACCAACAGAAGAGAGATACATATTTGGCTGTAGTTGGTAGTATGGGTTCAGAATTTGTGCATGGTCTTCACCGTTCAATATCAAATTTAAATATTTTTTGGTTGTAAATTTCTTCAAGTGTAAAGAGCCTCATACGTAAAGACTAGTGAATGCCGGTGATGCTAATATGCGCCATCAGTAGGATAATAACTTGCGACAATGATAATGTGGTAATTGACATGTCAGATAAATCACGTTGACAATGGAAACGGTTGGAAAACGTTTATGTGTTGCTGAAATCTTTATTATTCAAAAAAAAAACACGAAAAAAGAAAATCTTATACGTTATTTAATAATGAATGCTCTTATATATGTAATACGTGCCTTAATACGTTTAATAACTGTATCTCATAAATAATAATTCATGTTTTATTGAATTTAATTTTCACTTCTTTTCTTTTTTTTATAAATTTGTTTACAGGCACATCAAGCCATATTATCAGCATGCAGTCCATATTTCGAAACCATCTTCCTGCAGAACCGTCATCCACATCCTATCATCTATTTGAAAGATGTCAGATACTCAGAAATACGTTCCCTGCTAGATTTTATGTACAAGGGCGAAGTAAATGTCGGCCAAAGTTCATTACCGATGTTCCTCAAAACAGCCGAAAGTCTGCAGGTATGTACAGCGAGAACGAAGACGTAAACTAGGAGAGGAGTTCTGTTATTTAAAATTTCGTTTTATTTTCTTTCGTTTTGACTTTAGGTGCGTGGTCTAACAGATAACAACAATTTAAATTATCCTTCCGACCTCGATAAACACCGCGATACAGAAGCCTCATCACCCACTGGCCGAACACCCTATGGCTCTGGCCCTGGTTTGGGTATGCGTGGCGTTGGTGAACGTGATTCCCGCGATCGTGGACGCGGTGATATGCGCGATGATATACACTCACACCGCAGCAGTAGCAGTCTTAGTGAACGTAGCTCAGCGGCGGCAGCTGCCGCAGCGGCTGCAGCAGCTGTTGCCGCTGCCAGCGGTAATGCCAGTTTGCAATCAGCCGCAGCGGCTTTAGGTTTAACCGGTGGTGAACGATCTCCTAGTGTGGGCAGTGCAAGTGCAGCCGCTGCTGCTGTTGCTGCTGCCGTTGCAGCTGCAGCCAGTCGTAGTGCTAGTGCTGATGTTTTAAACAGTCGCGGTGATGCCAGCAGTGATCGGGGCAGTGAACGTGGCGGTGTTAATGATAATGGTGTAAGCGGTGGAGGCGGAGGCGGCGGTGGTGGTAGTGGTAGCGTCGAATGTGAACGCACCGGTGATGAACTCGCGCAGCTAGACTATAGTAATCAGAGTAAGAGAGATCGTGATAGAGAGGTGTCGACCACACCAGAGCATATTATTAGTAATAAGCGAAGACGTAAGAACTCATCCAACTGTGATAATTTGTTGACCTCGACTCCAAATGCGAATGTACAGGACAGGCATTACACTCAAGACTCTCAGGTATGTGTCAATTTACTGTTAAAGAAAATCAAAAACTATTCAAAGAAAAATATGTTGCCAACAATATTATGTTGACCTAGATATGTATTCAATTTGTATTGAAAATTATAAAAATATATTGCAAATGACATTCTGTGACATTAAAGACAGTAGTCTGTGAGCTTAGATATTGAAAATTTTATTCTTAAATTATACTTGTATTGCTTAAGAATATGCTTTGCTTAGATAGGACATACATTGTATCCAACAACGAGATTACAAAGCCGGCACTTCGGTATAACACCCGAGGTTCATGTACTAATGTACGCCCTAATACAGTGTGGCATTATTACATTCTGAAAGGAAACATATTGACACTATAATTAGTACTGTTACGAAATACATTTCCTTAAAAGCTGGTGTTTCAGCCAAAAACAGATGGCAACCCTGTCATTCTAGAACCTGTTACAGATGACTAATGACCTGGTGAACTGAAAAAACTTGATAAGTTAAGCTACACCAAGGCAAAGAAACGACAAGAAGATGAAGCAAATTTCTTGTAAGAGTCATAAGCTCTTTTGAGGAAAGTAAAGGAATTAAAAAATACAACCCTAAGGTCATACCTCGGCAGACTATCTCGTCCAAATGTTCATACACAACGAACGATCCGACGTGCTTTTGAGGAACAAATATTGGTTGACGTGGTGTAATCTAGTAGGCAGTTTGTTAGCTTATTAGCCGCGAGTCTGTGGTTCAAACCCTAGCTTAGGTCGAAAACTGGCAGACTAACGTTTAATCCTCTATTTGAACAGATTTCTTTTCATATAAGAATTCGGAGTTGAGGATTCCGAAAAATATGGACTGGCATTCTGTCAAGAGTGAAGATAATAACATCTCGATACACTCTTAACACTCTTACTATTATCTGATATTGTCGTTTTTTTAATTAGAAAACAAATGCAGATAAGGCATTATTTAAGAGTATGGCAGATATAAAAGTAAAAAAATCACTTTCAATATGACCATTAGAAACCACTTCAAGACAGTTTCTTATCTGAATACAAAGTTGAGTTATGGGGTCCACAAGATTTTCCATTTTTTTTTTTTCTTTATTATTATTTTTATTTCTTTAATTATAAACTATGTTTAGTCGTTGTTGTTGTTGTTTCGCTTTTTAAAATTGTTTTTAATTTTTTTTTTTCGCAATGATTACAACACCAGTCAGTCGCACATTATCAGTGAATTGATAAGAAATCTTTTTGAAGCAACAAACATTTGTTGGTTGTTGTGAATTTTTAAAAAAAAATTATAAAAACCGAATAAATAAATAAAAATTACACTTTATATTCCATATGTACGTATACATATGTATGTATGTATGTATACTTATAAAGATTCCCATATAAAAGCAAATAATGCAAGTCATTCCATTTCATTTCACTTTCATTTCTCTGAAATGGCAATAAAAACGTCATGGCCTTAAATATTGACGTTGATACCGCGTTATAATGGAGATTTAATTTGTAAATGTTTTGAAAATTAATTTTGAATTTAAATTATGCATTTTTAAAATACAATAAATATACATATTTATGTATGCGCATATACATATGTATGTGCATATACATATGTATGTACATATATTTAAATTATTTTTACATATGAATTTAATGCCATTAGAAATAATGTGTTGTAATCTTTAATACATGCTTAACAAAAACAACAACAAAAATATTTTAAATGCCACAAAATGTTTGTATGTACAGATACATATATATATGTACATACACAATGATTCCATGAATGGTAGAGAATGTATGTAAAACAACGAAAATAAAATATTTTAAATGCTCGAATTAGTTGCAACACAGGGTGGGGAATGGGTAGATGGATGGTAGGAGAAGAAGAAGAAGAATTCACAGTAGCAATAGACGTTCATAATTGTTGTACAACACCGGAAATGGCCAGGAAATGTTAGAGTAGTTGTAGGTGTTAAAATATATCCTGTAGCGGAAACATTTAAAATTTTAAACATTCTCCTGATTTCAAAACTTAAATTGTTTATTTCACACCAAATAAAATTTATGCATAATTTTTGCAATGCAATATACATACGTACATACATACATACATATACGAACGACAATTTAATTACAATATTAATTTAATTTAATTGTTTAACAACAATTTCAGTTCTTTTTTGTTGTTGTTTTGTTTTTGATTAGAATATTTTCAATATTTAATATGGCCACCACATATTTTCGATTATCTGCAGACATGCATACGTACGTACGTAGGGAGAAACTACTGATAAAAAATAAATTGCAGTACAGGCAACAAAATTTGTAAAAATTTTTAATTTACATCATAGCGAAAAAATCTAAATGGTGGCACCAAAGCCTACAAAATAAATAAAATAAAGAGAAGTCGTCAAGCTGCCATTCTATTTTAGAATCGTACTGAAGTTCAAGAATTATGGAAATATTCATAATTTTTCCTTTTTAAACAATAGTTTCCATACGTATGTATATACTTAATTGGCCACTACAACCATTTAGTAAAAACTACAACCGAGTTTATCACATCACCCACGTTTTATATGTTCATTTTAACAATGAAAGGCGGGGCCTACACCTTAAAGTCGACTCCGAGCGACAGTTTTTGAGAAACAATCACAATTTTATTTACTCTCAGAGGTTTTGCCAGAAATTTTGTTATGTACGAGTTGTCAGAGCTAGTGTTTGAATCACGGGCTCGCATCTAATAAACCAACACAATACCATGTTCCACGATGGCTTATAGCTTACATTATACTCTCTTTATCATGAATCACCACTATAAAGTGAAAGTGAATTTGATACTCCTAGCAGTTTAACATGTTTTTTTTTTCGAACGTCCCCGGCCTCAGACTAACCCACCCTCACCCGACCGCGGAGGGATCGTCTCCATTACGTAGGGACACGTACACACTACAGTCCGGACTGTAGCGGGTAAGGGAAAAGTAATGGCAACGAGAACATAAATCGGCTACAGAACTTAATCTTAATCTTATTTGAAAGCATCGTTGTTATCGAAACTTATTGCCTTTATTCTTTAATCCGCTATGTATTGAAATTATTTAGGAATATCTGGATACCGTCAGATATTTTTTTATTATACGTTTAGTTTCTTTTGAGTTCCTTACGGCTGTTGCAAAGCATTGTATTTGTTTTACTTTTACAAACAAGTTTTTCCATTTAAGAAGAAATTGGTCTACTTTAGCAGTTCCTAGAATAATAGGTTTGCCATCTGTCATTGCGTTCTGTGAACATATATTTTGTGGTTGCATTGTAGTAGTCGTGGTACTCCAAAGGGCAGTGTATAGACCTATTAGACGAGAACTCTGAGTTTAAATCTTATCTCTGACATTTGTAAAGAAAAATAATAGTAGGAGCAACCTCCTATTTGTTGAATGTAATATACCAGCGAACACTTCGGTCTTGTTTTAATCTTTGCTATATTTTTTTTATATTTTTCCCTCTATAACGAATGTTTCAAAGTATCTATTTAATATCAGGCTGCCATTTTTAGTCAGTCATTAAAATTTGAAAACATTACCGCTGATAAACACTCTTTCCATTTACGTTAAAATAAGTGTTGCTGGAACGATAATATTTAAAAGGCTTAAAAAGTAAAAGTGCTATTAAAATATTAAAATTTTACATTTCAAATACAGATACGAATTTCATAAATAAATACACAAGGCACGTGATATCTGCGATCGAAAGTAAAAAAAGAAGATAACGTCAATTATTTTTAATTTTCTTATCGAAAAGCGGATGATATTTTATGCTAAACAAAAAATGTTTATAAACAAAATAAAATTCATATTGTTTTTGTAATTTACGCAACATGTTGCTTAACTACTTTTAATGTTTCACAAATTAAAATCACAACTTAGTTATGATGGCTCAATATTCTTAATTATTTTCCATAATGATAAAAATGTTGCATGAGAAATGAATATTAAACTTTAAAAACTCAATTCGCGACTTCTTATAATATCAGCTATGATGGCTTAATATGCTTAATTATCTTCCATAATTAAAATAAAATGTTTTTATTACAGGCACCCTCAAATTTTAAATCAAGCCCAGTGCCAAAATCTCTTGGTGGCGGTGCTGGTGGCGGTAATACATCAGAGAATGAAGATTCTGGCGGTCGACGCGATAGTCCCTTATCGGCGAGTGCTCTTACTGGTGGCGGTAATGTTAATGCATCATCCGGTGGTATGGGTTTAAATCAGTCGTTGAGTATTAAACAAGAATTAATGGATGCCCAACAACAGCAACAACAACGTGAACATCATGTATCCTTGCCACCCGAATACTTGCCCGTAAGTAGAAAAAAGACACAAATATTCTAGAGTTTATAATTTTTTTTTTATTATTTGCCTTATCAGTTAACTGCAGAAAAAAGCATTGAAAAGCTTAGATCTATGTTTTTATGATAATGTTTATAAACATGAGTTATAATTTTGATGGAAAATAAACCATTTTGAATCATTTTAATGTTAATAATTAATTTATTTTTTAAAATTTTGTTTGGTCATCATGTTGCTTATGATTAAATTGTAGCTGTAGACAAATTTGTAGTAAAAAATTAATTTTTAAAATTTATTATTTCAACATGTTGCAAAACAACATGTTGAAAATTATCCTTATCAACATGTTTATAAACATTTTTTCATAATTTATTTTTTGTTTATTGATATTTTATTTATTTTGAATGCTTTTGATTTTCTTAAAAATCGCTTTAATTTGTTAAGGTTTTTTCTTTGGACCGGTACCGTGGTTCCAATTTTTATTTTTTTTTTATATTGTATCATAACTGTTATATTCTATACAAAATTGTTTTTTTTTTTCTGTTAATGCTAGAATTAATTCTTATTATTGTATAAAGAAAAGGAAAAATGTATGCTTTAAACCTTAAAACGAAATGAGTCAAAAGAAAAATGATTTTTATTTCCAATTTTGCTCAAAAGAAAAATAAACAAAATTAAAGAGAAAAAACTTAAAACTTAAGAAAACAAATTGAATAAAAAAATGGCGAAATGTTTTTGGAAGGACGAAGGATTATTGAGAAAGATAGAGGTTTAAATATCGGCCGAGAAAAAGAAAAAATCTAAACAACTTAAATGGTTTTTGCAAATAAGTTTCTTTCCCCCCACTTCTTTAACTATTTAAAACGTTTGAAAACAAAAACTATCTTCAACACTTTACATATTACACTTTACATACATACATTCTTCAAACTAGAAAAAAATTTAAACAAACAATTACAACAGCACAGTAATCCTTCCCCTTTTTTTAAACTTAAAACATTTTAATTTCCTTTTTGGTTTTTCTTTTTTTTAATTTTCTTGAGTTTTAATTTTTTGTTCTTTATTTTGTTTTCTTTTCTGCTCTAATTTTCGAAAAAAAATTGTAAAAACAAACAAACAATTCAATTTCCAATTGGCCAAAGACCACCATTAATCTCGATAATCCTCCAAGACCACAAAAACTAAACAAACAACAAGAACAACAAACGAAACAGCAACAAGTTGCTAAAGATTTTAAACAAATTGCCACAGAAACATTTACGAAACATTTGCAGCAGGAATATGAAAATTTCCAAAAACAGCAAAAAGAACAGTTACACCAACAGCAGCAACAGCAACAGCAACAACAACAGCAACAATTAGAACAAGAACGTTTGCAAAAAGATCAACAGCAAACCTTAATGTTTCAGCAAGCCGTTGAGGTGCAATTGAAACGTTTGCAGCAACAAACACAGCAACATTTCAAAAATGCCTGGCAACAAAATGTTGCCGATATAGAATTGGCCGCTACTTCTACTATTCAAAGGTTATTGCAACAACAGCAACAGCAGCAGCAGCATCAACAACAACACCAACAACAATATTTAAATTTTACAACAGAAACTGCATCCACCTCTAGAAATACCTCCCACAGTTTTGGTGCTCCACCCTCACCTATAAATCCTTTATTGCCAGCTGCGAACACCGCAACACCATCAACGTCACGTAAAAATGGCCGCTTTCGCACAAATTGGCTATTCCTGTACGAATGGTTACAATTCGACGAGCACTCCAATACAATGTTTTGTAAATTTTGTCGTAAATGGTCGAGTGAATTACCCGATATACGCACTTCTTTCGTGGAGGGCAATTCGAATTTTCGTTTGGAAATCGTTAATCATCACAATAAATGTAAATCTCATCGTTTGTGCTACGAACGAGAGCTAAAGGAAACGCAACAAATACAAAATCAAAAGCAACAAAGTCTTAAAGCCAGTGAAAGCTCCACAGCCAAAGCCGTAGCAGTCACAGAAAAACAGGATAATAAACAAACGAAAAAACCTGAAATTATTACCATAAATGTAGGAGATGACAGTTCATAATGGGAGAACAATAACGATGCAGTTCTTAAAGGATATTGTTTTAGTTGACAACGGGTTTTAAGAGAAGCTTCCTATACAAAGCTAAGAACATTCGTAAATTTCGATTTTCCGCCATGTTATTTTAGTCTTAAATTTTTTTTATTTTCAACAAAAACTCAAAAGCAGTTGAGTTTAATTTTTTAAGATAAAATCATGAGCTTTAAATCAAAGTTTGCATTTAAAACTTTCTCTAATTTTTACTTTCATGAGCCTCTTATTGGCAAGCTGATTTGTCTGCATTTTTCTGCATATTCTCTAGCGACCAAAAATGAACTTTCACTTGGTTCGGTATATCCCAAGTTTTCCAATACCACACAATGGTCCTTCGCTTAAAACACTGTCATTATTTGGTCTTCGCTCCTTAATGGAAAATCTTTTCTTAGACCGCTCTCAACTACCACAATATTCTTTAAACTGTCAACTAGAAAACGTATTTTATAATATAATTTAATAAGAAAAAAGTAAAATTTATTTCAAAATGTATTTTTATAAACTTTACAATACTGTATATAGCACGTAAGCCACATGAAATAATATTTTTAAGTTAATTTAAATTAAAAGCTCAGGTTAATTTTAATGTTAGAAAAACTCAATCAATCAAAATGTTTATAATTTTTTATGTTTCTTTAATTTTAAGGTTTAAAGCATATTATTTTTTTCTTATTCCTTTTCTTTCTTTTGATTCGCTTATAAATAAATTTACAAAAAAAATAAAAATACAATATAAAATGCAATATTTTTCATTTCATTTATTCTCTTCTTCCTTTCATCATTAAAGCCTGGAGCTTTAAAACATACAGCTGATGATATGTCGTCATTATTGTCAAGCCATGCTTTACAGGCCGCCGATACACGAGAGGATCACAATGATACCAAACAATTATCCTTTGATCAATCCGATAATATTGATGGTAAGTTTTTCTCTCAAAATATATTCTCGATATATTCTATATTTTTTTTTATTATAATTCCTTTATATACATATATATTATACATATTTATACAATTTAAAAAAAAAAAAACAAGAAACAAACAAATTTTTATCTTTTAACTCCTTGTTAATATACTACTTAATTAACTTACCTTACCTTACCTTACCTACTTATACTATAATAATAATAATAAATAATACATACTTATATACATATAATATATTGTATACTTATACTATACATAGTATGCCTTTTAGTATCAATTGATTATAATTTTTTTTTTGTATTAGCAGTAGTATTTTGTTTCCTATACCAAGTAATAGCCCCCCCCCCCCACTTTTGTTTTCTTATTTATTTATTTTGTAAAAATTATAATTTTTCTTAAAATTTTATTTTGTAGTTTTTTTTTTATTATTTTTAGATTTCATTTAAGAAAATTTATTAATATTATACTACGTATAAGACAAGAAAATAATATATATTTTTCGTTTTGCAAACAAGCAAAGTGAAAAAGTAAAAATAAATTACAAATGAAATGTGTTTCTATAAACAAAACCGCTAATAATTTATTGACCATAAAAATGGGTTGTCCTTTGTGCAATGATTAGTAGTCCAAAACCAGCTAGCACCTGCTCTTTTTGATCACTAAAATCTTTTCTTTAAAGCTAAGAAAATCTAGTTTCTGGTAATTAGTTGTTATTGATAATGATAAAAACAAAATCCAAAATCTTATCTCAATTAAAAAATAAATTTATTAGAAATGATAAGTTATTGCATATTCTGATGGCATCTATTTAACACCGTCTAAAGAAAATCGTTCTTGTAGCGAATTGACTCTGAAAGTTTATACTCCCTTGAAATTCTATACTGCTAGACCAGTCTTAGTACTTTTGCGCATCTGGCAAATCCAACTTTACTTACTCAATTGATCATTTCAACTTTTTAGTCCAGATTACAACCTAGCTCCCGGGAGAGGAGGAGGTCGCCGAAAGAAATTATTATTCATATTTCGTTTTGTTTGAGAATTCTGAATATCGCACATTCCGCTAATAACCCAACACACTACTTCCCATGCTACGGCGATTTCTACAGATTCGTTACATTCTCTTCTACAGACTAATTTAAACTAACTTCACCAATGTGCATTGGTCTCGTTTCCCATAGAGCAGGACATTTACACAGAAAGTGCAGTAACGATTCTCCATATACCCTATACGCCCAGACGTACGTCCATTTAGCCTTCTTGAGCTAGTGAGGTGGCAGACAAAATTCTATTTAAATTGTAAGAGAAAATAAAAATTTATAGCCAAGTATGGAAAAATTTTAAAGCCCTAGATATTTTTGTCCTGCAGTTTGAATAGAAGTCTGTCATCTAAAAACATTGGAAGAGGGAGATAGTTCTCCGCTTCGCAAGTCAGAAGATTTAAAATTGTTTACTGCTGTTGCTCTTATACGCTCCCTACAAATCTTTGTTTTAAATGATGCATTAGCCTTCCTTACTGGCCATTAAATTCCCACTTCAAGTTTATGTACAAGACCTGTATCTCATACGGGTTAAAATCACTGCCTAGCCTTAGAGGCAATGCATAAAAAATAATGCATAATGGACAATCTTTCTTTGCTAGCATGTGCAGTATCGGTTGGCAGCTGTTTCGCAAATCTTTAGTATTTTACGCTTTATTTCTTACCGAATTTAGTTGCTCATTACAAACCAGGATTGCGGCCTAGCTTCTCACACCACCCGTGTGATGTGTATGATTCTTTTTTTCATGGAAATTTTGTTTCTTTCGAAATTATGTATTTAAAGAAAAGAATTTTCGGATCTAGATCCACCTAACCTAAGATTTCAACCTAATGCTTGTTATTGTTTGTAATTATTAGAAAAAGTCAGCTTAAACACATTTCATTTGGGATTTTCTTAATGAAAACGAAGTTTTGGGAAATTAAAATTATTTTTTTTATTTTAAAGTTTGTCAAATAAATTTTGTAACAGCAATAGTTTCGATTTACATTGAGAAAGTTACCTTTCAGATTGAAATAATTTCAAAATTTTTATGCTCAAAATACAATAATGTAAACCGAAACTAATTTGACTTTCTTTGGGCTTGGATTTTAGGTTGAGAATTTTCTCATTTAATATAATTTCTCTTTTTTTTTTTTTGTACAATTAATTTGTATAATTGTATATTTCAATTGATTAACTTTCCTGGTAATTTGTTTTATTTTCTTTTTTTAAGTTTTTTGTTTTTATTTCCCTGGGTTTTGCATGCTAAAGAAAATCTGATTATTTTTTTATTTCCCAACATTTGAACTTCCTTTGAAATATCTTGAAGAGACGTCATATGAAATGAAAATTTTCACTACGACTCTCTTTAAATACTTGTGTAAAACAAAAAATATATATTATTTGTTAAATTAAAAAAAAGCAAATACAATTGAAAAAGCTTGTGTAAGTATTTAAATTATTAGAATATTGAAAATTTTGCCTTTGCCATTTTTTTTTCTATAAAAAAAACTATGCAGCAAACGAAAAAAATTAATAAAAACGCTTTCAATAGTAGAATTTTTTTTCTTAAAACATTATTTTTTTTAATCACTATTTTTTGAAAGCAACAGATCAACACCTCTCCTACCAAATCAATAAAAATATATTTTTTTTCTTATCTATTTATAGAAAATATTTAAAAAAAAAAATGAGAAAAATTATTTAAAATAAAAACACAGATTTTTTTTAATAAAAAAAAATACTTTTTTTTAACTTAGTTTATAGTTAGTTAAAAAAGATTTAATTAATGAAAAAAAAGCTTATAGTTACGAGTAATTTACAATGATTATTTTTAGTAGCTTATCTTATGAGTATGTGTTCTTGGCATGTTGCATGTTAAACTTAGTATATTTCACTGTTTTACACTTCTCTTGCTCTGTTTTCTTCTTTTTTTTACTATCCTATATCTTATGACATTCTTTTTAGCTATTTATCCATATGATTTGTTTTTTTATTTTTATTTATTTTTATTTTTGAATTACAATACAATCCTTTAGTTTAGATTACTCTCCTCTGTGCAGCACTATTTAATTTCCCTTTTTTCTTTTTATTAATAAGTTTCCATTTCCATTTTAGTTAATTCTGTTAGTCATTTCTCATATTCAACTTTTTTTGTTTCCTATTAATTTATTTAATTTTCTTTTTATTTATTCACTTAATTCTTTATTTATTTTAATTTTAATTTTTCTTTTTTACGTTAACATTCATATAAAAACATCAACTTGAATAACTTTTCAACGTGTAAAAAAAAAAAACATTTTCTCAAATTCAAACCAAGTATAAAACTTTATTCAAAATTCTATTAATCCACATTATTTTTAATATAAAACATGAAAATGATTTAAAAAAATTAAAAATACAAAATGCCTCCGTTGTTAGTTAAAAGAGAAAAAAAAACATATAAATTTTCTTTTTAATTTTCCTAGAATTTAAGTACAAATTAAGTTTATTAACCAAAACCAAAAGAAAATTGGCAATACAAAAACCATCGCGCATTATCTTCATTTATAAACCTAATAACGTATCATCTAAACCCCTTCTTAAATCCAGTTAATAACTATAAAATAAAAATTCTAATATTTGTTACCTTTTTATCTTTACCTAAATGCAATTTTGCAACTCAGGGAGAAGTTAATAAAGCGCTCTCGTTTGTTTTCTATTGCGTACAAAAACATTATTTGACTTCCTTACTAGACCAAGCCATAATAGGCGAATGATTAATAATCATTACGTTTATTAAATGTTAATTTAAAAGCCTTGTTTGCGTGCATTAGCTTTGTGGTTAAGGGATAGGGAATTCATAATTGGTCATTACAACCCTTCAGTCTAGATTACGATCTGGCTTCTCACACCACTTATGTTGTGTCCGTGTTTTTTATACATGATTTTTATACATGATTAAATAGTTGAGTTAATTATCTTTCGTTCTAGAGTTTAATTGAGCACTTTGAAAATGTTTTAATGTTTACAGCAATGTTGTAAATTTAAATTTGAATAGTAATCGTGTTGTAAACCAATATTTGGTCAATTCACACGAATTTGTATCATGTATGTTGTATTGAATACACTTTTTGTCTGTGAGCGCTCACAGCTATGCTATATTGTACATTTCGTATTCCAAACGTCAAAAAACGATAAAAAGAAGAAGACAAGTATTCATAAATTGATTTTCAAACAACAAAATGAAAAATATTGCGGAAAAAAGTAATTTAATTAATTATCTGTGCGAACAATTATAATTTTGAAATGTTAATTGTTGACTCAATTATGTTTTGTATTTTTATTCTTCTTCTTAATACTTGACTGATAGCATGAAACCAATACAACTTTTAAAAACATATGAAAAAAATGTGTATAAGTGTATCGGATTTTTATATGAAAATTATCAACAACAAGCATACACTGTTGTATATTCGCCCAATTGATTTAAAATTCTTGAAGCTAACACCATCCCTAAAAAGCTGCAATATTTGAATAGATTTCGAACTGAAATCGATCATTAATAGGTTTTTAATATTAAATTGAAGCGCACTTCCTGGCTTAAATTATTTCATTCTGTGCAATGATAAAAACCTAGAAGTTGATATCCAGACTAGCAATTCTAAAAGTCTGTTTTTGTCAAACCTTTGATCTTAGACGATCGAAAATTTCTATATAAATGAACTACTTGGGTAATTAAACCACTTATCTTACAAAAATAAACGACAGGCTTTAGAATTCTATTACTTACTTAATTGGTCATTACAATTCTTTAGTTCGAGCTTACAAGCTAGCTTCTCACATCACTCATGTTGTGTGCAATAATTTTTGCCATGAATAGCGGAAGACGGACGAAAGATTTTTAAGAAAATTTTTATGACAATTTTATTTTACTCTCAGAATTTCTGCTTAAAGTAAACTGTGAGAAATTAGGACGTTGTATAATGGGTTAATCCGACCTCCGGGTACTGTACTTGTGTTAATTGTCAAGTACACGTCCTATAACCTAACCTAACCTAAGCTGAGGGGAAGTCGCCGAAGAAATTTTTGTTTTAAACCTTGTTACTAATTTGATTGGTCATAACATCCCCTTAGTCAGCATTACAACATTGCCTTTCACAGCACTCATGTTGTTTGCATGGCGGAAGCCATTTAAAACTCTGCTGTTTTGTTCGAGATATCTAAGTTGGGGTTTGAACCACGGGCTCGCATCTTAATAAACCAGCACCGTACCTACTAGGCTTGACAATTAGTTTTAAAATATCAAGAATACCTTATTAATTTGTTAGTCTATTTAAACATGAGGATTTCATAAGCCTCTCAGTGAGTAGGTTTTTGTGTGAGATATCACTCCCCTAAGCTAAAATCCGTTTTAAATTCGTTTAGACTGGAAGATTTTTATTACTATTACCTTTAAAAAAAATAGCCAAATCTGCTTAGGATGATTAAGATATCTATCACTTCAAATACAAAATTTTTTTGAAAGTTCTAAAGATATAGGTCTCTGCTTAGAATGATTTCCAAGCTTCAAATTATAGAAATTTATTCAAATTAGAAATTATATTACTGATAAGACTATAGAGGAAACTAATTTTATAGCATTTAAATACATACATACGTATAGCTATATACAACGTAACTTTTCACACCAGTTATGTATGTTGTGTGTGTTAATTTTATACATGAGTGTATATAATAAATAATATTCTTAATGAATACTGGAATATCTTAAAACCAATTCCTTTTAAACTACTCCAAAAATTTTGTTTTCCTAATAGGAGTCAGATAATTAAAGTTCAAATCAACTTATGATGCATATACAGAATCATCATTCCCACTTAATTTTGACTCGCCATTACCAAATCAATTCCCATCAATCATACTCTCTTAGTCTTACTTTACACAAGTTTAACTTTAAAACCAAAGAAATAACCGATCTTTTGAAATAACACCACATATGTAATCTTAATTATAATTTTCTATCTACTTTTTGTCTTTAATGTTGCAACTTATAAAAAAAAAAATAAACAAAAAAAATCAAATTAAAATTTAAAAAAAAAAATACCAACAAAACAAAAGTATAAAAAAAATTATTTTCAAAATATTAACTAAACGTATATGTGATCTTATGTTATAATTTGTTTTTCCTAAGTATTTGTGGTTTTTTTCTTTTAAAACATCAATTAACAACTAAAAAATTTAAACTAAGTTTTAAAAAATTGAAAAATTTATTAAAATTTTCTAATAATTTTTGTGTCAGAAAAAAAAAAAGAAAAATAACCCCAAAAAATGCAATTTTTTTTAATGAAAGAAGTGTGGATCTGCCAAGTTTAGGTTTCTTTTTATTCTATATATATATATTTATATATAATATATATATAAAAATTTATTTTATTTTTGATAATAATTTAATGTTTTCTTTTTCTTTACACTTTTAAATGTTTGTGTTCTTTTTTTCTACTAACTCTATATTGTGTCGTCCTTATTTTTATATTTTTTATAAACAAAATTCTAAGGATTATATACAAAAAAATTTAAAAACAAAAAAAAAATAATAAACTGTTTAACTAAATTATATTATAATTTTAATTTATTTAATTATTGCCGCACATATTTTTTATTATCAACAAATTTTAAATAAACTTATAAATGTTTTATTTTTTTTACTATAAAAATACAAAAAAAAAATATTCCATAAATGGTGTTTAATGGCTTTATACCACTATATTTTTTTGTAAAATATATTTAAAAAAATTTCTTATTTAAACTTTTACAAAAAAAAAAAACAAACAAAATATAAGTTTATTAAATACAAAAAAAAGATGAAGAAGAAAAGAAGTTTTATTTTTATTTAGGCTGAAAGTGTTTAAAAAAATAACAGAAACTAAACAGAAAATGATAATGAAAACTCAAACTAATTAGAAAATATAATGTTGCAACATTGAATGTAAAAAAGTACAATTTATCATAATTTAAATAAAATAATATTAAAAAAACAACAAAATCCCATTTGATTACAATTTTAATATATAAAAAACAAAAGAAATCAAATAAAACAAAAACAACGTTACCCAAAAAAAAAATCAACAATAATTTAAGAACATTTACACCCTTAAATGAATTAAAAAAAATCTACCAAATAAATGAAAAACAAATTTACCCAGAAAACACTCACTATTCAATTTAACATTTTAGTTAATTTATTTTGTTATCACTTATTTTATTAATAATTTTTTTAATTGCTAACTACCTAGCATTATTATTATTTTGTTTTTCTTGTTACTGGCTTTAAATTTAAGTTAAACTTTGTTTTGTTCTTTTTTTTTCGATTATAATTATTTTTATTTTTTTATGTTGTTCAATTACTTACCAAAAAAAAAATACTTTGTTTTGTTAGAAGAAAAAACAATAAATAAATATATATAATTATTCTTTTTTTTAAATCCCGGCATAACCTAAATGCCCTTAAAGCTATCCCATCTAGTCCCAATCACTGAGTTTTGTTAAATGCGTTTACATTTGTTTTAAAAATATTTTTTTTTAATATTTATTTCAAATAAAAAATATGTTTCAATAGAAATTTTCATACACACTAGTTGATTATTTTATGCTATATACATACATACTTATATATATATTTAACAAAATAAAAATCATATACAATATTTAATAATAAAACAATACCAATCAAAAGAAACCCAAAAGAATATGCCAAGTTTATATACAAATTTTATTAAACCCTGCCCTGTTTAAAACCTTTTAAAAACAAAATAAAATACAAAAAAAAACCAAAAACAAACTGTAGTTGACTGTCGTTACAATTTATTTATTATTATAATTTTAATTTTCTTTTGTTTATCAGTTTTGCATAAACAATATTAATAATAATTTAGATGCATTATTTCTTTGTTGGAAACCCCTTTATAATTTAGTGATATTTTTAAACAAATTAAATTCATTAGGAATTTTTAATAAGTACATACACTATGTACACATGTACATATGTATATAATTATTTCAATTATTAATTGAATACAAAATTTAAAAGCCATCTAAACCTTATCGTGGCTAAGGAACAACTAAATCGGCAAAGACCAAAGCATGACTTTTTAAACAATAAAAAATGTCAACATAATTGCCACAATTCAGTGTGATTGCAACAATATTGTTGCATCGTTTTTGAAATAATTATATACCGTTAACTTTTCTTTTCGATTAAAATATTTATTTTTAACAAAATCGATTTAAATTGCATTTAAATTAAAATTTCATAAAACGCCTATCGGTATTTAAAACAAAAAAAAATTCTGCCACCAATTTGCTTTTTCCCTTAGTAAATATCTACAGTATATATATATGTAGTTACCAAAAAACCAAACCAAAAAAAAAAACCAAAAAACAAAAACTGAAACGTGAATACAAAATTTTTCCCTATACACACACGCAAAATGACTTAATTTTTCTTGTTTGGATAATAACACGAGAATCTGTCTGCATAATACCAAAATGTTTACAGGTGAAATAGAGGCACGTGGTGGTGATGGTGATGACTTACAACAACAGACCGAAGAACGCTTAGAACATGAACACGTACACGAACGTGAACGTGAACGAGACCGTGAACATGAGCGTGATGTAGATCGTGATCGCGATCGCGAACACGACAGACATGACGATGATGAAGATGAAATGGCTCAAGCGATTAATGAAAGGCGACGTCCACCTATGGTGAGACATGAATCGAGCCACTATGCCGAAAGTACGGACTTGGATGAGATGAATGAAAGTGAGGATATGATTATGGATAATAACAACTATAATTGCGAATACAAATGTGATGAATTGAACATGTCCAAGATACGATGTCATCAAAGGGAAATGTATATGCATCAACATCAACAGCAACAGCACGAGGAACATCAGCAAGATTTAACGACGTCAGCCTCAACATCGACACATCGTTTACATCATGAGACGCATCATAGCCATCATGGCCATCATCATGGTCAGCAGCAACAGCATGTGGTAGCGGCACCCCAAAGTGTCATCAATTTGGGTAGATGTGGTTCGTCAGCTTTAGATACTTTAGTGGCTGCCGAAGCAGCTGCAGCTGCAGCTGCTTTATCACCCACAGCCTCCAGTACATCGTCAGCCTCATTACAGCATCAGCAACATTTATATGCTTTGCAGCAACATCACCATCATCATCAACAACAACAGCAACAACAACAACAACAACAACACCATAGCCAACAGCCATCATCCTCATCATCAGCCTCCTCTACGCTTTCGCATCATCAGCATCCCCACCATCATCACGCACACCAGACCGGCCAACATACTGGACCACATATGGTCAACTATCACCATGGTCATTTACATAGACATCATGGTTGTAGCAATACGACCCTAGTATCGTCAACTTCACTACCCTCCAACCATGACAGTGAACACTTATCGACGTCGGCTCTTACAAACTCCTCCTCGTCAACCACATCTTCCACATCATCATCAGCTGCTGCAGCAGCTGCAGCAGCGGCAGCCGCCGCCAATAGACGTGATCATAATATCGACTATTCGTCATTATTTGTACAGTTATCGGGTACACTACCCACGCTATATCGTTGTGTCAGTTGTAATAAAATCGTGTCAAATCGTTGGCATCACGCCAACATCCATCGGCCTCAGAGCCATGAGTGTCCCGTCTGTGGACAGAAATTTACGCGTCGAGATAACATGAAAGCCCATTGTAAGATTAAGCATGCCGATATAAAAGATCGTTTCTTCAGTCATTATGTACATATGTGATCAATTTTATATGTAGTCAAGTAAAAAAAAGTAAATTAATTTATAAATAAATAAATATATAGACATACAAACAAAAATTATCTCTCTCTCTATCTCTATTTAACACAAAATTCTATTTTCTTAATTATAACTGACTCACTTGCGCCCCCCTTCCCTCTCCCCGAAACTCTCTTTCTCTCTCTCTCTCTCTATCTCTTTCACTTTGAACATACTTAATTACTATACTATATAATAACCATATTTAATATTTAAACTTTTAAAACAATATTAAAATACTAATAAATTATAACTAAAAAACAAGAAAAAGAAAGAAAAAGTATTAAAACAAAACGTAATAATCTAGAAAATTTCAATTTTTCTCCCCCTTAAAACTTAGTAGATAATTAAAATAAAAACACAAGAAAATCTATAAAAATTATATAAAATTTATGAAATAAATTTAGTAAATGAAAAACAAAAACAATTCCCAAATATTGTAAAAAAAAAATCAAAAACAACAAAAGAGTATTTAAAAAAATTATTTTTTTTTAACAAAACAAAGTATTAAAAATAAACAATAATTAATTATATTCTAGTAGTTATAAAAAGTAGTATTACCTTAAGCATATTGATCAATTTATTTATTTATTTTTTTTTTTTTTTTGTTAATTTTAGATTAACCTTTTTTAGTTAGTCTAACTAAAAATAAAATTTAATTTGGTAAAGTTTTTTTTTTCTTATAAAATAGAAAAACAAAATTTATGAAAATTGTGTTAAATATTATAAACTATACTTTAAAAGTATTATGCTAGAAATTCCAATTTTATTTAAAAGAATAATTTTTTTAACATGTCTTGTAGTTAAATTAACTAAAAATCTTTATTGTTGTATATTCTATAAAAAAAAACTAATTTTAATTTCTGCCGTAAACTTATTAAAAAATAAAAAAAATATTAATTAATAAAAATAGCAACAGCAACAACCATAATAAGTTATTAAGAATTAATTTTAAAATTATTAAAAAAAAACAAATAAAAATAGTGAGAATTTTCCTTTAATTTAAAATTTAAATATTCTGAAAATGCTTATCTATTTCAAGGTTTTTTTTTTCCTTAAACTAAAATTGAAACCAAAGATTTAAATTTTAAATGAAATTTATATTGAATATGAGTGATTTAAAATTAAAACAAAACAAAAAGAAGAATTTAATTTACATAATTTACATAAACAAAAATAATATATATACGTAATCAAATGGGACCTTATAATTGTTTATGATATATGATTTTCTTTAAAAACAAAAATAATTAGTATATATAAATATTTTTAGGTACATATTTCAACCAACAAAGAATCTAGCATGTTATAAACAAATTTAAAAAAAAACAACTTATAAAACATTTTACAAACACATTTTTTTGCTTAAATCTTAATAATTAAAAACG
Organism: Sarcophaga carnaria; assembly: GCA_958299815.1. Taxonomy (NCBI): domain Eukaryota; kingdom Metazoa; phylum Arthropoda; class Insecta; order Diptera; family Sarcophagidae; genus Sarcophaga; species Sarcophaga carnaria. Next base: position 43,239,228 of record OY283150.1, read on the forward strand.
AAATATTTAATATAATAAGTAATAAAATGGCGCTTTATTAAAGGAATCTATATACTTATACATCTACATAAAAAAATATATACAATACATATAGAAATAGAAAATAATTAATTATTTAATAAATAATTAGTAAATATGGCCTAAAAAATTTAACTTAATCTCATTATATATTAATTGCAACAGATATAACAGAGTTTATTATAAAGCTTCTAATAAAATTAAAAAAAACAAAACAAATTAAATCAAATATATAATATACATTATAAATAAAAAATAAACTAAATAAATTAATAAACAAAAATGGAGAGTGCAGTAAGCAAACAAATTTAATCTCGACTTTTGATGATTTATTGCCAACCAAAATTTAACAACTCTTAACAGTGTTGGCAAAATCAACTATAATTTAAATATATATGTATGAATAAGTATATAACTTATGGTAGTGTTAGCTAAAGGCGAAAAAAAACAGAATAGTAAACTATGTACGTGGTTGCCTAATAAATAAACCAATAACATGTGAATTTTTGAAGAAAATACGTATTAAATTGGGTATTAAAGTTATAACCAACTATATGTATACTTTTCCACAGCATTGTTATATTCAATATTTCATATATTTAATGTAAAACTAATGCATGAAAACCAACTACTATTTAATTTAATTCATATTTGAAAAACAGCGTACTGAGGCCACAAATTTTTACATCAGCTTAAAGTTCAGTGACCACTAACTTTGTATTCCGTTGGCAATACATATGCTTTAAAACTGTCGTTCGAAAATATGCAATGAGTGCTACTACGTTACAGTGCACTACAACGTCTTTTATGTTTCTCACACTTTCTATAAACATACTAAGTGGCCAGTTCTTTTGTTCGCTAAATAGTTAGAGACCGCTTCAAGCTAAAGAATCTAATTTTAACTATGATATGACTAAAGCTGGCCAAGTTCAAATCTTGCTGTTCACAATGCAATTTTTAATTGATGTGTATTTCTTCCTTATATATATATAAATACATACATATGTACGTCTACGTTCTTCAGTCGCGTAATAAATTATTATTATAAAGTTGCTATAGTCGAGAAGGTAGTATGTTGGCTGACTAGACAGAGTTCATTGTTCAATCCCTAGCTGAAATGTCCTGAACAAAACGAAATATGAAAAAATATTTCTTCGGCGACTTCCTTTCAGTAGTCTGCTGGTAAAAAGTCTGAAAAAATAAATTTGGACTCGTAGGTTCTCACAGGACTGGTGTGAGAAACTATGTATGTATGTCGTAATACTGACTGAAGGGTTGTAATGACCAAAATAAGTAAATAAATTCGGCTTATCCTTGAATGCTACTAGTTCAGTCTAGTCTTTAGCGCTATAGTTACACGTCGTATGGATTCTTTCGCAGAGCTTGATATTGATATTGACAGATAATTTTAAAACATTTCTGTGTTTTTGTTTTTGCCATATCGAAATGTTGTGTTCCCTATTTAAACTTCAATTTCTGTCTTAACTTAGATTTGTTCATTCTACTGTACTTCCAATAAAAAAAGCAATAAGTGTACAAACTTAATAAAATATACATAATTATATATATATAGGTATATATAAATACATATATATATATATAAATATATATATAAATATATATATATATAAATATATATGTATATATATATATAAATAGATATATGTATTTAAAAGAGAACCATTTAAAAAAAAATTTTAATAAAAAATAACTAGAATTTTCATTAAAAATATTTATATATACAATATTAAAAAAAAATATTAATATAGAGAATAAATAGTAAAACGAAAAATTTAAAAGAAAAGAAAAAAAAATACCAGTACAAAAAAAATAAATTACGAAAAATAAATTGACAAGCTTAACTGATGAGGTAAAAAAAATATACTGAATAATGAGTAAGAGAGTGAGATTGACTTAGTAATAGTGAAATTTATAGAGTTTACTTATAAAATTTTCTAAATTTTAAATTTAATTTTTAAATTTACTTTCTGCCGTCCGGTATTTATTTTAATTACATATAAATAGTATTTACAAATATGAACGATATTCAATGAAAAGTTAAAACAGGTTACAAATATTTTCTTTTTAATTTTTTTTAATACTTTTCTAATTTTATTTTCGTATTTATTGAGAACAAGAGTTGATTGGACGAATAACTTTATGTCTTGGCTAGCCAAGGTTTACTGAATTTGTTTTTGAATTATACAGGGATTTTAAAATATATTATATGGAACACACATGCATACAATATATACTTATAACCAAAACACTTTGAGCTTTTAGTACTCCAGAAAGAAAATAAAAAAAAATAGAAAAGTTTTATTAAAAATTTTAAATTTGAACTAATTTTCTTGCAATCATTTTAAACTCTTATTAGAACATAATTCTACCTAACTGAACAACGAATTTTATTTTTTTTTTTTTAGTTTTAAACATTTTCAGAATATTTAGATTGTGTTGTTATTTCCTATTATTATTATTATTTTTGTTTCAAATTATTATTAACGTTCTGTAACGTTTGGTATAAATCTCTTGAACACCACAAATATAAGAAGTTTTGAAAAACATTAAAATTGAAAAATAAAAGCAAAAAAAAAACGTAACCCACCTTATTTTAAAAACTCACAGCATACCATAATTAAACTAAATAATAAACAAATGAAAAGATTAATCAAAGAAAATTTATAACTAGATAAGACAACATGTGTAATGTTTTCTGAAATTCCAAAAATTTTTTGTGAAGAATTTCCTAGAAATTCGAATTTCTAATAAAAAGAAGAAAAAAAATGAGGTTAAAAACGAAAAATTGTTTTTAGGGAAGTTAACAAAGTTAAGCTCACTATTATAAAACCAAAATATAACAAAAAAATAATTAATTTAAATAATTATAAAATAATTAAAAAGAAATTATAAAACAAAAACAATAAACACTTAAAATCATATAAGAATTGCAACATTAATTAATGTACTTCAAATAACTTTAAAATATATATAGAAAAAGAACAAAAAAAACAACAACAACAAAATATATGCTAAAACTTACTTAACAAACAACAACTTAAAACAAACAAGAAATAATAATAACAATAAAATACCAAAAACAAAAATAAAATAAAACAGAAATGAAAAAAAAAACAAAAACTTTTAATCAATTAAAAATAAAACTTCTTTCAATTTCAACAAATAAAAAAAATAAAAAAAAAATTACAAAATCAGGTTGTTTTTATTGAAATATTCTTCAAGCAATTTTCTTATTTTTATTTATTATTATTAATTATAATATAATTTTTTTTAAGTTATAAATTACTTTTAATTTTTATTTAATTATTATCGTTTCATCTACAATAATTTCGTTTTAACATTTAAATTAAGTCTTTTTCTTTTACCTAAGTTATAAGAAAATTATTGAATTATTTATTTTCTAAACATTTTTGTTTTTTTACAAAAAAAAAATACAAATCACGGTAAGTTTTTCTCTGTGTGTATATGAGTGTTAAGTATTTTATCTACATTTCTATATTATAAAAATCTATTCAAAATTTATTACACAAACAAAATATTATTTTTAAATAAAAATTTGTTTTCTTTCTCGAAAAAGAAAAGCAAATAAAGTTACAGGAATTGGCCGTTAAATTTAAACAAAAACAAAAAAAAAAAACTTTTTCAAATTTATTTAATTTTTATTTTTATTGTGTTACTGAGTTGAAATTTTATACGTTTATAGAGTTATATTAAACAAATTATAAATAAATTTTACACATTTTTTTGCAATTTAGGAAGGAGGGGTGTTGAAAATATGTTCGATGTTAGTTCGTTTAGTTTCTAACTTCTTTTTTAATTTTTCCTCTATAATTTCTACTTTAATTTCCCTTTCATATCAAATAAACAAAAACAAAAAAATAATAATATTTCCTATTTTTAACTTCACTATTACATTCATATGTTTGAAAAGAAAAAAAATAATAAATTTAATGAAACATATTAACGTTTGAATCTTTTAACCAACAGTATACTTAACAGAAAAAGTTTACGTACACTTGATTATGACAAAAATAAACCAAAATCCAGCAATAAGTTTTCATATGTAGAATATAAAGTTTAGGAGTTTTGAAGGATTAACAAAGTCACCTACTCCCAATAATTGTAAACAAAAAATAAATAAAAATTGATTTTTTTTTTTTTGGTATACAAAATTCAACACCCCCTTAACAATTCCCTAAAATATAACATTTTTTTTTTTTTTTTCAAATAAGATCTGACCTAATAACGACTAGGAAATCTTTTGTTAGCTCCGACATTTTCAAGCGTACGCCTACTTTTTCTGGCAAGTGTTTTAAACTAATAAGTTAAACTGAAATCCTATTGACTATCGCTATTTCTTACTCTTATACTTTATTATATATAAGAAATCTGATGTTTTTTTTTTGAAAATCCTACGAATTTAATAATAATAATTGAATAAAATTTATAAATAACCCCTAAAAAATATACTTACAGTATTTGAAACCCGTCTGTATTTTTTTTTAATAAACCTTATAGGCTTAACACACTTTATGTAAAAACCTTAAAGATTTTTTGTTATATATAAACTAAACTTTCTTAATATACATATAAACATATATACAGTATATATATAGTATATAAATAATATTATATAAAAATATTAGTGGTTTGGGTTTTAAAATACAAACAAAAGGAATTAAAGCATATAACAATATTAAAACATTTTATATTCATTCAAATAAAATTAAAAAATAAACTCTAAAATAATTACAAACACTTTTCACACACTATACAATAATATTATTTAACATAATAAATATCATCCTTTATTATTAATACCTACAACAACATTATTTAAATAAACCTCTTAATAATAAAATTTATAAACAAAAAAGTTCTGAAATAAACAAACTACTATTAATGGAGTTGGTTTAATATATATTTTTTTTTTAATAATAAAATATTAATAAAATACAAATATTTGTAAATAATATTAAAAATTATTTAAATGTAAGTTATATAAACTCAATATTAATAATATATACATACTATATATACATACTACATAATACGTACGTACGTGTAATAGGCATAAATTTCTAAACGAATATACTTAAATTTCAATTTACTTGCAAAAACAAAAACAAAGTTTTGTCAAAATTTACAAATAAACAACTCTGTAAATTAATTATTCTCCCTGTTTTTTGGGTGTAACCGATTTTGTTGCGAAATTCTTTATCTACATACATACATACATATAATATACAAATTTTTTTTTTATTTGAAATAATTATTTTTTAAAAAATTTATAAATCCAAAATGAGCACAAATTTTCAAAGGCTAAGCCTTTTATTAACTGCATCGTTAATCATTTCGCCATGACAGTGGTAAACAAAACAGAACTGATCAATTTTTATTTGCTCTCATACTGTTTACTCTTTGCAAATGTAAAAAAAAAACGATGATCTGTGTTAACATTTTTAAAAATTTTCTTTCCAAAAATCCATTTTAAAACAACAAAAACAAATGAAAAAAAATTATTTTCGTTTTCCATCTTTTTCTAATTGTAATTGGAGTTTTGTTTTTATTTTTTTTTTTTTTAATTTCGGTACATGTCATTTAGTTTGTTTTGTATAATTTTTAAGTATATTTTTGATTTTTTTTGTCTTATAAAAATTCTACTTTTATGTTTTGTTTCTGATAAATCATCAACAAAAACATTGTTTTTCTCTTCTTTTTCTTATTTTCTCTGTGTGCAAATAAAACAATTGCAAATTCATAACAAACAACAACAAATATGCTATGAATAACAAAAAAACAAAAACAAAAACAAAAAACACTTTGAAAATAAACAAACGTCCCTTAACGAAACGTAATGAATATTTTAATTGACAACATGATCGTACATATTTGCCTAAAATGCCTAAATATATACGTATTAATTCGCCCGTTTATCAGGTTCCAAAGCCTGGCATATGCGCTTAACATTTGAACGATTGTCGGGAGGCTGCAACCTGCATCGTTGTAAACTGTGTGGCAAAGTAGTGACTCATATACGTAACCACTATCATGTGCACTTTCCCGGTCGCTTTGAGTGCCCGTTGTGCCGCGCCACCTATACCCGCAGCGACAATTTGAGAACGCACTGTAAATTCAAGCATCCAATGTATAATCCGGATACAAGAAAATTTGAGAATTTAATGTCAGCGGCCGCCGCTACCGCCACACAGTCACCTACGCCCACACAATTGGCAGCTGCATCACAGGCTGCCATGGCTGCAGCCGCAGCGGCGGCAGCCTTTAATGTGGCCCAACAACAGCAGAGAGAGCAACAGCAGAGGGAACATCATCAGCAGCAATTGCAGCAACATGCTCACAATTTAACACAACAAACGCAACATTTGCTACAGCAACAAATGCAGCAGCTACATCCGCAGCAACAGCAACAACAACAGCAGCAGCAACAACAGCAGGCATCACAGTTACTGGCTCAGGCAGCAGTACACCAGCAGCCACAATCGCATAATGCCACAAACGAATGATACGGGTCCTTTTTAGGCTGGAATTATGGTAATATTCTAGGAAATCCCTACAATCCACCACCATTACCGTCACAATCACCTATACTACATCATCATGCTCCACATCCACATACTCATCAACAACAACAGCAAACACTTGCCACAGCGGCAACAGCTGCAACATTGCCATCTTCATCGGGCCACAGTGCAATAGCAGGAAATCCTTTTGCCTGGAATTTCGAAGAGGAACACTTTTATCACAGCAGTAACAAACAAAGCAACAATAACAACAGCAACAACAACAGCGCCACTAATAATAATACCACAAATTATATGAACAACTATTATAATCAATATTTCGGCAATAACAGCAACAACAACAATAACAACCAACGAGATCCTCTCATGGACTATTTGAAAAGAGCCCAAACAATGAACCACCCTACTTCCTCTACCCCTTCCTCACTTACACTACGTAACAATATTAACCGCCTAACAATGCAAGAACGTGAAAGAGAGGAAAATTATACACAACTTACACCCCACATACCCACTTTTAATCTCATCGAAAGTGATGATAATGAAGATTCAGATAATGTCGCTACCACAACCACAACCTCCTCTTTAAATGGTCAACAAAATTTAAAAGAATCACAACAGACCTCCCTAAATATAAATAAAGAATTGAAGGAAATCTTTCCATCAGATATTGAGACCGCAAATAGAAAAGAATTTAACGCTACCACCCCTACTAATATATCGGATAAAACAAACGATAATCTATCGGTTAATAACTGTTTGGATAGCGAATCTGATGTACCAAGAGATTAAAATAATAAGTTTTGTTCCTACCGAAAAGAAAATTGAGATTAATGTTTGTCTTTTTCCTTTTCTAATTAAGCCAGAAAACATTACAGCATTTCCACATGAAGAATATGAAAAGGCACATCTTTTTTTTGAGGATTTAAAGCGTTTTGTAAGGTGTTTGCAGCGTCTCGTATTTAGAACGCACCTATGAACTCGTAAGGATGACGCAGTTGGTTAACTGCATTAAATAAAGTAGGAGACGTTGTTATTCAATAAAAGTTTACTATTGATTGCGTCAATATTATGTTGCCGCAGCATGACGCTTAATTGTCTTAAGCATTGCCATGTTTATATCATATTATAAAACTCTACTATACTCAATAATTCAACTGGGATGTACAGGCCTAAAAATATTCCTCCAGCAAAGACATTCTCCCATATCTGGATTTTAATTTGGATTCGACTGAAGGCAGAAATATCATACAGAAATTAATTAAATTTTTGATAAGCTGGTAAAAAGAAACTCCAAAGGCCTCTAGAGACACTTTCTTAGGCCTTTCACTGTAAGGCAACTGTAGTACGTTTTAAAAAATGTATACAAAAAATATCTCAAAGGTGCTTGAAGTAATTCTTACTTCCTTTGGAGTTTAAGATTTGCTACACTTTAGGTGGCCCCACCCGCCATTGTATTTAGGGCTTACGGCCATGAATTTTTGTCTAAATTTTAGGTTTTAGTGCCACGCAAAGTTGATTAAAACACCAGATGTTTTATAAGTTACTATGGAAGTTTTGCTTCCGATTCACACCAGAGGCTTCAGCAATCTGCTACTTGGTTCATATAAGTGAATAAATAAATATTCTCTCATACTAAGATCTTTTCGTTTAATGCGATAGTCTTAAACCAGAGTTATCGATTATTCAATCACTAACTTATGACCGAATGTGGAAAATTTATTTTTGAAAATGTTTTCTTTTTTTCCCCTAAAAATTTACATATGAACGTATGCAACCTCCTTTCTTCTGTTGGAAATGCTGTCTGTAATTTGCACTTCTGTTTGAAAACATATTAAAAACACAATAGGAAGTCAATTTAATGTTAAAGAAAAAACAAAATAAAATAGAAATCTCGGTAAAAAACAAAAAATTAAATGAAAACAAGAAACAAACACTATTTATATTGCACTAAAACAAGCACCATAAATTAAGAATGAAAACAAAAAGTTATAAATTGAGTATCCTTTGAAAACAAGGTTTCATTATTGGATGGCATATTTATTAATAAAACAAAAAAATTAAAAAATTAAATATTAACATTTAAGCACAAATATTCTTAAAGTGGTTTCGTAAAGAAAATAAAAATTAAGTTTTTTTTATTTTCAATTTAAACAAATTTGCCAAACTAAACTAGTAAGGATATGCTAAATTAAGAAAACATAAACAAAGAAAAAAGAGTAAATGAAAGTGTATTTAATTTTAAAAAGATTTTTAAAAACAAAAAAATATATTAAAAAAAACGAAAATAGCAAAATCCTACATTTTAGTAAAGAACTAAAAATTAAAAAAAGGTGCATAATCTCGTTTAAGTAGGAAAACAAAGCCAATTGAAAAGTTATAGGCGCAGACGAAGCAGAATTAGTCCAATTTATTATTAGGAAAACCTCAATGTTAATAATAAAATCTTTAAATCGTAAAACTATTTGTGGTAAATCATAGTAATGTGTTGTTAAATGTCTATTAACTCTTTAAAATTTCACTAAATGTCTTAAACTATTAAAAAAAAATACAAAATAAAACCATAAAAAAACAATAATAAAAAAGTCAACTTCTAAGCCCCTCTTTGAAAGCTGCTGAAGTGTTATATTTTGTAAAAACAAAAAACAACAAAAACTCAAATTTACATTATACTAAAAAAAACAAATTCTATGAGATTTTATTAATAATTTATATTTATATTGTATTTGTATTTGTAAAAATTATTATGATTATTATTTATAGTAAAAACATTATACAGATTTAGAATAGTCTGTAATAAATTATTTAAAATGAAAAAGAAACTCTTTAAACAACCCCAAAAAAATTTATGACCAATTTATTGATATTAAATGTCTTAAAATTAAAACAAAAAACCCCTCACTAAATTTAACAATTTGACAAATATGAAAACCAGTCACAACTTCCATGTCTTTATTACGTGTAACTGTCTCAAAACAAAAAAAAATATTTCAAATCCCTATCTTAATATGATCTTCTTAGAATTAACTCTGACTCCCTGTCTCTTAGAGATTCCTTTTTATCTCTTTAATTGTTGTTTCTATTGCATAATATATAAAATCTAAATTTAAGAGAATATTTTTTTTTAAACTTTTTAAACATGAAATTTTATTATACATGCGTATATTTTTTTAAATTAATTATTTTTCTACTAAACAAAAATGTACAAAATATATTTTAATTAACCTCTATAAGTTTTTTTTATACTAATTCTTAAGCATTCTTTATTGCGTTTTTAACTAATTTTAAATAATTTTTTGATAAATATTTTAACAAAATGTGTCAAAGACATTGAAATAATGAATTAATTTTTTATTAAATATTCTTAATTAAATTAAAAACTAAACCATAGCTAAACACAGAAGCGAAACCTTTGATCTTATAAAGCATAGATATTGGCAAACAATTAAGGTGCAGCATGATTACGATAAGTGCGGTCAACTTATATGATAATTTACAACAAACAATAATAATTTAATACCTGACTTATAATACTAAGATTGATTCTCAATATAAATTTTAATGCAATACATACTTCTTACAACAAATTATTGACATTTTTGTCATAAAAACTCTTATATGAATCATGTTTGTTCATAAAGTATGTTTTTAATATTAAAATCGAATATAAATTTAATTTTAAAAAATTCTTTTAGACACATTCATTTCAAAAACGTTCAATTTTCTACAGAACATTACAGATAAGAATTTGAAATAATTTTTAAATTTTTTTTTTTTAAATTCTTTCGACACTCTAGTCATCCGAAAACTTTTTTGTAAGCGAAACTTTTTTGTAAGCTATTAAATATTAAACTTCCATTTCCATAACATATTTCACTTAAAAGATTTTCTTTTTCGAAGTTATATTACAAAAATTTGATATATATTTCCGTTATTAAAATTGTTCATTAAAAAATTTTTAATCAAATTTTAAATGTTAAATATTGAATCTCTTTTGATTCAGCACTTCTGAAGCACTTGAATTAAGCACTTCTGACCACTGACAATTTTTTTATGAGAATATCAAAACATTTTACTGTGAGGATATTTGCATTGTAGCATTATGATTCTATATATTGAATCAAGAAATAAAATTCATTCAACCATTTACGTATTCTAATCATTCTAAACCTAACTTATTTCATAATTTAAATATCGAAATAAAAAAAAGTTGGCAAATGCAGAACGCACTTAATTTTGTTCGTCAATTAGACGTTATGCTAGGCTATTAAATATATTTCTTAATAAGAATATTTAATAAATTTAACAAAAATTTTTATAAAACATAACATTTGGCCATACTTTTAAAAAGAAATTAAAATAATTTATAACAATTTAAAACCACCTTTTTAAATACCACCACTACCACAAACTATTATACTCTCCCTTAACTCTTAGAAAAATTACATCATTTTCAATTTAATACATGTAAATATATATTTAACTAAATTAAAAAACAAAAACAAAAACAAACAAACAAAAAAATACTATTAAAATACTACGACAAGAAAATTTCAATATATTTACTCAATGTACGTGTCTTTAACAGAAAAAAAAAAAAAAAAAACAAACAAGATAATTAAATACAAAATAGAAAACAGAAACGACAACAACAACAATTATTGAAATAAAGAAAGGATATTTAAAAAAGAAAATAATTAAACTAATTAACATTATTATATTAACTATATACATATTAAAAATATTTTATTTTCATTAAACAAAACAAAGAATATTTGGTGCACAAAACAAAAGAAAGAAAAACAAACAAAAAAATACGAAATTTATTTATTTTAAATCATGGTTTATTTTAAACGATAGATTATTTCAAAAATGTGATAAAAAAAAAGAAATGAAATTTATTTTAAAAATTATTACGAAAGCATGAAATAGAAATTGAAAATGAATGTGAAAAGTTAAGATGAAGTAGACAAAGGAATGTAACTAAAAGAAAGAAAGAAAGAAAAGAAACATGGTGCTAAATCCAAATAGTTATGAAAAATGATTTGAAAAATAGCTCTAAAACAATACATATGTATATTTTCAGCAGAGAAATCATAGATTTTATAACTTAAGTTAATAAGGCAATTATAATTTAATTCTTAATTTATTATTTTTTTTATATTATTATTATTACTATTAAAAATATATTTTATTATAAATGAATGTTACAAATTAAATGAAATTAATTAAAATAATGAAAATAACGTATGTGCAATAAATTACTAGTTTTCTTTTAAATTTGATAAGTAAAAGAAATTAACAATGAAATTATTAATGTTTTAAAGAAAAATAATATAATTATTTTTTTTTTTTTGTAATATTACTTTAATTTATTATTCTAACGCAAGGCAATTTTTAAGTAATAACTGTTAAATTAAAATTAAAACAATAATTGTGCAATTAATTTCTTTAATGAAAGTAAAACAAAACAAAACAGAAAAAAACTATTTTTTAAATTAAAATTAAAACTAAAATTAGTATTTTAAATTAGTTGTAAAGAAAGCATAACTAACAACAACAAAAACAACATAACACAAAAATCATTTAATAATTTTATTACAAAAAACAAGACTTTTTTTCTTAAAACAAAAATATAAAATAAAATATACCTGATTTATATTGTTAAGAAAAGTTTAAAATAATGGGTGGCACAAAGAAAAATTTGGAAAAATCTTAATGGCCGATATCGTAAGACACTAACTACATAGTTTTCTCATATTTTAATTAAATTTTCTTTTGAAATGTTCATAAAATTTTGTCAATATTTTAAATTAAATCAAAAAATTTTTATATTGAATGTTTCAAAATTATTTCGGATATTTTGCATAAAAGAACAAGAAATTGAAATTATTCATATAAAAAATTTAGGATATTAAATTCGACAAATGCAAATAAATGCAATCCCTATATCAGATTTGGTCAAGTTGTGCGGCAGTAAATTTTTACAATTTTTGTAAAACACTGTGACAGCTGTCATCATTTTATCAGTCTTGCGGTTGATAACTTGCCTCAGATAGTCATATTGTAGTATGATTTTCTTATAACATATTTCTGATATTAATATTTTAATAAGTCAAATTGTCTATATTGACGTGTATATAAAAAAAATATTTAATTCTCCGTACTAAAATTAAATTGAAATGATAGAACTTCCAATATACCATATAAACTTTACATGTTAAGATCTTCGATATTGAAAAAGATAATTCAATTTGGCTACTTTCAAGTTCAATTTTATGTAAATTGAATTTAAAGTCTTCTTTTTCGATGAAAATACTCATGAAGTGTCTGGAAAAAGTTCGGCTGTAAAAGGGCGGGTTAAGGTAGACTCTCTGATGCGTCAGTAACTAACTATTTAGAGGTCTGTATAGCCTTTCATATGAATGATTTGGCCTTATTAAGAGTGTTGTTGCCTTTGTAATATTCTCTTATAATTTGTAGAGAAATGGCAACAGTTAGTGTTGCAGTGATGACAAGAAAATCTTATGCCACCCAGAAATCAAAATGTTTCTTTAACCAATGAAAAAATATTAAAATTAACTTCTTTTGTACGGTTTTTTTTATTAATTTATATAGTATTTAATAATAAAATAACAATAACAAAAAACATAATATATAAATTGTTTTTAAATATTATTATTATTTTTTTTTTAATAAATTAATTTTAAGTTTTATTTATAAAAATTAAAACAAAAAACAAACACCACAAAATAATATTAATAATTATTAAGTTTAAAATTTAGTAATAATAAAATTAAAACAATTATATATATATACATAAAATATAAATAATTTCAAACAAAAGCCAAGCATTTGTTATTTCACAAATTTAAAAAAAAGAAAAAATATTTAAAATATTATTATTATAATTATGTTAAAGATATTTTATATTTTATACAACAAACATGGAAAATAAATAAATATTAATATTTTTTTAAGTTATTTGATACAATTTTCTTTTCATTTATTTAATGCAATATTTTTAATACAAAAATATAAAAAAAAATAAAAAATATTTTATAATTAATAACATATTTTATAAATTTTATGACAAACAACTACAAAAAACAACACAAATACAGAAAATATTTTTAACCCCAAACTAATTACAAAACAAAAAACAAAATTATTAATAAAAAAAGGTTAAGTAAAAAAAAGAGAACATAAAAAACAAATTAATTTATTATAACTATGACAACAACAAAAACTAGCAAAAACAAAATAAATAAAAATGCAAATATATTTGAAAAAAGTTAAAAAGAAAAAAACTATTTCTTAAATAAAGCCAGACATGATACGTTATATATATTTTTACAATATATATTTTAAATTATTAATTCATTTAATAATTGTGCTTCCAACTCTTAGGGTTTCTTTAGTTTATAAACATAACAAAAGGTGTTAACTAATTTATAACCTTTTCTTTAAACAAACTATACATACATATATTCTAAAACTCTCGGCCCAATTTCCTGTAATTTTATTTCTTTTTTAAATTTTATTTATTTTTAATAATATTTTCTTATTTAACTTTATATATATATATATATATATATATATATATATATATATATATATATATATATATATATATATATATATATATATATTATTTAATGTAAGTATTTGTTTATTTTAATTTTATTAATTTTTTTTTGTTTTTTAAGTTTTAAAAAACTATAAATTTTGCTGTTTTGAAGAGTGTATCTGAACGGTAAGAAATTTCCCCCTCTTAAGAAAACAATTTTAAAAAATTCGCACAGACGTTACACCCAAAAATTTTTATTTTATAGAAAGAAATAAATATTTTTTTTTTCTCTTAAAAATAAAACAATTTTAAAAAATTACTTTGTGCGAATTATTTCCCCTATTACAAAAAGAAAAAAAACTTTTATTTGTTTTAAACAAAATGTTTGTGACTAATTTATATGTTGGTAGAAAAAAACAAATAAATTTTAATTTTTAATATTATTTATAATCAATTAAAAAACTATAATATTAGGCAATAATATTTTATACATCAGCATATTATATAAGACAATAACGGAGGCATTTTATTTTAAATAATTTTTCTTTCTTTATGCTAGAGATACATACATACATGCATAATAATTAAATAAAAAAAATTATTGATATTACTTATTGCACGCTGGAATGTAAGTAATAAATTGTTTATAACAATAAATAAAAAAAAAATTAAAAGCAATCAAATTTTATAATGGTAAATGGAAAGTGGCAATATAAATGAAAAATAATAATAATAAACATAAAGGCACACAAAGCAATACATGTTTTCAACGTATTTGAATATCACTAAAACTCGTAGCTGTTCTTATCAAATAATTGAATGTTTTTTGAAAGAGTAAGCGTGACTTAGGTGTTTTTGAAAAATCAAAAAAGTGTTTTTTTCACACTAACAAATATTTGGACTCCGATGTCAGTTATCACACCTATTGATGGTTTCAAAATAAATAACCTATACACAAAGTTTATTGCTTCAGATTTTACTTTGTCACTAAGCTATCCATTATTATACAAAATTAGCAATATGTTGACGTTTCGATAAGTCATTTTTTTAATTTCATCAAATATTCTTCCAAGTCGAGGTCATATGCCCATAACCCATGAATTATGGTAACTCTTGCATCACCCTATACCATTGTCAACAATACCTATATTTTGGTTCACTAAATGGGATTATTATTTTAAAATGGACGCATATCCTACGACATTTTCGCTTAAAAGTATATAAAAGTTTATATTTTATTACGAATATTTTACAATCCTATTCTAAATTTATAAATTCATTTTGAAATGTTATTCATTACATTGTCACTTTCTTACAGATGTTTTATAGGTTATTTAAAATCACATACGATATAAGAATCAAAATATTTTATAGTCCATCATATAATACTAAAAAAAAATTATTTTTTTGTCTTAAAAATAATAAAAAAATTGTTAAATTAACATCAAGAATTGGTAGTCGACTATGAGGATGTTTTGATCTTTCAAACTGTTGATTAATATTTTTAACTTTGACAAGAATTCAGTAAAAACTAGGCAAATTGAAAAATTCTAAACTTTTAGTATTTTAATGCAAATAAGACGAATATTTCATAAACTATTTTAACAAAATTTTGAGATTTAATTAAAAAAATCTAAATGAATGTATTCCAATCCTAGTACTGAAGATAATAAAAAAAATTCTTTCTTTTCTTAATGATTTCACATTTCTTCTTTTTTTTTGTCCCCCTGGGGTAAACAATTTATTGCGATTTTCCATTCGCATACAAAATGTATAGAGGCACGGTCAGATTATGTCAATGATTTTCGAGAAAACGTAGCCCATAATGAAAAACAATTTTGTAACGAAAGAGCATATTCAATAAAAAATTAAATTAATATCTCATTTTACTATTTGACGCAATGAAATGTGTAGTTTGCTATTTAGAAAAAGTAGGAAAAAGTAGTACGATTTTCAGCAAATATTTGCATAGTCTGACTGCACTTTAAACCTTACAAATTTTCTCAAATATTCAAACATAACATTAAAACTTTAATAATTCATTTCCAATAGTATTAATGCTTTAAAGAAATGTGAACTGGATGGAAATACATACATATCTGAATATGTCTTGTCAACAAATTAACAAGAAATAGTTTTAGAAGTTTTAAAATTTTTTAATAGGATTGCAAAATAATGGAAATATAAGCAAGTAATGAAAATTTGTAGACTAATTAATAATATTTAACTTTAAGTAGGCTTAAATAAGTTAACATTAATTTATGCTATAATTTTTTTTATTTAAATAAATGCAGTTTATAAAAAAATTAAGAAATCCAATCCAAGAACGAAAAAGAAAAAACGTCGGAAATCGCTTTTATATGTAAAAAAAAATTAATACAATTTTTAAATATATTATTTTTTTTATTAAGAATTTACGATATACCTATATTTTAGTGATAATACTGCTTTACCAGCTCTGACCATTTTTCTTAGACTTTAAATTTATTGTAATTCTTTTATAATTTTTTAATTTTATTCATTTTTATTTTTTAGTTTATCTCTCACTTTATAATTTTGTACACTTTCTTTACAAATATTTATATACGCTATAAAATCAAAAAAAATCCCTAAAATTACAAAAAAAAAACACTATTTTCACTCTGTTTGTTGTTCTTGGGCTGATTTTCGCTCCATTGTGTGGTGTGTGTTCTCTTTTTTTCATTGGTTTTAGCATCCCAAGGACGTTTCTCAAGAACCCCCTACAGAAGATCATCGTTTTCAAGGGCTTCTTCACTATCCGATTCACCACCGCCACATGCCGCTGCGTCCGCTTATGGTTTACACTTGGATGCGGCATTAAAAAACGAATATCTCTTAGAGAATATTATGAGAGGTGCTAATGGTGGTGGTGGTCATCATCCCAGCGATAATAGCCATCATCAGAGTCTAAATCAGTTGCATACGATAGGTTCGACAACAGGTAATATAGGAGGCTCTGCACACAACTTGCACCATCAGATGTCGTATCATAATATGTTTACACCGTCCCGTGATCCTGGCACAATGTGGCGTTGCCGTTCCTGTGGCAAAGAGGTAACAAATCGTTGGCATCACTTCCATTCGCACACCGCCCAACGTTCGAATTGTCCCTATTGTCCGGCCACCTACAGCCGCATCGATACACTACGTTCCCACTTAAGAGTGAAACATTCGGATCGTCTTATCAAACTGGGCTCCACAATGTAAATATCGTGGATTGCGAACATCTAAGGCTATAAATTAAAAAAAAAAACTTATATACACAACACTATATTTTATTTTTCTTATATAAAATCTAACTATGTATACAAAGATATATACACATTTATATATATACATATATATATGTATGTACATATATATATTGAATAACTATGATATACTTTCAAAACATAACGATAAAAAATATCAATAAGCAGTGTTGCTTTAAATAAAAAAAAAACGTTTAAATTCAAAATTTGTTAAATAACCAATCTAACAAAAATACTACTTATTAGGCCATTTATCATATTGTGAAAACAACCACTACAACTATGACACTTCAAAAAATTAATGAAATTTATAAAAATCACTTTATAAAACAAATAATAAGAATGAAAAAAAGAAAGAAATATTTAATTATAAGTGTAAAAAAAGCATTTTTTTACTTAAAATTTTTTAAATCGGTGTTATACACATTACTACCAACCCTCCTTACTCCCTTTTTAAACAAAAAAATTCTTGAATGTCTTAAACTATTTACTACAACTAATACCGACCATTATAAACAGATAAAAACACTGTACGAAAATGTGTATCATAATTAAATACAAATCATAATACACACTTAATAGAAACTGTTATAAATTGAATTCTTTTAACGAAAAAAGAGAATATTTTTCATGTATAATAATCTTACTTTTCTTTTCCTATAATATTTAAGAGTTTTGGTTTATATGTTAGCGATTGCACTGAAAAAATTTTTTACTACCAAACGAAACCGAATGTGCATTTAAGTTCTAATAATTGTTTTTTAATTGTAAAATAAAAATAATTTTATTTCATTTAAAAAAAAAAAATTATTCATATTTATTGCAAAATAATACTAAAACTACTTAATAACAACAATAAACCAAAAATAGAATTATTAAAACTATGTACTGGATTATATACACTAAAGCCAGGTGGTCACAAAGATTTTTTCTATGAGTATTTACAAATATTTCTAAATCTCTAAAATTGCATGGCCAAATATCAAATTAACTGGGATTTAATAACAATTAAACAAAACATTTACATTTTCCGAATCCTCGAATGTTGTTTCCGATTCAAACGAAAAAAGCTCCGAGCAGGCATGATTTGTTTGACATTTTTACACCATGGTGTTCGTAGGTAATTTCGTTTCTTAACTAAATATGTATGACAGAAAGCAAGTAAGTTTTCAATAAGTCCGTATGCGCATGATTAAAGTGACAACAACTTTTTAAAATTCGTTTTCATTTTAGCTTCTATTGTCCGTGTCTACTACTCGTATTTATTCATAGAAAAAACTTTTGCCTAATGCACCTACCCTGCTTAGAAAAAAAAAGTAAAATATGTTAACTTTTTAATATAAACGTTTAACTAAAAAACTTTCTTAACAGCATTATCCCAAAGTACATTTTTACAATATACACACATTCATACAAAAATATCTCGAAAGAAAAAATCTTGTAAAGATAATAAAATATTTTCAGTGTATAGCTTATTATTCAACGATCGCCTCCTTCAAATACTCTCCCCTCCAAAAATTAAAAAAAAACACTTAAATATGTATGTAAAATTTTTAAAGGCTTTTAAAACACCTTAAAAACAAACATTTACTAATAAAATCAAAAAAGATAAATATTTAAAATTAAAATAAAGAAAAACAAAACAAAACTAAATACAAAATAATTGGAAGGTTTCACTGCTAAGAAAATTGAAAGAAAAAATAAAAACACAACAAATTTTTCACTAAAAAAAATGGAATTAAAACAATTACAAATAAATAATGTGTACGGTTTCTAAAACAACAAATAAAAATTACTCATTGGTGAAATTTAAAAACAAAAATTATATGCATATAAATTTAAATCTAAATATTAAACAAAATCTAAACTACTAAAATAAACAAAGTTTATTACTAGAAATATCAAAATGAAAGTGTCAAAATAATAGGCAACATCTATGAAAATGTTAAAATAATTTACATTTTGTTAACATGTAAATTCATAAAGAGTTTTATGTTAAAAGAAATCAAATTATATTTCAAAAGGAACATGGTTAAATAAAAAAATATTTGACAGCATTTAACAACAATGATGCCAAATAGTAGATCTCAGAATAAATGGAAACAATACAAGATATGATGAACTAAGCGAAATAAATGAAAATCAAATAATTCGCGTTATTTAAAGAAAGATTAAAAATAATTTATTTGGCATAAAACTTTCTATGAAAAATATTAAAATTCTTCTGAATTCATTTTAGCAAATCAATTCTTATTATTGTTCGAATTACTGAAAATAACTTTCCTTATTTTGTTTTAATTAAAAAGAAGAAGAAAAACCTTATAAATACATACATATATAGTAAACTACATAGGTATAATAAGATTTTTTAAATGAAAATAGCTTTTAAATACCAATTAAATCATAGGAAGAAAGGTTTCTTTGTTACCTCTTTAATTCTTAGAGTTTTTTATGTTAATTATTATTTGCTGACATAAATAAAATAACTACAATTTAATTATTTTTTTTGTTAAGTTTTAAATGCTGTTTTTGTAATAATTAGTTTTAACAATGACAATTTTGCGTTGCTAAAATGTAAAAAAAAAATAAAAAAGTAATAACTATTCTTACAAGTTTTTATTAAAATTAAAATAGTTTTTGTTAAGTTTTATTATTTTTTAACTTAAATAGTTAGAAACTATATTCTTATAAAAAAAAATATTTTTTTAAACTACAAACAAATATCAATATACCTCAAATGCATTTCAGTTTTAATGTTTTACTATTAATTTAATTAATATTTAAAAAGAATATTTTTTAAATATACATAGTTTTAATTAAAAATAAAAAAAAAAACAAAAAATGTAAATTTTTCTTTAGTTCGTAATTATAATTTTTCTATTACATTTTAATTTTTTTTTTAATTATTTCATTTTCTACTATAGCTTATATATTATTTGTAAAAAAAAATCAATTAAAACATTTTGAATGATCACCACCTTTATCCAACAACCACCAACTCTATCTCTTTTTTTTTGAATATGTGTGCATACATACATATATTAATAATTATGATTTTATTTTCCTCTGGTTCTTAAATTGTTCGTTAAACAAAACCTTGGTTTAAACTTTAAATATAATTAAAAGCAAATTGGCAAAAAAACAAAAAGAAAATAGAATAGAACTGTATACCATATACGAGGCTAATATTTAGGTAACAGAAAACTGTATTTTTCAGTTTTGGAAAAGCAAGCATAAATAAAAATAGAAAATATAGAGTTTTTATATGTATATGTAATTCAAAATTATTTTAACTACGTGCCATTTAGAGAATTATTACATATTGTATCCTCAATATTATAAAATAATTAAAACTTTCATTGTTGAGTATTCTTTTCTTTTTTGTTTGGTTTTTTTTTTTAGCAAGTTTTTATAAATCTTATTCAAACAAAATGGTATGCAGTTCTGTCTTTTTTAAAATCAGCTATTACATAATTATTGTAAAAACCTCTACTGGATCGTAAACAATAAACAAAATTCAAAATTAATTTACCAATCTATACGCGCTTATTCATATTCATATGATTAACCAGTTTCCAATACCATATAGCAGCCAAGTTTTGTTTGCAAACGTGAGAATAATATTTCTGCGTTCTGCAACACTGGTTTTGCAGTAACGAGAGACAGAGTAACATTACCGTTACTTACTTATATATTAATTACTGCAATGCTCAACTTCTGGTTTTATTTTGCAAAATGTAAACAAATCATCAGGTTTGCTCATATGTTATTTAGAAAACATGAAGTTATTTGCGTATGTTTAAATTTTTCTATCATTCTGGTTTAAACTATAGGTTTCTGACTTTTTTTCTGAGCAATGCATTTTTAAGGCTATATTGCTAACGACACCTCTGTATTATAATCATTTTGTTTCAATAATTTTGACTGCCATTTTGCTTTATATTACCTTAACATTTATTTTAATTTGGTTAAGAGAATTCTTGTTAAGTCTTAAATAATATATACAGTAAATGTATGAAGGTTTACTACACTCGCTAATGTTTCCTATATTGTTTTTTTTTTAATAAAATAAACACATATTTTTCAATTAAAAACAAAAATACAAAAAGTTATTTTTCAACATTTTGTGATATTCAAAATTTCATGTTTGGCTAAATCATTTTTCGAAAAAAAGTATTTGTGATATTTTCGGCAAATTTTAAGTTTAAAAAATATATAAAAAATAATATATAATTTTATTATTTATTGCAAAATTCTAATTGTTATTGTCAAAATTGTTATATGTATTTCGGCTTAGTTTTAAAAAATAAATATCAAAAAAGATTAGAACACAAAATGTAAAAAATAATTTTTGTTAAAACAAGAAAAAAAAGCTCAAAAATTTTTTAATTTTTTTTTATTAATTACTATTAGTTTGTATATATTATTTTAATTTTAAAGAATTTAAATGTAAAATTTTGTAGTTATTAAAAACAATAAATGAAAATGAAACAACAATTTATGTACCAAAAACCAATAAAAAAAAAACTAATAAAAAATTATGATTTACAAAAGAAACTCTTTTTATTTTTCTTAATAATTTTTGTTTTAACTTGAAACAAACAAATAAACCTTTTTTCAGCTTTAATTTAACTAAAACATAAAAATATATATTTTTTATATGGCCAGCGATTAACAAACAAAATCAAAAACAACATAAAACTTTAATAATTGTAAGTGATATAAATAAACGTAAAGGATCTAAAATTAATAAACAAAGGAAATTAAAAAACTATATAAATTGTGATTGTATATAAGAATGAGGGTCTCCCTAGCAGGAAAAAGATAAAAAAATTAGCTCTAATAAAAACAAAAAGAATTAATTTGTACTTAAGTATGTGGTCCATAGCTCCATAATATTAAGAGAATTAAAAATGTGGTCTCGCTCTTAATGCATTGACAAACGTTTTTAACTTTTTTAAACTAAACATTTACAAACAACAAACCTATTAAAAATTAGCTTCACAATCAATATTTTGAAGTTGCTTTTTTTAATTATTTAATTTCTTAAAATGAAAAAAAAAAAAACATTATTAAATAAATAATATAAATAAATAGGAAAAATAGAAAAATCTTATTAATTTAAATAAAAAGTTTTAATTAATAATTTCGTTTTAGCTTTACAATAAACTAATGTAATTAAATGAAATTTATTAATGATTTATTATTTAATATTTTTTATTTATTAATTTAATAAAAGTAAATCTAGTTAATAATTATACATCGATCGTATTATCTTAACAGAGGGACAAATATTTTTTTTCTAATTTATTCTTAAACTATAAAATATAACTAAGAACAACAACAAAAGTTTTACATAAAGAAATAATAATATAAAATAAAACTAATAAATATAGTATAAATAATTCATGCAGCTCAATGTAGTATATTATATATAATTTTTAAAACTGGTAAACAAAAATCTCAAAAACAATGAAAATAAAATAAAATAACAAATATCTCTTCTATTTCAAACAAAATACATATTGAAGAAAACCGTATTTATTTATTTTATTTAAATATTAATTTTATTAAAATTATTGTTTGTTTTATAACACAAACGACCCCTAAAGTTGGAAGCACAATTTTATCAAGAGTTAAGGTTTAAAATTGAAGAACTTTAAAATATTTACTTAGAAAATTTTAAAAGACAAGTAGTAGGTGTTTTTAAAAGTAAGTATGGGAATTAAAAGCAACGTATAAAAGTAAGTATATATTGATTGAATAAAGCGTTAAGTTATCCAAATAGTTGGTTTAAACTTATTTGCTTTATTAGTTGAATAACGGCAAAATCAAACATCAGAGTTAACAGTTTTACCAATAAATATTCTTTTCTAAAATAGGCGATTTTTTTAACCAAAAGTTTTTAAAGAGTAAATAAAGAAATAAACAAAATGGAGTTGTGTTTTTTGTCATCAAAATAAAAATCTCGTAAGTATTGAATAAAAAGTAAGTATAAGTTAAAAATCAAAATAATTTTAAATCTTTTTTTAAATACTCGTAAGAATTCAATCGATTACCGCTAGGTGTGTCAAAGACAGCACCAACAAGCATACATACATATATATGTCCAAGCATTATAATACAGATACATTAAGCAATGCTAAAACAACCATCACGTTAATTTGTTAAGGATAAGTAAAGGCGCACTTGATTTTTCTCCGAGGTTTGCAATGCAACAAATTCAATTGGATTTGAAACGCTGTACACACAATAGTTGTTAAGCACACTTCCGAAACACTTTGGTTTTTAAGTTTTTTTAGACTAATTTCGATTACTACATCAAGAAATCGTGACAAACTTGATAGTGGGGATGGTGGGGGGGGGGGCAATTAATATGGATCAACACTGTAATTAGATTACTTTGGTTGATATTTCACAACCTTTTGACATATTCTTTGCATCCAGGAATTACTGGTAGTATGGTTGCCAACTATATCTACTATGTATTGTTAGCTAACTTTCTGAAAGGGTTTGCCAAATAAAAATTTGTTAATTTTCTTGTTGAACCCAAAACAAATTGGTGTTCGAAGAACATGCATTGTCTGAAATATTAAAAATTCGGAATCGACTGTAGGTCTCGCCACTCATGTATAAAATTAAACCACTCAAAATAAGTGTCCTGAGAAGCTAGGTTGTAATCCAAACTGAAGGGTTGTAATGATGTATTATTATGTATTTAATATACCAATGAACGAACCTATTTTTAAAGTTTTTCTAAAACAGTAGAATCTCGTATATAGACGAACTTAATAATTTGAAAAAAAAAACAAATTTCAAAATAGTATTAATTTGTTTATGTACAGTTGTGAAATCATTTTTCTTTATCAAATTACCATTTAAACCCCCTTTTTTATTTTCTATACAACAAATTCATAATAATTGTGGCATACTGTACATGAACTAATTTTTTTTTTTTTTGTTATCAAAACAAACTCAAACAGCTAGCTGCGCGTTCTGTTCATTAACTTCTAAGGTAGAAAACGCAATTGGCGGTTAGATAAATTAAAAAAGCTTCGGTCAGACAATTTGGTGGACAGAAAAAGGACATTTGTTTCTAGAATTGTTGGTCTTAGGTTCTTTGAGCCTAATAATTATAATTGACCGTTACAACTCTTCACTCCGGATTACGGCCTAGCTTCTCACATCACACATGTTGTGTGTGTTAATTTTATACATGAGTGGCGGGACCTACAGTTTAAATTCGATTCCGAACAACAGATTTTTGAGAAACTTTTCATGGCAATTTTATTTATTCTCAGAGTTTTTGCGAGAAATCTGCTGAGAAGAAGTCGCCGAAGAAATATTTTTCTATATTTCGTTTTGATGTCTGAACTGGGGTTTGAACCGTGGCCTAATAAGCCAACACACTACCTACTACGGCGACTTTGATCCTAATACGAAACAGATATCTATCTACATACTTGTGATTTTATGGGTTGGCTGTGAGTGTGATCAGTCTGCACCTGCAGCTATTCAGAGGATTAGAAACAGGACGACTGGCAGTATTCCTTTATAATCTCGTCCGGCCCTAATAAATAGACGATCGCTTTAAATTTTTAACGTTTTCGTTATTCGATCCTTCGATACACTAAAAAATACCCACCATAAATGAAATGGTCGCTTAACATTTGAAATTATAATTAGGCTTTTGAGGTCAAATTCAAAAAGATCCTTGTCGATCCCACGATAATCGGATCTACGCTCCAGCGAAAGCTGTTTCAACCGGAAATTTTATCCCAAGGGAAACAGAGCAGTTACAATAACAAAATCAATTATGGTAGTCAACTCAACTTTCTTAACAAATCGGCAAAACTTTTAACAATTTTTCCTTTCCAGAGTCTAAATAGATCGAATTTCTTACCTTATGTCAAAAATCTGGATTATTCCTTGTTGTTAGGCTGTCGCAAGAGATACGCAACGAAACAGTTTGATTTTGATTTAATACGGGGTGTTGCTCTCATTCTTGAATAAATTTTAAAGCATAGACCCCAAAATACCCCTTCAGTTTTATTTCACTGGGATAATTTTGGTCTGGTGAGTAAAATAATCCCGGAAAATCACTTTTATAATATTTTCAAATATTTTATTAGAAGGAAAATTCAATTATTCCGTATAGTAACATGGAATTTATTAGTAACCTCTCAAAGTTTAGGCGGAACGGTTTGATGTCTTTGAATGAAACGCCACTTTTCTTCACTTTACTTCACTTTCCCCACAATACCACTTTTAATCGACGCGTCCGTCAATTACAGACTTTGTTTAATTAATTGGAAAATAATTTAAAATATAAAACATTCTAAATTTAAAAACTAATTTAAGATGTTGGTTGGTTGCAATGATGTCAATCTTCAATTTTAATTTTACATAAAATTTACTTACCACCAATGTTGCCAATATGGCTATTTTCTAACCAACAAAACTGGTTTATTTTCTTCTTATGTTATTTATTATTAATTGTCAAAAATTTTAATTAAATTAATAATTTATTGTAAACTAAAACAAAATAGTTCAATTTGAAAAAAACTTGTATTTAAATAATATGATTATTTTTTTTTAGCGCTTTCCTTTTTTTTTTATTTCTTGGCAACCCTGGTGGTTGGTTGGTTGTTCGTTAAAAAAAAAACAACGTTTTGGTTTCGCACATTCTTTTTCCGTTTTCGATTTATATAAATGAAAACTTGAAAACGTCTTTTTTGTTGTGGGTGGTGTGTGTTGAGTGTGTGTGTCGCCGACGGGTTGTTGTCTCCGCATCTGTCTCGTGTTGTGTTTTGTGGGAAGTTTAAATTTGCGGGGGGGGGGGAGTTGTTTGTTTGGTGGAGGAGGAGGATAAACGAACGGGAGACGAGGACGACGGAAAGGACAAAGGGGACAATTTTGCTTTTTATTTAGTGAAATTTTTAGGTGTGTTGGGTTTATGCAAATAGTGGTGAATTTCTCAGTTGTGGTGAATAAAATTGAAATTTTCAAAATCGCCGTTTTTCGAAATGGTACTGTACTACCATAAATCATTGCACTGTATGTGATCTATTCACAGCTGTGTGTCTAGAATAAGTAATTTAAACCTCAATTAGTAGAGCAATTGGAAAAACCCATACTCTGCATATATAGCTCCCTCTAGTGTTAACTAGCGGTAAAAAGAATTTAAAAACACAACACTGTTTGGAGAATTGCACAAATGACGCCATTTCTCAACAATTGTAGACATTTTGACAATCAAACAAAAAGAAAAGAAGAAGAAAAGAAACAGAAAGCAACAAAAAACCAATTGGAAAAAAGTAAAGTTGTGAGCAAAAATTCATTGTTAAACAATATTTAGAAAAAAATACGCAAATACCTGTTATTTATTTATAAAAGAGTGTGTAAAGTATATAAAAACATGTAAAGCGTTTAAACGACAACAACAATTATCAATGATAACTTAAACTAAATTCCTTGAATCAAAGGAAAATTTTGCAAGGAAAAAAGATTGTGTGTGTGTCTGTTTTCTTTATTTTTTTGTTCGTTTTCTAAAGGTGTCTCGCGGGGGCTGTTTGCATTATCCCGTACAGCATTTTCTCCTTTTCGACAACCGTTCAAAGAAAATTTTCGGTAATAATTAAAAAAAAGTAATAATAATTTATTAATCAAAACAGCACAATTGAAAATAATAAGATTAAAAACAGAAAAGAAAAAATACAAAAAAGTTATTTTTACTGTTGTAAAGCATAATTGTTAAACGTGATAGAATTTTTAGCGCGTAAATACTCTGTGTGTGCATTAACAAACAATATTTTTCTTCGTTGCAGACTTGATAAAAAAAAATTTGTAAGTATACGTTGTTGAGCATAGATGATGATGATGAAGAAGAGATGACACGATGATAATGAATATGCAAGGAAAAGAAGAAGAATAAGTGTAGGAAAACAATTGAAAGAAGTGTGTTGTGTTTTGTTGTACGCGTTTATGTATATTATTTTTATATGACACCATGTATAGACTGGGCTTTTTACCTCTGTGCGCTACGCTAATATATGCACCCAATAAAATTGTATTTTTTCTTCTTTATAATGGACTCACTCGTTGTACCAACCAACATTTCTTTGTATATTGGCTTTGGATCCCAACGTCGCAATCATGGCTACCACGAAAATAAGCATTAATATTTTTTGGCTATGTTTGAGTGCTTTATTATTTCGTTGTTAGCGAAAATCAATGATTTCCAAATTTTTAATTCGGATACCTAGAACTTTAACGTGGACGTAATACAATTCAGATTCCATGGCTGGCAATATTATTGTCAAAAATGGTTCTAAAAGTGTAGTAGAGGTTACCATAAATGCATGCACTAATTTTCTTAACTATCGTGGTAAAGTCTAGGTTAATCTGGAAAAGGTCATAATCGAATTATTACTGAACGGTATATACAGATTACTAACGAAATCTTATTTAAATTATCTGCTTTGTTCATATTTTCTTTTATAAAACCAGCAATCAATGTTTACCAAACAATTATATTTTTTAACGCTTTATAGTTAGTACTACATTAACCTAAGAGTATTACTACGTTCGCAAGGATTTTCGACTTCCACTCCCAAATTTGAATTCATCTTTAAAATTACAGTATTCTGAGAAGCATTACCCTTTCGTATGTACTCATTTCAATACTGGGGAGTGAAAGAATTTTCTTTTCATTTATTCAGTGACATTAAACTATTTCTGGATATTTGAAGTATATTGCCTATTTTAAAAATTTCGGATAAAATTGCACATTTACTTTAAAATTTTCAAAATTTATGATTTGAATATGATAAGGCTGTTTTCCTCAATGGTGAGCAAGACAGACACAGCAAGACTACATGTTGGCTTAGGAGTACATCGATGGGCTTGAGATCCTTGGTTGGCCTCCTCTCCTTCAACCTATCTAGCTACCATATATTAAACCTTACTTTGTTGTCTTCAAGTTAAAATTTTCAGTTTTCAAGTCTCATCGAGTTCTTTTCAGTTTTATAATTGTATTAAATCGTCTAGCACTTGCTTTATGTAGAGAAGATTTGAAAAATCAAGTTAATCTAAGCAGTTATATTCTATATCTTCGCAACATAAAATTTTTGTCTTTTTACTACTACGTTTGAAGAAGAATATTTAAATCTCACCTTAAATAAATCTGAACCATCTGCATACATTCTATGTTTTTATATTTATTTCTTGTTTATTTATTAATTAAAATACAATTACAAATTATATTATAATTATTACAAGGAGACTAACGTAGATAAACCTTATGCTCGGTGTAGTGAAACAGACCAGTGTTTTTGGTAGAAATCAAAACCGCGACCCTCTACTACCACAAGACTACTAAGACACCTAGTCTTTATTTTATTTTAAATGTCATAGTTTTCCGTAATGTTAACCCATTTATAACATTTAGTTTTACATTGAAAGTTTAATATCGAAAATTGTCTTACATAAATATTGTTGACCGTTAAATAGAGAAAACATATCGAAATCAAGTGTTTTGAAATTGAAAAATCATTTCAAATCCAACTTATTGCTTTTATAGTAAAATGTTTATAAAATAGTTCTTTACACGCGGAAAATAATGAGAAACACATCTTCCGCTCACTAAAAACAAAATTACGAGTAAAAAACATTTTTCTCCCTCAAAAAAAGAACATGAGAATATATCGCATTTTCCTATGATATGGATTTTTAGTGGGAAAATCGCTAACTAGTAGTGTTTGGAGCATGAATATGTTCAGTCAGCAGTTGCTCGCGTGAATAGAAAAAAAGGAAAAACATATTCGTATTAATGAAAACAAAGAAAATCAAAATATACACATACAATAAACATTGTATAGCATTTAGCATTTGTAGAACGCACAATAAACCAACAACAAAAATGGACTTATTTTTAGAATAAAAAGATGAGAAAACAAAAATGATCGTGATAAAGAATTTAAATTAAAATTCTTTTAATTATTGTATATATTAAGCAATCGAATATGAATTAAAAAATATAAAATCTAAATCAATCTATAAATTCCATAATTATAAAGAGAATTAACAATAAATTCGTAAAGTTATATAATTATTTTGGTGTGAACTTTATGAACATGTCAAAATCACAAAGAAACTCCCAACATGCAAGCAGAGCGGGATCTTCGGGTTCATCATCGTCACCAAGTAACCTGCCACGTAAACGTTTCAAACGTTGTTGCCGAAATTTCGTCACTTTTATGTGTACGCAGGTGGGAGTGGGTGCCTTAATAGTTATATATGCAATTTGTGGCGCATTTTCTTTCATGCACATAGAGCTTCAATATGAAGATAATACCCAAACGGAAGTGGATGAACTGCGAGTGAATTGTGCCCAAGAACTATGGAATATAACAGAAAAGTTTAATAATTTCAATAAAACTGAATGGCAAAGTAGTACAGATATTGCTTTACAGCAATACCAAAAACGTATTGCAGCAATAATAAAATCTGGTTATGATTTTCGAAAACCTAGTGATATATGGTCATTTCCCGCAGCTCTAATGTTTTGCTTGTCTGTGATCACAATGATTGGATATGGAAATATGGTGCCGAGAACTCCTTGGGGTAAAGGTTTCACAGTTATTTATGCTACATTTGGCATACCGCTGTATATTTTATATTTTCTTAATATGGGAAAAGTTTTAGCAAGATCATTCAAATTTCTATATCGAAGTTTGCATGAATGCACACAGGATCGTGAAACATCGTTTGATCGCCGTCTTGAGGCTTTGGAAAGTGGCAGCTTAGCTATGTTACAGCGCAAAAAGATTATAGTACCTTCAACAGCCTGCTTATGGGTGATTATATTCTACATTCTAACAGGCACCATTATGTTTGCAAATTGGGAAAAGTGGTCATTTTTAAATTCATTCTATTTCTGTATGACATCCCTGTGTAAAATTGGTTTTGGAGATTTTGTGCCTGGTGCCTCGCTTGTTACTCCTTCACACATTGCAGAAGCGCGTAAAAAAGTAAAAGAGGATGCTACCATCGATCCTAATCTTGTTTCGGACTTACAACAATCTATTACGGATCAACATTCTAAATTAGCCATTAATTTCATATACATGTTAATTGGTATGGGCCTAGTAGCCATGTGCTACAATTTAATGCGTGAAGAAGTGCGAGTAAAATTAAAAGAAATGAAAGAAGATACTAAATTGTGTCTGGAAGATACGCGTCTACGTTTTATGGGTTGTTGCGGTGGCAGTGGTAATCGTGATTTCTATGAAGACGATTATTATTAAAACGTAAAAAATATATAGAAATTATTAAAACTAGAGTAATTAATGTAATGTAATGTAAACGTAATTTAAGGAGAATAAAAGTGATGTATTTGGATTAAAACTATATACACATATTGCGTTTGTTTAAGAGCCTCAAAAAATTTTAATATTGACCGGTACTATATACACTAAGTGTTTATGTTTATAATTTGTTTATCTTAAAATACATTCATCATCATTCGCTACAATTAAAATATTTTTTTAATTTCATTTAAAAAGGTATGTTCAATTTTATTGTTTACAATTAAATTCAACTCTGTTACTCTCAAATTTAATTTTTACTTAAATTTAAAATGCTTAAATTTGTTTATCGATTTAATTTAAGTGAGCATCCTAGTCTACAACGCTAAGTGAAGGCGCGCTAGGGCCAGGTTATTAATTAAAAATTTAGTTTTTAGTTAGCACTTGGCAATCGATTTAAATTTTCAAAACATACACTAGACAATATATTATATACCTGTACGTTTATGCATTATGATCCGTATGATAAATTCATTTCATATGAAAATAGTGTCGTAAGGACTAAGTAATAAGCTGATATGAAACCTTCGTTCCCTTCAAATATGCATCCAATCCATTAAACGATTTAAGTTAAATTTGTAGATATAGGCAGATAGTATTTTTAAATTAAATATGGACCTGTTGCTCATATATAACTTATTACTACCGTATGGCAACTTTGGTAATTAAATATATTTTCAAATTTGTGGCATTACTTGTTATTATAGCATTGTGTTGTCAAACTGACAGTTTACGAGTCAAGATAATTTAATGTTTGATATTCAATGAAACAAACAAGTGTAGGAAATTTAAAAAATGTTTAGAATTGTTAAGAATTAACAAAAAAAAAAATTAAGACAATTACAAAATCGGTATCTAAACGATTTTTACTGGTTTCAGTATCATTCTGAAAGTGACTTACCTTGCCTGGAGCTCTAAACTGGTCAAAACTGTACAAATGATTGGAAAATTTCACGATACGGTGATGGATGAGAAAAGTATGATGAAGGTAAGTTTGTGTCATTAAGTGTTGTTTTGCTGGTTAGCAATTCATAAGATAAATATGTGTTCCATTCCATTAACATAAATACGTATGGTCTTACAAAATATGGCTTACTTTCATATCAGGGGCAGTTGACACTTCGAAAGAATCTGTAATGTTTACTAAGCAAGGAAATATTTTGTTCACCATCACTGTATCTTAGATAAAGAGAAATAAATTAATAAAATCAATATAATTAATGTTTAAAGAATTATGTAAATATGTACATGTACTTATATGTATGTGCAGATATCCAATCATTGTACAGGCGAATTGACTAGTATAAAATATTTTCGATTTTTATATTCTACAAATTCGTTGCTACATATATTTTATTGCTTTATTTATTAAAACAAAAGAATCAGCCAACATTCTTGTTTAATTATTAAAAAGTATCAGGAAGTACTAAATGATTTACGCCGATTTGTTGTCTAGAAAAAATTTCAATTAAACGAATGCTATATAAATAGGAGTATACCACTCTAGGGAACCAATTTCGCAGACAGGAAATACATATGTATGTAAAATATTACAATATTGACTAGCTTTGAAATGAAAAAAGGGAAGATTTTGGATGATATTTCGCCTTAATTGTGTGTCCACTACGACAACTGCATGTCGATCGTCTATCAATCCCTTTCAAAGGCGCTATTGTTAGATAAAAGGCTAGAGCGAATATAATTATAGTTTTTATACTTTTTACTCAATCAGCCGACTTAAATTTGTGTAATTAACATTATAATGAATTATTGCTATTTTAAATAATTACGTGTTGGAAAGTTATTACTTATTTATAAAGTTCTCGAACTCATTTTGTTTATTGTATATTTTTTACCTCACACTTGCGTTTTAAAAATGTATGAAAACTATTGAAAATGAAACATGAAAATGAAAGTCCTGATAACTCCCAAAAATCTGCTCTATTCCAGATCTTTATAAAGTTTTTTAATTGACTACTGATTTAAAATTGTTTTTTATCACAACATACAACCTATTTAGCTTTTAAAGTTCTTTAAATACATACAGACGTACATTTTTACTGCAACAGATTATAAGAATATGTAATCTTCATGAATCATAATGCCTTCATATGTGTATTCTTTATTATAAATGAATATATTAACGTTGTATTAATTTTATTTGTTTTAGGTAACCATTGATAAATTCTTTCAATTACAAAAACGTGTTACTAACTCTGAGGTAATGCTTGGTGGTAGTGCGGATCGTTTATGCACACCAAGCACATCAGCTGGTCCATTTCGAATATTTTCAGTGGCCGGTTTCCAAAATCGCACGAATGATATTGTTTATTGTCCACCGATTATAAGACAACAAAATCAAAATGTTGAAGATTCTACAGCCGTCGTATATTTTGGTGGAGATGTACAGGTAAGTTAGATACTCACGAATATTTAGAACTTTTAAGAAAATTAAGTACATGTGTATATGTATTTGCAATTATACAAATAAAGAAGATGTTCTAATAGAATTCTTTGCTGAATATAAATTTAATTTTAATAAGAAAAGTCGTTAAACATCTTGCTGAGTTGTATTCCATTTTAAATTTTATGTTTACTTTTTGTTTAAAGCTATCTATCGGCCGGTAAACATTTAATGTTTCTTAATTAATTTTAGGATTTTCCTGAGAGTATGGAAACAAATCGTGATAGTCGGGGTTACATGAAATATAATTTAGAAAATTCGGCAATATTATTAAGAGAAGCGTTCCCACGTTCACACATTATAGTCGTGCGTCCAGTGAGGTTTGTATTTGTTTACAAAATAAAATATGTATATGTGGTGTTAACAGTGTTTTAAAACAATTTTTTATGTCTTAGCAATTAGAAAACCTAATCAAATAAATTAACAGCTTATAAATTATCATAAAACTAAAATTAAAATTCTTTTAAAACTCTGTTGAAGGAGGTACATTAAATTTTTTGCACTTTATTTAAAAAAAATTATTTTGAATAATAATTGTTTATTTAAATGAATTTTACTTTTTGTTTTTCCTTCACACAAAAAAATTAGAATGGAATTCAAGACATTTAGTTGTTTTGATAATTTTGTACGTGGAAATAATGCTGGTGTGCCCGATCACACTCCCATGAATCATGCCTTGCAACACTTGGAAAAGTATAAACATTTTTACCATCAAGTCTGTGCTGTGAACTAATTTAACTTTTTTTTTGTTTTTTTTTTTCGTGTAAAGGTTATTACAAAATTTATCGCAGCGTTTAATTTCTATACCAGAAAATGAAATATTGGATCAAGCGGCGCAGGCGGCAGCAGCTGCCGCTGCTGTAGCTGCTGCAGCCGCCGCTGCTGCATTAGTCTCATCTACACTTTCGAACGCATCCTCAGATTCTTCATCGTCCTCTTCGAATGCTAGTGATAGTAGTCAAGAAATGGACATTGATATTTTGCAGGTAAATTAAAAATCAATCGTTTAACAATTTTTAATTATTATCGAATGTTATCCACATAATTTAAATTTTTATATACACATCTCTATCGTTTTAGGTTCAAGAAAATGTTACTGTTGATGCCGATGGTGCTGTTATATTTTCCAATTCTAGTGATTTAAATAATACAACTGCTGCTCATAGTGGTGGTCCTATAGCGAGTAGTACTGCTGGTAATGATGACTCATTAGTAACAATAACGCCGCACACAAATGTTACGGCAACAACTGTAGCAACACCGAGTTCTTCTTCCTCTAGTGCAACAGCGACATTGAACACACAACAATCTCAACAAAATAATGAAAATATGCAGCATTATAACAATATAAATAATAGTAACGATTGTTCCTTACAACCACATCAGCAAACATCTAATCAACAACAACAACAAAATCCTTTGTGGTGGCGTGAAAATCTCAATTTGGACAAATCGAAATTAATTATAATTGGCTTTAGCAAGGGTTGTGTTGTTCTCAATCAAGTGAGTCTGCTAATCACATTCAACGGTGTAAAAATCGTTACATTTCATAGTATTTTTTAAATTAAATTTTCTTGGCTTCTTAGTTTTCTTTTATTTTTTTTTATAAAATTCTATTGTTTCCAACCAGATAGAATTCCATAGAATCAAAATTTCATTTAGTTTATTAGCCTATCGAGTTCCACATTGTACAGAGTCAGTTTATAACGCAACATATACAATATAATTATTTTACTTTGGCAGTCAATGAGAGAAAAGCGTATAAAGTGAGAGCAATTTTACTCTCATAGTAAATTATCTCTCACAACGAGTTTATTGATATTTAAAATTCAAAAGCAAAACACAACGACATCACTACCAACACAAACAAACTAATTGTGCCAAATATTTTGTTGTTAACTTGCATCATCGTAAAATTTAATTTTCTTGTCAGTTTCTGGGCAATTTTATAGACGTGAACAACTAAATTTACAATGAATTCTAAAACGGAAATTAAACGTATTAATAATATGTGTGTACAAGATATACTTTCAGATCGTAATGCTTTAGAAATGCTGAAAACTTTTCTTCAGAAATATTCAAGCGGTGGTGATAAGGCTTTGATCAAATTGTATATTGAATTGTATGAAAAGTGCAAAGAATATTTGAATCATTCAAATGGAATTTCAAAAGAACAATTTGAAGAATTGTGTGATTTGGGTTTACCATACGAAATAGAATATGGCAAATTAGATATGATTACTAGAGGAGATACAAAAGACTGTATACACCTGATTATGGATCAATTAATTAAAAATATTGAAATCCAAAAAGAATACGATCAATTTCGTAGACAATTAGCGCAAAATATCAATTAAATTATTTTACTTTGTCCCGTAATTCATAAATAAATTATTATTATAAACATGTATGTGTAAGTTTTGTATATGTATACGATGGAAGTCTATTAATGCAAATGAATTTTAGATTATTTTATTAATTTATAACACAACTGATATACATACATATGTACACTATGAACTCTAGTTCTTTATGTTCATTTTTCTTTAAAACATTAAAATCATTTATACAAATATATTAATACATTCAAATAGCAATTACTATATTAGCCGGTAATTATTTTTCATTATTATTTTTCTTTTAGTTTATATATGAATTTCATTATTTAAAAACACTTACGCCTGACGATAGTACTATGGGTCGATTATTGTCACGTATAAAAGATATGTATTGGCTAGATGGTGGACATGGTGGCCAAAAAAATACATGGATAACATCTCGAAGCTTGCTAGAAACATTAACAAGAATGGGTATGTGAAGTTTTCCTCTAAAAATAATTATAATTGCTAACATATTAAGTTTTTATTTCAGCCATTAATATACATGTGCATTTAACACCATATCAGGTGCAGGATGATCGACGACCTTGGATACGAAAAGAAGAGAAAACATTTACAGATCTTTTGCGACGTTTGGGTGCACAAGTTACCCGACATTTACATTATGACAGTCAAACTGCTAATTTAATGACACATTTTGAAGTATTACAAGCATTTTGTCAGCATATTCACAATCAAAATCAGCAACAACACCAATTACATTCACAACAGCAATTACAGCAGCAAGGACAGTTGACACAAAATCCGAACAATGCCCAAAACAATGATCCACATACACAAACACAGTCGTCAGAAGAAAAGTGACATCGCCACCATCATCATCATCATCACCACCACCACCGGAGACGTTCTAATCACCATCATAATTACCATAATCACCACCACCATGGTAAAATGTCTTCGTCCTCTGCATCATCTTCGCATAAACAAAAACAGCATAAACAACAACAACAGCAACACCAACAGCAACAACAACAAAATCATATATTGCAATGCATTGCTTCAGCGGCTGTAGCAGCAGCATCATCTTCATCGACAAATCCTAGTGGTTTAGCTGCCGCAGCCGCAGCTTTAATATCACAATCGACAGTAGCTGCTGTTGCCGCCGCTACGGCTGCATCAACAGCAAACCTAAATGCCACATCACCGACGGCACTTGTACCGACTTCAGCCTCATCAGTTACCAATTCAATTGTAAATATTAGTCATCAAAATCATCATAATTTTTTTAGTTATCAAACCTACCAAACACCACATCGTTTTCGCCATAACTTCAATACAACTCTATTAAACAATACACAGCAAACGCAACGACATCACGCTCCAAATATTCATCAACAGCAGCAGCAGAATGCATCAAACAATATTTTGGCTATAAATGCTAATTCAAGCACTACTCCAAGTATTCATCATGCGCACAACAACCACACTACAAATAATAATCATCATAATCATACTCATCAATGTAAGTCCAAACGCAAGTTACAAAAATTGTATTATACCCTGTGCCGTTAAATCTCGTTTTGTTTGTTGTTCAGTTCATACTATTTTTGGTATTTTTTTTTTGTTTTTTTGTTTTTACCAATTTTTTTAATTTCAAATAGAATATGGCTTAAAAGAGCATATTTGAATAAGTTTATAAAATAATTTATAAATAAGACATTTCCGTATAAATATATTTGTCCTCCATCAAATATGATAGATTTATTATTTTAATGCCATTTTATGCAAATAAAAACACAAAACATTTTATCGGTCTTTTGATCACATTTCTTATTTATTTAATATTTAACAGAGACTAATTTAACTGAATTTGCGCATTATTTAAAGTCACAAAGTAAAGGAAACATGTTGAAAATATTTTTAAAATGTAAACGATAGAAGTGCTGTAGATCGTTCTGCGTAATGTCCTAGGCGAAATTTCTTTGATTTTTTATCTGAGGTGACATAAACCACATACACTCATTTATTATCGTTGTTTTCTTTCTTTGAATCAGAACGATCAATAAACATATTTTCGACAACAGGTTTAGATGACCCCATTGTTATCTTGGTAAATAACAACTTAAACGTAAAACCTTTTTGTCATTGTTTTTATTTACACCACCAAACTGTGTGAATAGAATTGGCGTAGGCTTGCGGAGACTCTTCCCTCAACATGTTTCTGGAACTTGCTCCTAATGTGCCGTGTTTAACTGTCTAGTTGACCTAGTTAAAAAGTAAAAAAGAAGTTACGTGCCTACCGCTAGTCCTATCAATTATTGGTTTCAGCTTTTTTTTATTTTTTTGGCTGGCCAATTCACTGCTTTAGTGGTGGAAAATTAGTGTTTACACTTATAAAATCTCTTATATAATTGGTTGGCTTTACTAACGACTACAATAAATTAAATTTTAAGTGGGCTTTAATAATTACATGACATAAATGCTAAAAGTTCAATAATTCTTTGTTTCAGCAGGCCACTAAATGAGTCTGGACAAATTACGCCGGTCAATGCTCCCAACTTGCTATAGAATTTTATGACTTTATATACATAGCGAGTCACATCATAACGTTGTTGTACGTTATCATTTTTGTATCAATATGTTCCATTCTAGTGCAATAAAAAAAACTTTTTTTTCATTTCTTTTAATCTAAGAATTTTTAAAAATATTTATATTATATTTAATTTTAACTAATTGAGCAAGGCAAATTTAATTTTGAAATTTTCAATATATTATGGCTTTGTTGCAATAATAATACTACAAGACATAAACTGTTTGTTCTTTCATGGTCGAATATGGTAAATGAGATTATAAAGAATTTCGGCCATAAGGAACTGCATTGACCGTCAACGGATTTTAAAGAATTGTCCGAGGCTTACAGTTTCGTTTAAAACCTTTTCAACACAGAAAAAACATTATCATCGTTTCAATTTTAAAATATTAAAATTATAATTGCCGCTATTTGCTTGTAATTCTGCAATCGTTTTTTTATTTTGTTCGTTTCGTTGTTTCTTTTTTAATTTAGCTAAGTAGAATAAAAATTAAACTATTAAGCCATAATTTATGATGATTCTCATGAAAATTAATTGACCAAAAAAAGGACAATACAGCAAATAGCAGTTTCTGTAAATTCGAATTTCAGAGTAATTAATTGTTTCTTAATTTTTCAAATGGTTTCAAGTGGATTGAAATACCGTAAATACTTTATTAAATCATATTGTGTTTACATACTTCACAACCTCTCATTGCCTTAGTGGACCGATTACCAGGCTAACTTTTTCCAAACAATCATCTTTGATTCAGATTAGAACCTGAAAAAGGTGGTCCGCAGAAAAATAATGAAGTTAAGAACTTTTATGTTAGAAATTTGTTTTTCTTTTTGTTAATTAGAATGTTCATAATAAGTTTTATGAAAATGAAATAAATATTTTATTAATTACACCATAATTAACACGTATAAAATTTAATTTTAACTTTGAAAAATATTGGACAATAATAACGCTAAAGAAGCTATAATAAATACTTTTTTTTTAATAAAAAACTTCGTGCAGAAAAATAACAAACGTTCATTTGATAGTGTAATAGAAATTAAGCTTATTTACTTCATATCAAACAGCCTATTTACCCGAATATTTCTAATTAACCGTTATTTTTAAGTTTTGTTTCAAAACGCTATAAATATGCTCTTGAGTTTTTAAAATAATAAAAAAGAAACACTAAATTATACTTAACGAAACGACATAAGTTTTACCGAGATTTTGAAAAAAAAAATGGAAAAATTAGTTTTCTTAACACTCTTGTTTCTTTGTAACTTTATTCATTAAAAGAATTAAATGGGGATTGGCAAATATCACGACATTTAAATTAATGCGTAGATTGGCTTAAATATGATTTATTTTTGTAATAAAATAATAATATACATATTTCATTCTTAATTACTCCTTTGCTAAAGATGATGCAAGTAAATAAGATAATTTATTATAGTACTTTTATTTATGTAAATCTCATTTTTTATAATTTATTACTTTACTTTTATTTGAAATTAAAAACCTTAAAACATATATATTATTACATATTAGTATTACATAGCCATTAGGTGATATATATATACTATAATGCATATATATATATATATATATATGTAACAATTAGATATAATAGAAAACCGAAGAAAAAATAAACACACACTAATAATAGTACGATAGTAATTTGAGATAAAATTTCATGAATAAATGGCTCTCTTAACTACATTAAACATTAAAAAAGAAAACTAGTTTTTAGGGATTTAAGATTTTGCAATTTATTTAAAAATACGAAAGCTATTTGAAAAATAAAAAGAAAATTTTGGAAAATAAAAATTAAACAACAAAAACAAACAAGTTTTTAAAATTTCGAAATAATATTACATAAAATTGTCCCGTTCATTTAAATAAAAGTAAAAAAACAACATATAATATTAATAAACTTTAAAAAAGTACCTTTTTCGAATTAGCAGTTCAAAATTGCATTAATGCGTTTCACATTTAAATACTAAATTAAAATACATTAAGAAGTTGGCTTCAAACACACAAACGTTTAACAATTTAATCAATCAATTAATTAGCAGCCAAAATTACATATATACCGTATACATACATTATTTCAATTATTTTTTTTCTTTTTCCTCTAATGATTGCGTAAAAATATAAATATAAAGTTCTATGCATTAATGAAAATTTAAATACATTATTTAGATTTTAAATCTGCTATGCTATTTTTATAAATATATTATTATAATTTATTTTAAAATTTTAATATATATACTTTGACTTATCTAATTTCATAAATTTGTTTATAATTTATTTAATTATACAAATAGAATGAAATAACGATAATTTTGAAACAATCTCTAAGAATTTAATTAAGAACGATATATTTAAACCTAACCTAATATATAAAAAGAAAAATTCATACATGTTAGCCTTAAGATATATAAAAAAGCTAAAAAGCAAGAAATATTTAAAATATAATAAATAAAAACACTTCATATTAATTAAGTTCTACTTAAATATATATGTCATCATACAAAAAAAAAAATTGAAGTTTTACTCTACATTAAAAATAAATTAAGATTCGGGATTACTTTTGCAAGTACATAATACATGTTGGGAAAACTAACATAACTCTTGGTGTTTAGCAAGTTATTTAGATATTTCTATCTTTGGATCAATACATATTATATACATATATATTTCTTCGGCGACTTCCTCTCAGATTTCTGGCAAAAACTCTGAGCGTAAATAAAAATTACCATGAAAAGTTTCTCAAAAATCTGTCGTTCGGAGAAGAATTTAAACTGTGGGTCCCTCTATTCGTGTACAAAATTAACACACACAACATAATTGGTGTGAGAAGCTAGATCGTAATCCTGACTGAAGAATTGTAATGACCAATTATGTATGTATGTTATGTACTACTAACAATTTAGTAGTAGTAGTTGTTAACATGTGTAAACAATTTTTGCCGCCCTTGATAAAGAAAAGTAAAACAAGCTAAAGATAATTTTTGTGATGGAACAATAAAAATCACATTTTACATTTATTCTCTAGGAGGTATGTTTATTACAAAGTTTATTTTTATTACTACCTTACCACTTACGATTTTTTTAAACTATACTATATAAAACAAAAATTTAAAATAAATTGAATTTTAAAATAAAAAAGTTGAAATTTGAAACAATTTCAATGTTTTATATTAAATAAAAGTAAATACATATTTACATTGCATTAAAAATGTAATCGAATTTAAATTTATACGAACTCTATGTCTACAAATCACCATTGATCTTATATGTAATTTCTTATTTTATGTGATATTTCTTGCATAAACTTGACTAATTCAAGAGAAAAAAACATGTTGAAATGTATTTTTACACTAGCACAGTTGTATAGCTTTTTTTATTAAAAATGTTTTTATCTGTTTGCCTATTTACATCAGTCCTATTAGAATCTTATGGTAGATTTTGTGGCAATGAAAAAAAATTCAGTGAAGAGGATAGCTCATTAAAATGTAATGTAATTCATAATAATAATTATGTATTTTAAATTAAAATTGTTATAACACATCTTATTTCTAAATGAAATGTGAAAATTAAAAAATTCGACAACTTATGGAAAAATTAATCCTTTCTTCAATATAAATATTAAATTAAAAGTAAATAACGTTTGTTTGAAGGAAAAATTATAGGACAATATTGCTTATTTAAATCTAAATATCATTATTTGACTGTCATTCGATGACTTGAGATACAACTTACGTACTATTTTTCCGAAAAAGAAATACAATAAAAACTTATTGTTAAAATCTAACGAATTTGTATAACAAATTTCTTATATTTTAATCCTATAAGCAAATATTTTTACATTTGGTGCCCTGCCACTCATCACTGCCATCGCAGCAATCACAAATGCCATCATTAACACGACTACTGTGGACAAATATATCACGCCCTCGACCAGTTACATGACGTTTTTGATATTTACAATAATAGCGACCGTTTTCACATGCGTTTGTGCTAGGCTCATCGCTGCCATCGTGAACACAATCGCAATAATCATCATTGACACGTTCAAATGGAATTTCTAAGCTGCCATCCAAACACCGAAATTTGCCTTCAAAGTTCGGCTTATATGAATCGTAATCAAAAAGTCGTGTACCTCTACAAGATTAAGAAAAAATGATTTTATATATTTACTTTTATCAGGATAATAATAATTTATTTGTAGGTAGTATTTGCATATTAAAAAAAAATGAAAACAAAATTTATGA
The DNA here is from genome assembly GCA_958299815.1 of Sarcophaga carnaria. Lineage (NCBI taxonomy): Eukaryota > Metazoa > Arthropoda > Insecta > Diptera > Sarcophagidae > Sarcophaga > Sarcophaga carnaria. The sequence continues at coordinate 43,281,670 of OY283150.1, forward strand.
TTGCCAGTCGTAACTTCATTTGCCTTCCATAATCGATCCAATAAAAACTCTACATTATTCTATGACAGCGAAAAAAGCATTTATAATTCGTTTTTTGAGAAATATTTGGGTCTCAACTCCACAGAAGCTGAAAGCAAACACCAATTGAAATTATGGTAGTGGATTGCGTACACACTGTTAAAACCTGCTTAAAATATTGTCAAACAATCGGTAGAAACGGAACCCAGGGGCTCGGAGTTGAGGTTGTCATAGAATTTTTTAACGTAGTAGTTTGACAAACGAAATAAAGCCTTTGAACTAGATCTTATTTAAACGCTGGTCCAAGCTTTAACCATTGTACTTAACGCGTCGTAATATTAAAAAAGCTTAGATTTTAACAATAATACCAAAAGTCTGTTTGAATCATGAGTAAATTAAAGGGATGTCTCAAATTTAAGAAAAGGCGGCTATAATTATTTGACAACGCGAAGTAGATTATTTCAGAAGTAAATACTACTTTAAGCTATTATACAAAAATTCTTACTTTATAATTTTTATGGCATCTGCAGATATTTTAGCATCTTCAATATCATAACCGTTATCGCCACCACCTCCTTCATCATAGGCACCGGCACCACGGCCACCAGAATCAATGTCTGACTGTTTTCTACCTAACGATGCTTGTAATTGTTTATGTTTCCTTTTAAGTCCTTGCATAGTGCCTTCCAAAGACCATGGTGTGCTTGTATTTGGCAGTTGATTTATAGAAACAGCTTGATATACAAAAAATATAATGCCCAATAGAAATATGCCCAGCAATAACATTTTTGATTTTTGTTTATAAAAGGGAACATAATAGATGTTTTCCCTTTTAACCCAGGTTTTTTTCATTGTCATTTAAACAATTTTTTCAATAAATATTAAAACGTATTTATTAGATTAACACTTCATTAAATTTCTAAAAAAATCCCAAAACTACAATTGTCAAATAAAAAAATTGCTACTATTGACGTTGATAAAAAATAAAAACTTATTTATGAACAAAATGCAAGGTTGCCGGACGGTCAGATTTTCGAAGAATTTAATTTATTTACATCTCAATCAGGTAAAAAACATATGTTTTGAAGTGTTGAAAAGCAATTTATTTCAATTGTGAATTGTTATTCTTGTCATCCAAATTAATAAGAGATTAAAAACAAAACTTATAAATACGAAGAAAAACAAAATAATTGCGAATTGTTATTCATCGAAAATAAGAAGGTTTTAATTGTTATTATCATTAAATTAAGATCCTTGTACATAATGTCCCGATCTTTCAATAATCAAGAACAATTAGCTGCAAATACTTATGATGTTTTACAACGCACTGGGGCCAGTCTACAACGTTCTAATCAAATTGCTTTTGAAACCGAACAAATTGGAACCGAGGTAAGTAAGAGCTATCCATATTCATTCAAATACATTAAACTATGGTACGAAAACTATGTTCTGTGTACTATATGAATCTAAAAATGTTGCATTTAATATGCCGCTAGAAGGTCACTGTTTACTACGGCTTAAGCACAAAAATTTTGTACCGAATAAGTAATAGAAATCCTAACGCCACCAAGCGTTTTAACATCTGATTTGGTTCAAATTTAAATGGAATTAACTGCAATTAAAGTCCATTATCAGTTTTAAATACTATATACTAAAGAACCCTGACACCCTTTTTATTTGTGGTGTAGATTTATTAATGTTGTCAGTCACTTCGAAGGACCGACCCGCATATCATATCATATTGAATCATATTCAGTTACCTTGAAAAAAGCTGAATTCATGGAAATCCACGTTTAAAATTCTTCCTGTTTCGCAATGTTTTGTATTAGAAATGACTATAATGATGTAATAAACTTATGGTTTTATAATGAACAACATCCCAGTTTCAATACCCCTCACTGGTGACAACTTAAAAATTTTTAGTTGTCGAAACAAAATTGTTAAATGTTGGTTTTCAGTTGCAATCTGTAATACCATTTTTGACAAATAGCAATCCAACTGATGTTGAGTCGCCGTCCATAATCGAGCCAATAATATATTTTTTTCGAAACTCTATATATAGCATATATACATGTCTGTATGTATATCTTTTACAATTTAAGGTTCTTTCCGAATTAAGTGAACAGCGGGAATCACTTTTACGTTCGACGCGTCGTTTGGAGAATGCAGACGATGATCTTTCGCAATCACGCAGTATTATTCGAAAACTTCAACGTGAAGTTTTATACAACAAGCTTATTTTAATTTTAATAATTGTATTTGAACTAGCCATACTTGTAGGCCTTATTTTAATTAAGTTTATTAAGTTATAATGTAATAAGAGATCTTTTATTAAAAAATATATATGTATGTAATATGTATAAAAATATATGTATAAAAATATCACCAAATTTTAATAAATTTTTAATACTTTGTAATTATATGTAAAAAAATTATTTGCTCTCAAATGTCCCATTAAAATTTAAACATATATTGTAAGTTCAAATGAAAAACAGTGCAATATAAAGATTGAAAAGAAATTTTGCATTTTTCTATCCCAACAGTACACAAAAAATCGATCGATTGAATTTAACAGGTTTATTGTACAAGATACTGCCAAAGAGTATTGCATTCATCAACAGTTGCTGGCTATTAAAATGTGCCTTATATTAAAATGCATTATTATTCTGATGCTGTAATTAGTTAGTATTTACAAATTATAGTAATAATTTTTGAATAAAAGAACTCCGGCTGTCAATATAACAATAACAAAATCTAATAGCACCAACTATTCAAATTGTTTGAACATGTCGAATTTTCGACATTTTGCGATTAATACTCAAAAGTTTGATAGGCATATAGGACAGATTTCTACTTGTTTTGTGCTTAAATTTTTTAAAACTCAAATATTGCATTGTTTTAAATTGCCTTGACAATATACTATTTAAACTCTGGGATTATTTTTTAAAAAGTTTGTTCTATTTTTTTATAATTTTTGTTCTTAATAATACAAGTGAACAGGAAATTTACTTTAAAGTTCTATAAATTGCAATTATATATTATCACAGGGAACAATCATAGCACCAGAACGTGTTGAATGACGTACTCCAAATGAGTATGCTGGCGCACGTTTGCCAGGCTTATATTCCATACGATTGTAATAATTTGATCCAGGTCCATACAATTTAAATACATACTCAGTTCGAGGTGTCATTGTATATTTAGGACTATCTGGACGTATTAAAGACATCGGAGCACCAGGATAGGTAGCTGGACCAGGTGAACGTACCAGTTCTTTAAGATATTTCTTAACACCACTTTAAAGATAATAAAGTTAATACACATTTTACCATACCATTAATTATACGTACATGCTATACGCAGGAGCTCTGTGCTTTACAAATGAATCACTTATTCCATATTTATTAGGTCCAGGTGCACAATTTTTAAAGAAAAATGTATTTACTTTTCCCATTGAATATTCCGGCGAATTGGAACCTTTAAATATTGGACTATTACGCAGTTGATAGGCCATAGGTCCTGGACTTTTACTTTTCTCTGTGAATACAACTTCCAATTACTAATACCTAATTCAAACAAAAAAACACTACAAATACCTTGCATATATGTCTTTGGCGACATTGTAAATTGATTAGCTTTACTTATACCATAGCGCACCAGTTTTGATACATTGTACCTAGCTGGACCAGGTCCACAGAGTTCATCTTTAACTGTTGTCCGTAAACCAAATGAATAATTTGGTAACCTTTGCTTACGCAAATCATGATTTTCATAGCCAACTGTAGGTGGCAGAGGGTACAAATCAGCCGGACCTTTACAAAGAAAAAATTATCATTGGAATATTTATTATCTAAAAAACTTGATGAAAATGACCACCTGGCAATGATTTCACCATTTTTATATATTATTGCAATTACAGAGCTTTAGCTGAATGGAATTTAGAATTTTTTTCCAAAAAAAGATTATTTGAAAAAAATGGAGCCAAAATGAGGTATGAATGTTTTATAGAATTTTGTGATTATAAATGAAATCGGGTAGGTATATATGTCAGTAAAATAATTGAAAAAGCAAAGCATAACATAAAATCGATTTAAAACATTTTTGTTTTATGACCCATGTAGTACAACATATGTGCATAAGTGCATGTGGTTATATGGTTTATATGCAATTTATTTAAAAAAGTTATATTTTAAAATCGCTATTAGTTTTCAGATTTTTTTATTCTTAAATAAATATTTATATACTGTATATTAACATCAAATAACTTTTTGCGTATGATGGAATTAAATGTATGTATTGCTAACGATGGTTCATGTTCATGTTTTGTATATACTTTGATAAATAGTCTTCATTTCATTCATTCTGTATCCATAGAATTGTAAAGTTGTTTGTATTTTCCACCTTGTCCACCACCAGAGGAACTTAATAACATTTCATTTTGTTTTTCTCGTAAAATCTAATAAATAAATATAAATATCATTACTTAACACTATACAAACGAATTCATTTTAATATGCAATAAATATGGCAACAATTTTAATATTAAAAACAAACGAATAAAGTATAAGGAATGAAGAATTGATGACCACTAGTGTAACACGTTCGTATGGCACTTACCTTTGGATCATATTTATAATATAAATAAACCAATATTGGACCATAAATTATATTGAAAATTCCAACAATGCGCATTAGCCAGGAAAATCCAAAAGCTTGAGCCAATTCTCCACCTATTAAAGGTGCTAAGCAATATGCCAAGCTAACTGATGTCTGTTGAATTGCGTAAACTGTACCATAACTAGATATTGTATGTGAACTAGCTGTAGCTTTGGAGTCAACATTCATTTGATCATCATGGGCCAGCGTTGCATCAACAAATGTTGCCAACAAAGGAACTAAGGCGGCATCAATAATACCAATACCTAAACCCAAGCCAAAATGAGGCAGTAAAAGTTGAGCTACGGTAGTAGCGCATGGTATCTAAAGATAATTCATTACCGCATTGTAATTGGACTACATATATGTACTACCTTTTGCATCAATATACTTACCAATATAGATGATATGCCCACTAATATCAGTGATATACACGAGATCTTAATTTGTCCATATTGAAATGCTATGCTGCCAAAAAAATTTGTACCTACAAAATATCCTATAGAATCGGGTATAAATACAGTACCCAGTTGCCATTTTGTCGGTTTTAAATATTGCATTAACCATATTGGTAAACATGGCTCCAATATAGCCATTGTTGATGTTGAAAACCATATTGCTATAACAATGGCCAAAATCATTTTACTTTCTAATAATGGTCTCCATTTTGGTTGTTGTTGCTGATCAATATTTAGTGTAACCTAAAAAATTTATACGAGATTTGTTTAAAAATTGCTATTAAAATTACAACAATAAAATAGTCTTTTATACGTGCCTCTGGTTGTATAGACAAATCCATGGTAACCAATTGCATCCCTATTAAAGATAACGTCATAAAATAATTCATATTATATTTCTCAATTTGAAAATCTTACCCAAATTAACAAATATTATTGTCGACAGTATAATGAAAGGAGCTGACTTGCCGAATAAGTCATATAGTATGCCACCAAACGGATAACCAAGCAATACTCCCAATGCAATGCTTCCCAAAATTATGCCCATTACTTTAGAGCGACGTTCTTCTTCAGGATAATGCTAAAGGTTATTTTTGAGTTATAAATACATATAAAAATTAATATACGAGTATGTACATGTATAAAGACTTACTTGGGCCACTAAACTCATGCCACAGACACCAATACAAGCGGATCCTATACCTTGAACCGAACGAGCTATGAGTAATGCTATATAAGACTCACCAACTGCAAATACTATAATAAATATAATTTAAAGTAGTGGCCATTTCATTACAAATCGAAAATAACTGTAACGTCATTAATAATAGAGAAAAGTGTAGTGAAAAGAAATCCAAATTGAAGCTTTCATTTGCTTGTATTCAGAGTAAATATACATTCAATTATGTCAGCTTATAATCATTTGACGCCAGGTTCGGACTATACGGTGAGTGCATCAGAACCTCTTAACTAATTAATATACAATGTATTAAATATATTCGTATTTAAATTTTTATATATTAAGTCAGTGGTGTTGTGCTAATTTTTTTTTACCGGAACGCGTTCCGGATTCCGGTTCACGGTTCGGAAAAACAAGCCGGTTCGTTCCGGTTTTTGTCCCGGTTCGGGTTCGGTTCAAACCCTTGTTTATAAAAATACATATAAAAATTCGTCAAAAATTATAAAAAAAAAAATCAGCAATTCTTTTTAATTTTTTTTTTTCAAAACGTCAGCCAATTCTCGTTATCAGAAGTCATCTTTAGTTCCGGAACGCGTTCCTGTCCAAACGCGTTAAGTCCAATTGAAACATTAAATCACCCTCTCAATTCATTAACATGCATTTTTAAACTGTTTATTTTACTGTAAGCTATTTCTAACTATTCAGTTATTAATTATAATACCAGTCCTAATTATATCCTAATAACTACGGGCTGAGTAGTTCGACCATGACTAGCGCACTACTAATTAAACTATCTAGGCGTCCTATTCCCAACCATAAAGGAATTGTAACTCTTTTAATCATATAAGATATCCTTGATTTACAAATTTCTTTAAAAATATACAACACATAATAAAAATTGGGTGACGTAACAGTAGTAATTGCTAATAAATCTTAAAATGTAATTACTAAGGTCAAAACTTATTACAAAAGTTGTAAAAAATTAATTTTTTTTAATACTTATAAGACGAGAAGAAAACATAGGTTAGAGGACATGTACATGTCATTGGGACAAGTATAATACCCAGAGGTCAAAATGATCCATTGTAAAGAGAAAACATAAATAAATAAAAATTGCTTATAAAAAGAATCGTATGTGCTACGACTGACTAAAATACCAATATTATTAATTGTTTATTACCTAATGATGATATTAGCAGACAAAATGTTCCCAAAACAATTGGTAAACGATAACCATATTTAGTAGACATGTTGCCAACAATTGGATTAAATATTAATTGTACTAAAGCCTTCATTGCCAACAGAATTCCAATTGAACCATTTTCACTGGCCAGACTTTCGTAAGCATTGCTTTGATCCTTTAAACTAGTTACCGGTGTTACTTTTTTTGTCTTATTGTTATTATTATGATTGACTAATTTAATATTGTTCTCCACCTTTTGTTCGTTCTCAATGTGATCGGGTGATATTATTAAGCTCCTTTGTTTTTCTTCATTTATAGGCGTCACTATTAACACTTTATTATTATTATTATTGTTATTATCATCGTTCACTATGTGAATCAGTGAAAAATTAACCATTGATTTGCCTGGTATTGGATGTTTTGTTATTAAATGCTGTTGTTGTTGTTGTTGATACTGTTGTATTGCTGACGCCTGTTGCTGCTGTTGCTGTTGTTGTTGCGGGGTTAGCTGTGTATGTTGTGCTGTGCCGTCTAGATTACGATAAGCTAAATGATGTGCTGTCGCTGCAGCGCCAAGGATACCAAGGCCACCGCTGGTGTTGATGTCTTTAACGCCAGTTGATGCTATATCTGCATTCAATGAAGCGTAATGTAATGTGGTTATTGCTTCCGTTCTGTTATTTATGGTAGCAAGATAATCTGGCAAAATGGGCACTGCGTGCAGTCAAATTAATTTTGATTAAAAGAAATCGAAAAATAAAAAATAAAATGCGTTAGAATGTTACATTTAAAAATCAATAAAACTGAATGTGGATGAGGAGGAGTGAGTAAAGAATACCAAATTTATGTGTTGCCTTTACGAAAGTATCCCGTCTGAATTTATTAATATTTATAGGCATAAACGATTAATCAAATTGTAAATGAGTGCCTAATTTAGTGTGCAAAATAAATACAATAATATTACCAAGTATACAGCAGTTGTTCTAATTTTAATTTTTACAGTTGTGTGTTAATATTTTGATAAAATCTTTAGTATTTAAATTTAAAATCCTTTATTTAAATAATCGTTCAAATAGAATAATTTAAAATTTCTATTTTTCCTCTCTATTTAGAACAAAGTATGTTTTTGTTTTTTTATTTACCAATGACTGTAAGTAAAACATTATCCAATAATAACGCCAAATACACAATTACAGCTATAATACTACGATTAGGTGCGCCATAATTAGGATTAGATGTTCGCTCATTATAAGACGCGTTTAAGACTGAACCACGATTTTTTGGCGATTCGTTTGAGTCCAAGTTTGTATCACTTTTTTCGGATAATGATTTTTGTTTTTCAGACATTTTATAATATTGTTTCGCTTTTAAAAAATAATATAATAAATTTAACAATATTTTCCTTTATGATTCGTAACTAATAATTTTTTTAATTTAAATTTTTGTTGGCATATGGAAAAATTGCACGGCTACACACACATTTTAAAAACAGGATAAAACATCTTAAAGTATGCTTCGTTTTTTTTACTTTTTTTAGTTTTATTTTATTTTTTTTTTAATTTTTAAAAAAGCAATATTAATTATTTAATTTTTTCCCCTTCTGCAAATAATATTATTTTCTTAATTAAAAATTTTTATTCTTGTGTATTGAAAAACCGAACCGTATTGTTCAACAGGTGTTTGCAACACAACGCCTGATGCTGTATTGAAACATGACAATATGTCGATGCCTGATTTTATATTTGTCCATACAAAAAAAATTTAAAGGGTATTGTTTGGCAATATAGAGCATCATGCTCTAAATGGGCAACAAGCTGGCATTAATAGAAAATAAGATTACACAAAAATAAAAACACACTCAGAAAATACGTTCAAGTGAATTTCGTATATTGGAATATTATTCCATGTGTAAAATGTAATTGTATTGGTGTAATGTTGATATATTATAAAGTTTATTATTCTATAACATTTAAATTTTGTAATTTTTTTGTAAAATTTTTAATTATTAACGAATATTGTAGAAAAATACCATCAGTTGGAAAATTTTTATTGAGATCTTTAGAAAAACCGTACTATTGCACGTTATAAATTTGAATTAATCTCTTTTATATATTAGTTTTAACTTACAAAGATTCTCTCAGTGTATTTAATAAATTTCAATGTGTTTTTTTTGATGTATTAACAAAACAAGCAATATAAAGTGATTTTATATAGAAACAATTTTGAATGTACTTGTATCGCCACTTAAAAATCAAAGCAGCCTAATCAATATGAAAACTTTAACTACATCGCACAAAAATAAAACGAATATGGTGGTTGAAAACATGTAAGATTTAAGTAGCAACATACACCGGTCACCGGCAACATACATAGGTCTTCCAAGTTTGTATATTTAAAAGCAGCTTAAACATACATTCTATATGAACATTTGTTACGTTTGAATTTATGGTTTACGTTTAGCAGACCCATGCAATTAGACAAATGAGCTGATTGTTTGGCGAAATTTTCGTTGTCGTTTCGGCACAGTTCTTGCTGAATTTTATTGAATATAATGACATGTCTATCCGTTGAGGGCACACATACAAACAAAGCAAAACTAAAAAAGCCCAAACTTTAACGATCCTATGTACACATGTATATTGTTATTTGTCGTTAATAACAGGACTTCATTCAATACATTATACTAACATGGTTATTGTTTCTTTTGTGATTGTGCTGGGTAATTGGCATTTTAGTTGACGATATGAGTATATTATATGCCTACATACATAATTCATATGTATATTTGTGTGCACAAACATATTGAAAGGGTGATAAATAGAAAAGGATATGCTTTTACGACTTGTTGGAAAAAATATATCATACTTTTTAGTACCTTAAAGTTATCGATAATATTGCAAATACATAGTATAGTATTTTAAATGTTTTGTCACCAAATTATAATAAATGGTATCAATTTTGGACAATTTCTAATGCAACCTTTATATCTAGATTTTACATATCTTATATTGCCATTAACTTCGCCATTCATTCGTTTCATTGTTTAATTAAGAAATTTAAATGCAAAAAAAAAAATTAATAGTCATAAATAAGAATTAAAAATGCAATGTTTATGTTTAGCTCTGTGTTTTTTATTTATTTTTTTCAAACTGATTATATTTTTTATAGCCTAAATTGTTAATTATATTGACTGCTACATTGGATATTTGTATAGCAAACTTATAGTATCTATAAATTTTGGAATAATCATTAAATTAACTAAATTTTTAAGTTTAACATAGAAAATACAAATAAGAATTCGTTAAACGCCAGCCTTAATGTACAGTATCATTAAAACAGAAAAAAAGACATGGAACAAATACATGTAGTTTAAGTAAAAGATTAAAGCTAAAATATAATAGTAACTACTTTATCCATTATATTTATTGTATTAACCATTGTTGTATATTGATTAAAGACTTTTTCAAAATATTGCATATACGCAATATTAGACTGTAACATAATCTACGAATAATTCATGTAGTTGAAGAAACGGCCAATTTTTTCAAATGTTCCATGAAAAGTTGCAGCGATACATCATCAGTTAACACAGGGGCTCCACCATCCTATTTTATGTAAGAAAAATATGTATTACTAAAGACTCATAACTTGTATTATCGTCTACATGTTTAAAAGCCGACAAAAGACTTTTAAATAATAACAACATAAATAATTATATAAAGAAACTTAAAGCAACCAACACCACCTCTGCCAGGCATAGACGACGAAATTAGAAAATACCTTCACCAAATTAAAAGCAATTTAGAAAAAGCGAAAAGATAGATTTTTTAAACATTTGAATATAAATACCGTAGCTGAACCAATTGGTGGCTGCATTTTATTGGTTTTTACATAAAAACGTAAGATTTCGAAAAGTAAGATTTCACCAGGGACATTTTTGTAAACAAAACAAAGGACAACAAAAAGGAAACGCGAAGATGTTTTTATTTTAGACAAACGAAAAAATGTGTTAAAATAAAATTGAATTTTAAAATAAAAATGTTCTTTAAGAAATTATTAGCAAAACATACCTGCCCATACGCATACATATTATTATGCGTTTGAGATGGATTCACTTTTGATAACAGGAAACGAGCCTGCGAACCACCGTGCTCCGTATCAATATAACGTGGCATTGGAAAACGTGTCTGTAAGATTTCTTGAGCATCATCGATTGGAGCTTGCAGTAATTGTTTGAAATTTTCATATTCTGGCATGTCCTGATATTTTAGAGCACGCCATTGGGCAATTGTCTCGCCATGATATATAAGAATTTGGAAGAAGGTATCCATCAACAAAATGCGATCGGGCTGTATAGACGATGTGTCTAGTAAAACAGGTTCAGGTGGTCCATTAAATGAGTAAGAGTATAAAATGGGCTGAATCATTATAAGTGATTGTGTTAAATCTTCACGCATTAGCATGTGCCGATAGAATGTGGTCTCATCGGGTGAATTATTGAAAACCTGCAGAAATTGTGAGCGACGCAAATGATACATGAATTGCGGAAATAGGGAGAAATTTTGAGCCAAACGGAAACTGTTAGGATCATCTTTGCTGTATTCACCGAATTTTTGACACTGAAAAATAAAATTTAAACATATTTGGTAAGTAATTAATTATGTATTGTCCAAAGAAAAAAAGGAATAAATAAAACTTACCAAGCGAATAAGTTGTCTATCAACCCATCTTAATATATCTGGACCTTCATCTGTCTCAGCTCTATAGACCACCATGCGTGCCATTATTACAGCGGCTGCTTCCTGATCAAATCCAGCACTAATATGGTGAATATTAGAGGTAGCATCAGCCCAGCTAAAATAGGTAGAACACATTGCATTAAAAAACAGTTAATAGTTTGATGATTAGGAATAATGCTAATTTCAATGAAAAGGAAGAAAATTAGAAAACATGTTACTGATTTTTTTCGCTAAAAACTTTTAACGATTAAAAAACCTTAAAATTCGTTGATATCAAAATTGCATTATAATAAAAAGTAAATACTATGTAATGCATGTTGTTTTAAGGTACTGTCAAAATAAACGAACGCTTGACAAAAAAAAAGCAAATTTTTAAGGATCTGTAATATAAATATGGAATTAACAAAATCAATTATTATTGCTTACTTTCGTGCCAATGTCGTAACTCTTATACGTCTCTGACCACTTGGATGCTGATACTGTGTTATGAATTGAATACAACCTCGTCCTCCCTGGGGTATGGGCGCCGCATGTTGATTTACGACTTCAAAGAAAAATGCCATCGTTGAACTTGGATTGAGCGTACATAATTTCCATTGAACCGTTTGACCCATGCCGATTTCAACATCCGACACCGATGGGCTTTTCACATTCAACGACACACATGAACCAATGCCGCCAGATATTTTCAATTCCCTTGAGCATTTCACCTCTAAAGTACCATTAAAAGCCATTTTCAAATCACCGCGAGCATCGCGAGAAAATACTCGTTGGAAAGTTTGTTTAAACAAAGATGAATTAAAAGAGTCGCCCATTACCATATGGCCACCGGTCGAATTGCAACACTGTTTCATCTCCATAAGACCAGTTTGATCAAGCGCACATGAGTAAATATCAATACAATGGCCATTAGTAGCAGCACGTAATGATAGAGTATCGTAGTGTTTAATAGCTTTTTTCATGAATTTAACATTATCCTTTTGTATGTCATGATGTGATCGAATGGGATGCTTAAGCTCATCATCAACTACTTGGCCGGGGCCCTGAGAGCAAGGTCCGCCAACAAAAGCCATAATGCGGGCTCCTGTATTTGGGTACGTGCATTCCAATAAGCCCACAGCAATGGCCATGGCAGCCCCCGTGGACCGGAGATAACGCTTGCCCTGAGGCACAGGCCAAGGATCACGTTGCAATTCACTTAACAAATCCCCCAAGGCAATGTCACACTTAGAAATGGGTTGTAAAAATCTATTGGCTGGAGGCACAGCAGGATGTTGACCCTGTTGTCCAGGCATACGCTGTTGTCCCGGAATAGTTTGAGCACCGGGCCCAACAGGGGCCCCTTGAGGACCAGATGCAGCACGTCCAATACCTAACATTTCCTGTACTTGTTTAGCGGTTAAATCTTTAGTGCCTCGAAATACATAACTTTTAGAACAGCCTTCAGCACCCAACTCATGAACTTGAATCATTTTACCAAAAGTGATTAGACCCACTAAAGCATTAGGTGGCAACAAACTTAAAGACATTTGCAAAGAATCTTTAAGAGCATCTAATTCATCCTCATCCATACAAGTATCAACAAGGAAAATGAAAACGGGCGGCATGCAAGGTGCCCGAGCTATTGTATATTCGATTGTACTAAAACCAGGAATCAATTCAGCTGGTTGATGTTGTTCAGAAATGGCGGCATATTGAGGAGGAAACTGCAAAAAATCAAGAAAAATTATTCATTTATATTTTTTTAGCAAGTACTTAAAGTGGAACTTACAGGATTTCTTTGAAAACAAAAGTTGCAAACCCATAATTTTGCTCTATAATCCACCTGACATAAAGGATTTAATACTGCACGGCAGTTAGCACGAGTACACAATACCGGTTCATATTGAATAGGTGGCAAGTCAGGACGTTCTTTTAGAGGCTGATATAAACAGGCCAAAGGAACAACTAAACGACTGGCATCTATCCTACTAGATGGCCAAACATTCCACGTCAGTCTAATGCCATCGCGATCTTCATTCTGCTGTATAAACTCTTCGTAGGTCGTCATTTTATGAGGCAACGAATATCATGGATCACAAAGCAAAATTTCTTTTTAGCTGTTAATTAATTTCTTTAATAATTTTCCATAAAATTTGATACAGAAAATGTTTCGCACTTTTGATCCAATTAGAGACAAAAATTTTTTCGATTACTATGTCTCGGCCACGTCACTGCGCTTGACAGTAGTTTTCACTATATTTGACGTAAACTGCTTCTTCTTGTATTATAAACTTGAAAACCAGGTAACTCTGGTTTTCTATTGTGATTGATTGTACGAATAATTTTTGATAAGAAAAAACGGCCACAAATGTTTGTGCGAATTACTTTATAAAAAAAACCGATTTGACACCGAATACTTATACATTTGGTAATTATCAAACGATTACGGTTAATGTCTTACTAAGTAGAGCTTGTTTTCTATTTTCTTCTTAGCTATCATTCGTAAACAAATACAGCGTTGCATGTACCCGTATTAAATTAGTACAATTTTAATGATTTTTTTTAAGTCACCTTTTAAGACTTTTTAAAACCAACTCTGTAACTCACAGTAATTTTCTAAGATGGCGACGAAAAAAACGCGTCTTGTATGAATGTAATCATAACAAATTGTGATTTTTATTAATAAATGTGTTTAAAATTGCAAAATAATTGTGCAAAAACATTATTGATAATAAAGTGTGTGAAATACATATAAAACTGTGTATGAAAATATAGTAAAAATGACAACAAATATGTATCGTGTCGGAGGTGAGATGTGAAAAATTTTCCATTTTTTCGCTTATATCTTTTGCATTGTGTTTCGTCTTCGTTTGTCGGTTTGCTTCTTTTTTTATTAACTATTGCTCTTTATGCCTCATGCATTTCGTCCGCATATGTATTTGCTATGTGTGAGTGTGTCTTTTTTTGTGTGCTATTCCGATAACGTCGCTGTTTTTACGCTATAGTTAATGACGTTGAACTGAACTTTAAAAAATGTTTGTTGATGCTGCGCCACTTCGCAGTAGCGATACCAACAATGAAAGCCTACTTATTGTTGGAGATAGTAGGAACAACGTATTTTCTCAGCTGCATATCTTTCAGTGTACGAAAGAGTTATCTATGTGTGTGTGTGTGTGTGTGTGTGTGTGTGTGTTAACTATGCTAAGATATGAAACTGTTGTCGGAAGTGTTTTTGTCAGACATTTGGTCAAATAAAACAAATTTTGATCATATTATGATGAATCTCACACTTCTTCTGAATGCATTCATTTTTCAATTTTAACTTTATGAGATTCACAACAATTTATTCATTCGATTCGCTTTCATTGGCATCAAGAGTATGGACATGGACTATATCGGGTAGAATGTATTCAAAGTTAAATTCATAACAATTTATTCATTCGAAATGCTTTCATTTGCATCAAAAGTATGGGCATGGAATATTACAAGTAAAGTATTTTCGGAGATGAATCTATTTTCAAAACTTTAAAGTTAAAAGCCTTTTGAATGACGCAAAAAAGAACCAGATTAACTAACATGACAAGTCTGTCAAATCAATCATTTTATCATTGACCTGTAATTTGGCTATCATTGCCAAAAATTGTTGTTAGTCCAAATATTAGATTAATTTCCAATAAAGAAATTAAATGTACACATCGCTTAATAAAACTCTGTAATAAAGTGATCTGCAACGCAATTTCATTATTTATAGTCGTTTATAACGTGCTCATTTAACAATAATCGAAAATGAATTAATAGAAATTTTTCTCAATTATTACCTTCTTAGTCGCCGTAAACCCATTTAGTTATTTATTTATCCTTTTCAATTTATAATGCACTACTCTCATACATAAGTACTAGCGTATTATAAATATGCAGTATATATGAGTTTTCATTTTTTTTTTCAACTACTGGTCATTTAGTACATGTGTGTACGTCACGAGTATTTCTACTACCACACCCCGCCATTAAAAACCCTGCTGATTTTAATTCATCTAATTGGAATTTGTTGGATTTGCTTTTGTATGGTGTGGTTTGGTTGAGATTTTTATGTACTTTGTTGAAATCCAGTGCAGCTGGATGAGAGCTAAAAGATTTCTTTTTGTGAAAGTCGTTACAGATGATAAATTTGTTTATAAATAAACCACTAGTTAATCATAGCTATGGTTATCACGTTAGAGACTAGTTAGTGTAAGTTGCATTTCGAGTTATTAACGTATTCTGTAATAATATAGGTGTACAAAATAAATTTAAAACAAATTTATTTAATTTTTTGATAATATTGAACATATTATAATAATGGTCTTCGTAAATTTTCAATAATAAGATTTGAGTTTAATTTGGTCCCATACACAAGTAAATCAAATCTCATTTTATAAGTTTATTACTATTTGTTAGCATCACCTTCTGTAATATTTTACATATACGCGTCAAAATGATAGGGTTACTTACTATTTTTTTTTATAAAAAAAATTAGGATTTAAAAAATTTAGGAATCATTTCATTGCCATTAGCTTTATTAAGAAAAATAGCATATTTGTACGAAGGTATGTAAAATCACCTTGAAATGACGAGTTCAGAGCTTATTAATAAACTTATTTTAAAAACAAAAAAGATACCTAACTTTGTAATCATTATATTCTGCCAAGCATCAGAATTGAAAATGTTAGCTCTTCACTGAGCTATAGCCTCCTTTATGCTTCTCCAACTAGGTATTTGGTTTTTCTCTGACAGACAAAGCATCTAATTCTACTACAGAATTGACTAAAATATGAAAACAAAACTCACCTCAGTAAGCGTTCCTTCTACTAATCACGTGAATAGTTCTAAAAGTCATGTGAACAATCAAGATTGCATGCATAACATATATAATTGGTCATTACAACCCTTTAGTCAGGATTACGACCTAGCTTCTCACACCACTGATGTTGTGTGTGACAATTTTATACATGAGCTACTCGCCACTCAAGATTAAAATATTCTAAAATGTAAAAAAAATAACATTTTATAAACTTTTATACCCATACATTTGAATTGGATAATTTACTGCTGTAAATTAATTGTTCGTTAAAATTGTGCTTTTTGTTTCATTTATTTTCGAATTTTATTTTATAAATACTTCGAATACTGTTTGAAACCATCAGGGATATTTATCGACCTATAGTACTCGCCGTTGGCAGTGATGGCTTGACCAAAATCGTTCTAAAAGTAATATGAAAAAAAGAGACCCTTCCGGATGCATTGGGCACTCTCGGATCTCATGTGAATTGGTATCGTTCCAAATTCGACAATTTTGTTTGTTCACGGACGCAGTCATCTAGAAATGGGTCTCATCTTTGAAGATAATTTTTCGGCGGAAATTACAGTCTGGAGTACGCACGTCGTATGGTCTTCTATTGTGATATGGCAAAACAGACTAAATAAATGACAACTAGTTTGTCAGATACAGTTCCTGTTGAAGTTTGAAACACTGACTAATGCGTTATGCAACAAAAGTTCTACAGGAACAATAATAAAGTATGCAAATGTTATATTTCTTAACAGTACATGAAAAACGACCTAATATTTTGAGAGATATCTAAAAAAATTGGAGTGAACTTATAATTGTGCGGCACTTTATACTTACATACTTACATTTGCACATACATACGTTCTATACATTTGTACTCATGAGATATTTTAAAATAAAATTTTTATTTGATATAAAGCACTGTTCATAAAATGTTTTAAGGACTTTCCCGTTTAATATTCCAATGCAAAGTTGTTGTTGTTTTAGATAATAAAATTTTTATTAAAATTCATTCACACATACGTTTACTGTGGATTTCGTTAGCAAAAATTTATAGGATTTGTTCTAAAATGCAATAAAATTTTTTTCAATTCATATTTTTCCCCTTTTTTTGTTTAAGACTGCATATCAGCCACAATTATCTCTACTACGACATTTCTACTATATTCATTTAAAAGGAATATAGTTTTAAGTTCTCTACAAACCTCCTTTTTTCAACTCTAAAACTTCTGTGGACACTTATGTCATGTGTAAATTAATATTCGAGTTGGTTATAGAATCAAACAGCGCACAGACTTGTTAAACAAATTCTAAAGCCTAAAAAAAAACTATAAAGCTTTCTCTAATTTAATATGTATTGTGATAAAGATTTTTATTATTACGCGATCTGAAGAAGTTTAAGATATTTGTTTCTATATATAGTCATTTGTACTTTATTTTATTTCGCTTCATATTATTCTACTCATCTTTCTTTATTTTGCTTTAAACAATATTTTGCTTGACCAATTGTTTCACTTTTACGACATATATTTTAGTGCATGGAATGTATGATAATAAAGTCAGTTTTCTACTTTTTGTTTTGTCTGTACTAATCTTATATGTATTCATATACAAGTATTCGGTATATCTATATGTTTGTAGGCATATATGTATGCTCGTGATGATGTACGTGTATATTTAGATTGTTAGATATATTGGTACCTTTAAAAAAGACGGTGATTCTGTTAATGACACAACTAACAATCAATATAGCCTCCATGATTTTGTATATATTGCAAATATTCGTAATAAAAATCAAACATAAAAAGGATTGAAATTGGACAATAATTAAAATATCTTTCTTTGTTTAATATTAAGGGATAGTAACTAATTCAATAAACTTGTATTTTAATTTATTTTGAATTTTAGACTATGTCTACGTAGAGACTGCTCCGAATAGTCCATATCTGATACGTCGTATAGAAGAATTAAATAAAAGTCAAACTGGCAGTGTTGAGGCGAAGGTAATGTGCTTTTATAGAAGAAGAGATCTTCCAAATACCTTGGTACAGTTAGCTGACAAACATCAACGTAAGTTTTAGTTAATTTTTTTTTTGTTTTTTTCATTAATAACTAAAAAATTAATTGTTTCATAAGCAAATTAAATATATCTTATAAATATAAAACAGAAAAAAATATTTTTATATCAAAAACTATAGGAAAAAAGTTGTTAAAGGTAATAAAAAATTAGCAAAAAAAAAAAAAAAAAAAAAAAAAAAACCTTTTCATTTAATCCAATTTTTGAACGTCAAACATTTAGGTTTTCAAGTAATAATTTTCTTCGTCTATCCGTTAAAGGTATATATACACAATTTTTTTTCAGAGTTATTTCTAATTAATAAAATTGCTATTTTAAGTAGGTGGCCACGTAGTCTGCCAGACTAGACTAGACAAGACTTATTGCAATTGAACAAAATTCAAGCTTATAACGTAGTTTTTAGTTCTCCGAAACTCCATTCATTTCATTATTATTTTTTGATTGTTGTTATTATTAATTAATTTAACTTTTCAGCTTCATTTGTGATACGCTGTTAATTAGGTAACATTTTCGTAATTAAATAAAATTCAATAAATTTCAAACTGTAGAAAGGTCAGATCTTGGTTTCATTTACGTCTAATTATGAAATATTTTGTGGAAATATCAGCCGGTAATGTTATCAGTGTTTATTAGTGTCGGTTTGAAATTAATTACATTTAATTTTTTATGAATTTAATTCTTTACGTATGTAAATATAAAGTTCAAATTTATTTTTAATCTAGACATGCATTTATTTTCTAACCTTATACCGAGCAACATTTTAGTAAATCTCTGTTTTTCTAAATTATTTTCATCACAGTTAATTACAAAGCTTTACTTTTTAGCTTATTTAAATCTACATTTAATAATTCAGTCTTATAATAAATATTGTTATTCTTCATGTGCTTATTTTAACTTTAAATTTGTCAAAAAAAAAAGAAAGAATAAAATGGATATGCAATTAAGCATCCTTGAAAGCTGTTTTCACCACCACTTTTTAAACAATCGTCCCTCATGCAAAAATTCTTTACAATACAGCCATATAGTAGCAACCTATATTTTCTATATCCTATATTCATACATTTGCCTCCTTACACCACCCAATACTAAAGTACTCACACTATGTTTTGCATGCCTACACGCTTTGTGCGTTTTGTTAAAAAAAAATCGTTGTATATAATAATAGCTACCTATTTTGGTATTGCCTTTTTGTCAGATTTTACACATTACGATTATTAAAAGGATAGCCTTACTTGAGTAATATACCTTGAACCTCGAAAAGTATACAACATAAACAGAAATTAATATAAAATTTTATTCTTCTGTAAGGATATCCAAATTCGATGTTGCCGCTATATCGCCGTGCTTCTTTTCCTTGGCCGTTTCATTTGTAACTACATAAATACGGGAACATGGTCTTATCAACATTAACAGATACAGATATATGTAGATGCTCAATTTACACACATTTTCCCCCACTACGCATATTCCTTTGGTAGTATCGTCATGTATTTTTGATTAAAATGTACATAAGTTTTAAGTTCTTTTTATTATTTTTTTAGCTCTTGACTGTTTTTGTTTTCATATTTTTTTTTAACAGATTTTACTCTATTCTGTTTGAAATTTGTTCTTGTAAAAAAGGTATACTATGTGATACCATACTTATCACAAAGTCAGGATGATTTTAGATTATTTATTCATTCCAACCGTTAACAATTTGAAATGATTTTTATACTTTAATTTATATCAAAACAGATTTTCTTTTTGTGTAGGCAATATAATTAAATTATTTAAATAATAACGTAAAGTCCGCGTAGTCCGTCATACGTTGTATCTTGACATTTTCAACGGGCAGTGCCTGCACACGGCAAAAAAGCAAAAGTAAGCAGACCAACTGATAACTGCCAAAGTGACCCAACTTTATGTGTTGCGTTAACAGAGAAGTATTGAATGAAATAAAACAGATAAGAAAACATGAATTTCAGCTACGCTGCCACTTGGAAAAGTCGAAATTTAACGGATTTACGTTCTTGCATTTAATCGTCACTTAACAAGGACGAGAACTGTGCGTGGCGTTTGTATTTTTATATTTTTGCAAATATTTTGTTCGAAGGACCATTCATTTTTGGTCGTAAAAATGAAAGTAGGGCTTCTGATAAACATTCAAACATTAATGATACGAAATTTTAGCAATGATATATAAATTTTGCCAATGATATACAAAATTCTATTTTAATGTCTTCAGATTTTTATGTAGTGAAAATTAATTCGTTCTAGAACGGTTATTAGTTAATTTTACTTAATTATTACATTTATTATTTAATTTTAATATAGAGTTGTTCGAGATCTCGGATTTATTTATATGAATTTAGATCAGTTCTATTTTCTATGGTATATATTTACTAGGATGAACTGATTGTTGAAAATTTTGAAATGATACAGAAATATTCAATTATTAAACGTATCTAAATATAAGTTACTGTTTAAAGTGTCCTTTGAGTGTTGACCTTATATAATGCATACAATCGGGATTATTTTTGTTATAAATTTAAAGGAAATTTCGGTCTGCATTGTTTAGCTTCATAGAAGGATGTGTGAGTAAAATTAGTCAATATTCCATTTGTTAAAAAAAAAATGTTTTATTATAATTAAAACAAAAATTCTTTTTCTGATTGGAAACCAAACCAAAATTTAAATTCAAATTCGATTTAACAATTTATGTCATTAATTTCAAGAAATTGTACGGCATTCGTTTTTAAGAAGTATTTTATGATAATATAAAATGAAACATGAATAACACTCATTTCTATTCTTAAATATTTTTTATATTTAAAATATATGAAAAACAAAGAAACAAAAACATATTTTTAATGAAAACATAATGCCGAAATTTATTTTTCTGAATTATGTAGTGGCCACAGCTGAAGACTCCCCACTGGCAATGAAACTGAAGAAAACATGGCTTAGAACACCAGTAGGAGAAGAACAAGCGGCACAAGCTGTTCTAGATCCTTCGATAGGTATCAATAACAAAATCTACTTACAGTACATAGCTAACAACTACATTTGGTTACATACATGTAGACTCTTTAGTTTTTAGTAATTTGTTTTATTTTCATTTATGGTATCTATTTCGTTAGAAGTTGTAGTTAAACATTTGTAGAATTTTATTATTTTTTTTTTTTTAATTACGGTGTATGTATTCTATAGTTTACTTTCCAACGTGAATAATAACAAATTGACATTTATTTTATAGCTGCCCTTGATGAAGAACGTACAAGCCCTGTTTCAACCGCCGGTGATAAGGCAGCAACGGGTCAAAATATCTCATCTGAAAAAGGTGAACCGTTAACAGCTAAACAACGTTATCAAATTAAACACCGTGAATTATTTTTGTCACGACAAGTTGAATCCTTACCCGCCACACAAATACGAGGCAAATGTTCGGTGACACTGCTTAATGAAACAGAATTACTGCAAAGTTATTTAAATAAAGACGTGAGTCGTAAATTTCAGAAATTCTAATTGTATTGTAAGATTATATATGTTAGTATAGTATATTAAAAGTATGTAGCTACAATTGTCCATTGGTATTTTTGTAATATTTTCTTTTTTTTTTATTTATTTTTTAATTACTTAAATACAAACTAAATATTTATTTATAATGCCTCTTTATAGGATACATTTTTCTATTGTTTGGTGTTTGATCCTACACAAAAAACCCTTTTGGCTGATAAAGGTGAAATACGTGTTGGTAGCCGTTATCAAAGTGAAATACCCGCTAAGCTCAAAGACATTTCCACCGATGAACGTAAATTAGAAGAATTAGAAACGTTAGTATGGACTCCAAGTCATACACTGACTGATCGTAAAATAGATCAATTTTTGGTTGTATCACGTTCTATTGGTACATTTGCTCGAGCTTTGGACTGTAGCAGTTCGGTCAAACAGCCTTCGTTGCATATGTCAGCGGCAGCAGCAAGTCGAGACATCACATTAGTAAATATAAAAAACTTAAAAATGTATTGGAAAATGATGTAAAATGTATATTTTTAGTTTCATGCAATGGACACTTTGCACAAGCATAATTATTCTATTGAAGAGGCAATGTGTTCTTTAGTTCCTTCCACTGGCCCAGTTTTATGTCGCGATGAAATTGAAGATTGGAGTGCATCTGAAGCGAATTTATTTGAAGAAGCCTTAGACAAGTATGGCAAGGATTTTAATGATATACGGCAAGATTTCGTATGTCCTGCATTTTAATTGTTTAATATAATTGAACTTAACTCAAGTTTTGTTTACAGCTACCATGGAAAACCTTAAAACAAATTATTGAATATTACTATATGTGGAAAACAACAGATCGCTACGTGCAACAAAAACGTGTAAAGGCTGTGGAAGCGGAATTAAAATTAAAGCAAGTCTATATACCGCAATATAATGCGACCACAACAAAGGGAAATGTTGTTGCTAAGGGTGGGGTTTACAACGGAACAACAAATGGAGGACCAGATGTCTCGAATATGGGCAAACCCTGTGAATCTTGCTCAACAATAAAATCATCACAAGTAAGAATTGTTAAAAACATATTGTATTTATTAAAAGTATCAACCTGTTTCTTATGAAAATTTTATTAGTGGTATCCGTGGAGTAGTGGCAACTTGCTTAGTCGTTTGTGTCAAACATGTTGGGATTATTGGAAGAAATATGGAGGTCTTAAGAGCAAAAATGATGGTAGTATGGATGAAACAAAGAAAAAAGTATCTATTGACGATGATGAGAAAGTTAGTGATTTATCAAATCGTTCATTGCATAAGTGAGTAAAATTATATTTTAAAAAGCCAAACGTATAATTGGTTTCTTGTATTAAAAATATTCAATAGGTGTTCAATTGTTAATTGTGGCAAAGAATTTAAACTTAAAACACATCTTGCTCGACACTATGCTCAGGCACATGGTATAGCCATCAGTTCAAGTTCACCTAGGCCTATAATGAAAACACGCACGGCATTCTATTTACACACGAATCCAATGACACGACTGGCGCGTATTGTTTGTAGAAACTTGATAAGATCCAAAAAAGCTGCCCGACAAACTTCATATGCGATTAATACGCAGTTAGTTAAGCAAGAATGTAAGTATACAAGGTTTATTAAAATTGAACTTAACTATATACTTTTTGTTTTCTTTTTTAGTTTCAAATCGAATGTCTGGGAAATCTGCTGCGGATATAAAAAAAATTTTGTTGCTGAAAAAGAAAGAACGGGGCAGTGTAACTAAAATTGCCAATCGTTTGGGCTCACCTGGAATCGGTCCTCATGAGTGGTTAGTACTGACACCAAAAGATAAAATGCCAAAACCAGATGTGGTTTATTTCCCTAAACCTCCTAAAGGACCGGATGGTAGTTTACTTTACGATCGTATTCCAAACAAAATAATTGACCTTGAAAAGGATTTAACAATTATACCAGCTCCAGCTCCCAATACTTTGCGTAAAAGACCTCATGAAGAGACACAACTAAATGGAACCGAAGGTATTTAAAATCGCTTAAAATATAATTGGGTTTACTACTTTTTTATTTTGTAATAGTGACAATCGTACCAGCTGGACCACCTACCAAGAGACCCAACAAAGATCCTATGCCCTCTCATTGTCCAAGTCCTGAACAGTTTGCCGCCATGATGGCTGCCTCTGGCCAACCATTATCAAGACATCACGTATGTATACCTATAAATAATATTGATTTTTTAACTAATTGTTCTACATATAAACTATTTAAAGCTTAATGGGAAACCCAAAATTGCTCAAATGGCACGTACGGGTAATGGTCGGAAACAGGTTATTAGTTGGATGGATGCACCAGATGATGTTTACTTTAGAGCAACTGCAGCAAGCAAGTAAGTTAGAACTATTAATTATATTTATAACTTAACAATCCACTGGATGTATCATACAAAATGAATATCGGTCGAATCGAAATGTATAATTGCAGCTTGATATTGTAAATAATATCTTATCACTAACGACTTTTTTTATTAATTTCTTTTTTTTAACGTTTAAAACAATTCCGTTTGCATTAATACAATTTCAGAAGAGCGCGTAAGTTTTTATCACCTACAGATCTGAGGAGAGCAGCGCGCAAACCCTGGCGTAACATACCCATAGCAGTAGCTGTAAAACCACATATACCCAGTAGAGCTGTTAAATCTGAAGTTGTAATATTAGACTGACCGTCATCAGCTACATCTTTAACATCAAACACATCCACTACCGCGTCTTCGTCATCATTGATTGAACAATCACAATTTAATACCCACTATCATCAGCAACTTCCAACTATAAAACAACATCATCAAACAACTCAACAGCCGTTTCGGTACACTATGGATGCTCTGTTAAACTAAATTACGATTCTGGGTGTTCAACATAAGATGTGGTAAAACTAGGTTGCATATTTAATACGGAAATTGAAATATTGTTTCCTTCATTCTTTTTTTATTTTTAATTTCATGTACATACATTTATTTTAATTTATAGAAACAACTGACTATAATAGTTGTTCTGCTTAAAATTGAGCTATATATATATATATATAGAATATATATTAAAATTAAAAAAGAAGAAGATAGTATGAATTTTAAGGACAACGACGAATATAATAATTTTTTATTTATATTTATAAATGAGAAAAACCAATTTTATTCCTTTACTTGACTCCAAACAAATATTTTTTTAATTTCAATATCAGAAAATTCTAAAAGTAATATAATTTCCATAAATTCACGTAATATGAATTGGAATAAAGAAAATATATAAATTCACTAAATTCGAAAAGAATTTTCTCCTTTAAAGTGTTAACCTTCGAACACTTTTATTGTTATATAATTTTGAAATCATAGAATATTGATATTAAATTTAGGTTCAAAGTATTTGTTTCATTGATTTCGGCCAGGTTTTATAGTGAATGATATTGATATTATTGTTTACTTCTTGTGTTCAGTCTTTGTTTAATACATGTGTGTATGTGTATACATAACAATATATATACATACATGTAACATTTTGACTAGTTTCTGCAGGTACAATTTTTGTATAGAATTTAACTACAATTGAAAATTGTTGATCAAAAGCAATTTTATACAAAAATATTTTATTTAGTACCTAAAGAATAGATAAGATGTTTTACTTATTTTTTAAGAAAACCGTAAATAGCTAACTAATTTTCTTATTCAAGATCAAATGTCAATTAAGGACTCCAATTCTTCTACAATCTCCCCACTGAAATCAAATAAATTCATTTATAATTTATACATGGCAAATATTTTATTAAAATGAAATAACATAATTACATACATATATAAATTAAACTAGGAAAAATAAATTTATAGCATGACTTAAAATGTTTACAGAATACAAAACATAGCTATATATATAAACATTATTTTTATACTTAAAACCCTCCCACAAATAAATTTATAATAAATCATAAATAAATACAGTTGAGCTACTGGAGAAAATGTAATTCAAATTTTGATAAGGAAAGAAAAAATGCGTATATTTCTAATAAAAGCAAAAACATATTTAAGAATAATTATAACAGTAATACATTAAAAAATATTTTTTACCCATAACTTCTGTCATTTACAACAATCTTCACTTTAGACAAATTAAACTTTTACGATTTTGTTCAAATTTATAAAAAAAATAAATAAACAAAAATTAAATAGCATTTAGCATTTTTTCATTGTTCTTTTTTAACTTTAAAAGAGTAAATAAATGTATTGTTTCAATTTACGCAAACTGTTTACATACTTTTTAAAAAAACGAGACAGAAAGAAATTGATTTTGGGTCAAAATTTTCTGAACACAAAAGATTTTTATCTTCTTAACGAAAATATTTATACCGATTCTTCTTTTGTTTCATATAGTCTTCCTTATTTTTTGGTTAAAATATTCGTTTAAAATTTGTTTATTAAAATATTTTCCATTTACCGAAAATACGTATTTTAATAAGGACAATGTCTTAAATCTATTCATATTAAAATGTTATTCTAATAATTATTAAACAAATTTATTTTTAGGCGTAATATTAAATTTTTCATAGTGTATATAAAATTAATTAAACAAGAAAAAAATAATTATAAATATGTTTTTTCTTTTTATATTATATTTTTTTTAATTTATATAAATATATAAAATTAATCTAATACATTTATATAAATATAATAAAAACAAATAATATTTATATAATAAATAGTTGTAACTTAATATTCTAGAATTAAACAAAACATTCAAAATATAAAATATTATTAAAAACAAAACAACAAATAACGTATAAATTTATTTTACAATATTATTAAATTACCTTTACTTTTCAAAGTAATAAATAAATATAACGAAAATATTTCACTTTTTGATTAAGATAATAAAAAAATAAAATAAATTTATTATTAATGCCATGTGTTTACGGCGACTAAGTAAAAAGTAAATAAAATCTAAAACTTTAGCATAGCATAGCATTACCATCTTAAAATAAAAGAAATACTTTTAAATGTAAAAAAATATGTACATAGTTTCATTTTCTAACTACATACTTAACAACACTTTCCATGGAAGAAATTAATAACTTTGTGCGTAATTAGTAAACAAAAAAAACCATATTGGACTCGATGATCGGATAATATTTAAATCGAACTTTAAAAAACATTAACATTAAGCAATTCAATACTTTTTCACAAAGAAAGAAAGGAAAAATCGAATAAAATGAAAGCATCGTGCTCCTCAAAAGAAACTTATAATTTTAATAACATTATATAGATAGAGCGCTAGTCTATAAGTTTGAGGTACGTGGGTCCAAGTCTCACCAGAGATTCTAATCCGTTACACTACACCGAACAGATGGTCTAAAGATAGAATTAGCGGAACGTTCATGAGATGTAACGGAATGTACGTTCTTTTAAGGTCAGAGAACATTCGACCAATTCAAGCTTTATTTACTCCAGTCGTAATAATTAAATATAATTTGTAATTACATTGTAATTAACAAACACAAATATGCATTTTTTAATTATGTGTGCCAAAACTACTAATCACTTGCAACAACAGAATTATGGATTATTAAAGAGCAATGGCAACACTAATTCTGTTAACTCTTTGTTTTGATTATTCCAAAGCATATTTAAACAAGGTGGCCACATTTCTAAATGAAACAAATAAAGTTCAAATATATTGTTATGATATATACCTATAATAAGCTACACGATGTATTAACACTTCCAAATGATAAAAACTTTTTCATTCAGTTGTTGATAACATTTACAATTTACTTTATATTTAAATTAAGTTGTGGACAGGCTATTGGTGATAGTACCTTAAAAGATACATAGAGCATTTTAGGGTTATGACTCAAATAAAGAATGCGAATTTGAGTATCAAAACAAAAAAGGCATGCCAAACAACATTGGCGTGAGCCAATGATCAACTATCGTTATTCGGTGCACAAAATACAATTCGGTGTTATTAAGGAGCGATGGACGGAGGTGATGATTTGAATAATATAGAAAATATACTTTTGAAATATATTGGACTGAGATTGTCCCGAACAAAATCTGAAGAAGTGCTTTTGCAAGGACCTGTTAAAATTAAGGTATTTTGAAAATAATACATGATTTACAGAGCAAAAAATTAACCGCATTTTTTTTAGAATACTTGGTTTAATATTAAACTAATCTGTCCGAGTTTTCCCAGGATAACCAACTTTCGACTGCACGTACAACAAAGTTTAAATATCGCGGTTTATACAAATGAAAAACTTAATGTCAGCAAGAAAGACTGTACAACAATTGAGGAGTTGTTGGAAAATTTGCCCACGTTAGTAGATAGTTCAATCTATCATACTAGTATTGTACCAGACAAAAATCAACATGATGCAGACAACAGAAATATATACGCTGATATTGTACAAACTTATTCTCCTTTAGAGTATGAAGTTTCTCTTAATGAGGACTGTTCAATGATACTATTTACGAATTTTTACCGAAATGAACAACATTTTCTTAAAGTGGCGTTGCCATCATTAGAATTACTGGATCATAGTCTGCCATTGTGTATAGATTGGAAAGATTTGCTGGGAAAATCTTCAAGCTTATCGGGGCTTTTACTCCAATATCAAACATACTTGGAGGGTTTGAGAACATTTTATGAAAATTTTTCCGATATAGATGAGTTATGTCATATTGTACAGCCATCATTGCCTACAACTAAAGCAAATTGGCGTTTATTTGTTTTAAAGGAAAAAGTTTTTATAAAATTGCAATTTAACGATCCTTTTTCTCCCCTGAGCTCAATGTCGGTCCATATCATTGGTCCAACATATGAAGTAAGTCAGCTAAGACGAGTATATAGTGAAGGTTTACGTGACTGGGATTCAGAATTGAATGTTCATAAAAATCTCTTACGCATATTTAATTTGTGTTTCTTTCCTATGCCGCCAGCTGAAGGCTCTGAAGAATCGTTACAATTTTGTAATATTTGTTATTGTTACAAGCAGGAAAATGGAGACATCCCCATTATATCATGCGATAATAATCGTTGCAGTTTAATATTTCATTCTTCTTGTTTGAAGGAATGGTTTAACACACTAACTGATGGTAAAACTTTTTTAGACGTTACATTTGGAGCCTGTCCATTTTGTAAATCGGTAAGTTTTAAATAAAATTGTTTTCTATCGTATTTTGTACTACACATTCAGTTTAGATCCAATCTTTATAAATTTGTCATTTGATTTATTTCAATTGGATTATGGAATGCAACAGAATTTCATGTGTCTAAGAATTTTTATAAATTGAATTTGCAATTATAAGCTTTTGATAGCCAGTAAGAATGAATATTGAGTTCTGTTACTATACACAATTAACCATAAGAGAAAATTGTGTAATTTTTAAATACAGAGTGCTTTTATTTTAATAATATATTCGTGTTTATTTTCAGAAATTATCTACCTCTTTTCAAGAAATTTTGGCTTGATCAGTCTTAACAAAATTAAAAGGTACTTGCTTATGTATGAGGTAATTGCTTTATTACTTATTCATAGAAATTTATTATCGTCTTCAGATGACAATCAAGATAATCATGAAATATAATACACATCTAATATAATACATACTCGTATATTATATAATACACATATATAATGTGAGATATATATATATGATATATATGTATAAACATTTTTGTATTACAAATCCAAATCACATTTAATTGAAACGTAATTATATTGTGCCAGTTTTATAAAATTTAATAATTATTGAAGAGTATTAGATCTGCGTTTTGTATTCAATGAATTTTTAAAACTGTTCTAGTTTCGTAACTTCTGGATTTCAAATAAGAAAAATAGGAACAATATGAAAATAATACAATAATTAATTGAATGTTTTGCATTTAAATCAGGCGAATTTTCCATATTTACACATGATGTATTAATTCAGTAGGTGTATTTCTAAACATGCATCTAAACCATTAGAAAAAATAATTTATTTTTTTTTTATTAATAAAAATGTTTTTCTGAATATTTAGAAATATTTATTAACAAACATAAATTTCACAAACTTAACAAATATTTTTAATAACGTATAAATGCCTAACAATAGTATTAACTACTATAACTTGAAATACATAGTGAAGCATTAGTACCACCAAAACCAAATGAATTCTTCAAGGCAATACGTTTTTTATTAGCATCATCAAACCAAACTTCTGGTGTGGTGATAACACGTACACCAATTGCATCATCTAATTCTTCAACATTGATAGAAGGTGGCAACTTATTTTCGTAACAACCTTGTATCAGAAATGTAGCTTCCAAATTACCCGAAGAACCCAATAGGTGTCCATGGGCACCCTTTGTCGATGAAATCCTTATATTAGAACTATGTTCTCCGAAAACTCGCTTAATAGCATGCGCTTCAATTCGATCACCAGTAGGTGTTGAAGTAGCATGAGCATTAACATAACTAACATCTTCTGGTTTAATTTGAGCATCGCGAATTGCTCTCTGCATAGCTAATAGAGCTCCGCTACCATCTTCGCTTGGTGACGTTATGTGGTGGGCATCACCAGATAAGCCGTAACCAAGTACTTCAGCCAATATAGGAGCTTTACGATTAAGAGCATGTTCTAGTTCTTCCAAAACTAAAATAGCGGCACCTTCGCCCATTACAAAACCGTCGCGTTTCTTATCAAAGGGTCTGGAAGCTTTTTCTGGCGCCTCGTTGAATGTTGTACTCAATGCTCTTAATCTACAAAAACCTGCTATAGACAAAGGATCTATACAAGATTCTCCGCTTCCGGCCAACATTATATCAGCGTCTCCATTACGTATGAAACGCATAGCATCTCCAATAGCATGAGCTCCAGTAGCGCAGGCTGTCGACACCGAATGATTGGGACCTTTCAAGCCATGTTTAATGCTTATATGACCACAAGCCATACTTGGCAGTAGCCTAGGTACAAAGAAAGGACTGACACGATTATAACCTCTTTGCAGTTGCTGCCATGCTCCATATACCTCGGCTAAATCAAACATGCCCATTCCAACACAAACACCGAAACGTTCAAGTTCTTCACTTGTTAAATCTTTGGGTTTAATTTGAGCTGCCTTTAATGCTTCCTCAGTGGCTAAAATAGACAATTGTGTGGCTCCACTCATTAGTTTAATATCACTTTTAGTCAAATAATCACTTAAAGGCAAACTTTCTTTATTGATTTGAGCGGCTACTTGACATGGTAATCCTTTGTACTGTTCTCCAAGTTTAGTTATGGCTCCTTTACATTTCATTAACTTTTCCCAGGATTCTTGTACGTTTCCGCCTAAAGGTGAAACTACTCCTGTGC
Source organism: Sarcophaga carnaria (assembly GCA_958299815.1). Lineage (NCBI taxonomy): Eukaryota > Metazoa > Arthropoda > Insecta > Diptera > Sarcophagidae > Sarcophaga > Sarcophaga carnaria. The sequence goes on from OY283150.1 coordinate 43,313,161, forward strand.
CAGTTATCACTACCCTCCTTCTTGAATATTCTGAGTGGGTAGTTGCGAAACTCCGTAAAATTTTCCTATCAACGCCTTTGTGTTTTGTCAACTTTATTATAAAATTCATATTTTTATGAAACCTTGCTGATATACCGGCTAGATGAGTTCTCTTTAAGTTTTGATACTGTACAGCTGTTGCTTAAAATTGTATTTTGTGCTGAACATGTTCAAGAATGTAAAGCGAATCTGCAACATATGATTTTTTTACAGAGCAATCGATGTTAACGTTTTTCAACACTGGCTGTGATCAATGCACCCAGAAACCCCAAATTGATATATGTTTTAAACGAATATACATACATAATATTATTAAATTATTTAAAATGTTTTCTCATTTTTGTTGACTAATTTTTGCTATTTTATTAACAATAACATTTAAATGTTGATAATTTCATTTGAGTGATTCTGATTTAAACACTTCGGCAGCCCTTGATATAATTGCTTAACAAATATAACATTTACCAACACCGAGCATCAGCTGCGATGAAAAAGTCATTCCTTTACAGCTGACTTTTTGATTGTGTAAAACATTTAATTTCTGCATTTAGTAAAAATAAAATTGGAATAATTATTTTCATTGGACATTTAAATTAAATTGATATTAAAAAATATGTTGACAGCATTAAGGCAACTGAATAAACCTCATGCAATAAAAAAGTATCTACATACTACAGCTAAACAAAATGGTTACATAGTATTGTAAGTATAAAAGGAAGAATTGGCATGAGGTTTATTGGAACATTTGATGAATGATTTCTATTTTTCAGAGTGCCTGAAATTGGAGAGGATGGCCAGGCCGGAGAGTGTTTTGTTAAACCTGACGGTTTACCAGCCTTTAATGACATTACAATAGAAAATTGTTTAGGTGCTATCGGAAGTCAAGCTGGATCGGTTGAAAAATTAATAAAAAGAATTGAAAACGACATACAAGAAATGAAAGAGAATGAAAAACTTGAACTTGGACAAATGTTTAGAGAACTAGATGAAGTTACTGGGCCTTTGGATACCACATGGGGTATTGCCAAAGCACTTTATTTAGGCAACAGCAACCTTATACCCACAAAATCCTATATGAATATTCACGAAAGAGCAAGAAATGCCAGGGCATCAAGGTTTTGCAATAAAGTTCTGTATGAAGCATTGCAGGAACAAAATTCCGAAGAATTAAAGGATCCAGAGGAGAAAAGACTTCTTCAAAAGTATCTATTAGAGGGCAAATTGAATGGTTTGTCGCTAAGTAATGATACCCGAAATGGTCTTAAAGAAGTTCTTATGCAACTGGGAAAAGAAAGAGCCAATTTTAAAAATAAGTGGAATGTCTCTGTACACAGTTTTGCACATGTTGTTAATGATTATCAACTAGTACGTGATTTTCCTTCAACTCTTCTGGAAGCCACCGTTATTGATACACATGGCCCGCTTACACAAGGACCATGGAGATTTACGCTGCAGCCACAAATTGTAGAAGGATTTCTAAAATACTGTCCAGATCGCACTCAACGTTGGAATATTTGGCAGGCCAATGTTCGAAAGTGTTCAAACCATATGGATAAAAGTTTAGAAAATAGTACTCATTTAGAAAAAATACGAGGTTTGCGAAAACGTCAGGCAAATTCTTTAGGTTACCCTGATTATGTCGCTATGTCAATGCAAACAAAAATGGTTGGAAACGTTTCAGACCTAAAACAAACATTTGCTAAGCTTCTACAGTTTGCTGGACCTGCTCAATCTGTTGAAATTCAAGGACTACAGGAATTCGCTACCCAAAGTGGTTTTCAACATAAACTTGACGTATACGATGTTACTTATTGGCAGAGAAAATATTTACTGTCACAATATAAGCTAGATGAGGAAGCCTTGCGCGCTTATTTCCCACTGCCTAGAGTGTTTTCCGGTTTATTTTCACTGGCAGAGAAGATGTTCAATATTAAAATAGTGGAAAAGCAAGATGCTCAAGTGTGGCAACCAGCTGTGAAGTATTTTGATGTCTTTGATTGTGATGCCAATGGAGGCAGTCGTCCTGTAGGTGGATTTTATGTTGATTGTTATTCCAAAGAAAACAAATTTGGTAAAAATAATGGTTGGATGGTCAGTATCCGAAACAGAAACGATGCAGCTAAGACATCGCCATTGTGTGCTTTAATTTTTAATTTTAATGCACCAGTCGACGATAAACCATGCCTATTAAACGTCGACGATTTGAAAATGGTTTTTAAAACCTTTGGTTCAGCTATGCAACATTTACTGACAAAAGCACGTTTCACCGATTTGGCTGGTTTGTCTAATATAGAGTGGGATGCATCTCAAATATCTGGTTATGTTATGTCTAATTTCTTAGATAATCCCACAATTTTAAAAACAGTTTCTGGTCATATTGATTCTGATGAACCTTTGCCAGATGAATTGGCTAAAAATATCCGTTTACTTAAAACCCATTTAGGCGGTTACAATTTGTGCCAAGACCTTTATCTATCTGATCTGGATATTGAATTGCATCAATCGGACGGTTTTTGGTTAGAAATTGTCCGGAAATTATGGCCTGTTTATAAATGTATGCCATTAGAAAAGAAAGATTCCCATCCCTGTTCTTTAACGGAAATCTTTTCTGGAGATTGGGGCGCTGCTTACTTTTCTCATCTGTACTCAAAACTGATCGCCGCTGATATATCGGCGGCGTTCGAACAAAATCCCGAAGAATATACAGAAGTTGGTAAACGCTTTAAGGATACTTTCCTTTCATCAGGCGGTATGATACCGACAGCTGAAGTTTTTCGACGATTCCGTGGACGTGATCCGTCAGCCGAAGCACTACTTAGATCATTAAACATTTTCAATGAATCGCAAACAACTGGAGAATTGTAATAATATTTAAATATATGATGTAAATATGAAATTTGAATAAATAATTTAACGAAAAATTCATTAATTTTGCAAATTGTTACTGACACCAGCATATGAAGGCTTGCTAATGTGAATTGTAGAAAAAAAGAATGATGTAAAACTTGTTATTACACAAATATTCGTAATATTAAAGGTCCTTCAATACAAATATGAGATAGTAAATTGGTAATGTTTTTAACGTAACAATTGAGTATCCGATAGGTGTTCTATTATGTATTTCTATTCGAAAAAAAATTTCTAAACACAATGCTTTATAATGTGAGGTTCGAATGAATTTCGTTTCGAATCGAAATACATAATAATACGCCTAATCTGTAATATCAAGATTTTTTTTTACTTTTTTATAACTTTTATTTAATGCTTCTTATTAATTTTTGTTTTCGATACATTTCAATAAACTCAAACTATCAAAAGCGTTTTTTTTTTATATATTATGAACTGAATTTAGTACATTTATTCCCCAAAATTTAACATGTTTTAATGATTTGATTCTTATTATTTTCTTACGAAAACAGTTGTAAATTTTAGAAAATACTCCCTAATTAGTTATATATGCTTATATAACAATAATTTTTAACTTAATTTTATTGGACATTTATTTTTTTTAAATTTTCTTTAAATGACTTAAGAAAACATAAACATTCGTACACAACATTTTCTTTTAGAAGAAACGTCTTACAAATTAATTATGTTTACGATTTACCTATACATGTGTTTATGAGTGCAATGAAAGAACAAACAATATTGTGAAGTAATAGGTTCGTATCAGCTTACAGGTTACTTTTTCTATAAGAGCTAAGGTAGTTTTTAATTCTATGTTTTTTATTATATTTAAACAGCTGCAATTACATTCTTTTAAAAAAAATTTAATTAATGTAAATATGAATGTGGTATTTTTAAAACTTTTAATAAACATAACTTGAATTTCTTATTTGTATATTTTTGTAGTCAAAATTATTCCAGAACTCCTGTAACATTTTTCGATTGATTGACACGATATTTCAAGTTCTAATAGGTCGATCAACTTAAAACTCATTTATACAATATAGGTTTAGTGGCAAAAAAAAAAACTCACCAATGAAGTTTTATTTACTGTGCATATAAAAGGTATTATAATTTTACAATTGAACAAGCAAACCTTTCTAGACATATACATATATAAGATGATTTTTGAAATTTCAACTTTTCTGATTAAATTCCTATGGGCTAAATAATGGCGGAACATAATTAAATTTTGTACAACATTCCTGTAAAATAAAATTTTCTTCATAGAATAAAAAAAATAAATAAATTTGTCTAATAGAAATAGAGATTTCTTAATTTCATTTTTTTTATCATCTAAAACGAAAGATTTCCCTTTTTTGCGTAGAGCTAGCCTTTTAAAGACCAAACGTTTTGCCCATTACCGTAAATGTCTTTCATTACAAAATTGGTTTTTACAGAGTAGCAGATACTTATTATATGAAAACTGTTTGATTTTACCTTGCAAACTAAAAATGTTGTTTTAATTTAACTCTTCCAATAAAACTAGCTTTATTTACTTTATGAAGAATAAAGTTTGGCCAGTTGCCAAAGATGGTATAAATTGATATTGAATTGATGGCAACGTTCAACCTACATTTTAGAGATTGTAAAGCTTTTTTAACAGCTACAGATTTATAACTGCCTGCTAGGAACGCAAGTGAAATTCGGTTATATAATCACCTAAGAAGTAGTTGAAGGTATATATTAGGGTGGTTTTAAAAAATCGGTGTCGGATTTTTTTTGGCGGCACCCCGCTAACATGTTTCATTTTGTTAGATTTTAAGGTTGTCAAATTTTGAGCATGATTGAAAGATGTTAACCCGTGCCACTGGGGCCTCAAAGTTTTGAAAATCTCGATTTTTTGGAAGTTTGGCGACTTTGCCGACCCATATCTGGAGAACGGTTTAATATATTTGCCAGTGTCATACATCAAATTGAAGTCGATACTGTTTATAATATTTTATATTGAATAAAAAAATACGTAAATAGTACTAAATTCGAAATAATGAACCCAATGTCCCTAAGAACGTGACTAGGTACCCCTAAGAGCGAAGTATAATAAATGTATTTTTCATTTTATTCTTATTTAAATTTATTCAAGGGACCGACATAATGTGGTTTTGGAACTATCTGGATATACCTGACGGCATCTGCTGACTACTTGGAGAACGTATTGTTTTTGTTGCTCGTCCTTTGTAAGTAATTGGTTGTAATCTGTGATGAGCTTGACTCCTCGCTCTGCCATGTCGTTCACAACTTTCAAGCCGTTTACTATCCTTTGCCCCTCCTGGTAGTTGATGTTCTGCGTTCGAGTTGCAGGATCTTTTTCCAGAAATTCGGTGTTAATGTTTAATCTTTTGAACAACAGATAAGTCTCACTTGCAATTAGGCCAGGGAGACCTTTTTCTAGGAATTTCATCACTAAACGAGAAATAAAAATGTTCACTAGAATAAATGACACAGAATGACACTAATGTCAAAGAGTACGTGTTAGTAGGTACTAGTTTGGTTTTACCTGCTTGGGGTCGCCAGTGCTACAGTATGTGGGTCTAAAATTAACGGTATACCATAGAAAACATATTTAAATGAAATGAGATTCCAAAGTACAAGTATTTGTCCATAATAACCAATAATAATACAAATAACGCTCTCAGGTTTTAGTCACGTTTTTAAGGACATTGGCTCTATTTTTCGGTTTCAGTATTAGTTGCGTATTTATTGTGTAGAATACAAAATATTATAAACAGTATGGCCTTTAATTTGATATATGACACGGGCAAATAGCCTTAGCCGTTCCAGAGATATGGATCGCCGAAGTCGTAAAACTGCCAAAAAATCGAGATTTTCAAAACTTTGAGGCCCCAGTGGCACGGGTTAACATCTTCCAATTGTGCTCAAACTTTGGCAATCCTAAAATCTGACAGAAAGAAACATTTTAGGGGGGTGCCCCCAAAAAAATTCTGTCATATTTTTTTTACCCTATGAGATAAAACCACCCTAGTATATATATGTAGTAGGTTCATTATTATTCATCAATTCTTGCAAATAGTTTTTTTTAATATTCAAAGTTTTTTTTTTTTGAGACAACTTATGGAGTTGTTGTACTTAAATTTTAAAATCATGAATATTTCTTCTTTCCATTTGTAACCAAAATTTTTTCCCCGCATTGAAATTTGTATATGCTATTAGAAAATACTACTTTTGATAAAATCTTTATTCTGAATTAAGATTGATTGATACTCTAATTTAAATTTTTAAATTTTAAAGAATTTCGAAAAAGAACTTACATACCTAATGCATTAAACTTAATGTCAATATAATTGTTCTACGCAGTTTAATCAAGTGGGATATTAAGAAAATTAATAATTTAAAAGAAATATATATGTATCTCAAATAGATATTAAACACTCAAAATATATTTTCTTTTAAATAATAATAATGACAAAGCAGGAGTTTAGAAATCTTATTAAAAACTCTCCACCTCAGTGTATACGATATTGAAACAAATACATATTGAATTCTGTATGAATATACCGCCGTAATTGTGAATTTAATATAATATTAAACAGTATGAACTGGATGTTTCATTAAAATGGTTTTAAGATTCGTTTTTAGTTAACGTTTATAAAGAATTGTGTAGGTATACGACTGTATGTATATGAATATACTTTTTTATCGCTATCTAATCCAATCTATAAATTATGATTTACATATACATACTTTTATTGATTCTTGTATACCTGTCGACCGGACCATTCCTTAATTAAAACTTAATTATGTTTTTTGTTTTTGTATATTAGCTGGTAACAAACATAGCTTGTAATTACTAGTGAATAATTTTAATTTGCGATATTGATAATAATTTTTGTAATTCTTTGTTTTTTTTCAACATGGATTATATTTATTTTTAATGTTTAATTTTTGCATATACATTTGCTTTCTTACTAAATAATAATAATATTGGTGTTGTACACATATATAATGAATGTTTTACCTAATATGGCTATAATATAATTAAAATGTGTTTTCTTTTTCATGTTTTCTTTTTCACTATTATTTTTTAAGTTTTAAATTTGTTTTACGTTTTATCATTATTTAATTACTGATTTTCAGTATATCATTACAAAAGCGCTTAGGCATTTATGCGGCTAAAGAGGAGCATTGAACTGGAAGGATTTAAATCTCTTTATGATAGAGGGAAAAAACCACAAAATAGTATAGATGTGTGTGTATGTATGTGATGTACACCTATAATTATGTTAAAGTGCTAGTTTTCATTTGCAGTTAATATTTAGAAGACTCATAGCAAATGAAACGTAATTATTTCTTGTATGTAAGTATTCGTACTCTATTTGTATGTAGAGTACATAAAATTAATTTTATTCTTATTTTTCTTTTTCTATGCGTTTCATTTGTTTATTTCAATATTTTAAGGCCTAATTTAACTACAAATTTGTTTAATATTTTACTCTTATTAGTTTTTATACTTTTTATTAGGTTGCTATTTTTAATTAAACGCTTTTAATTTTTTGGATTTTTAAAGTTTTGTTTCCTTTCGCTTTAAATAGTTGAACTTAATAAATTTAAATTTAGAAAATATCTGGACATTTGGACCAATCTTGTTTTTTCTTGTGCTCCCAATAGTTACCCGTATGTACGTGCACAATATTATCGGTACCCCCTTCACGTTCTTGTGTAAACCAGACGGGAGTATAAGGCGGAAATGGCTGACCTTTTCGTGCAGCAGCTTCTGCTTCCGCTTCCCGTTGTTTTCTTTTGGTTCGTTGTTTTTCTTCGAGACGCAATTTTTCTTTATTACTTTCGTCCCAGTGACCATCTTCCATTAGTCGTTGGTCAGGTCTTAAACGTGAATCTGTAGGTGCTATACCCTCCTCCATTTCATTAAGTTGAGCCGCTAACAGTGTGAAATTATAATATCTCTCACTGTCGGGCGGTGGCATACGTCTTTGCCAAACAGTTTTATAAGCACCCGTCTCATACACAGGACTATCCGAAGGACCGGAAGTCGATAGAGCCGGGGCTATTTCAATTTTACTATCCCAAGCACCACGTATAACCCATTTGACTTCATTGTTGCGATCCATGACCACACCTTTAACTCGTCTTTGGGTTTCACGTGAAAAATAGGAGTAGGGTATATACTTAAGCATACACTTTAGACCTGCTGCGGCATTTAAGCCCGTTATTTCCATTTCACCATGTTGATCTACCCATAATTTACCCACAATTATATTATTAACAGTTGTTGTTACTTTGCGCCATGTATATTTGTGATCCGTTGCTGGAAAATGGCAATACGCGCTCCCTAATGGAATAATCTGCAATTACAAAATTAATACATAAGTAAACAGTAAAGACAAGTTATTGAAATCATACAAAAGGAAAGCAAACGTAATAAAATAAGAAAATGAAAAGAATATGTTATTTTCGATTACTCAAAAAACTAAAACAAATATTAAGGTAGACATTTCTGTATTCAGAAGTACCTTAAAGAAGAATTAAATAAGTTTAAAATATAAAATTTTAAGCAATCCTTTTACAAATAAAAAAGGTTGTTTCTTTTAATTACAACTGATCAATGTACTCAATATACGTAATTCATAATAATTTATAAAATAAATTACACTTCAACATATTTTTTATTAACTTCCTTTATTAAAATTTTACAACATCAACGCAAACAAATTAAAAAATTAAATTCAACTACAAACTGATTTCTAAATATGCAATGGAGATTTGTTTATATTGTTCACACATATGTACATATGTATGTGGTTACAAATTATAGCATATTTATATCTACATATATAAAAACACATACATATGTACTGTTTTACACGAGTATAAAAATATTCCATCCATACATGCTTGTGACTCTATGCGACTGTTTTTTAATAACAATATAGAAAAAAATATTTTCCAAATTGCATCAAAGGCTACGACGGCAACTTTTTTTTACAATCAAAGCTCTACAATTTAATTATTAATATGACCCGAACCTAACATGGTTAAATTCAGGCAAATTTATTCCGTGAAAAAATAAACCAAAAATACAATACAACATCGAATAAGGTTATTGCGTGCCATTAATGATGCCTCTGAACATTGACCGAAAATTATTTATATGCTTTGTATATTAATATATGTATGTATGTAAGTACATTAAAGGTTGGTCTGGGTGTCTATTAACAGTGTGACATGAACTTTTACTAAAAAAATTATTAAAAAAAAATTCCATATAATTTTTATGAAAAATTCTTGACCTTCCAACATTTGTTAGGGGAATTCTGCATCTCTGAATCAAATCTAGGTATTATTTAAATATGATAAATGAATAGATAACTTGAAACTAATGTGACAGAACAGAATTAATTTCCAATTGAAATTTTGATACTCAGCTATTGATACAAGAAAACTGTTTTTAAGATATTCGAAATAAAATTAAATTATCTATTTGCATAATGCCGCATGCGGGAAAAACAATTAAAAAATGTAAATAATCCAATCTCTAGATTATTTAAAAAAGTACAAAACACTGTATATTAATTGGAAAAGTTAAATATATTTTTATAATTTGCCCTACTGTACATATTTTTTTTTTTGGAAAAATATCACTACGGGTTTATTACCAATTTAAAATAATTATTAAAATTTGCATGTATTATAGCGTTTCTTTTTCAAATCACTATAAAATTTATCGATCGGGAAGCATACATATATTTATTAATGAGAATATATCAATTCATAGAAGTTTTGATGTACTTATTTATGTACCTATACAGAAATTAATCCTTTAAAATTAACCAATTAAATTACTTCATTTTTAGAGTAGGTCTTTAAATTATCACATTGGAAAAAATGTATTACAAAAGCAAAAATTTGTTTTCCTTTAGCGCATGGTTTATGATGCTCCGTGTATTGTTTGACTAATTTGATTGAACTAATTGATAAAAGAAATAAATGTACGATTATCTCAAGTTATGAGAGATAATTTCAATGGTATAAACACGCTTCACTTGATATGGGCAGCAAATTTATTCTACATGTAAACAAATATAATAAATTTGTGAAATGATAGAGTAAACTTAATCGCAATATGGAATTATTTTAATACAAGTAGATTATAACCTTATTACCTAAAGCTAAATAGTTTAACAATGCAGGGAACGATAATCTATGTATATCGCGAGTTGTATGCGTAAGTTTGGAATAATGTTAGATGGAAACAGCAATTTGTTATACAAGTAAGTTTCTTCATAAGTTTCTCAATTCGGCCAGAATGTTTTGGTATGTGTTTATTGGAATTAGCAGTATTAGCTAAATGCTTAATACTTTCAACTATTAGACAAAGCAATTACAATTGATTTTTGTATAGACAACGTTTAACTGCACGCATCGACAACAAATCACGTTAAGAAGTTAGACTCTAAGTTCCTCTTACTGTCTATTAGGAAGCTAAAGAAATATTAGCCTCAATAGTATAGGGACAATAGTTTTCCATTCAAAATTCCAACATGTTACCGAATCGAAAGAAGAAGTTTATGGCTAAATGATTGTAACTTTAACAATAAAAGAAACTCTTCAATTTCATGCAAAAATGTCGGTGTATTTTTAATTTTCAGACTTTATAGGAAATATAATACAATAAAATTAACAAAACCTATGTAAATAAAGCAAAGTAATAAACTGAAGTTAATGCAAATACTTGCATTGTTTTCCAACAAAGAAAACAAAAACATTTAAAACATCGTTTAAATTGAATGAATGTTACCAACGAAAAATTGTTTCTTATTGATAACAAATAAATTCAAAAGTTTTATTATAGACTTCCTTCTTCGGTAAATCCCTGATTATTCTTTGTAATAGAACTTCTAGATGTCATTAATATACATATGTATGTATTTGTAAACAAAATCAAATCAGCTGTATATGTACACATATACCATGAATATATTATGTATTCTTAATGGTTACGTCATTGTTATTCTTATTCAAAATTACTTATACATAAATATAGGCAAATTCGCTTTATTGTTTTATTATAAAAAATCTTATCTTTTTGCAACAAATAAAAAATCGTTTTGATACTGCATGGTTTTATAACACAATTAAAAGTATTGATATCAAAAAATATGTACAGTAAATATAAATATAGTCAATATAAATATTGGTCTAACCTATTGGTAAATAAAAATTTTAATTAAGAAAATTTAAGAAAAGAAAATAGATCTAAAACATGAAGAATTAAATGAAGCTATTTAATTAAATACTTGCAACTATTTTGTTAAAAATTTGTCTGTGTTTAATTATATAAAAACTAAACTTAGAAAAATTGTTTTTTTTATTAAAATGAATACAGTTTAAAATTTCAGTTACAGAGTAACAAAAATTAGATTAAGTCTAATTGTTTAAATATTTGTAAATAAAAGTAAAAAGAAATTGTTGGAAACATTTTAATTACATTAATAATGTTTACTTTGATTTAATTATTATTGTTTCCATTTAACGATATTAAAAACAATTCTTACCCTATCTTTTATCATTCATTTATTTTGAATTTATTTGAATTAATAATACTCTGTTTTACGAAAGACCCTTATAAATGTTTAATAGAACTTCCTTTCATTTTACATTCTACAACAATCATAGTTATTTCATCTTCTAGTTTATATACTTTGTTATCAAGAAACGATATTGAATAAATTTTTTGAATTGTACTACTAGGAACAGTAAAATATTTGTATTATTATAAATAAATATAAATATTATATACAACCATAGAAAAAAATATATTAGATATACTTGCACACCCATACATCTGCATAGTACAAATTGCGAAAGAACGTGAATCACAAAAATTCAAATAAAAATTTAAACAATAGAAATGAGAGTATATATGACAGTAATAGTATAAAACAGTACCTCTAAGGAATTCATTCGTTTGTGCAATCTATTGTGTATATGTATTAAAATGTGTAGAGTATGTTATGTCAAAATCATAGGCCAATATAAAAATATAGTTTCCTATATAAATCTGTTTAAATGTTTTATAAAACACTTTTAGCAGAAAAACGCATAAAACACACAAAAGGATAAAAAATATATGTATATGTTTTATAGTGAGCTATTACATAATAGAAGAGAATGGTCCACCTAAGATCTGGAAACGTATAGAGTATCGCAGCAATCTCAACGTATACAAAGTTTTATAATAAATAAATATAGAAATATTATTCGATAAAATTTCAAACAAAAGTGTCATAAAAAGATACATATTTAAATAAACTAGCACTTAATAGTAAAAAGTAAAATCGGAATAACACGGTTACTCTATAAGGTTCGTTATGTTAAACAAAAGAAAAATGAAAACTGAAAATGAATTATGTGTTCCTTTTACTCAGAAACTTGCATTCCACATTGTTATATATTCAATCCATTTCTGCAATATTATGAAGGATATTGGATTTTTTCTCAGCATTAAAGTTAGTTAATTCAATAAAAAGAGCGTAACTTGTAAATGAAGGTTATTGTTCAGACAATAAAAAAAGATATTCGATTTCAGATATTATGTGTTCCATTCTTTAGGATTAAAGCTTATTTTTTTTACCATAAAGAGAAAACAAACAAAATAACTGAGTTCATTTACACCTTTTAACTTAAATTGTTTTATATTATTAAAATTAAATATGTCATTTTGAAGCAGAGTGACTCACCTGTAAATATTTTCCCCGGAATTTACTTGTCATAGTGAATTCTTGCCAACATGTCCATTGGCGACCCTCACAGTGTATGGCTGCCATGGGAGGATGATGTGAAACTTGCTCTGCTATAACACGCCAGCCTAAATCATCCATGCGATCGCATTCGTAGGTCTCACCTAATAAAGGATTAAATGGTTTACCCGTACGATTTGCTGTAGTGGCGTAAGCCGTCACTGTAAATGCCGCCAAATATGCCAATTGTTCACATTCATCGGTGCAGCGGGCAGCAGTATCTAAAATGTCCGTGTATTCATAATCCTCGGTAAGACGTTGCAACATTGACAAGGGTTCGTTGAAATTGACAGGCATGGGTATTTTGGATAATTCCTTGCCGATACAATTTTTCATTATTGACCATAGATTAAGTGGATAATTTGGTTTATCGGGTACTCGTGTACGTCGTTGACGCACTACCGTTGAAGAAGCTTTGGGGCTGCCTCCGGGTCTATTGGGATCTTGTCCACCTCCGCTACCCGAGAAACCGCTACCAGTAGCACTTCCAAAGCCCTCATCTGGATTATTAGGATGATTAGAGGAGCCATTATCATCACCCGGACCACCTGAAGAAGAGGTATTATTACCTGTAGTTGGAGAAACCTTGCGTGGGTCACCGCCTGTTGGCGATGCCATATCCGGTTGATCTGAAAATTTTCGTTCCTCTAATACACAGACCTGCTGCGGCAATGGAGAACGTAAGACAGTCATATCATTTTCTGATGAGCTACTGCTACTATACACATCCGTTTGCTGTTGCTTATTCGAGCCTACTTTAGGCATTTTCAATATAAATGTACCATTATCTGAACCATTTTGAGGTGAATCCTCTTCATTGTTTGTGATTGTTGTACCTTCAGCGTCATAAAATTCCGTTTCGTCATCAGAAGCGAAATTACAGTTCTGCTGCATGTCGTCACATATTTGGGGAACAGCTGGTGGTGGATTCGGGACTACTTTATTATGTTGGACCAAACTGGCGGCCTGCTCTAATTGAGTGTGTTGCTTAGCCAATTGTTCAACAATCTCTTCTAAACGCTGACGGGCTTCACGTTCGTGCTGCAAAGCTTTTGACCACTTGTGACCCTGTGATTCGGCCGAACGTAAATAATCATTACAGGCATTAATCATTGCTTTTGCCGTTATGCGAAAGAGTGTAGCGCGTTCATTGACAATTTTAATGCGACTGTTGACAGTCTCTTCGTCGCTAGCAGCCAAGTTTATTGATTTTAATTCGTTGAGAGCACCCTGAAGAGCGACGCCGTGTTTATTAATTAAATCATAGCAGGTGCGTAGACTCTCTAAACGATCAGTGAGGTCGCGCACAACTGTCGTGATTTCTTGACTGGGTACGACTTGATAAGTTTCCTTCTCCTCCTCCTCTTCGCTCTCCATGGCGCGTATCGCCTTCACTTTAGCCAACTCCAGTGCAGTGACCCAGGATTGGCGTTCTACCTCATTGGCAGTCTTGATGTGAAAAGTTTGAGTGCCGCCATTTGAAACGACGAATGTGCACGAGTCTACAGTGTGTATGAGAGCACCGTGCAGAGAGATGGTACCGCGACATGTATGATTCATTTCGGCCTGATTGCGATAATAACTGAGAACACCTTTTGATAATACGAACCAGCGTTTTTGATAACCCTTCAAATAATTGGTCCACTTAAGAAGCCAACCTTTCATCTCCGGGTCATTGTCATTTTCGTTGTTGTCGTTGCCGGGTGTCACTTTTGGAGCTACGGAAGCATCTGTCATTATCACACCACCACCAGCTCAGCACTCAATTCTATTATACTCTTTAACGTCTCGTCTAGTCTCGTGTTCAAAGTTTATGTTATTTCTTGTTATTGTTTTTTGTGTATTTCTTTCTTATAATTATTCTCTTCTACACAATTGTTTTTATAATATTTTTTCATTTAATTTTTTCTTTTTTGTCAGATGATTGCTTGATTGATTCTCTCCTTTACTTTCTCCTCACCAAGAAAAAAAAACAATAAATAAAATGATTTTCTTTTTTGTGTTTCGTCAACGTTTACCAAATTTGTTCAGGTTTCATTTGTTTTTTGCAAGGAATTTTTCTTATTTGATAAACAATAAATACTGTGATTAAAAACACAAATTAGGAGAAAAAATGAAGAAACTAAAAGCGAAAAACACAAAAATTGTTTTTATTTCTTTACGCCACGTACTACTAATTTGTTCCATGCACGACGAATAGTAAAAAAAACAACCAGCCAGTGAAAAATTGCAAAAATCTGTTTTTTTTTTTGCTTCCACCACTAGAGTGTCACTTTTTTTCTATTTCACACACACAACTCTCACTCTCCAATTGGGGTTTTTCTTACTGCCTTTTATTACTTTAGCAAAGTCATTAAATTTTTTTCATTTTTCAAGCTGCTAAAATTTTATTATATCGGAAGAAAGACTTTTAATTACCAGCATTTGAACTAGTTGAATTTTTATTTCATTCCAATAATTTAGTGCTCTGTGATTTAGTATATTTTTACAAAAGTTAAGAAAATTTTTCGTAGTTTTCCTTTGATTTTATTTTGCTGTTTTTATAAAAATCTTATGTGCTTAAAAAAATTTTGACAAGTGAATTGAATAATGTCAATTTCATCCCAGCAAGAGAAATAAGAGAGCATTTTTTAAATATGTACGTATGGCTCTTGTTAAAATTGGAAAACGATTAACAAATTATTATCAATTAATTTTTCTAATCGATGGCTATAAATTAGCCAATTGTATATTAATTAGTCTATCATAGTCGATTTTTTATATGCTCCTTTGCTTTTTTTCTAAAGCAGTATTTACTTTAAGGGAGATTACTAAAATTTTTCTATACATTATTATGGGCACCACCTTTTCTCGTTTCGAATCACGAATGTACAGTATTACCGGATGTGATTATTCGACTTGTAATTAGAAAATTTAAGCAGAGTTGTTATTTTGCTTAAGTTCAAACGAATTAATAATTTCCGTTAAATTGAAATTATAAATTACGATATGTTTTATTAAAACAGTAATTTGTTTTTCTCTGAATTTATATATAAAAAATTCTAATTAAATTAAGCAACTATTAATTGTGGTTACGCTTTACTTAAAACATTTCGGAGTGAATTTAGGGTAAAGAAACGTATTCATTGAACTTATAACTCGTTTATTATTAACTACATTTCTGTTTGAATATCGCAAAATAGAAGTGGAATTAAAAATATGTTTGCTATTTTATAAGATTATATATATTTGCACTCATTCAAAGTTCAGATTTGCGTCCTCCAGTTTAATTATACATATATTAAAACAAACTTTTGATTTATTCTATTTTTTAGATATGATTGGATCAGTCGTCATTGCAGTTGCTGAAGACAAAGGTAGAACGGTACACTGGAGATGTCAAAACCCCATATATACATACACACATAATTGGTCATTACAACCCATCAGTCAGGATTACGACCTAGTTTCTCGTCAAAACCCCATATGACGGTGAAAGTGTTGCAGATAGCCCACACAATCGTCTAACATGGCTTTGGCACTGAAGTGTTGCTGTCACGGGAATGGAGCCCTACCTAATGATCTTAATGAAATTCTAGTAGAGCTAGCGAAGAAAAGGAGATGTCATCTTGAAATTCGAATGCTCATAAAACTCATGGAGAAGCTATAACATGAGTAATAGAGGTTGGTTTATTTTGGATTTTATTATCCTTAACGCGGACTTATTATATGTAATATTAATAATATGGATCAAAGTTAAGAAAACTGCGGAGGGGCAACTTAGGGTAAAAGGAGTCTTTGCACTCCTGGTATTTAAGATCGAATTGGTCTCCTATAAGACATTTCTTCGAATTGTTAAAGAGATACATGCCTTCTGGATGAGTTTGTAGTATAGGAGTGCATGAAATGACCTGTTTCACAGGTTTTATCTAAGGGTCCCCAGATCTTGGATTTTATTCAAAGGATCGATAGCACATGGACTGCCTGAAGACTAGAAACCCTAGAAGTTGTATTACTTGTTCATTTTCCTAATTGTGTGAACTTCTGATAGCACCCCGCCAAGTACGGAAGAACTTCTTTTTAACTCTGGCGTGACTTAAGGGAAATCATTACCAGAGGTAAGGTTTATTAGGCTATTAACAGCTTTGTGCCTTTAGGTCAACTGGATCAGATGGTATTTCACCGGTTCTGCTTCAGAATGATGGTGATTTGTTATCTGAATATCTGGATACAGTAAATGTCTTGGCTCGTGTATGATACCTGGGGTCATTCTTTGGATCTATACAGCGTTGTAGGGTAGAATACTTTCGAGAAGAACTTCCAGCAAGGAATCTTGGATAAGATTATGCGAATTGACTCTTTGAGAATTATCGGAGTGACGCTACTTTTTTCCGATGTTTATAAGGCATAAACAAATTACTGTAAATTTGACTACCATTAAAAAAATTTTTTATGAAAAAGATAATCCTAATTTCTTGAATGCTTTTTATAATTAAAAATTTTAATTTCATATAATTTATTATTATTTTTTAAACCATTGGTTTCATACAAACATAAAAATAGAAAAAAAATCTTACAATATTTACAAAAATATTTTTTTATATTATTTAAGAGCTAAAAATAGAGTACTTTTTGTTTGTGTTGTAGTTGAAGTGGATTCCATTTGCATTCGAACAAACTAATTAATTTATTTTAGTATATAATCCGTTACTGATCATGCTATAAATCATATGAATATTAAGCAAAGAAACTTTATATTTCTTTGCATCCAATATACAAAACAAAAGAAATTATAATGAAATAATAATCGGTGTATTGTATATAAAAGGATTGAACGTTTACTTATTATTATCTTAAATAAGGTAATTCTTATTTTTTTCCTAATATAATAATAAGTATGTACGAACACGAACAAAGACAAAAAATGCTGAAGATTATGTTAAAATACGTTTTAAAATTGTAGTAATGTCCTATCAAAAACAAAATAAAGAAAAACTAATAATTGAAAGATATATATGAAATATGTATAAAATATATATATAAATATATATATATATAAAATATATATTACATAAAACAATAAAAAAAACTAAAATGTCTTTTGCATAGACATATGCAATATTTGGATAAAGTGTAATTGGGTGGTGGTTGGTTGATCGATTTTCTGGAGTGTTAAATATATATGTATGTATATATAGTAATGGTGTTTACGTATAATAGCTACAACAAATTTCAATGAAATTTATTCGGTGTTATTGTTGTTGTTGTAATAACATATGATGTCGTTGTAATTAATAGTATATTTGACGGAGCGTAACATACGAAAGAATCTGCAACAAAAAAAAAAATATACGGAATTTTCTTTGATTTATCAAAAGGGTAATTTTTAAAAATTGTATATAATGTAAATTGCTTATAGAAAATGCCTATGATAACGAAATGCTTTAAGTTTCGTTCTTCAACTAAGAGTTGTATAATGAATGGTATTCACACAGATATGAGTTATATGACAGACAAGATTTCAAACACCAAAAAAGTTTTTAAAAACAAATACCCAACGAGTGAAAAAGTAATTTCAACTCAATTCATGTAATAGCGTATAGAGTTTATGAAAATTAAATAATTTAATATTTTCAAACTTCCAGACAAAAATAACAAACAATTTGTTGAGCATAAGGGTAGAATTTGTTTATCATAGGATTATGCATACAATCGTTTAGTTTGATTATGTTTATTCAGTGATAAAAATTTAAAAGGAAATCACAGGAACTGTAAAACCTCACAGAATTAATAGTTAAAATATTCTCTTAAAACTTTATGCAGAATTTAAAAATTTGTTATTCGAATTGTTCAATAAAATATACGAAAATATTGATTTTTTCCTATTTCTTAATATTGTTAGTAGCTGTATTTCGTTTGAAATTATTTTCAACTCCACACACATAGATTCGCTCGGTATACAAATGAGGGTGGAATATTTTTGAGTTCTTTGAAGTTTATATATAAAAAAAAAAAAAAATTTTGTATTTATGAATCATAAATATTATTACTTTATGAATAAGGATTTAAAATTCTTAAACAACTAAAGAGCTACTAAAAAAGATAAAATTGAGTTAAAATCTATTTCAATTACAATTTAACCAAAAACAGTAGATGTAATAACAACAACAACAATTAGATGAGATATTGATAAAAATAAATAGCCTAAAAAGGAGCATTTCGTCAAAATATGAAAAGCAACCAAATAAAAATTATAAAAAAAAGAATTAATAAAAATGAGAAGTAGCAAGTAAGTATAAAATAAACAATACTAAATAATTTATGTATTTTTTCTCTTTTTTGTAAAGACATTTATATAAACGAGAGGACAATTTATAAATAATAACACATATCGGTTCTTCTGTTTTTTTGTTTTTCGTTCTAATGGGTAAGTAGATGATGAATGATGTACAATAATACCATTTATAACAACAATGTCTAAAGGAGGATCTTCGATTTGAAAGTACTGATGCGTTAATGGAGGGATGTGGTTATAATATAATTATGATAATAATAATAAATTGGTGACGATGGCGTGGTTGCGGTTGTCTGGTGTAGATGAAATTAATGTTGTATTGGGAAAATTATGTATGTATATATGCTTTTTTCTTGTTTGCAAATATTTTTGATTTAGATTAGAAATTGTTTTGTATATGCATGTTTTTATATGTATATATAGATTATGATTACATGGTATTATAAGCGGCTGCATTGAAGCTTTGCTTTGGTAAACTTAGCCTAGCGAGTGGATGAGTTTTTCCATGTTGTTGCAAGCGTCTTTGTTGCGGTGGCTGCTGCTGTTGCGTTAATATGCCCTCGTTCATGTGATGAGAGGACGACAGATATGTTGTCCCTATTTTCTGTGGAGCTGGAGGAGGTCGACTCTCACTGAATTCGTGTGGTTTTCCTGATAAAGATCGTTGTGGCTCATAATAAGATCTTGGTCGGGGTTTAAATGTAGCGACGGTGGTTATTGTGTTCGTTGAAGAGGTAGAAGCAGGAGGAGGATTTGAAGTAGGATTTGTAGATATTTTGGCTACTGCCGCAATTGCCGTCGTTGGTGTAATTGACGTTGACGTTTGATATTTGTGTACTAAACCCTTAACGTTACGGTCGCTTTCCATAATAGCTTGTACATTTGTATTGTTTTGTTCTAAAAAGTTTTTTGATGCCTGTTGTGTCGTCTGATGATGTTCTCCATGTTGAGCCACTGGCGAAGAAGGCAGTGATTGATGACCCTTGGAAGTTTTATTACTTGAATTTCCCGCTACCGCAGCGTTTGTATTTTGTACCTGACTAACGGCTACTCCTCCTATAACTCCACCAATGCTGCCGGCTTTGGCTTCGAAACTTTTCTTTAAAATTTGCACATTTCCTGAAATACGTTGATCTTCCGTACATGACGTCATTTGCTGTACACCAGCTGTCCTTAAAACAACATTTTCTTCGTCACTTCCGCTACCAGTGGAAGTGTTCTTATTTTCAATATCAGACATTGTGTATGCTTCTGGTGCTGAAGCCGAAAACACGTCTATATTTATAGGGCGATTTCCATCACTACGTCTTCCAGTATTTGATTGTGGCATTTGGCTTACATTTCCCACTCCACCGCTAGGTACAATTTCTTCACTATTACATCTTTGCGCAAAGCGTGTTCTTGTGCTGGATGCTGCAGAAGCCGAACGACTCAAACCTGTATTACGCTTCTGACTATGACTTTCGAAATTCTCTTCGGTTGTTGATTCAATATTTGTTAACTCTGTTTCACTACCATTCTCTTGACATAGTTTTTTAAGAGCCGTACATTCCTCAAGTTTTTGTTTAGTACGCTTTACTGTACTAAAGTGATGGTGGTGCTGAGAGTGAGGTGATCGGCGGTCGGCCGAAACAGTCTTATTACTTGTGTTAAGTTCATGGATTTGACCTTCGAAAATGGCGTTTGCATTTGTTTGGTGGCTTAAGTTATACTGGCAACTGTTACGGTTCGTATCGAAAGCTCCCCAGGAACTGTTGCGAATTGGTATACCATTTCGAGTGTCACCAGAACCCCAGGATGCATGACGGGAAGGCAGTTCTCTTTGGCGCGACCGTGTTCGTACTATACCTTCATAAGAGGCGACCGACGTTGGTGCTGATGCTTGAGTGGATATTGAATCAATACTGCTATTAGAACCACGACATCCCGCATCCATTATTATCCCACCACTAGTAGCCGCCCACGACTGTGTTTTGCGGTTATGTTGTCGTTTTTGTATGGCCTCTTCTCGATTAAAGGGTGGAATACTTGTAGCAGCAATGGTGGATGTTTGAGTAATTAATTTTGCTGATGAAGTCCACACGGGGCTGCTAACCTTTACATTTCCACATTCGTTACTACCACCAGCTTCTAAATTTTTAGTAGACACTTCTGAGATACATTCTTCTTCGGTAGTTCGTTCAAATGGCAAATTCAATATTTTACGTTCCTCTACGACTTTTCGTGTAGAATCGTACGTTTGATGGCTTTCCAAATCATAAACTATTGTGCGGACAGAAGTTGAGGCTGTGGGTGATGTTTGCAGTTTTTGCTCGTCTCTTCTGGCCAGCGAGGCTAAAAACGTTGATGCATTTAGGGGTGTATGTTTTTGTATATGCAAAACTTGGTTTTGTGTAACGCTATAGTTTTCACCGTTGCTTCCGGGAAAACGCATGTTTTTTGGTTCATCTGCTATGCTACGATCTGGAGTTAAATTTTCTAAACTTTGTGACTGCTGCTTCATTACAATTGTTGTGGCCATTGGTGATTGTATGGTACGCGGCGAAGTACTACTAGACCTTCGCACAAAACGTCTATGTTTGTGGTCACTGCGTACAGTTGGTCTGGATAGTATTCCTACATCAGGCGCGTCAACTGAAGCAGAGCTTACTACGGCTTCCACGTCACCATTATCTCCACCTGACTTTGATTTAGATTGATTCAGAGCTTGTATAAGAGGAGTAGGCTCACTGCCTGGTAAAAGGCGTGCATCTTTTGTGCTCTTTAAATTTGTTTCACTTTTACTGCGCTGCAGTTTCTCCTTATTTTTCATGGCATCTAACATTCCCCGATAAGTTTCTAACTGATTGAGAAAATTCTTATTTGGCTTTATACAATTACGTCGTTGTTTAACATGCTGCAGGGCTTTTTGAAATTCCCAGTTATAGGCCTTCATGGCATATGCTATAACCACAGAGGCCGAACGACTGACACCCATTTTACAATGTACAAGGACTTTAGAACCTTCGGCTTTAGCTCGTGTTATATAGCGATACGTGTTATCCCAATGTTTCAGTAAATTGGTTTTCTCGTCATCATAAACACGTACATTTAGGTAATCAAACATGCCCGGAAAGAAGTTGTCAATTTCGCGAGTTACGTTTAAAATATGCCGCACACTACAAGCATAACATGATTAAATAAATTCAAATCAAAAGTGCAAGCAAATATATTGCATACCCATTTTTTTGTAACTCCTCCAAGTTGCTAGCGTTCCATTCTGAGCCCAAATATACGTGATCAAATATTTCGGTGGGGGCATCCATTTGGCCTAAAATCATTAGCATTTCCTCGTCAATAAACGACTTGTATTCACCTAAATCCATATCCAAATGTTCTTCTAAACGACTGCGTATGTATTTTGAAGTAACTTCATCCAAATCGACAGACATCATAATTTCTTTCAATTTCATTTTAATTACACTCTCCGTTTCTTCTTTCGCAGTGGGTCTATTGAAATAAAACAATGATTATCCTCAATTCATATTGTGTTGTATTGATATCTTACTTATTACGTATGGCATCAGGCGAAGGAGGACGTCGACTTTCTATCGAGTCCATGGCATTCCACTCATTTAAGCATGATTGTTCAGATTCTATGCGACTTTCATAATATGAGAGCCAATCATGCGAAGGGCCACCGGGATAAAAATTATTCTCACGAGCCTTTTGGGATACTTTATGTAGTGTTTGCAATGCGGACCTTAAATATAAGTTTGTGGATTATTAAAACGTTTTTTTCCCAAATCAATAATTGAAAAAATAAAAATGAAACTCACCACATTGCTTGTACAGAAACTGGTTTAAATATATGAGTTTTACCATAAACTGACACACTAAAGCCTCTGTAAGGAGTAAACAATGACAATAATGTTAATAAGAAACACACATGGTAGATAATGAATGGTAAACTAACCCATCTCCATCTAAATGTATGGTAGTATCAGCTAATATTGGCACAACTAAACCAATTGTTGTGCGTTCGTTACAATCAATGCCGAGTAAGCAAGATTCTTCAACGCCTATACAATCTTGGGTAGTTGGGTTTGCCGTATATGAATTTGCAGAGGAACAAGCCGTCGTATTAGAATTGGCAGTTGTTTGAGTTACTGTTGCGGTGCTATTTCTATTATCACCTGAAGCACTTGTTTTATCTGAAGCATCACGTTTTTTATCTCTTAACTCCACCCAATTATCTTCGATTTGTTGAAGCTGCTGCTGCAGTTGCTGTAAATGCTGGGATGAAGGTTTATTACTATCTACTGATAATTGGCGGGCCGTTCCCACAACCGGAACTGTTGATGAGGAATTGCCCGTATGGGTAGATGTGTTTGTGGACGATGAAGTTGTTGATGAAGATGACGCTACTCTAGCTGAGTTATGACGCATAATTTTACTACGCCTTTCGGTGGTGGTAGGACGATAACAACAACGAGATGCAATAACTAAGTAACGTGTGCGATTAGCACGTTGTGATTCCAGTTTAACAGCCTAAAAGATAGTTTTTGACAGATATAGAATTACCTTCTCTGTAATATGATTTATAATATACATATACATACCATTTTTAATGTCTCCTCATGTCTAATCAAGTAAAACATTGATTGCAGATGTTGTTGTATATCAGAGTTATTACTTTGTGTGCTATTTGTGGATCTTATGGAGTCGGTGCTCAAGCGACGTTCGGCATGTTGTGGAATATCTTTGAGCGCTAATACTAAAGCGGTACCTTTGCCAGCAAAGAAACATTCGCTTTTTTCGTTTTTGCTACCCTCATCTTCGTCGGCTTCGCTATCCTTTAAAAAATAAAATTTTCAATTTTTAAAATGATTTACTAAACGCTACAACTTCCAGTACCGGATTTACTGAAATGTATAAAACTATTTTATCAGTTTAACTAAAACGTAGTAGGTAATTAGAATACAAAGCTTGTGTAGAAAAGAAATTTAGCATTTTATTGCTGACGAAAGATCGTTAGGAGTAAATAAACTCTTTTACAATAACCGAACACAGAACATAAAGTAGAGCTATTTCATTTAGCTCTCGAAATACTTAAAAAAAAAAAAAAATTTTTTTTGAAATTGAAATCTTACATTTTGAGACACAACTCAGCACTTGCTACAAAGTTAATATGTTTCTTTACTTTAATGCCGGAAGTCTGTTATTTCATTTTTTAACATTCTTTAAAAATATAACAGTATTTGAATACCGCTTAATTAAATGCTTTACTAATTATGTACATACATATATAAACTATACATACTTTTATCACAAATAAAAAAAAATTACCTTGTAAAGGAAATGCATAGAATATAAATATAATATACTTTAGGTGGTTACACGTGATACTGATATTAGTATATTGTATTAAAAATAAATACGTATAAATTTCAATTTATGATACAATAATTTACAGTTTTAGTTTTTTGTTTTAATAAGAAAAACAATAACAACGAAACTAATGCTTAGTAGTAGACCAAAATACTTTTTTCATTGATAATTATCAATATTTTTGTTTTGTAAATAAATATGTATTTTTGTTTCTTACACTTTTAGCATTAAATGCTAACACAAAAAAGTAAAACACGGAATCAATTGCTACAAAGATGATTATTAAATGAGATTGTCTGGCAAAAAGTCATACAAATATTTGTGAATCTAATAAAAATAACAACAACTAAATAGGGGGGAGTTAATATTTGTGATTCATCACCCACTGACACTGTTATGATATATTGGGTTACAAAGAGAAATTTCAAATAAAAAAATAAATAAATAAAACCATTTTAATAATAACTCAATAATTATTTTAAACCCCTCTATTTGCTAGTCAAACGATTTGTATTGTTCATTTAAACATATTCAACAATAACAACAACAAAAACAAAACAAAAATAACACATTACAAAAAAAAACAAAACAAATTTAAAATAGAAACATTGAAATCTTATCAATAAAACAAAATTCATATGAAGAATATGATGAATGTATGTATTTTAAAATAAGTATAACAAAAGAGAAAAAAAGACTAAAATTTTTGTAAATAAACACAAACTAAAACGTAAAAGTTTACAAAAAATACACATATTATACACAATTTTCAAGGCAAAAATGGAAATAAAATTAATAAAATATAAAATAAAAGACATACAAATTATTATTTGTAAAGACAAGGTCAACAAATATTTTGACAATGAGAGCGTGAAATTAAAAGAAATTTAAAATAAACAATATTATAGAGAGCAAGAAAAGAAAAATAAAAAATCTTTTCAAAGCCTATACATATACTTATGTATACGTATGACTATAAAAGGTGAATGAAATAAATATTAGAATTACTTGTGAACACAAACCAATTTGAACCCAAAATTAGGCACAATTTGTTATACAATACTTTCAAGTCCCCAAAGGACGAAAAGTGCGTATAAAATTGATTGTTAAAAGAGCACTCGTCAAGTAATCTGTATCATCAAGTAATACTATAATACTAATATGTGTTAGTTAAAGTGCAAAACAAAAATGTTTAAATACAGTAAAAATTAGATAAAGTCTACGGAATATTAAATTTCTTTTATTCTTATTACTTAAATTTGTATTTGAAAATACTTAGTATGTCACTTCATAATAGAATTTATATAGAAACAATGAAGTACTTCTAGTCATTTTAGTTCGCTTTGGAAGGAGATAGGAAACTGCTTTTTTTTAATTTTAAATAAATAAAGATATGGGCTTCAACATGCAAGAAGAAGAAATTGAAAATATTTTAACAATTAATTATAAAAAGGATTTTAGAAAAAACTAATACCAGTTTAAGAATTTTAACCGTTACAGAATACCTATTTGATGAAAGAAAGATAATATTTGACAGACTCGCAAAATATTATAGAAACATAATGAAATTAGGTAAACATGAATACCAAAATTCAAATTCATGTAAAACATACTATTTTGACAAAGTTTGTAAATATGATTATTGAATTGGGAAAGTAATAAACTAATCTCTTGAAGTTTGATAATAAGAACACTTAATGCGCACTACGTTTTTGTACATCCTGAATGGCCACTTGACAGATTCTGGTATCCTTAATTTTTATTTAACAGTAGGAGTTCTCTAATCTCTACAGTTTTCCAAGAAATAAAGAGGATGATTTTTCTTCGAGCGGATTTATAGATGGGTTAAATAAGCACTCCTATTTCTTCGAGTTTGAACCACAAATAAGATACATTGTGCCTATCTGATCTGCAGCATATTTAGCACTTTCCTAATGAAAGCTAGAAATTCGCAAAATTTTAGTAGTAAGTCCCTACTTATTCATTTTTATAATTAATATTATTTTAAAACTATAAACATTTCTTAAATAACTTATACGTTCTTTTTGTTCAATCTTGAAGGGTGCTAAAAATAATTAGCTGATTCCTATAAAGTTTAGTATAATTAGCTACGATTGATGATGACAGCCTTAGGCCAGCCTTATAAAAACTTCACTGATTCAGAGGATAAAAGTAATTGGCAAACATATGTATGTAGAAATGCGTAAATTAACAAGTATATTTCATTGACCTTAATGTTTACTAAAGGCTCAAAACCCAGCTAAGTGATCTTATTGAAGGAAGAGTTGAACACTGATAAAAAAAATGTATATCGTATACTTTGTTCACCGGCTTCAACCAAATACATTAGATATCGCTCATCTTTACAACCAAAGCATAGTATAGTTTATTAAATACAAGTATTGAGCCCGTATTAGAATCTAATCTTTCAGTCATCTTATTTTCTGATCTGTAGGGTATATGAAAAATGTCTGAAATATTTAATATTAAATTCCTCTCACTGAAAATCTTGGATGAATACAATTTTGCAAAACTTCTTCTATCAGATTAATTTATAAACAAATAATAAATAAACGACAACAACAACTATAATGAAAGCAAAACAAAAACGAAAAATCTAACCATAATAACATACACAGATCGTACATATATGTATATTGTAGTAAAAGAAATGCAAAAATGAGTAATTTTTCTGAGTTTTTGCGCAACTCGCACTTTTTTCCTTATTTGTGCACATAACATAAAGAAAATTATACCAAAACGAAGGAAAACAACAACAACAGCGTTTGTATGGACTGTTTTTTTCTATTGCTTTTTTTTATTAAAAATTCTAAAAGAAAATTACAACACCCTTCTTTTAAAATATCATAATCATTTCATTTAAAAATGGAATAAATTCTTATTAGCACTATTAATATTTTTAATAAGAAATTCACAGTCAATCATCTTTAAAAGATTATTTTTGTTTTATTTATTTTGTTTAGTTTTTCTTTTATTTTTTTCTATTGCCATGACATTTAAGAGATGCTTGTGGCACAAAACATTTCAAACATACACTCGCACGTACACATACATGGTTTTTTTCTTTTTAAAGGTCTTACCGAATTGGAACATTGTGGTGAACCAGTGACACTTGGCGAACGTTGTACTGTCACTAGAGCCATTTTATCCAAAACTCCTTTGTCCAAGGTTGTGGTGGTGTTGATGATGAAGTTTTTCCTTTGTGATTGCCTTGTTACGTTTTATTTTTTTCTTTCTTTAAAACTGCCGTCGCCCGTTTTTTATTTTTTGGACTTTATCGTTTCCTACAACTGTTGTTTGCCTCAGCAACTGCCTTTTTATACTTATTTTCTTGTCTTCGTTTCCTTAATATTTTTTTTGCACAGATTTTTTCACTTACTGGCCGTCTTCATCTTTTACATTTGTTGCACAAATTCATTTTCTTTTTTATTTTACTCGTTCCCGAAATTAATCACTAACTTTGTTTTATTGATTTCATTGATAACGCGTTAATAGCTTATCTTCTTTAAATAATTTATTAAATTCTATTGCAAATATTATGATTTTTTCCTTGTTTAACTTCTAACAAAAGAAAATATCGTAATTTTTCCTTTTTTCACACACACACACACACAATCGCACTGAACACATTTAACACGACGCCATATTTATGAACTGAAAACTGTCAAATTAGTCGAAATACACATAGTATGGCAACACTATCTAATTAAATTGTATGACAATGAAATTCTTATTTAAAAGTGTGACAGTGGTGCTTTCCTAAAATTAAAAACGCTTTAAAAGTGAAATAGAGTTGTCTGAACAAGATTTATAAATACTAGCAAACTGTATTTATAAATACAAAGTTATAAAAACTATTTCCGAAAGTCTTGTAAACTGTTCAACTGTTATTGGTGCTTGTATTATAATTTGGAGCAATAAATACAAAACTAAATAACGTTTTTCTCAGTGTATGTGTGGTATATTCAGTAACTGACTAAATCCACTTTCACTTCGTTCAGCTTTCATATATAATATAGTATAAACAGGGTTTGTTTTGACCTATGAATGACTTGATTTCAATAAACTCTTTCTATCTATTTCTATAATCAGAATAAATAAGTAGAGTTATCTTTATTTTCTAATTGATAAAAGTATTCGAGCAAAAATTGTATTTAGATTCATTACTGACGGCAGCGCTGCTGGCAAGATTACCGTTGAAAGAAGAAGGAAGAGACAAAAATAAACAAAGTCAAAAGTGTCAAGCTATAAACAAAAATGTTTTTTGTTTTTGTTTTAACACTGACGGAATTTCATCAGTTACCGTGAACGAATTTAGTAAAATAATAATCTCCTTAAAGAACAAATAAAAGACGTTGTAAAATAACTTTGTTATTTTAAAGAAATATATTAAAAGCAATTCATTAACTGGAAACATGTCCGCTTTTATAGAAGAAACCTCAAATCGATTATTACCACGAATTGTTTTAATCGCATGTGGATCATTTAGTCCACCAACACCAATGCACTTTCGAATGTTTGGTAAGAAAATTTGTGGAAAAATAAATACAATAAAATAATAAATTATTTGAATTTATCTTATTTTTTTATTGTTAAATAGAAATTGCCAAAGATCATTATGAGATGCATGGCACTCATAAAGTTATTGGAGGCATTGTTTCACCAACACATGACGCATATGGTAAGAAAGGTTTGGCACCGGCTAAACACCGCTGTTCTATGGTGAAGTTGGCTTTACAAACGTCCTCCTGGATACGTTTATCTGAATGGGAGACGCAACAGGATGGCTGGTCACGTACGCAGGCTGTTCTACAATATCATCAAAATTTCATGAACAATTACATAAATTCACCCGATTTGGATAACATGAATGGTGGAGACCATCAAATACCCAATTGGTTACCACCCAGTCTAAGAGAACGCCGCGATCCGGTACAATTGAAACTTTTATGTGGTGCCGATTTATTAGAATCATTTGCAGTTCCTGGTCTGTGGTCCGAAAATGATGTAAGTTCTAAAAATAGTGTTTATACAATTTAAGAAACTATATTTATCCATCACCAATTTTTCATCCATATGGTGTACGTCTGACTGTATTTTTATACATACATACATATGTATTTACTAATATGCTGGTTGTATGTTATTTGAAATTTCTTCGTTTTTCTAAGAAAAAAAGTGGTAATGATTCTGTAATAATAGTAATTACAGTTCAATGCTTGTTGACTTTTAGGGACAATGCTCCATATGGTGCGTAACGTCACGAACAGTTTGGACCTTTTAAGAAGTATGTATATAAATTTAATTTTCAACCACATTTTTATAAAAATCAGCTGCATTTTAAGCCGATCTCGCGGCGACATACATATGTTTATATGTTATCATTAAATGTATTGTACAGGGATAGACCATTTGTCTACGATGCGGTATATTTTTTTTTCTTATCGTTTAATTTTTCCCATTTCTGTTTGCAGATTGAAGACATTATTTGCAATCATGGTCTGGTTGTTATAACACGAAGCGGTTCAAATCCAGAGAAGTTTATATTCGATTCTGATACATTGTCTAAATATCAAGTAAATTTTATAAAATAACTGAGATAACCTAAAAAAATATTGATTTATACTTTTTTAGCGCAACATAACATTGGTTACAAACTGGGTTTCCAATGAAGTGAGTTCAACAATGATACGTCGTCTGTTAAGCCGAGGCCAATCTGTGAAATATTTAATAGATGATATGGTTTTGGAATATATTAAACAATTTGGTTTATATCAATCGAATACGTAAGTTTTAATTAATTATTATACTATTATTATATGATTTTATCACAATTAGTATCTAATATATCATTTTAATAACTTCTGTTACCCAACAACATCGTACACATCTTAACCCTGACATTCATATAATATGTAAATGTTTCATTAGTGTACATGAGAATTTTACATTAGATTTTAATCAAACATACACTGAACATTTGAATCAAACGAAATCTCTCTTGTTTATATCATCTATAATTTGCTGTTGTAATTTAAGATTTTTTTTTAATCTTGAATAATATTTTTTTGTTTATGTTTCGTCTGCTTCTTTTCTAACTATCTAAATAAACGTGTGTATTATTTTTTTTATTTATTTTTTTTGTTGATATATTGCCACACTAAAGCAATTCTAGCTGACCTACTCCTCCCACCTTAAATTGCACTAGTTGTACTTCCACCACTGCTTCTACTATTACCACCAATACCGATAATACTGCTATGAAAGTTAAAACAAATAATGACAATAAAAAGCAAAAATTAAACATCATATTATTGTCGCCTTCATCCTCTGACAATCATACTGCAAGTGCAGCATCTGAATATAAGAAACTATCACATGTTACCTGGAAATTATATATGGAGTGTGAGTTATTGTGCTATTAGAAAAAAAAAGAAAACAAAACAAAAAACATAAAAATGCAAACTAAAGAACAAAGAACATAATTATGGACTTAATTTTATTGTGATATTTTTAGTTGTTGTAATTTAGTTTTAATTAAATGTTTAGTTAAAAAAAAACAATTTAATAATTGTTCAATTCAATAATTGTTTTTTTTTGTTTTATTCAAATTTATTCAGTGTATGTTTGATTGAAAAATTTTAATTTAACGTTTTTAAATTTTTTTATTTGAGCCCTAAAATATACCATGTATAGGTATACACTGGCGAGCAAAAATGGTACATAATATTAAAAAAAAAATTTAAACTTTATATTTGTACTTTATTTATTAAAATAAAAAAAAAAAATCCATATGTTAAACATTTATTTAGACTATCCTCTAATTAAAACAAAAACTTTTCAGTAATATTATTTCCTTTTAAATATAAAATACAGCTTAAATATTATTTAGTAGTATTTATCCCATTTTTGCTCGTTTTGTTTCAAATGAAAAATTCAGTATTTTGTCCATAAGCCTTTATTCTTTATTACGGATTTAATGCGTTTTCGTAAGCTTTCTACCAGTTTTTTGAAGGTTTCGCTGTTTATACTTTGCCACTGTGCCTCAATTCTTAGCCACAATTCGTTAAGGTTATTTGGAGGGTTTCCTTCCGTGCCAATTTTCGTTTTACAATTGCCCACAAATTTTCGATCGGATTTAAATCCGGACTTTGTGCTGGCCATTTCAATGTCTGAATTTTTTTATTTACAATTTCTTACTTACTGCAATAAATACAAAAAATATTGGATTTAAAATATTTTGTTAATATTATGTATGCATTTTTGCTCGCCAGTGTAATTTTGTTTTCTTTTCAAAACCTATAAATTGAATAAAAAATTATATATATGATATACTACATATAAGAGGTATAGCAAAATTATAATTTTATTTGAATTATATAATTTTATTCTTTGCACTAAGGCGGTTGAGTTAGAATAATAAAATAATCTCGCACAGCTTTAACCTGTTAACCGGGGAATTTAACGGATAAGAATTGCATAAAAATTCATGCGTTTAAAACATTACGATAAGTTTTCATGGCGAAAAATGTCGTCTTCGCTTTTGCAGAAGTATTTCGTGTATGACGAAATATTAAATTCATAAAAACGTTAATGGAATTGAAAATAATTAAAATATTTATAACTGCTCCAGTAACCCTTATAATGATAAGTGTAAATTAAATATTTTGTATAATATCTTTTTAATATATTTTATCCTATTAAGACATTTGCAAAGCGAAGATTGTAAAATGGGTTCCAAGCCGTTCTCGATGTTTAGATATAATTAGTATGAACTATTTCTGTTTAATCCAGCCGTTCTATTATATGATTCTTTTGTCCCAATAAGCATTGATTAGCGTATAGTGTTCTCTATCAAATTTGTATATAAATTTTGTTGAATTACATCAACGCTACGTTAATTAATTAATGAATAGCTTAATCAGATCCTTCTCTATTATCGCTCTAAAGCTAGTGTTCATAAGAACTTGTTGGTTTTTCCTTGTTTTATTTTTCAACAAACTCGATGCATCCATTAAGAGAAATTCTAATAAGAATTCACTTTATTGTTCTATATATACATACACACATAAACTTGCATCCGATAAAAACATTTAACGCTCTTAGCTTGTGGATTTTTTTCTAATTTGCTTTTTTCCTTTTATATGATTAATGAATGATAA
The DNA here is from genome assembly GCA_958299815.1 of Sarcophaga carnaria. Classification (NCBI taxonomy): domain Eukaryota; kingdom Metazoa; phylum Arthropoda; class Insecta; order Diptera; family Sarcophagidae; genus Sarcophaga; species Sarcophaga carnaria. The sequence continues at coordinate 43,345,749 of OY283150.1, forward strand.
TGAGTGTAAATTTAAAATTGAAAGATATTATAGGACCACAAGAATATTTTGTTATTACTCGTATTATTTAATGTTTAACGAAATGTGTGCCAAGTGGACCAGGCCAGACATCAAAACAAAATACAAAAAGTATTTCCTCGGCGACTTTCTCTCAGCAGATTTCTGGCAAAAACTCTGAGAGTAAATAAAATTGCCATGAAAAGTTTCTCAAAAATCTGTCGTTCGGAGTCGTCTTTAAACTGTAGGTCCCACCATTCATGTATAAAATTAACACACACAACATAAGTGGCGTGAGAAACTAGGTCGTAATCCTGACTGAAGGGTTGTAATGACCAATTATGTATGTATGTGTGCCAAGTGCACGCTTGTAAAGTGAAGTCCGTTAAATCCTTCAGTCAGGATTACGACCTAGTTTCTCACACCACTCTGTTGTGTGTTTTAATTTTATCCATTAGTGGCGGGATCTACAGTTAAGTAAGTAACTTTTCACGGTAATTTTTTATTTATTTATTTTTTGGCAGTAATCTGCTGAGAGGAAGTCGCCGAAGAAATAATTTTTTCACATTTCGTTTTGTTGGAGATGTGTGACCTGCGGTTTGAACCCTGGCTAGACTGGCGTTAAATCGCGGGGGTTTAATGCAATAGCTTCCAAACAGCAATCTCTTTATCCTCAAATTATTTATCGAGAAATGTCGCTAAATTCTTTTTAATTATGACGGCCTTTGTTGTTACCTGACTTAGTAGATGGTGCCTGTACCTATAAAACATGAAATAGGCGTAAGTGGAGATTTTTAATTTCATAGTGCATCAATAAAATTAGAAGAATTAATCAGTGTTACAGAGCCTTCGAAAAATGCTTTGACGTAGATCAGTCAGAAATTTTTTCAATTCCAATAATACATATACATATCATCGACTGTCTTAAACAAATTTCTCTGACTATACATATCAATATGGGATTTAGTAGATCTTTTAGAATTATACCATGAAGATTTTATTTCTATTATCACAATTATTTCTATTTAGGGCACAAAAATAAAAACACTACTTCCGTCTTGTTTTTTCTTTAATTTCTTTTCATTTTTAAATTGTTTTCTTTTTGTATTAAAGATACATACATATATTGATTAATAACAGTTTCAAAAATAATTTCTTATTGTGATAACTATTTCTTTTTCTATATCTATATTCTTCTAAATATTTGCTTTTTCATTAACATACAATTTATTTGGAATATTAGTAAGTATATAACAGATTTAATACCGCCTGCTAAACAGGATAAAATATTTAATATTGCTTATATTAATCAACAACACCAACTTAATATGCAAACATCATCAAATGAGACAACACCCTCCGATGTTGACGATGATGATGATGAAGAGCATATGGATGAAACTGATTTCTCTTTAGTTAAAAATTTAATAAATAATAGTAATAATTTAGATAATCGAAAAAATGTAGCAGCAAACGTATTTTGCTGTGGTGATAAGAATGGTGGCGGTGTAATTGGTAAATTGTTGGGTCAAAATAAAAAGACTAAAAAAGGCAATGGTCCTGGTCAAGCGGTTCAAGTGATTACTAACGAGTGCGGCATAACTGAAGTCCTATTGGATGATAACGAGGCAAGTCTTTTAAAAATAAATAAAAGCGTTTTTTTTGAAAATTTAACAAACATTATGATTTCTTTTTTATAGATGAAATCTAAAAAACTTAAAATGGCCGAAAATGTTTAAATATGTTTAAAAAATTGCACTAAATATCGAATAATTGCAATATAATCGTATATAGAATTCCAAAGATGTCTTAAAGTCTGGCTTTTAAGTATAAAGTGCTGTGGCTACAATAAACCATGAAATATTCCAATATTTTTTACTATTTTTATGATATAAACGTACATACACCGTATATACTATGTTATTAAAATTATTATTGCAATTTAATGTGTCTTTAGAACATACAACTAAAGTATATATCAATATTTAAGAATTATTTAAATGTTATACAAAATTAATATGAAATAAATGATGGTTTTCAGAGCTTAAGAATATTTTGAACTGTATTTATGTTGCTTTAATTGAAGTGACACCTTTGAAATTTATTACTTCAGTCTTCTTCTCTCTCCGGAATGATTGTCTTGAAATTATTTCAGAAGTTATAACGTTTTATCATGTAGTCAATGCTTTCGATAGTCCCAAATTCTTTTAGGATCTTCGCTTAACCAATATTTGATTTATGCAACTGTCCACGCTCCCAGAGACGTCAGGAATCTTAGCTCCTAAGTAATTAGCAGAGATATTCGGGGTTGTCATAGAAACCATGTCGGTTTTCGTGATTGTCGTTTTTGAAAACCAATGTTGGTTTTATTTGGTGTCATGAAACCAAGTTAGTTACATTAATTTCGAACGTAAATTAAAACCAATGTTCGAATCAGCTGTTTTGTTAAAAATTGATAAAAAAAGAAAATTTTGTTAAAAATTGAAATTATTATGTTAAGAAATAAATACAATGTCAACAGCAATAGTGGTATTTCTATTATTAGAAGAAACCCGTTCAGAAAGAGTGAGGAGAAGAATCCTGAGAGATTGTAGCAATCCATTGGAGTTGCCAGAGGCAATGTAAGAAGTTTTTTAATCAGGAGGAAGTTTCTTGTACTCATATATTTAACTATATTTTACAGATTTGTTTCTAATTATCACTTAAACAAAGAAGCATTTCGTATGGTACTTAAAGCTATTAAAGAACATTTGTCACGATCTAAAATTCTTCCGATTTTACAGCTTGCTGATACGTTTCGCTTTTTAGCAGAAGGATCATAACAAAGATCAGTCGGGAACGATTTATGTATAAGTCTTGGTAGAAGTACAGTATTTGACAGATGTAATCAAAGTCATGGAGTGGTACTTTTGCCGACAGTGGGGCCAGCTGAAAATGAATGGAAATGAAAAACGTAGGCTAAGAGACTATTTCTGCAACAAATATAAAATTCGTTTAATAATTTGTTGCATTGATGGGACTCACATAAAAATTATAAAACCTATTATTAACGAGCATTTATACTTTAATCGAGTACAACGAAAACGATATCCTTTTGCCATCCAATTATATAGAAGAGGAAAATGTTGCATTACCACTGCCAACATCTCAACAAAGTGAAGCTCAGGGAATCAGGGGTGAAATAGCAAGTAATTTATAGAAAAATGAAAAAACTTTTAGTAAAAATCAGGATGTCGGTGGCCTATATCAAAAATGTTCTATCTGCAGTATATTTGTTCTGTGGATAAACCATTTTGGATATCGGATGACGATATATTTTTTTATTAATAATAACAACAACTAAAACAACCAAAATTCAGTCTTTTAAGTTTTTTTTTTTATTAAAACTGACAACTGTCAGCTGGTTGGTTTATTTGAAATAAGAAAACCGATAGCCTTGGTTTCTGTGACACCTAAAACCGATATTAATTCCAATTCGAACATAAAAACGATAACATCGGTTTTCATGATACCATAGCATTTTTTCTCGTCGTTTTTAAAACCAATTCCGACCAGGTTTTTTTCTATGACAAATCCGATTATCTCCAGTGCTAGCACCACAGATAATAATGCAGGCAGATATTTGTAACCGTCGTATCAGGTTTAAGTTACTTATCCTGCAGAGGGATTCCTACCATACTAGTCACTCGTACTTCGAACACTGTTGTATAGGTCTAGTGAGTCATCATAGGTCCCAGAACCCATTCTTTCCCTAATGTGTTGTTACATACCTGAATACTCGATACCGAATGACACTGAAATACGTGAAATATTTCGATCAATTATGTTCTCTATCGTATGCAGTAATAAGATTCCTAAAGTTCATATACTGTCTAATTAGATTTCTTTCTCAAATGTAAATTAAATTATTTTCGAACTTTTGTAGGTTTTCTTTATCGAAACTAATCCTAATTAGAATTATCATATGGTCAGTTCTAACTAACATGACAAATTTAACTTCATTTGCTCTGTTATTTCTAAAGCATAAGACAATTATATGACAAAAAAAGCTTCATCATAAAATTGTCTCTTGACATTTTCCCCTTAAAATAATTCATCGTTTAAACAGGTATGAACCTGAAATTCTCAAATAAAACCCACAAAATTCTATTGAAACACACAGTTAACTTTGAAGGTCGGTCAATTACATTTTCTGAAACAATAATTTCTTACTGTTTTCTTTCACACTTCAAAGATTCTTGGCTCGTAAGGCGAACAGACCAACCGGCCTATTATAGTATGTGTACGAGCGTAAAGTTATCCACTTAAGAAAGCAGAAACGTTATTTTAATTGAATTTAATTTGAGATTTTTTTTATATAAATCTTTTCTTACAGGGGTGATTATTTATTATTTTTTATGGGTAATTTTATAAGAAAATAATTTTTTTTAATTAGACTTGACGGCCTGTTTGCCAGTTTTATTGCCATTAAATTAAATCATACGTACACTCAAATACACAGAGTAGAAAAAGCCAATGAACCCTTTTTCAGTGTTACAAAGAAAGAAAAACACTCTTAAAAAAACTGTGGCCAAACAAACAGATTGTTATCATCAGGAAACGACCAAAAGCGACCAGCAGAACATCCAGCTGACCAACCAGTAACACCCAAAATTTAATGCTAAACAATCAAAGCAGGCAGCCAGCATGCTGGAGCAGTAGGCAGCAACAATAAATACAAAACGAAACAAAACAGCAACTCCACAAATATCTTTATTGTTGCTGTCTGTTGTTGTTTAATTGTCATTTAAAGTAAGTTTCTGTTGCTGCTGTTGCTGTTTTCGACGTTGTTAGTCAAATAAATAAATTATTTTCTCATTTTGTTCTTAATTTTTGCACTATGGCATGTAAAATGTTTACGAACAATCTAAATTTAATTTTTAAACTTTTATTTAAAATTCAACACTGTATTCAGATATCGATATCCATAATATCTCCGTATTTTCAATTATAAGAATAAAACATAAGACACCAGTAGCCATCCTGTTTGAAAGATATTAGTGATGTTATGGGTTTGCCCGTAGGAGAGGAGTAACATTATATAATTCATATAAACACACAGACAGACGTATTTTTCTTGACCCCAATCCCAGCATTTATGTCCGTTCTTCTCAATTCAACCAGGAATGCGTTCGGCTGAAATTATCGTTTATAACCCACTTTGCACTGCCAGTCACTTTCGCCTTCAGAATTGTATGAGATTTTGTGTGTTGCACATCGAATTTCTTTTTTAATATTGCCTTACTTCAAGCTGCTTTTATGCAATGGGGGCTGGGCTATCGAAACAGTGTTTTTTGAATTATTATTGTATAAACCTTTTTGACAATTGCAATTTCGTAAAAGATATTGGGAGGGAATTGATGGCAACAAAACTGCGTATAATTGGTATGGTGATCATAATTTTTTCCCATTACCCGTCTTGGGAGCATACGGCTTCCACAAAACATTTCTGTCTTATTTACGTTTCTTAATTTTGTTGTTGTTCCAGCTAAGCAGGTGATTGATCTGCTGTAGCAAGTCCTAGAATAATGGGACTGTCATCTATCGTTGCCTAGAAATAGCGCTTACCGAGTATTTGGTGTTCTGGTGGGGAACCTTGCTGATCGCTGATTTCTATATTTTTCCCACTAGGTACTAGGCAATACCTGGCTTTACTGTGATATTATCCTTTTTCCATTTCCTAGGGGTGAGTGAGCTTCTTATTGTATTGGAGTGATTTGACGTCACATAATTTTAAATTCGAAAACCGTAATAAACGAATGAAATTTTCTTTACTTGGATTTGAACCTCGACTTCATTGCTTATTGACATGCTCTTCGACCACTACATTCTGGCGCCATCTGGTGATCATAATAGTTAATTCTACCTCTCTTAGTAAGTCAGGGTACTATAATGTTTTCGATAGTTGAAAAATGTGTTCGTTTCCGCGAATATTGTACTTTCATGTAAAGAAAGTCCCTATTACCAGGACCATTGTGCAATGTTTGTTTTGATTAAAATTAATTATTTTGTAATTGTTGTAATTTCTTTTTGTATTTCTTTTCTGTTTTTATTGTTCTTTCCCTTAATTTTATTCGTATTTCATTTTGTTTATTTTACATTCTCTTCTGTTTCTTAAAATTGTTTAAAGTTCATAAAGTTTATTGACATTGTGCCTCTGTAGTCGTCTATCTCAGTAAGAAGACAATAAATTCTGTTAAACAGACACTTTCTGTTCTATTCGTATTGTAAATAAAATGAAAACAAAAACTTTGTTTAGGCCTTTAGGTAAATCAAGGGCTTCTTTGGAGTTTTTTTTTCACCATTACAACTAGTACAGTACAACACCATTTGCTTTCCATGGAAATAATATTTATTAATGCAACAAATTCAAGTAGGATCTCATGGAAATGGTGTAATTTGCATGCTGCAGTAGTTCTGGTACGTTTCAAATTACTTGCAAGTTAAAAAAGAAATAAAATGAAAACGAACAGTAGAAAGTATGAAAACTATTTATGTATATACTGTATAGATAGAATACGAGTAGAAAAATATTTGAAAACTGTGTAATGGAATCTGTACCCATCTCTTTCTGCCCTTGTATCATCACTAATTTCGTTATTAATTGTAAAAATTTATAATTACAACAATTGTATTCGATTTGTAACTGAGAATCGAATGAATGGAACATATTTATTTATATGATACATGACATAAATATGTGAGAGAAGGTATCCCTAGGCTAGTAATATGTCATTCTAGTAAACCATTTACTACTCCATTTACAACTTTATTAGGTAACTGGAGCGACAGAAGAGAAGTTATACTAACTAGAGACACTTGGGCTAGCTTTTTCAATCGCTTTCTGTTCAAGAAAAGTCCATCGTTCACCATAATAATGGCAAATATTTCGGTTTATCGGGTACCTTCCCCCGCATAAAGTTTGCGTTAGAAATTATAGAAAAAGGGAGAATGCAAAACATATGAGTACCTACGTACATGTGCTGCAACATATAACAGAACAAATAGAAAACGTAAAGCTTCTCTTTTGTCATTCCAACATTAATGGCTTCAGTTTAAAATCTCTTTTCCCGAGTGCAGTGATGTTAATTTTTTAAGCTCTTGGTGAAATATTCAAACATTTTGTAAAATATTGTTAAAAAAACAAAAAAGTAAACGAAATTACAAAAAAAAGAAAATATGTTTTTCAATAAAAGTTTAGGATGGCTGAGGTCATCCAAATCCCAGGAGCAGTATCATCTTAATCAAAGACAAAGACAGCAGCGGCAACAGCAGCAACAACGATATCAACAACGGCAACAACAACAATTAAATGATCAATTACCATTCTTATCACGATCACGATTTAGTGCTTTGCCACATTTTCGTGCTACTGCCACAGATGACAATCAAACAAATTTAACACTGTTTATAGCCATTCTGTATGTAATCGATATGTTTGGCGTATTTCCGTTTGTAACACTTCCGGCTCTTCTAGTCGATTTGGGTTTCTTCGGCATACCATTGGTCATATCGGTGGTGGTATTACAGATTTATACATCGTTTCTCTTGAGTGAATGTTGGACAATGGCTGAGTCATTGGACTCAACTTTTAGCAACAAAAACAGGTGGTTTTAACATGTTTACACTTAAAGTTTAGAAAAATAGTTTTATTTGAATTTGTTTGGTTTTAGATATCCTTATGCTGCCATAGCTAATTTGGCTTATGGACCCTATGCCAGTTTCTTGGTTACCATTCTATTGGATCTAAGCATATTCGCCAATGGTATACCCAATATTGTCATGGCTGCTCAAAACTTGGAATTAGTTGGCGATCGTATAACGGATGGTGAATTTGATTTTTCATTTTGCTACTGGGCCATCTTAGTCGGCCTTTTCTTGTGTCCCTTGGCTTGGCTGGGCAGTCCTAAGAATATGAGGTGGGTTAACAAATTTTCTAAGAAATAAAGCAGAATTTAAATTGTATTTTTTCTCATTGTAGAGGATTAGCTATTGTGTCTTCAGTTGTTATGATTGTGATTGTCATTTTATTGTGGTATTGTTTATTTACGGCTTCACCCATTGGCCAACCCTTTGAAGGCATTAGTTTTGGTAGTTTTCTTTTTATTCCGTTTATGCTTATTGGACAATCGTGTTTTGTTTTTTAATTTGAATTTCTAATTATAGATTTGCCACCATTCTTGAAGATCTTAAGTGGTTATAGTATTTTGGCTTTCCAGTTTGATATACATCCCATGCTATTGACTCTACAAATCGATATGCGGGAAAAGGATAAAGTTGGCTGGGCTTCTTTCAGTGGTATTGCGAGTGAGTATAAAACCTTCATGTTAGTATTTGCATTGTTTATTACCTACAATAAAGCAAGAAAGATTAAATAAAGTATACGCAAGCGATTTTGTATTCCTTACCATTACTTACTCCTTTAGTCAGGTTTACAACCTAGCTGCTCACACAACCTATGTTATGTGAATTAATTTTATGCATAAGTCGCGGGCCATACAGTTTAAAGTGGACTCGGAACGACACATTTTTGCAATTTCTTGGCAATTTTATTTAATCTTAGAGTTTTTACCAAAAATCTGCTGAGGATAAATTGCTGAAAAGTATATTTTTTTCATATTTCGTTTTGTTTGAGTCGTCTGGACCATGGATTAAACCACGGGCTCTCATCTAATATGCCAACATACTGCTTACTAGACTACGGCGGATTCACCAGTATAATTTATCTTAATAAAGTGCTCTAAAATATAGGTAGTCAAAGAAAGCCATACTCGTGCATTTTATTCCTTGAAAATGTTTAGACATTAACGTAAAATCGTAAAAATGGAAGCAGAAACAGCTCGAATTTTTTTCTTATACTACTGAGTGCCCATAAAAGCAAATTATTAGCAGTATGTTTACGATAACTCTCAGTGTACAACTCAAAGGCCCTTAAAATTCCAATTATTCCAATTTATTCGTGGAGCCATTTATAAGTAATAAATTTATGCTGAAACATAGTTCCACACCGTAAGTGAAACTCCACCGTGCCTAAAATAATACAGAAAAACATTGTGTCGAACATATTTAATTGACTGAACGATATTGAGTAGTTTAAAAAACTTTCTTACCTTTCCCATTCCCCATTTGTGGATTAAACTCTTCCTAAGATTTTTCACTTTAAATTTTGTTATTTTCAGCAACATCCTTAATGGCCATTTTGGGATCAATTATTGCCGCATATAAATTCGGCACAATGATAGCTGAAAATGTATTGGAGTCATTGCCTAAAAGTCTACCACTCTACATTCTAGTGATATTGATAGCTTTGCAATTGTGTTTCTCCGTTTCGGTAGGCAGTTCTGCTATGTTCTTGCAAATTGAAAATTATTTCAAAATATCTGAAGGTATTTATTGTACTTATATGAACAAAATTTTTCTATAATTCCAATCAATATGGTCACTAACAATTCTAACAAAAAAAAAAAAAAAAAAAAAAAAAAAAAAAAAAAAACAGTTTTCTCTTTAAAACGAGTCGCCATTAGGTCTACAGTGGTTGGTTTGCAGGTAGCAATATCTGAATTTCTTCCCAGTTTTGATGCTTTAATGGATATTGTGGGTGGCACCATAACAGGGCCATTGGTCTTTATTTTACCACCCTTACTATATCGACGCATGGTGCAACTAGAACGTTATCATCAACGTATTGCCACTGAAGCAGCCTATGGCAGCCTACCATTGGATTTGAACTACGAACCCTTGCTGGGTACACCGCCACAGCTGGAGCCAAATTCACGAGTCACATTATCCACTTTATTGGAAGTTTGTTGGCTACGCACCATTTATACGTTCAATCGTTTACAATGTGATTTATCCTGCTCAATGGCTGTCTTAATTTTTGGTATTTTGGCCACATTCTTTTCAACTTATTTAAATCTCTTCCAGTTGAGTGAACTTTTTCATAATAATTCACCGTGTTTCAACAATTTCACCATAAGTATGAGCAATTAATTTATTTCTAAGTACCTTTTTTTGTACTTTTTTTTTTATTATAGAAACCTAAGAAAGAATAACAAAAAAAAGAACTATTTTAAGCGAACATGTATGTATTCGTATAATGAATGGGAATCTTGTGTTGTAAAGTAATAAAAATGCCATTAATTTTTCAGATCTTCAAAGATAATTGTTGGGTTTTCTGTTTTTGTTTTTGTTTTGGTTCCCTTAGTTTTGTTACAAGAATATTTAATTTCATTGCTTCTTAGTTTTATTCTCTGATGGCAGTGGGAGACAGAGTTTAGTGAACACTTTTTTAAGTACATTTACCTTTAGGTTCGGTGAATACAATCAAATTGAAATTATTTGGTATGTTACGGTTATATTAAGTGAAATTAAGAAAAACAGTTTTTGGTCTTTTATAAATTACAACAACAAAAGCTTTGATTAATTAGAAAAGATTGTATCAGCTATTAAGATTACTTTTGCAAATTCAATCGAAACACCTTTCGCTTTAAATTAGGGCGGGCTTTGGTCAATGCTATCTCCATGGCATGTTATACCACTTAATTAATTCTATTATTTGTGATGGCCTAATTTAAGACAGCAATCATACGTAAAATATCAATGAAAATAAAAATTCTAATTTCCTTGCCATTGAAGGCAAAAATCCAATTCTCCAATCTAAATTTCGAATACAAAATAATCTTTAATGATTAAGGGTTTCTGTTTTTTTTTGTAAATAAATGGCTTTATTAGCAAGTAGCAAGCTAGGGATGATGGGAACTAGCTGAATCTACTATGTATTGTTGCATAAGAACGATGTAGAGAATGTTCCTCATCATTTTTGCTCAAATCGTCCATAGTTTTAAAACTACTTAATGAATAACAACTTTTTACCGAAGTCAAGATCGGCTATATGAACGTTATAAAATTTTTTTTGATAAATTGTAATAAATCTTGATATAAGGCAATATACTATTGAATAACATTGTATGGGATCGTTACTTACAGCCTCATAAAATGCTGATATACTTCCTTCGTGAAGTCGCCGTGGTGTAGTAGGTAGTGTGTTGGCTTACTATTCGTAAAGCCCGGGTTCGTATCCCAGGTCAGACATCAAAAATGAAATATGAAAAAAAAAAAAAAATATTTCTTCGGCGACTTCCTCTCAGCAGATTTCTGGCAAAAAACTCTGAGAGTAAATAAAATTGCCATGAAAAGTTTCTCAAAAATCTGTCGTTCGGAGTCGACGTTAAACTGTAGGTCCCGCCACTCACGTATAAAATTAACGCACACAACATGAGTGGTGTGAGAAGCTAGGCCGTAATCCTGACTGAAGGGTTGTAATGGCCAATTATGTATGTATGTATACTTCCTTCGTGTTGGAAGCTAATTCAAATCTCTAATTAGAATAAGAATGAGGAACTTTAAACTTTCGGTTCATGTCTCTATATGTTGTTCTATTCATGTACCTGTTATGCAAACAATATGATACACAATAACATTCAAAAATAATTCAAATCATCAGCGATTTTTATAATGATAGTAGATAGTGTGTTGGCTGGCTTATTAGGCACGAGCCCGTGGTTCGAATTTCCTCTTCGTTAATTTCTTTTCAGCAGACTTCCGGCAAAAATTCTGAAGGCAAATAAAATTGCATTGGAAAATGCTTGAAATCTATAATAGGAGTCGACCTTAAACTGTAGATCCTGCCGTAATCCCGACTAAAGGGTTGTAATGATCGATTACAACCATTTCAAGACTAAAACCCATAGTCGAACCAAACATAGACTATTCAACGCATGTGAAACCCAACTAGTTTTGAATGCAATCATGCTAAAACGCAGAGTTATTTAAAGGATATTTTATATATTTATTTATTAATAGCAATACCAGAGTCTTTTGTGGGTATCAAACCAACGACCCTCACTCCTATAGACTAGCAGGCTACCAGGACAGCTTTATATACAGGATATTCGGGCTATACACCATCAGTAATACGAATCTCTGGAATTTAACCAACGAGTAAGCCATATTGAAGCAAATCAAAAATACAAAATGTATGCAGATCGCTTAAGAAGAATAATTAAGAATAGTATGACAAGAGAGAATGGAGAGAGTACAACCCCAATGGATAAAAACATCGAAATCTAGCAACGAACTCCTGGAGACGCAGTATTTGCAAAAACGACGGCAGCAAATCATGTAAACTTTCTTTTAATAGTATTTTCAGTCTCTTACAATGTAAACCAGCTCCCACAATCTTTTTTATTATTTCTAACATATTGGCAAAATGGACAGCATGAGTAGGGCTCGTTTTTTGACTGTTGCTACGAAAAACATGTATAAAAAATGTCAAAAAAAAAAAAAGAATGAAAACAGTTATGTTAATTGAAATTACCTACTGCATCGTTTTTAAAAACTTTGTTACGTCATAAATCATTAATGGCTTATATTTTATGATTGTTAGTCTTGGAATCTTCTTTTTGCTTTTTCGTCATTCTTTTCCCGTTTTTATCGTTACAGTGAAATGCTATCTTTGCATACATGCAAGTACTTATCAGGCAATAAAAACTTTCAAAGACGACACTCTATGAGCTCTAAGAAAATAAAGACAGTGATGGTGATGATGAATACGGTGTAAGGTCTTCGTAAATGTACTGTGTATTTTTTATGGTTTTTTCTATTTATTAAAGAGAACTCCTTAGAATTCCGAAAACTACTTTAGGATATTGGAAGGAAGTTGAGTTATAAAATAGAATATTTGACATGGCGTTTTTTTACGTTTAAACTCTTTCAACACTCTAAACCACTCTATGTACTTAAACAAGAGGCGCTTTAAACTGAAAGCCGTTAAAATCTATGAAATAAGATAACAAGAGAACAGATATTTTACTGCAGAGCATTAAGGAGATAAGATTTATTGAACTATAAACGGCATTTGTGAAAAAGATTTTTAAGTATGTATTTCGTTTAACACTGTTTTAAATAAAACCATAAGGAAAGTTTAATCACAATTTTCGTAACCAACACTCATTTCGTTAGGTATTGTGTAGTATGCATTAAGATCAAGTGTTAAATGGAAATATATTCGCGGTTTTTGTTTTTTAAATAGATTGACATTCCTAAGTACTGCAATAATTTTGTGTAAGGTAATATTTCTATTTTCATTTATGGTGTAAACGGTTCTTTAATTGAAAAAATAATAAAAGAAAAATTTATAAAGTGTTCAGTCCGTCATTCACTGAAAAGCTGGATGAAATTTTGCAACTGGAGGAAAATCAACACGTTAGCTGACCAGCACGCGCCGTATGACAATTGGTCCTGTGAGAGATGGGAATCATTTATAAAAGTTTGGCTAGTGAGTAAGCTTCCATTTTTGATACCACATGAACCACATGGTACCAAACAAATTTTGATTAATCGCCGTAGTCTAGTAGGTAGAGTATTGACTTTTTAAATGAAAAAAAAAAAATAAAATAAAAAAAACTTTGAGAACTAATAAAAATCTGTCGACTTTAAACAGTAGGTCCCACCACTCATGAGACGGCAATCGCCGTAGTCTAGTAGGTAGTGTTTTGGATTATTAGACCCTGGTCAGTTATCTCCAACTAAACGAAATGTAAAAAAAAAATATTTTTTCGGCGACTTCCTCTCAGGAGATTTCTGGCAAAAAACAAAAAAAAATAGCTGAAAAACAAAGGTGTATGTAGACTTTTTTCTGTTGCTGTATATGTAGTCATATTGTCTAATATTTTTTCCTTGATTCCTTTATAGTCAGGATTACGATCTTGCTTCCTGCCCTACTCATATTATCTGTGACAAGATCAACGGCTTAAAGTGGACTCGAAATGACAGATTTGAAAAACTTCATTGTAATTTTATTCTAATCTCATAGTCTTATCCAGATTACTGCTGAGGAAGTCGCTGATGAAATATTTTTTTGTATTTCGTTTTGTTCGAGTTGTCGGAACTGAGATTTGAACCACAAGCTAGCGTCTAATGAGGCAAAACACTACCTACTAGACTACGGTAACAACAAATGATTATGATGCGAACAAACAACAAAGACTGAAGAGATACAAATTATAAAGATAACTGCAATCACAATTCCGCCACCATATTTATTGGTCTATTTCCAAGACCAAAATGACTCTTAACAATTTTCAAAAATGTAAGTCATTTGAAGTCGCCGTAGTCTAGTAGGTAGTGTGTTGGCTTATTAGACGTAAAGCCAGGGTTCGAGCCCCAGGCGAGACATAAAAACAAAATACAAAAAGTATTTCTTTGGCGACTTCCTCTCAGCAGATTTCTGGCAAAAACTCTGAGAGTAAATAAAATTGCCATGAAAAGTTTCTCAAAAAAATCTGTTTTTCGAAATCGACTTTAAACTGTAGGTCCCGCCACTCGTGTATAAAATTAACACACACAAACTAAGTGATGTAGAGAATTTAGGTCGTAATCCTGACTAAAGGACTGTAATAGCCGCCAATAAAGCAAAGTATGGTAAATAAAACTGCCAACTAAATTTGCCTAATAAGACTTGTGTTTTCCTCCTTATTTTCTGGATAAGGCTCTATTAAGGTCCCACTTAAACTTTCTAATTTTTGCATAACTTCAAGAATTCATTGACTTTTTCTTGATTTTCAAACTTTAAGGTTTTCAACAACACCTTTAACGTAAATAATGTTTGCTACGATGCAAAAGCAATTGACAATTTATCTCTTTTAATAATCGATTCTTATTTATTATTTAATTTCTTTTTGAACACAATTTAAAATCAGTTTATACTCGTATGTGCACATTTAATAAATGTTTGTAGTCTGAGTATAAGAAAATTGTTGAAAATCAATTGCTGAGGAACAAAAAATAAAAAAAAATATTTATTTTTATTATTAAAGTTCAAGATTTTTGTTGTCTTAAGGCAATTTCAATAATGATTCTTTGAACAGTTTAGACAGACAGTTTACTGTTTCTCTCAATTATTGCAAATTTAATATGTCGTGTATTCAGTGTCAATGATAATTTATCAACGTCGTTATATTCATTTTAAACATCTTCATTTTCGATTGGAAGGCTAATTGAAAATCAATTTATAATAGAAGTTTTGAGTATGAAATATTGAAATAAATGCCGGAATAACAAAAAGAATGAATCTAAACAACGGCTTTGTGATACCTTGCAAGACAGAGTAATTTTCTTTATTATCTTATCACATGTTATGACTATGTTTTAAGAAATCTATTAAAGTACAATAGCATCCACGGTTATTTACAATTTTAACATACTATGGCAGAATCAGCAATGTACTCAACATTTTCTGATGAGTCCTTAGATTATTATTGGATCTTTTAAGTTCCGATTGACTTGGGTATTGTTAAACTTTGAAATCATCAGTTCAAGTCAATTAATGATGTCTTTGTTAATAGATACTGCTGAACAGCTTCTTTATCTAAATACATATGCATCTACTGCAGGTTGTTAAACATTTTAACCTTTTTATGCTCAATAGTGTTAATTCATAGAAAAATGTTAGTTTTTATGTATTTGGTCGTGGGCAGGACCAAGTACAACATATGTCCAACTACAATTTCTTGTGATATACCAGCTGAAATGTTGTCATATTGAATCACAGAGTATGATGAAGAAGCCACGTTTTATTTAAATGCTCGATATTGGTCCGAGGATTGGGAATCGACTGATTATCTTCTTGAGTAATTGACGAAGCTCTACGTATAAAAAAGAAATCCGCAGTCATAACGGTGTTACAGTTCAAGTATAAAAGTATAAAACAAAGAAATACAGCCAGAAAATTGTGAACCTGTTAAGTAGATGGCTTGCCCAAGAGAATTTAAGAATACGACATTCGGAACAAATACAGGCACCCAGTTCAGGCACAGTTTCATATGTCAAAAAATTAAAAAATTCTATTCATTACAACCCATGCTTAATTTGAAATCAAGGAATTAGTTTGTATGCAAAAATATGGCCAAAAACTCGGTCCCCATTGGCGGCAAATAAGGTTATGTTAAGTATTTGCTAAGTTTGTAACGGAATTATCGATACGAGTTGACGCATCAAACCTTATGTGTATTTCATTTCTAATGAAGCAATCAATGAAAAATTTCGAAAATTGGCAAACTATTGCGTTCCATCATTGCAAGCTGAGAATAAAAAAGACAACCACAAACTCAAGTATATTCAACTTCAGATTTTAATATTTTTCCCAGAAATAGATTTCAATAAAAAGGCGATCAAATTATATGAGTTTTTTTTCACTCTTTAAAGTAAGTTTTCTATTGAGGACTTTTTCAAGTTTTTTTTTTAATATGCCTGCAAATGAGACTAATATTTTAATGGTTAGAAAATAATTATTATTCAATAAATTAAAACTATAAATATTAAAACTGTATATTTATTTTAATATTTTTAATCTCTATTAGCTTAACAATCAATGAAAGTCTTAATAACCAGTAATAAAATAATGAATTCCTATTTTCTAACAATTTTAAACGGCATATCAAATAATAACTAAACAGGAAAAGAATATTATTAATAAGAAGTCTTTGAATAATAAAAAATAATAGTAACAATAATAATACCAAGAAATAAAATAATAAGAAAATCATAAAAAAATATTAAAATTAATTGTGAGGTCATTAACAACCAAAAAAAGAAAAAAAAAGTTTAAAGTATGCAAAATGATTTAATGTTTCAAGAATCATCAACTGAAGATGATACCCTCTTCTTGATTTCATCATACATACATAAACAGGTGTGTGGTTGGCTGTTGATGACAAAGCATCACTTTGGAGCTTGTTGAGTGAGCATGTCTATGAAACTTCTATATTTGATTGGTGAATCAGCCATCATTCAATGTACATACGCAAATTGCTATTCAATTTGAAATTATTTAAATATGTAAGCTAGGAGGCCATCAAGTTAATAGGAAACTGTTTTGTATTGTAGTATTGTACATCTAATTACAGATGTTGTGTACAGTTGGGGGCAAAAGTAAATTCTAATTGTCTTTAAATTAAAATAATAAAAATTAAATGATTAGCTGCTCTTTCTGTTAACCGCCTCTAAGTATGATGGCAATCCCAATAAACACAATACATTGCAATACAATAGATTTTGATGAACGGAATTTGAGAATCCTTCTACAGTCGCATCCTCATAACCCAAACCATGTAGTGTACAATAAATGAATTGTTGCCAATTAAATTTGATTCGTGAGAGTTAATTTTTTTCATATCACTCTTGGCACTACTCTGCACAAAGTGTTGTTGTTTTTTTATTTAATAAAAATATTTTGAAATGAAAATTAATCACTTTTAATATATTAAGACTTATTACAGTAATTTATATTATTATGCACATACTACCCATTAAGAAACTGGATAATAGCGTTGATGATGCTGCCAATGCTGCTGTCAATGAATCTTATTGAAGAAATTCCAGTAACATAAACATGTTTAATTTAAATTCTACGAATATGAAAAAAAAACAAAAATATAAGAATTATTAAATTTTTTTTTTATATTTTATATTTATTTCTTAAGCTTTTAATTTAATGAAAAGCAAACATTAAACATTTAAAATGTTAACAAACAACTATAATTGATTATAATAAATAATTATGTACTCACTTCAATTATTTCCGTGGTTTGTTATTAATTTGTCTTCATTTTATTCTTCTTTTTATTTTTCGGTCGAAACATGGTTTTTAAACTTTTGCGCAGTATCATTCCACAAGGCTGTGATCATAGCTATCTTAGCCGTGAGTTCTAAAAAACAGAAAAAGTTCAAAGAAATCTTAATTTATTAATTGTAAATATTGATTGACTATTAAAATCTATAATGTTTGCAAATATTGTAGGCCTGTCTGTTGTATGGAATGGACATTTTTGACTTCCTATTTCCATAAAACGATTTCTAACAATATACTCGTGTGTATAGTTTAGTTAAATTTTTATATTCATAACCGGTGAAAACAATTTTTATGAGGTTTCACGTTTTTACATTGAAAAAAAACCGGGGAAAAAACATGAAACGGAAATATTTGAGTGCTGAATTTGAATTCCAATTGCTAAAGGAAATTTCCTTTAGCAAGTTATGCTTAGATTTCAATTGATGCCATATTAAGCAGCGGAAATGCTTTTCTCTTGCCCTTGGCTAACAACTATTTACAACTGAATGAGTCAGATATCATCTGCATAATGCGAACGAAAATAGAGTACCACTTCTATGTAAGCAAGTGAATATCTTGTAGTTTTTATATAGGGTCATTTTTTAAGAGCTTCCTATCCTAAAATTTAAATAAATATTTCAAAAAGTTTAAATTCATTTGAAAGGCTTATTGATGCCAATACTTCTGGAATATTCATTCAAATGTCCGCCATGATTCCTCCTCTGGGAGGACCGCATCCGAAATATCAAATTTTCTACGAGTCTGGCGCATAAATCAGCTTGAATTTGGCTGATGGCATTAGTAATATTGGCTTTGAGGACCGATGTAGTTTGTACGTTAGTCGCATACAGCTGCGACTTAAGAAAATCCCACAAGAAAAAGTCTATCGGGGTGAAATCGCACGACATCGATGGCTAATACACGTCACGTCCACCTGGCCATAAAACTGTTCGTGTGGAATATTTAATTTGACATGTATGTGGTGTTTAGATAATCCAATTCTAGCCAAAAGAATTGTCATATAGGGTTCGCCGCAGACAGTGATAGTCTGGCCAATGTTGCTTTGAGGTACGGAAGTCCCTGTTGCAAGACCGTATATAAGAAATTTTTATGGTTATGCAGTAAATATCCTAGAGGATTTTCGAATCCTGCTGATTTCTTTTTTAGCTATGCGACTTTCTGTGTTCTCGATATACGATTGTTTACAATCACTCAGCATGCGAAGTTCTACTTCCTATAATTTTGTAATTGTTTATTTTATTTTATTTTATTTGCCTATGGAAATATTCCTTGCAGGCAATTTAGTAATGTTACAAAATATCAATTTTAAAAAACTACGAATTTAAATATATAATTGCATTATTTTTTATAACATTATTCGACGAAGAAAAATCTATTAGCACATACAATTTATTAAATTCTTTACACATTCTCCTTATTGTATTAATAATGGGGGAAAATGACGTGACGGACGTTGAGGAACATTAAACGTGATATTATGGATTAAAAAACTGGAGCCTATATCACCAGTAATTACATTGACTATGAACGAGATATTTAACATAGTTCTGCGGTCGTTAATAAACAATGAAAACAGAAGCGGTCCAAGATGGCTACCCTGAGGTACCCCAGAAAGGATATCAATACTTCTGGAGCAGCAGTTTTTAAAAACTACGGTTTGTTTTCTGTTAGTTAAGTACGAGTAAATCCATTTTAGACTAAGATCAGAAAATCCCATTAAATAAAATTTCTTCCTCAAAAGTAGATGATTGACTTTATCGAAGGCCTTGCTGAAATCCGTGTAGATAACGTCTGTTGGTTGCTGATGAAAAAATCGTCGATAAACAACTGTTGAAAGATGAAGCAGGTTTGTTGTAGTAGAACACTTTTTTCTAAAACAGTAACAATTTTTTCAAACAGTTTTGGAATTATGCTCAGTTTTGCAATACCACGATAATTTGTAACATCGGATCTATTTCCTGATTTGAACAAAGGAATAATGAATGAATCCTTCCAAACATTAGGAAAATAACCACATATAACAAATGTTTTGTGTGAATGGGCCTCCTCAGTAATATTGTCAGTCAATCTATTCGTTATTTTGAAATATCAATGATATTATTAAGGTCAAATGTCCGATTAATTTGAGTGATTGATCCTATGCTCCCAATAATAACTTGTGTAACACGTTCGCAACATGAAAAAAAATAAGTCTAGACTTGATCAAAAGGTAGACAAGTATTCTTTTATTTGATTCGATTGCATATACAAATTTTTGCTTGATGGTAATGATAATGACCATAAAGGAGTGTTTCCGTGTAATGTACTTTAAAAACGCTGTACAACTTATGAAACAAAATTGTCGCAAGGAAATGAATGGAACCAAAATAGCATTTATTGGCTTTTATGGTATGAATTTTCTTGTTGCGTTTTTTTCTTGTTTTAAGATGAAACTACTTTTTGTTAGCTGGTAGCAATTTTGACGTTATTAAATTGGGAACGCAGAGTTTTTATATAAAAACGTATCTTTTTGTCACCACTTAGCGTGATTCAATTGCACCTGGGGATTGTTTGATTACTATAGTCATCTAACGGAAAAGGAATGACTTTTTTTTACTAGACTTAATATTTCTTTTTGTTTCATTGTATTTAAATTTAATTGAAAAATTTATGAATTTTTAGTAATAAACTACCATTATTTGCATGCTTATCGATTTTAGGGATAATTTTGTTTATCTAACTTAGCTTAACTTGGCTAATTAATTATTTTTATAATAAAAAAAACAATAATAATATTTTTATTATTATTTGTTGTTGCTTTTATTATTTTTATTATGCAACTAATTATTGACTTATTACTGCACGTCTTCAACAAAGTCTTATATAAACTGTATTGTTTAAAATTTAGTAAAAATACTAATAAAAATAATAAGAAAAATCCCGTATTAATTAATTGTATTGTTTTAAAAGTGATTAACAAAACAACCAAATGTTTATTAATTTAAGTAAAAATTGTTTTTTTTTTTGTAAACAAAACAAACAAAAATTTCAATAAAGGCATGCGTATTAGTGTAAATGCAGTATGAAAAATTAGTTTTTTTAAAGGCTTAGTTTTTTCCAATTGTATAATTTAAACACCCTTTTCGTAGTTGGTTTGTTGGTGGTGTTGGGTTTTTGTTGTTCATATTTTTTTTCAATTTTTTTAAGAACATGATTAGTTTTTTATTTTTTATGATTTGAATGTTGTTTCTATACTCTGTCGACGATAATCGTGATAAATTGGAATTCGTGTTTGAAAAGGCCTTCTCCCGTTATTTACATACAAAAAATTCGCTACATTGTGTATATGTTTGTATGTCTTATTTGCAAATATATTATAATAATTAATAATTTTTTTTATTTAAAAATAAATGAATGAAGGAATGAATGAATTTTTTTTATTACAGGCCTTATCGACATTTCTTTTTAAATTTCTTATTGAACTTGAACACAATTTGTTTCGCTCTATATATTATGACAAGGGGGGCAAATTAGTTGATTAAATACATTTTTAAATAGTTTTTGAAAAAGCTTTTCTTACAAATTTTTTTTATTCACTTGTCGTTAAGTGTACACATCGATCTTTCGTTATCAAAGCATAGATCATGAATTTTTCAAGGATGTATTGCGCCGTCCGTTGAAATCGCCGTAGTCTAGTAGGTACAGTAATCCTTCGATCTACGTCGCCTCGATTAACGTTGTTTCGATTTACGTCGTCAAATTTTTTGTTCCCTCTAACTTCAATTTGCGTCGTCATTCGATTTACATCTACTTTTTTTGGAACCAACTGCGACGTAAATCGAGGGACTACTGTACTTTCAGATAGTGCCAAAATAAATACGAGCAAGTCCAAAGCCAAGTCCAGAAAACCCAGAGGTAAATAGAAATTTTTAAACGCTTATAACTCTGGATCCACCGGACCTATTAAAAGGAAAGTGGTCCCACTGGAAAGGCCTGAGCTCATACTTTTAGATAGTGCAAAAATAAAAACCAGCAAGTCCAAGTCCAAGCCTAGAAAGTTTAACTTTGAAAGTATAAGCGAGGTCTCTTCATCACTCACACACACACAGAAACAGTTTTTCTATTCAAATTTCTTGTCGACATTTTTTTTTTGTCAAATACCAGGCCAACAGAATCACGCAGGAAGTAAATGCCGGTAAACAAAAATGTTTAAACGCTTATAACTCTGGATCCATTGGACCTATTAAAAGGAAAGTGCTCCCATTGGAAAGGTCTGACCTCATACTTCCAGATAGTGCCAAAATAAATACGAACAAGCCAAGGTCCAGAGGTAAATAGAAATTTATAAACTCTTATAACTCTGGATCCATCGGACCTATTAAAATGAAAGGGGTCCCATTGGAAAGGTCTGAGCTCATATGTAACTTTTTTAAGTTCCTTGTTTAAAACATACTACTTTGTAGTATGAGCAATATGAAATTCGATTTACGTCGTTTTGGTTTACGTCGCCTTTTTTTGGAACGAACTGCGACGTAAATCGAGGGATTACTGTAGTGTGTTTGCTTATTAGACATGAAACCTATATTCAAACCCCAGGTCCGACATAACTCGAACAAAACGAAATCTGAAAAAATATTACTTCGACGACATCCTCTCGGCAGATTTCTGACAACAACTCTGAGAGTAAGTAAAATTTCCATTAAATGCTTTTCTAAAATCTGTCGTTCGGAGTCGGCTTTAAGGTGTAGGTCCCACCATTCATGTATAAAATTAGCACACACAACATAAGTGGTTTGAGAAGCTAGGGCGTAATCCTGACTGAAGGGTTGTAATGACCAATTATGTATGTATGTATGTATTGAACCGTCCTTAATTAGAATCCATTACTGATATTGGAATGTTTAAAAAGTTAGAATTCGATTTTAATTGGAGTTCATTATTTCAACACTTAAGTTCTCCATCAATTTTTAGATAAAGACGGGACTAAGTGCATAAAATATATGAAATGTTTACTATGTTAAACGATGACAAAATGCGGCTGAAGATACTCCTCTTTGGAGTTGTAGTGATATACCAGACGGTCATGGTATATCACCCATGGTGATGTTGAGAAGTCGGTTTTCTCAAGCATATGCAATTTTTTTTCTGCATGAAACCTATTTTTAGGGAAGATAAACAATAGAATTATCACATGAGCGTTTTTTCATTACATTAAGGCAAAAAGTTTCCATTTACTTGTTATTTTCTTTGCTTTATTTTGTTTAGGATCAGCGATAGACAGTAAGGCTTCAGTAAGCCTTATCTAATGGTGGGTAACTATTATTGTTGTTCGAAAACTGATTTCAGTGTAGGTAATGATAAGGTGAACGAGATTAGTGAGGTTGAAACTGTGGTTTTAGTAATTTCAGTAGAATTTTTTTAATTTTATAAGAAAGTTTTTTCATATTTCGTGTTGTTCGAAATGTCTGAGCAAGGGATGATTTTTTTTGCAAGGGTTGATTAGATCAGCAAACAATAATACAAGTTTTTGAACACTTCAAACTAGAAAATCTTCAAGTCTTTGCGGCCTGAACGTTTTCAGAAATTGCTTCAACGCCAAATGAATCAAGAAACCGCTCTCCTATGTTTGTAACTTAAAAAAGCATTTTACCAACTACCTACCACTTAAGACGGGTCAATCAAAAATCTTTAATTTAACAGATCAACCCATAAATTCAAGTTTTCGTATACAAATCAACTGTTTATTCTTTATTACATAATTTCAGAGCATTTTACACCATTTATTTCGTAAGAAAATGCATTTTCATTCTACCACATCCCATCAAGTACCAATTGGAACATGACCATTTCAAAAATAAATCTTTAAAAACACCTTAAGGCAATCACATCATTAATTGGTGTGAGTTGAGTGGTAAAAAGTCTTCATTCTTATCACTTTAAAAGAGAAACTAAAAATAACTGTTTATTTAAATAAAACAAAAAAAAAAACAAGAATAAATCTTGGATGCTTCAACTTTATAAGTTTTATTCGAGATGCCACTTTTGAACACACAAATAAACTCCACTTTTAAGATAAATTAACTGATAAAACTGAAAGAAATAAAGCAATACGGAGAACAGTGAAGAAGATCTTGTAAAAGCTTATAAAGTGGCAATGGCTTTAAGTGTCAGAAACTAAAAGAAGAGTCAACAAGTTATGTGTCCTAAAGCCTGCCAGAGTATATTGCCCTTATCCATCATAAAAGGGTTGTGCAGAAAAAAGTGATATTGAATTTTTTTCTTAAAAAGGTAAAAAACTAAATTAGAACCTCTGCGATACTGAACATTTGCTCCAAATCTTTGCTTAATACTTTGCATCATTTTTGAGTACAGGAATAAGACACAGCAAACATACACTCGATGGATATTGTAAATTAGGCATGATTGCGTAGCATTTTATTTTAGAACTTAATCATGCTACAGTAAGCGTGGCAGATGCATTATTGTGATGCCTTGGTTATGAATTGAGTTCGTATGTGGCCTTTTGCTTATTGCAAAATAGAGTTAAGCACTATTAGCACTATACCAACAAATTATTATTTCTTATTATTGACGTAATT
Source organism: Sarcophaga carnaria (assembly GCA_958299815.1). Lineage (NCBI taxonomy): Eukaryota > Metazoa > Arthropoda > Insecta > Diptera > Sarcophagidae > Sarcophaga > Sarcophaga carnaria. The sequence continues at coordinate 43,370,052 of OY283150.1, forward strand.
ATTACCGCGATCATACGATCTATAATACTCCCCTCAAACTTTATAGAGTATCCCTATAATGTCATCTCCAAGCCTACTGTCCTACTGATGCTCAGTGCCAATAATGAAAAGGTATTTCTTTTCGGCATGCATTAATGCTCCACATGTTACATGAATGTGTTCAGATGATTCATGATGATAATGTGTTCGTTACAGAATCTATATGTTGGACTCAAGGCAACTCCTATTTTGAATAAATGTACCCTCAGTTCGCAGTGCTTTGTCAAAAAACCGATTATTACTGAATAATCTGACGCATGACTCAGATCCCCTGTTATTGTAGTTGCCCAGTTAAAGAAGTTTAGACTGCCTCAAATCCATTTGGTTTGAGAAGTTTTTGCCTCTCCCTCTTTCGTTCAGCATACCTTTCGAAACATTCGCACCCACTCCACAGCAGGGTTCATCACAGACGTGAAAGCTTTTTTTCTTGCTTATTGCCGAGAATTGCCACATGACCTGAGGCCCATCCATAACCTTTCAGTCAGGATTACGATTAGTTTCTCACACCACTTATGTTATGTGTTTTAATTTTATCCATAAGTGGAGGGACCTACCAATATGCTACCTAGTAGACTACGGCGGTATCAGACAATCCCATACTATAATCTATTTGGCCTCATAGGTGCGGAAGGTTACACCTATTAGATAGTATTGCTATGTTCTGTATTTGTACCTCCTATCCAAGTTGAATAGAGCACGCATTTGTCTTTGCCATCTGGTCAACCATTAAAACCAAGTCCCTGTGAACTTTTCGAAAATTCAAAAGAAAAAAAGCAAAACTACTCGAAAAATCAACTTCAAATTCACATGTAAAGTAGAAAAGAAAACCAAACATTTAAAATAAATTGTTGGCAATTTCAAAACAAACAAAAAAAAAAAATTAAAGAAAATACTTGAAAATAATTCTTGTTAATACTTGACGATCAGTTCCACATTCATATAACATACACACACATACATATATTGATTGAATGAGTTGCACAAGAAATTTATTGGATTTTTAAAAACGCGTTAAATTACAAAACAATTGAATTTTTTTTCATATTTTTTTGGCTTCAATCATTATCATCAGTTGCCAAAAGCAATTCTACGAGTGTATATTTTTTAGATTAAAAAAACAAACTCAAAAAAACTTAAAAAAATAAAATAAAGAATATGAGTTTCATTTTTGCTCCTAATGTGTTGCGTTGAAAACTATTAAAAATTGATTAGCATTTTATACACACAGTATATCCATCCATCCATCTATCAGTCTCAGTCAGTCATTGAAGTAGGCGACCATAAGAATACAATTTTTTTTTGCACTTGGGTCTACGAGAACCAAAAAACACATGATCATATGGAATTGGGTCAATATTTCACCGTTCATTTGGTCAATAGCCATTCAAGTAATTGAGAATTTGCGTAAAATTTTTGTTTTTTTTTTTTTCAAAAATTAAAAAGTGAAAATAAGTCAAGAATGTTATTACAAAGTGAAGGAGGCGGGTGTTTGTAAAAAAAACCGTATGTGGAGAGTCATGGGAATTTACCATATGAGAGGTGAAATGATTAATGAAATGGGTTTTTAAACATTTAAAAAGAAATGAAAACTAATGAAGTGTTAAAAAACAAATACATAAAGAAGTTATTGTGAGCTAAACCGAACTTATGGGATACGCTACATAGTATCTTGGAAATAGGAAATATGATTTCCTTAAAATTTTTGTTTTATTTCGATTTAAGGTATGAAAAATTTTAATACGATTGTAATGGAATCGAAAAACTATTTGACTTACATACATGAGCCTTATAAAAGTTGTAAACATTTTTCCTCATGGTTGTTTCGAATATTAAAAAAAATTCATTTAAAAATATCCAATTTAGATAGATTGTTACTTTAATTTTATCCATTAGTTGCGGGCCCTACTGTTTAATATCGCTTCCGAATGATAGATTTGAGAAACTTTTCATGGTAATTTTATTTACTTTCGTGAACTTTTGCCAGAAGACTGCTGAAAAGAAGTCACTGGAGAAGGGATTTAAATCATGTGATCGTGCCTAATTATCCAACACATTACCTACTAGACTATGGCGACTTTATAACTGATGCTCCCGTTATAAATATTTCTGATGAGTCGTATTACTTTCGAATGTGGTATTGTTTCCAAAATATGTACATGCAAATAGCGACAGATATTGATACGCTATTGCCAAAAAACTGCTAAGAGGAATTCGCCGAAAGAAATATTTCTTCATTTTTCCTTTATTTCCGAGATGTCTGAGATGGGGTTAAGCCAGGAGCTCTCTTCTAACAAGTCAACACACTGCCTTACAAATAAATTGAACTCGTTTGGTATCAAATTATATTTACGGATCTCAATCTAAACATGCCTTTCCGACTGCAAGGTGGGCTCTTCGTTTATTGGCTAACCTTTCCAGTGGGTGATAACCAGACGTCGGCACAAAGAGAACATAATAAAAATGTGAGTGTATTCGTGAGAGGCGTTTGTTAACCCAGAGGAAATTTGTTAGTAATATTTTCAATATTTTACAATCCTACTGTAATATTTCTGTGGGTGTATAATTGAAGTCTGAAAAAAAGCGACATGAACCTTCTTCTTTAGAAGCTGACAAGCAATTGAATGCATTTTTTCGCTCTTTTTAACGAACATTGTTGATGTTCGTGTCCTATGTGTGTAAAAAGCTGAAGATGTTCTTCCCCTGGGGGACATTGGTGCCGACGTCTGGTGATAACGTGGCAGTATTTTATTTCTGAACTGAAAGCTTGCTAATGCAACTCCAAATTATAAAATTTAGGTGGCTAATAATCCTGAATGAATCCTTAATGAAGCCGCCGTAGTCTCGTAAGTAGTGTGTTGGCTTCTTAAACGTGAGGCCAAGGTTCAAAATCCAGGTCAGACAATCTTCAGCAAAAAAGAAATATAAAAAAAATGTTTCTTCGGTGACTTCCTCTTTGCAGATTTCTGGTAAAAATTCTGAGAGTAAATAATATTGCCATGAAAAGTATTTAAAAAAAAAATTGGCGTTCAAAGTCGACTTTATGCTGTAGGTCCCGCCACTCATGTATACAATTTACACACACAGCATAGGTGGCGTGAGAAGCTAAGTTGTAATCCGGACTAAAGGGTTGTAATTAAAAACCAATTATGTATGTATGTATGTAATAATCCTCAAACTACTTTCAATGGCATTGGAACAAAACGAGCATACGCGCATCTGCACATATATATAACTCGTTGTGAATTAACAAAATTTTATATAAAAAAAATCTTTTTAATGCATGATGTTAAAATCCATAACGAAATGTCTGAGTAATTTAAGAAATTCCCAAAAACAAAAAAAAAAAGTAAAAAAACGAGGGAAATAAAAGAACCCAAATAAGATCCCCTTGTAAAAAAATTAGTCAATTTTGTTTCATCATTTTAATGATTTAAAGTAATAAATGATGCTGAAGGAGAATGTTCTAGGAATTTTATTAAAATATCATTAAAGACAAGAGGAACAACAAAAGCTGAAAACCACATACAGAATTTAAACAAGTAAACAAAAGACTTAAGACACAGGCACGAAATGTTTAAAGTAGAAATTGTATTATTTGTTGCAATTTGTTCATGCATATATAGAGTACTACTACATATACATACATATGTAGGTACATATGTACATACAAGCGTATTTATATTTATGAACCGAGTATAATTTTTATAAAATTAAAATTTTATTACATAAAAATGCCAAGACATACGTACATACATAACATAAGAAAACTTACAAATTTACAGTCTCATCAAAAACATAAAAATACTTAAAATCCATAAACAACCATTGGCATGAGAGCAAAAGAAAAAAAAAACAGATTCAAAATGAAACAGATCATAAATCCTTAAATGAAACACAAAACAAAGAAAGAAAAAATAACAACAAAAACAAATAAAAGAAACAGACTAAATTTGCAACACTGGCTGGCTGACTGGAGCAAACAGTATATTGCAGATGGTTTTTGAGTCGTTTTTTTCAAGATCAGCATGGTATGGTATGACATCGGATGCAAAATAGTTATTTAAGGAGAGAGGTTTGGCCAGGCGATCAGTCCGGAAAGAAGGTACAGAAATATTAAATGCAAGAAGAGCAATAAATGCCCTCAAGGAAATTCAAATAAAAGTAAAAGGCAGAAAATAAAACAATAACATGACATACACCAGGTTGGCTAGGAATGCATAGAGAATTGCACACTCACACACCCATTTGCCAAGCCATGCAGGCAAGCAGTGAGGCAGTCAGCCAGTCATACAGTCAGACAAATGATTATGAACCTACTAAAACATGCAACATTCATCCATCCGTCCATCTAGCCATCCAATCCATCGATCGAACCGTCTACCCATACCTTCATACATAAGCGATGTCCTTGAAAATAGTCAAAGTAATAAACAAAGTTCTTGCGCAATATAATAAAGGCACTGCCATGCACCATGCCACCACCATACCACCAATGCGAGGACATGGAGGTAATCGTATACTACTTGAAATTGAAATTGTTCCACCGCATTCACTTTATAGAAATCATTGATCTACTCTTGCACATTTGTACCTGTATGCCTGTATTTTTTGTTTCTTTTCCAGTCTCTTTGCTTGCAACGTGTGGGTATTAAAGGTTGCCATTGACTGTGGCAAAAGGTTCTCTTGTGTTATAGGCATCTGAATTTTCTGCTTAATAGCATGTCCATTCGTTCGTAATTTTGCTCTTCGATTTTCTGCTGTTAATTTTTCTTTTTCTTCTTTTTGTGTGTCAGTGTGTGTTTTTATAAATATTAAGTTCATACGTCCATCCATTTGCTTTACGGACTGACTGCTGTATTTTAATATCTTTGATTGGCTTCCTGCTATACAAGCATACATAGACTTTATGGCTTTGATGAGTTTTAAGAGATGCCAACACGCAAATAGAAATGTTTCAACTGATGATGAGCTTAATGACATGATTTATAATGGTTTTAAATCTATGTTTGGCTATTATTCTGCTTCGTCTTATCCGATATCTGTACGGAATAATTTTCTTTTAATTGATCATTATCATTGAAATGAAATCTAAAAAAACTTACGAAAACATTTGCAGACTTCTTCACTGCCAGACTTTAAAGCAAAATGCTTACATTGTTGAAGTATAAAAGTTTTCTTAAGTTTTTATTTTTATAGATGAAGGACTGACTGTTGATTAATATCAAATTTGTCGAATACTAAGAGAACCAGTATACGTTACTAAGACCAAATATAATTCTATTAAATCCGAACCATTAATTATGGCCCCTAAAAAGGGGGGGCTTTAATGCCTTCCAATGTTATGTAGATAAATTCATTAAGCATGGCCGGCAATTAGCCCAACTGTCTTGCTTTGTAAAGATTTTTTCTAAATGAATCGCTTTTAGCACACTTTTGATCTTAAATTTAACACTTAAACTCTGTTTCTTATTAAGGACCTTCAATGACTGGAAGCGAATAAATTAGGCAGGCTCGACAGATCATTTTTATATGCTCGGTCATAATTGGCCATTACAACCCTTCAGTCAGGATTACGATCTAGCTTGTCACACCACTTCTGTTGTGTGCTTTAGTTTTATCCATAAGTGGTGGGACCTATAGTTTAAACCCGACTCGCCCGAAATCTGCTGAGAGGAAATCGGCGAATTTCATATTTCATTTTGCTGAAGATGTCTGACCTAGGGTTTTAACAGCGGCCTCACGTCTAATAAGCCAACATACTACCTACTAGACTACAGCGATTACACAGTTCTTATTGGCTGCATGGAAACTTCAACTTTAAAGGCCATTCAACCATCCAATCTGTCGGTCTGAACCATGTCTTCTTCATCATTTATTTAGATACTCGACTTAGATTTTGTTGCTCATTATTTTGCGGGGCAACAGGAAGACTGGAGAGCTGGCAGCGCTAGTAATGGATTCTTTCACGAGTCCACATTTGATGTGTTTAAAGATAAATTTTCCATCATCTAGAGTATTTGTAGAGATTGGGAACCTGTTTGAAGTGCTTTTGTCGTTCTTAGCGCACCGAAGGCAAGATGCACACATCTTCTAGTTTCAGTTGTTTGCTATAAACACATAAAAGTCATCGAATGCTGCGCGCCAATCTATCAAAAATAGAATACATGTGTGTATACGGAAATGATTATTTTGCTACTACTACTGCAACAACAACTACTCATACTGTTGCTACCCATTTAGCCTTGCGGCAATGAAAGGATTAGTGTTGTCAATTTAATAAGATATTGTAAATAGGCGTCATTGATAAAGAAAAACTGAAATGACCATTTCTTATTTATTTTACTTAGGGCCATTATTACAACTTGCCGTTAACTAAAGTCAGGATTTTAACGGGCAGATAACTTGATTTTCATTATTATGAGTATACAATAAGATAAATGTGACCGTTAAGCTAAAGGGAAGATCATCCTACCTTTAACTTTTAAAGTTCACTTTATCTTTGTGCTTGCCCTATTACATATATTATTTTCAATATGGCAACTTCAAAATAGCCATGAAAAATTAATGTTAATATATTAATAGTTTTTTAAATCAAAATTAATATTGGAGTATTCATTCTATTTACTTTGAGGCAAAAAACTCAAAAACAAAAATGCTAAAATCTTAACACACAAATTTTATAAACAAAATTAATAAACGCAACAAAAAAGAAGGTACGTCGTTACCACTGCCTTTTTAAAGCATTTGTTTAATTGAGCAGTGTTATCGACATTGCTTCGGCACTGCCATATTTTTGAAAAAGTTAACTTTATTTTATCTGTAGGTTGTAATAACGAAAAGATAAAGGTGACTTTCACTAAAGTGAACTTTAAAGTCCCCTTTAACTAAAGCCAACTTTAAGGGTAAGTTGCAATAATAGTAATATTTTAAAATTGAAAAGCAGCATTTGGTGTGGTGCCCTTTATGTGTTTATAGCAATATACAGTATTGTCAACGAATCAAAAAAAAAAATATTGAAAAAATGGTCAAAAATTTCAAATAGCCAAAGGGCTCATTTAGAACTGAGACATCAGATTGTTTCCATTGTTCCTCTAACGTGAAGACTTAAATATACAATGTCGCATTTTTTTCTCTTACGATTACGAAATTTATTTTTTAAAATATGTGTCTTAAGTCTTTTGTTTCAACATTGTAATCAATTTCCAATAGTTACAAGCTTATAATTAAGAATTCTTAATCAACATACTATGGCTATAAATTATTATTTCAAAAACAATTTTTGTTAACAACTGGCGCTTAAGCCAAATAACAAAAAAGAATATTTGTAAGAACATAAACACAATTCTAATCATCAACAAATTAGTCATTCTCTCATTTACTTCTATTATATAAGATGAAATATAAAAATAAAACGTAAAATACCTTTCGGAAGATAACAATTTTAAATGCTCAATGAATAGATGAAATTATAATGAAGAAGAAGAGGAGAAAAAATTTTTTTTAAATCAAATAAAAATAAATTGATGACGTTATTATTAAAAAATAAAAACTTTTTTATTATTATTGTATTAACACTGAAGATGTGTCTATAATTAAACAAAAAAACAAAATAAAACTACACGAGATGAAGATAAAAACAATAATAATCAATAAAAAAAAATTAAATAAAAATATTTATTAGTAATGAACAGAATTAAAGCGTTAACTTTAACAGCTACTTGGGGTTTAACTTTAGCAAAAAAAAAATTAAATTTTTTTTGTTTGTGTTGCAAAACTAAGCTTTAAATTTAGAATCATTTAAATAAATTATTTATAAAGAAAAACGTGATAATAACATGTTGTAATAATATTATTATTAATAACAATAATAAAAACAAAAAGTTCTATTAAAAAAAAATTAAGAAAACAACGAAACAAATCATCAACAATTGCTTTTAAAACCATTAAATATGTATGTATGTATATATGTACATACAACGCAGAAGATTGGCCAAATATACAATGGCTTACAGCTTGGTTTTCACCGTCTCTTTTTCAATTTTTGACTAATGGCTTTATAAAACTTTAGTACAAGCCAGCCACAATGAAAAATAATGGCTAAAATGTTCAAAACAACACCAACAACGTTGTGGCAAAAACTCATCATCGACTAACCAAACCGCTGTATAAACAATGTTACTGTCAAGGACGTTGAAGGCCAAACAATGACTTTTCGAGCTGTTTTATTATTTTTTCTTTTTTGTTTCTTTCTCTCTCTTTTTTTTTTTACAAATTGATTTTCGAACTCTTTAATTGTTTCTGCCAAATAAATTTTATTAATTTTCTGCTATTTTTTTCTGCCGTTTCTTATAATAAAACGCAAAAAAAATATTTTTTTTTACATAAAATTTTTTTTTTGTACGAATTCTTCCCTTAGTGAGTGTATGTAAATGTGACCGCATGTAAAATACTTTGATTCGTACCGCTGCGGTATTTCAACAATTTGTTAAACGTTTTTATTATAAATTTATAACGATTTTGTTTTTTATTTCGCAGATTTTTTAATACGAAAGTTAATTTTTGTATGCTTGAAACAGAAGCAAATCTCATTATTTTGAAATAAAAGAAAAATACTTAGAAAACGAATTTTAATTGGCAAACGTATTAAAGAAACGTGTACAATATTTGTATATTTTTGAACTCAAGTTCAAAGATCAACTCACCACCAATTATTTTAAATAAAAAAACCTCTCTTTCTTTCTTAAATTAGTTACATTCTTTGAAAAGCGTAAAGTTATTGAAAAAGTGAGATGTTTCTGATTGAATTAGAAAAACTAAATAAAGAAATCGCCATAGTCTAGTAGGTAGTGTGTTGGCTTATTAGACGTAAGGTCACGGTTCAATCCCCAGGTCAGACGACATCAAAACGAAATATTTAAAAAAAATATTTCTTCGGCGACTTTCTCTGCAGATTTCTGGCAAAAACTCTAAAAGTAAATAAAATTGCCATGAAAAGTTTCTCTAAAATTTGTCGAGAAACTGTAGGTCCCGCCACTCATGTATGCAATTAACGCACACAACATAAGAGGTATGAGAAGCTAGGTCGTAATCCTGACTGAAGAGTTGTAATGACCAATTATGTTTATGTATGTAATAAAGAAGATGACAGATTCCATTGAAGAGCAATAAGGGCATGCTGATCAACTCTCTTTTCAAGTTCATAACTAACTTTCGTTTGTTTTAATACTGCTGCGATAAGTGAAAGGATTATCCAAGATCAAGTAACAATACATTCGAGTATTCTTGTTTACCTGCATCTGAGTACCCTTGTGTCTTCTAGAAATTTAATGGCTTAATCGTTAAGAAATTGTTCATAAAGTACTCATTTTTCATAAGTACTGCCGTTGTGTCAAAGGCCAGATTGCTTAATTGATTCGTAGTTTTTTTGTGACATGTGTTGCTACGAGGAAGAGAGAACACTAGTTGAGTAGTCTCATTGTCTTAAAAATTCATTCTTTAGAAAACTATACACATCCGAACAGCATTAAGTTTAAAATGACATTTAGTTCCCTGGACAGAACCAGTAGATGCTATAAGCAGTGCTTCGCATCGAGACTTAGTAACAAAAACGAATGGAGTAACCTGGAAGCTGCACACTCTCTTTAAGGAGGCACTATCTTATAGTATACGGAAGGATAATGAACAGAATAAAAAATTTTTAGCCACAGAATGAAATATGTCAAGCCCATGGGGAAACTTACGGGTATCATTCAAGCAAAAGCCTATTCAATCGAAAGATGTGCTCAATTCAAGTACAGAAGACAATACATAGCAATACTACCTAGCAGCTAAACCGCAATTCAAGCGCTCGGCTTTTATAAGGTTAAGTCGATTGTTTGAAGAAACTGAGTTAGTTAGGTATACCTAGAATATGGGAACCCATACCCCATATCATGTGGGAACTCTCGACAATGAGCAAGCAGATGAACTAGCGCGAAGAGGATCTTCCACGTCGTTGATGGTGCCAGAACTCTTCTGTTGAGTGGGAATTGATGGTAAGGGATGCTCAACGAAAGGGAAAATAAAGAGAACCAAGTGAGTTTGAGGCAATTAAAACTTTTGATGAGAAATTACCATAAGAGGAGATCCTGAATCATGCAGCAGACTATTAAGAAACATAATATATAATAATAATAATAATAACTCGCTTTTGGACACTTGGGGCACTGTCGAATTTATTCAGAAAATAGATTGCCTCAAGCCCAACATGTAGACAAATACATAAAATTTGCCCAAGAGAAGATGTTAGTTAGTGAGTACAAGAAGAATGGATACAAGAATACAAGAAGTGAATACAAGAAGAGTGAATTTTCTCTGCTCAATATAAATTGAGAGAAGTAACAACTGTCGCTAAAAACAAAAACTTTCGATAATAGAGCCCGTAATCACGCCTTATCGGAAATGTATAAATAATAAATAAATGTCGACACCTAAAATCTCACGCTAATCGAAATGTTTTCTGAACTAATTTCACTCTTCGGGTAGTAATATATCAGAAACGTGTTGTTTAATCATGTTTCCTCGGAAAGTGCAAAATCTATTGCTGAGCGTGCCCAACTAAAACGAAAGTTATTAATTGTGAAATTTTCTTAAAAAAATATAACGATTTCGCTTAAACGATCCAAGCGATTGATGGATGACAGATAATGAGTTCAAATTTGAGTCCAAAATTTAGTCAGTATTGGAAAAAGAAAAAAAAAACATTTTTGTGAATTATAAAAATAAACTTTAAACAGCATTAAGCCTTTATTGCTGCAAATTAAACTTGGAAAAGCTCTTAGAGGACAATGGAATTTCCATAAATCTTGAATAAATGGCCAGAACGAATTAATGTCTGCCACAGTGATAGTTTTTATTGTCGACATTAAGAGAAATTTGGATATAAAACATCACACAGGCAAACATGAATTGAAATGAATTTAAATAGGGTTTTATGGTAAATAAAGTTTTAAAGTGGATTTTTATTACAGAAAATCAATCTTTACTTAATAGCTTCAAAGAAGCAACGATAGAAGCAGGATTATCATCAAAAATTTTTATTTCAATTCGGGACTTCTTCTTCTCTTTTCATATATTTTATTGTTTAATAGGGTTTTTTAATTGTAATTTATAAGACATGTGAGAAAATTATAGTTGATCAATATCGACTATAAAAAGCCCTGCATCATGATGTTTCTACGAAAAAGGCAGAAATGTCTGAAATTATGAGCTCAAGATCTATACTTTCCTTGAGAAACTGAAAACTTTTGGTGAAACGTTAAGCAGCTAAAGAATAATACTTGTTATATTTTTATTCTTATTCAAACTTGTCGAAAGTAATGATTCAATTTCCGAACTTAAAAACAATTTTATTAGTATACTTTTCTTTCTTCAAATTATATAATGTCGTTACTATCTCCTTACTTAAGAGGCGAAAGTGCCGAGTAGCAATAGTGAGGAATATTGTATTCATTTATTACGGCTGTAGTGTAGTATGTAGTGTGTTGACCTAATAGGCCGTGGTTCAAAACGAAAACATATTTCTTTGGCGACTTCTGGCAAAAACTCTGAGAATAAATAAAGTTGGCATGAAAAGTTTCTTAAAAATCTGTCGTTCGGAGTCGATTTTATACTGTAGGTCCCGCCACTTATGCATAAAATTCACACACAATATAAGTGTTGTAAGAAGCTTGGTTGTAATCCGGACTAAGGGGTTATAATGATTAAACACAACTTTCTTGAAGAGCACATTCGTTCATGGTCGGCTAATGTGAGAATGGATAATGCATACGAGAAAGAAGCCACTCTTTAAGAAAACTAAGCGCATAAAGAACATTATTTTTGCAAGAACTCTGGTGACCCTTACGTTTTTAGGGATTTACAGACTATAAACACTACTCACTGTTTTCCTTCTCCCAGAATGCATTTTCTTAGTGCGTTCACAATGGTGAAACGCCGAGGTGAAGTGCTTAACTATATATCGGAGCCATTGTGATTCAAATCTTGAAGAAAGGGAACAATGGGACTTCAAATTAATAGGCTTTCAATAAACCACCTCCAAAAAATAGTTGATCAGAGAGACGTTCAGATGCATGCAGCATCAAATTTTCGCAACAATTATACCTAAACATGCACGGTTTTATGGCAGCTATCGTCCTATGATTTGTTACCAATCAATCAATTGCTTAGCTGGAAAATTTGTTACCAATCAATCAATTGCTTAGCTGGAAAAACTTAATTCAAGAAACTGAAATAAAGCAAAGAAAGGATAAGATAATTTTCTTAAAGGAACGAAAAGAAACAATAAAAAACGTGATACACTATTATTATCTCAGTATGTATCGTTATCAGACCAATATTGTTGCCAACGTCCGAACAAGTGAATTGTATACACATTTTAAATGTATGATCGTGTAGGGTACATAATCGCAGGAAAATATATTCTCTATGAATACTTTATGTTCCTTTGCTCATTGGCAATACATTTTAGAATGATGATGATGATGATAATGATGATGATTATAATCATTGTAATCATTAGCAATATTAACCAAATGCAATGTTTGGTCATAAAACTTAATGATCTGCCATGATAAAGTATTGCATTTGTTTGTTTGTTTCTTTCTTTCTTCCCTTTTTTCTTTGTTTCTTTTTGTTTTTGTTCTAATTAAAATTCAATTTAAGTTTTTTTTTGCTTCAAGTAAAGAAAAGATAAATAAAAATAAATGAAAAAATAAAATAAAATGTAGAAATAAAAACAGCTGCAGGGTTATTCGCAAATCTGCATACAACACTAATACTCTACACCAACAAGTGCCTTTAGCTGGAACTACTTACTATTGCTCTCTGAAAGCGATTAAAGGAACACCAGGAGAGCAACCACATTTTCCATTAAAGTGTGTGTATGTGTGTGTGTGTGTGTGTGTGGTGTTTGTTTCGTAGCCTGTGTTTGTGTAAATCGTTTATATCTCCTCAAGTTCATTAGTGTAAAAAATTAATGGTCTTTGGCTTTACTTGGGAATAATGGTGGTGGGGAACAACAAAATAGACGGCTTTAACAATATTACTGAAAATACCCCAAGACAGTAAAACAGTAGTGATCATGTGAGCACGTCATTATTTTTATAAAACCTTAAAGATACGCTATAAACAAACAAACAAACAAAAACTAATACAGAACATCTTGTATATAAATATCGAAATCCATATCTACATATACATAGGGGGATAAATGTATGTTGTATGAATTGTGTTGTGAAAGTATTGATTAAATTGTAGAGAGTTTAGCACTTGTCCTGTATGTGCTGTGTATCTACATAGGTCATGTAGTGCTCAAAGCCTTTTTAATGCTTATAATAGTTGATGTTTATTGTGTAATGGTTTTGTAAAATGTATTTAAGGATTATATTTAAAAAAATGCTCAAGCAATAATTGAAGAAAGGGAAAAAATCGTAAAATTTACGTATGATTAACGTTACGGGAGACTTTAATTTGTTTTACTGGTTTAGTAAGACGAAGAAACTTGAAACTTTTCAAGTTTGAAGCAAAGCAAGTTTCAGTCCTAAGTTAAATAAACTGTTTGAAGAGCTGATGGGCTGCATCAGGTTTAGGTTACAGACAGACATTGTATGTAGATTATTGTATAGATTCTTGCTATCAAGAGCTGGAGAGAAAATACCGCTGTTAATTCGAATATTTTATATAAAAATCGTTTATGTCTTGTAAAGAGTATTTAACTTTCGTACACTTACTTACTTTAAGCCAAAGCTTTAACCGGGCTCTAAGTTATCCTATGAAATAGACATGTTTCTGTGGCCTACAAAGGTCCAGATAAGTCTTCAATCGAAAATTTAAATTGGTGATTCCAATTAAGGACTTCTGGTATGACTATCCGCGAGTTCTTAGTAATAGCCATTACGTCAATAGGTACGGGAAGGATGTTAAATTATTACTAATGCAAATACAGTGAATTATGCACAATTAGCAACTGTTTCAAATAGAAATCTATGCCATAAATCCTTTCTGTAAGTCTAAGACTGAATCTCGCGTATATAAACTATTTGTAATGGCTACCAATGACAAGAAGAGTGTTGTAAACGCTACATAATCGCAAGCAGCGGTAACAGGTATTTCAATGCTGTCCATCGTTTACATTATGATAGCTTTCTAATTTTCTACATCACAATCTCCCTGTTTGAAGCCACTTTTCTATTAAGCGAAAGATTTTAACAAATGTTCTTTCATGGGCTTCCGTTTGTCAGTTTGTAAACTTTTCGTAGACAGAGTTTAACAGTAGTGCAGTAGTGCATAATGTATTGGTTTATTAAACAAAAGCCTGTGGTTCAACTCCTGATTCAGACACCTTGAATTAAACGAAATAAGAAAAAAGTATGTCTTCTGTGACTTCCTCTCAGCAGGTTTCTGGCAAAAACTCTGAGTTTAAAATAAAATTGCCACGAAAAGTTTTTAAAATCTATCGTTTGGAGTCCATTTTAAACAGTAGGTCCCGTCACTCATGGATAAAACTAACGCAGATAACATCAGTGGTGTGAGAAGCTAAGACGTAATACTTACTAAAAGTTTGTATGAACAATTAGGTAAGTAAGCAAGAGTTTAAGAGGCGACACAGAGTGGTGCTTTATTGCAACCTTCAGCCAATTCCTCACTTACTTGGAGACATACCGCATTCCAAATGACAGTCTATGCCAACTTCAATATCGCGTTTTCCACAAGTTTTCATGTAAAATTCGGTACCATGTTCTTGAATATAAACTTGAAATTTTTTAACTTCTTTTGGGTGAAAGGACTTTTGGCGTCTCCAAATAACAGAAGGTGTCAAGTGCCTAATTAGCTTTGAGAAGGCTTTAAGGATCTATATTTTTTATATATTGAACATTAAAGCTTGGTGGTATAACGGCTATTACATTGTACTAGTTCAGTGCTTGATGCAATTACTTTCAAAGAATTTATCCTGATGATTTACTAGGCTAGTGGTTCAGTAAGTTTGAATCTTTAAGAACATGCAATTTGAAAGCGAAAATTAAAATGAAAAAAAAAATTAATAAATAAAAGAAAATCTTTTGAGAAAAAGCTAAAAGAGAATCAAAGAAATATCAAAATGTTTAAATTTAAATTAAAAATTTCATGCACAACCAAAGAATTTAATTTTAAGAAATAACTCAGATAACAATTTATAATTATTTATAAATGATTAAGTGTGACTAATAATTATAAAAATTTTAAAATATTTCTGTATATTTTTTTTTTTTTTTTTTGGTTGGCAAACAATTTCAAAAAAGCAAAAACACAATATTCGGAAGATGGCATCTCACCAAGAAATCTACAGAATAGATAGACAGTGAGAAACACAAATACATTAACAAATGGATAAAAAGAAATTGTAGAAATTAATTCCGGGTTTAACCAAAATTAATTTATTCTTTGTTTTTTTTTTTTATTTCGTGTACTTTTTTTTTCTCAAATTGTAAAAAATCAATTAAGGTATTAACAAAATTTCATTAAAAAAAAACATACAAGACTATTAATCAGTCGACAAAACAATTGTTTAACAATAAAGCTCAGCACGAGAATAAAAATTTAATGAAATTATCTAGGCTCTATAAATAAATTGAAAATATTGGAATGAAATGTTTATTTTAATAATTAAAAAATTTTTATTACTGTTGAAAAGATTTATCATCATGTTAACAATTTTGTTCAAGAACAAAATTAAAATTAAAAAAAAAAAACAAAAAATAAAATTATTAATAACAAAAGACTTAAGCAACAAACATGTTTGTCAAAATCTTTAAATACCAACTGTGGATAGAATTCAGAATTTAACAGAAAAAATAAACAATCAATAAATTTATGTTTCATAGCCTAATTTCGTTTTTTTAGTCTTTGAAATATTTGAAGAGAATGATAATACTCTGAGGGAATCTAAGAAGTTTGAAGTTTCAAATAAAGGATAAAACTGTGGAATTTTTATATTCTATATACATATATGTGGTCAACATTTATGATATGGGTGCCCTCCTGCTGTAGACTGTCTAATGGTGAAGGTATAGCACTGGCCATTATATAGTCACCTAGCAGCAACTCGTTTCCTTGCCGTTCGTATCTTGAGTTTAAATCAAATGTCCACAAACACTACTCCCTCTTCCCACCTTCCTATAACCTATTTTCCTAAACGTGCACAAAGCACTGCATGAGTAGGGGCCATCCCCTGAACCATCCCGGGCAGAAGAAACAACTTCGGATACTTTCTAATAATCAAATACTGGGCATTTAAAGAAAGTTATTAATTAAGCAGTAATAAAACCCGTTTGAAATGATGAATTATCTATCGAATTTTGTATATGTAATTGCTAATTTATTGCTAAAAAAAATTCTTCTTCTTCTTCTTCTCTTCTTCTTCTTCTTCTTCTTCTTCTTCTTCTTCTTCTTCTTCTTCTTCTTCTTCTTCTTCTTCTTCTTCTCTCTTCTTCTTCTTTCTTCTTCCTTCTTCTTCTTCTTCTTCTTCTTCTTCTTCTTCTTCTTCTTCTTCTTCTTCTTCTTCTTCTTCTTCTTCTTCTTCTTCTTCTTCTTCTTCTTCTTCTTCTTCTTCTTCTTCTTCTTCTTCTTCTTCTTCTTCTTCTTCTTCTTCTTCTTCTTCTTCTTCTTCTTCTTCTTCTTCTTCTTCTTCTTCTTCTTCTTCTTCTTCTTCTTCTTCTTCTTCTTCTTCTTCTTCTTCTTCTTCTTCTTCTTCTTCTTCTTCTTCTTCTTCTTCTTCTTCTCTTCTTCTTCTTCTTCTTCTTCTTCTTCTTCTTCTTCTTCTTCTTCTTCTTCTTCTTCTTCTTCTTCTTCTTCTTCTTCTTCTTCTTCTTCTTCTTCTTCTTCTTCTTCTTCTTCTTCTTCTTCTTCTTCTTCTTCTTCTTCTTCTTCTTCTTCTTCTTCTTCTTCTTCTTCTTCTTCTTCTTCTTCTTCTTCTTCTTCTTCTTCTTCTTCTTCTTCTTCTTCTTCTTCTTCTTCTTCTTCTTCTTCTTCTTCTTCTTCTTCTTCTTCTTCTTCTTCTTCTTCTTCTTCTTCTTCTTCTTCTTCTTCTTCTTCTTCTTCTTCTTCTTCTTCTTCTTCTTCTTCTTCTTCTTCTTCTTCTTCTTCTTCTTCTTCTGGTCTGGTAACTGTGTTCTTCTAATGACCAACAAATGGGACTAAATTGGATAAAAATGGACTTCTTTGGTACGCTGTATAGCCATGGTGCCTAGCCCTTCCGAAACAATTTTCCTTAAAGTCGGCCGTCATTTAAGACCACAGACTAATTGTTTTCTTCAAGTGGACTACTCCACCGAACTCGTAGAGCAAATTGGTTAACTCGGGAGCTGCACACTAAATTCACCACTCCCCTAAGCTGGAAACCAGCCTGAAAGTTCCATGAACGAAGCTGTTTTGTCCCGAATAGGTGGCGTCCCGAAAGAATTGTTGCCTAATGGCCAATTTTGCCGAGGTAAGTGGCAATTCCTATGTTGAAATATAATTCTATGGTACACAATTCTCTTGACAAAAATAAAGCATCGTAAGTTATTTATCTCTTGTACAACGCAATAGAATGTGGATGAAGAGGTTTTACATGCTTTTTAAGTAAATAAAAATAAAGTTCTCTGGTCTAAGGACAAGTGTCCAAATGTGTAATTGATTGAAACACGGCAATCATACTGCGAATGCTGTACCAAAGATCGTAAAATGCATATGCGAATTATACAACAATATGTAGGTGGGGGCTTGAATGAACATTCATTTTTCAGTGTTGCTACATAAATTTTTATATTCAGTCGCTTTTAAGAATTATATTTTAGTTTCGAAGTTAAAATGGCAAAAAGCCATGATTTAGGTTAAGGATTACGTTTGCATTCGCTCCATTTTCTTTCAACGTGTCGTGATTATAAAATAAAGAAAAAAAGAGAAAAATATCCAAGGCAAAAGCGTTGTCAATAAAATATAAAAATAATGGTTTATTTTAAGTAATTCTTACTAAAGATTTATTGAATGATAAGTATTCTAAAAAAACCATCAAATGAAAATCAATGAAATTCCTATTAAACGAACATAATAACTGTAATTATTTATCAAGCATTTTAATTATATGCCTTAAAACACAGTTATCAAATGATTAGTGGTAAAATGCTAATATATGACAATAACTGCTATTTTCTTATAACATTTATTGTAATTAGTAAGACTATTAATTGTAAATAATTATAGTAATCTAGAAGGTAGTATGTTGGAAACCCGTACCTCATACCCCAGCCCAGACATTTTGAACAAAACGAAATATGAAAAGAAGGGTAATCTGCGACTTTTTGTCTTTAGTCTTGTGGCAAAAAACACTGGCAGTAAATAAAATTTCTATGGAAAATTTCTTAAATCCGTCGTTCGGAGGCAAAATTCACGAATAAAATTAACGTTCACAACTTTGGTGGAGTTCGAAACTAAGATGTAATACAGACCAGTGTTGTAATTACCAACTGATTAATAAAAATAATAATTCTGGAAATATATTTTTTAAAATTTTTTAAATAAATAGTGTAGTTAAAAATATAACACAAGCCTGACCTATAAAAGGAATTGAAATTTTTATAAAAACAAAAAAAAAAAATAAGAATGAGATTCATTATGTACATATGTATTGAACATTTTTTGTTTCAAAAAACGTGATTTAATTTACAAATAATAAAAATTGTAAAAAATATTCCACATAAAAACAGTCCTACCATAAAAGCAATTAAAACACTTTTAATGTCCATGTAAAATACGCATGGCATTACAAATATTTGAAAAACAATTTAAATAAAAATGGTTTAAACGAGATAAATAAAGAAACACTAGCCACAGAAATTAGGAAAAAAAAGTGTCGTAATTTTTTTTAATCTGTTATTGGGTGTTTGAAACTGATTAATGTTGATAAAAAAAAGAAAGAAAAAATTCAATCCAATAATGAAATTCTACAGGTGAGATATTCTGCCATTGACATCTACAAACTTTAACACCTTCACGTTATCTAAACACTTCCCCAAAACCACAATAATAGATCGACCGCACCTTTAACACGGTCTAATTAGAAATGCTTTTCACATTTTGAATTGTGTGATAACTTTATAGCCACTGTGGTATGTGCTGTAAATTTAAGTGTTCTTTTTATTGTTTGTTATCATTGTTATTAAATCACACATTATTTATTGACTTTTTTTTTCTTTGAGTATTTTCTCTCGTCTTTTCTTTAATGACACAGTCACCGTCACAGTCACAAAGCAGTGGAATGATGGCGCAAATGGATAATTATGTTGTAAATGATAAGCAATTTTAAATTGGATCAATTAATGTGATATAAACAAAATAAAGATCACAATAATGACAATCTCAGTCAAATTTGGAGAAACAGAATTACAATTATTATGTATTATGTATATGTATGTATGTATATGTAACTGATTTTTAAGTAAACATTTTTATGGTAGCTGAGTTTAATTATGGATCGACTTTCTTTACATTCCTCATCCCTGTAA
Organism: Sarcophaga carnaria; assembly: GCA_958299815.1. NCBI lineage: Eukaryota > Metazoa > Arthropoda > Insecta > Diptera > Sarcophagidae > Sarcophaga > Sarcophaga carnaria. The sequence goes on from OY283150.1 coordinate 43,389,650, forward strand.
GATATTGTACAAATTCGATTAGACTCGGCTTTTCTTCTGTCGATGTAGAGACTCTTTCAGTCCTTTCAACATGGAGCAGTAGTAAAAGATAAAATAATTCGATGCATGTGTCGGTATCAAACAGCACAAGTCGATGTCAATGGACACCTCGAGGACTGGAAGGAAGAATTGAACGCTGTCGCCATTATTATTAAATATCTGCAGGGCCTTCCAACAGGGTCTTCCGAACTTTGACAGTTGATAATGACCATATTATTGAAGGTATGTATATCAGTCAAATTAATTGTCATTTATTATGTGTATTTTCCAAATCTCCAAGGTAATATTAGGTTATAATCCATAGCTCTGTGGCCCTCGTGAATTTGTTTGCGAGTGCTGATGTACATTTTTATGCCACACTGAAATGGTTAAAGGACTCGCTCTTTAAGGAAAGTACAAAATTTGTGATTTGTGCGTATTACATGTGCATTTTTCTATTTTTAATCCTAAACTTACCGCGTTGCAAATTAATTATTCGAAAGTTATATCCCATGAGGCAATTATGATGCGAGTGAGTAATGTTTTTAAAGCATTTATTATAGCCTAAGTCGTTCCTATCATTTTTATACCTGAGTGGCCATTCCGAACGACAGATTTCTGGGAAACTTTTCAGGACAGATTCTGATTGTTCTACCCTAGGCTCGTATACGCCCGGTTCTGTAATACTACCAGTCTTAGACACACCGTTTTAACTCTGAATAGTTCCTCTAGTAAGAGTATGTAGCTTCTAGATTACCTCAATAATATTTATTAATCAGTCACAGAGTTTACATACATACATAATTGGTCTTTACAACCCTTTAGTCAGAATTACCACCTAGTTTCTCACACCACTTATATTGTGTGTGTTAATTTTATACATGAGTAGCGGAACCTACAGTTTAAAGTCGATTCTGAACGAAAGATTTTAGAGAAACTTTTCATGGCAATTTTATTTACTCTCAGAGTTTTTGCCAGAAATCTGTTGAGAGGAAGTCGCCGCAGAAACATTTTTTGTATTTTGTGTTGATGTCTGGCCTGGGGTTTGACCTCTGGCTTTTCGTCTAAGAAGCCAACACACTACCTACTGGACTACGGCGGCTTCAGTCACAAAGTTTACTGTTGCTTTTCCGTATACAGTTAAGAAAGAAAGTGTTAGCGAGTGTGCATTCCATTATTCTGCTATCCTTACTCTCTCATACAATGGCTTTATAGCTCCAATTGGCTTGGCCATAATGCGGTACATTAAACACAGTATCTTAGGGATATACAATCACAATTTTCCTGCAACTTTACTGCAGCTTACTTAGGTGTACTGTCCAGACTAGTAAAAAGACATCATAAGTAAAATGACGTTAATTTTTTTCTTTTCGAACCAGTGTTTACAGACTTTGATCCTGTTTCTGTTATCCCCAAATACATGTTGCAAAGGCTCAACTTTTCGTTTTTGAATTCTGTTGTTTAACACCTGTGGTAAAGTTAAAATAGTCGCATTTAGTCTTTGATCATGCAGTACTTTGCACTTTAATCGATTGGTTTTGTAGGTTCAAAGTTATTAATTAATTCTGGAAGTCAAAATCTTCAAACTCCCTTTTTAAAATTTCAGTAATGAACGATTTCTGTTGGGTTGGCCTGGCCTTATAACAACATTTTATAACGATACGTACATATGTAGCTATCAAATTCAAATTCAACTTAATGTGCCACAATATTCTACTAGATAATGATGGTTTTGTTTTTTCTTTCCGAAATATTATACCATAAAAAAAATTAAGAAAATAAAACATTCAATCAAGCGAATCACAAACTAAGCATAAATTATTCAAAAAACATTAAAATTTAATATGTCGTGAATTAATAAAGAAGAAACCATAAATGTCATAAAAATGTAAAGATTTCGAAAGCAATCATAATAAAAGACTTAAGCAAAGAACCCCCAATAAATTAATGAAAATAATTTAATCAATCAAAAGACTTAAGAAACGAACTTTATTATTAAAAACAGTTAATAGAGACTAATAAAGATGAGACAGAAATTAGAAAGTGATTTAAAAATAATTTCTATGACCCTATTTTACTTTTCTTCTTTTTCCGAGCGCATTTTTAAATGAAAAAGAGAATCGATTTTTAATTAAATGCTTTAACCTAACAGAGAGCCGATAAAGTAGGCGTTACAGCTTCATAAAATTGAAATAAAAATGCCTAATACACCCTTTTATGTAATTTGATAGAAAGAATAAAAACAAAAATTAAAAATTTGGAAAAAAATTAAGAATTTTGATTTAAATATCTTTGCAACATTTTACAATTTAAAAACAAATATTTTGTTGCTTACAAAGTGAGTCATAATAACCTGTATGTATGTGTATGCTGCCTGGAGGCGTTGCTGGCAGCCCTAGTTCCGGGATCACATTTCAATTAGCTGAACCAAACCTAATTATCGAAAACATAACTACAAGAGAAATTACTATTTTAATTGCAAGTACATGAAGAGAATCACAATTTTAAGATGCTCTCAGAAATTTCCCACTTGGTACAGATTTGTCCTTTTAAAAGGATTGTCATCTTCGGCAGGAGATGATACAAAGAGAGGTGTTTAGCCTCTCATTTTCTGATATCTTTGACGGAGCTCTCTAATATTAGGATTGCTGAGACTCGGGTTGGTTTTCGCTAGGGAATGTCTCATTCTCGTGTTGAATTCAACGGACGTAAAAGCTGTTCTAAGTGGTTCTTCTTCCTTTAAGAGAGGTTAGCCACATTACCTAACCTAACCTAACTTTTCCTATTTGATTATTTGTGATAAGAGGTTTGACATTTATTGAATCCTGGAACCAACAGATTTGCCCGGATTTTATAGCTACAAATACACAATTTACGGACTGCACGAAAAGCAGTGCTATGATTCGGGTAATTAATGATTCGATTGATTAACCTTGATCCAGTGCTGTGGTGAACTTATTGACACCATCTTAATATTCCTTATAAACTGCAAATCATATTCTAATTATGACTGCAAAACTGTATACTCAAGCCCGCAATGTTATATGCTATACACCAACGAATTATCTATAAAAGAAATAGTTTATGATCTCCTTAACAGAATGATTATGAACGAAAGTTCCCAAAATCAGCTAAAAAAAGCTTACAGGCTCAACAGATCTCCTCATAAGAACTTTGAAAACATTGCTTCGGAATGATAATATAGTCCGTTGCTGCTGGATTCATATTTTAGCCCGCTATTACGCATAGTAATAATCGCTCTGCCAATGTGCCTATGTCATGTGTAAGCTGGTCAATAGTTATAATTCATAATGTACATCGAATTCAATTAGAATTTTGGTTGTACATTCCTACATGCATTTGTGTTTGGTTTATAATTGTTTGTGGTCGTTTAAAAATGTATAATTTTTCGAAAAAACCGAAATGGATGAATTGGATATGATTGACAAGTCTTTTCCACAAGACGATGTTATATGCCACACTGGACGGGGTATCATAACCTTGATGCGAACCAAGTTTGACGGTCTATTAGCCATGTTTTGTAACAGCCTATATGCCGCCAAGGTGAAGCAAGTTAACTTTACTCGAATATTTTTTGTGAATACAACAAGCCTCTCGTGCACAGAAATAAGTCCCCAACGTTACCAGCCCTAGAAATGTAAATTACTGTAGGATATCAGTCAAATGCAAATTTTTTGAGATCTTTTTTATGTTCAAAATCCAAAGAATTAAAAAATCGACAGCATTTATATTGATAAATAGATTTAGCATTCTGAGATATTGTTTTGCTGTTACAAGCAATATATTTCTTAAATTCTGCAATAGAACTCTTCGGACCATAGTTCTCTACAGAAAAATTAAGCAGCGGATGCAGTGTAGAAATATATCAGCGTATAATAAGTCAAACGACTGGCTTAATTCTATGTAATCTACGTAGTATTTTGCGCTTAAAACATATGCATATGACAGATAAAATTAAATCATGATTCTATTTTAACAACTTTTGACAGAATTTATCTTAATTCAGTGGAGATAAGTTAAACGACGAGTTGCGACATTAAAAGACCAACATTTCTCTGGGATTTTACGCTTGATTTTTTGCAATCATTTTTTAATTATAAAAAATCAAAAGAAAAGATATTGCGGTTGCTATGTATGTTTAATTTTTAAAAATAAATTTTAATAAATTTAATATTTTTTTTATTGCCACAAAAATTACTCACTAAAACATTTTTTCTGGCGAAAATACTCAGTAAATCTTAAAAAAAACTGTGTTAACAACAACGGCAACAGCAACAGCAACAACAGAGCAATAATAACGGCATGAATGGAGGTGGCTATTAAAAATTTAAACAGGCTATGCGTGAGTTGACAAGATCACGGCCAGGGCCAATGTCGATATCATTATAGACATGAACACATTTGTTTCACTTTTCTGTTTCATTTTAAATAAACTTTTTATTGTACGTACGATACCAATTCGTACGAATTACAAACAGAAGAAAAAAATCAATAAAAAATGTACAGAAATTGTAACACTTATACTCACATTCAAACATAACATGCATAAATGTATTCATAAAAGGAACTTTCTCTTCAAATCATTACGATGGAATAGGGCATAAACGTGGTTAAAGAGGCATGGGGGAGGATGGAAAAGATTGGAGTGAATTAAACGCACGCCTGAATTAAAAACAAAAAAAATAAAATGAAATAAAAAGTGTTACAGATATTTGAAATACGAAATTTGATTAAAACATTTGATAACTTACTTGACCTGCTTTTGATTTGATATCAACAGCAGCAGCAGCAACAACAATAAATTTTAAACTATTTTATAAATTGACACAATATTTCAGCTCAGCATGTTCTTTTAAACGAAAAAATAAATAAAACAACTGAACAAAAATTGGTCACTGCAATAATAATCAGAAATTTATAAACGTTTAAAATGCGATTTTTGATTCGTGGAAATTCATTCTGTAGAGATTCGTAAACGACAATAACTGTCACAGAGAAAAGCAAATACGTAGGCGTTTAAGTGTTCTAAGTGAGCAAAACTTTTATTGTTTATAAAGAAAGTTTAAAATAATGTGTCTATGCTAAGAATTGATCCAAAAATGGGTCAAAATCATACCTTGTATGATAAACGATAACAAATTCTGGGTTAAGGAAAGAAGAACTTGTTCGTTCCTGAACTGTATCGGTCAAAGAACTTTAGTGTTTATTTGATGAGATTAGAAGGCTATCATCTACAAGCAGTTACTCGGCTACTGCCAAACTCTTAATGGGAATCGAAATTGTTAACAATTCGAACGTCAAAAAGAAGCACTTGTCCGTATGTGTTAAATACGATCGGCTGCAGGATGTCAGTTCTCATCATGAGGTAAAAAACAGCGATAGTGTGTCTCCTGAAGTTATGGGATCTTTAATAAAAGCTTGTGAAATTAGATTGAAATCGCCGCAGGCTAGTATATAGTGTATTGTCTTGTTATAAACGAAGCGAAATACAAAAAAATATTTCTTTCGGGAACATCCTCTCAGTAGTATATTTGGTCTCAATTAGCTGAACCAAACTTAATTAGCAAAACCATAAATACAAGAGGAATTAATAATGAACTCGTTTTAATTGCAAGTACATAAAAAGAATCACAACTTTAAGATGCTCTCGGAAATATCCCACTTGGTACCGATTTGTCCTTTTAGAAGGTTTACATAAAGACTCTGCAATCCGCGCAAATTGCTTCTGCAGAAACTGTCATAAAGGGAGGTTTTTAGCCTCTCATTTTCTGACATCTTTGACCCAGGTCTGTAATATAAGGATTGCCACAAGAACAATAAGATTTGAGTTGATTTTCTCTAGGGAATGTCTGATTCCTTGGTAGAATTAAAGGGTCGTAAATGCTGTTATAAGTGGGCTTTTTCCCTTTAAGAGAGGGCAGTCATATTATTTAACATAACCTAAGTTCTTTCGGCAACTTCCTCACAGTAGCCTTGGGGCAAAAACCCTGCGAGATAATAAAATTGTCATGAAAAGTTTGTCAAGTCAATCGATGCTAATGCAACGTCTCATTCTAAATACCTATGTTGGCTTAATAATAAAGCAAGCCTTTTAATTTTTAATAAAATTAATTTTGATTGACTTTTATACTCCATTTAATAATTTTTAGTACTTAACATTAAAACACATACCACATTACCTCCATGCAATTGCTACAAGACACTACTACACACTACTACAAGACAATCAATCCACTGATGTTAAAATTTTTCTTCCATAAACGTTTGCATCTCAATTAATAGTGAATGAAATGCTTTTGTGAATATTTTCCAGATGTTTACGATAATGATCGTCATCATCGCCTCCCCCAACGTCTAATGACAACAATTTGTTTCTTTTTTCTTTGACTCAACTGGCTTGTTTTGCATGCAGTTGTCTTATCTGTCACACAACGCCCCCACACGTACAAGTTTTGTGTGGCATTGTTTGGAGCCGGGGATAGTGGAGCCGAGTGTAGTCATAAATATCAGTGTGTGTTCATTCATGACAACCAGGTATAATTCACACGATAGTTTAGCTCACGTCTCATGTCTGTTTTGTCGGCATTTGGTGTTTGAACGATGCTTAACACCGCTGTCTGTCCATATGCTTTTGTAAAGAAGTGTATGTATGTGTGTGTGTGTGTGTGTGTTGTTAACTGTTTGTTGATAGACGGTGTTGGCAAATGTCATAAGTAATTTAAATTATTTTGTTTTTGTTTTTGTATTTCTAATGCTAAATTGTTTGAATGCAAATTTTATAGGAATAACGACTTGGTAATCTGAAACAGAGTGTGTAGCATTTTTATTTGAGTTTTGGAAGTGAGAAAAAGTATTTTATGTGGATGTAAGGTAACGAATAATTTTTTGTATGGAGTTTTAGTAAAATTAAACACACAAATTTTAAATAATTGTTGATTAAAATATATTCGATGTCTTTATTGGTTTGCTTCCTAAGTTGTTTGTTATTGGACTTGCAAATGTCCAAAGACCTGAAATGTTGGGGCCTTACCTGATCGAATTAAATAGCGAACTAATTCGATTTTAGAATTCCAACTAGTCTGGTCTGAAGACACGGAGGTTCCCAATGGTACCTTTCAGGTTTATATTGAGTGACAGGATGGTCTGTGATATATTTATTAAGGATTCTGATATTAAACTTTCGTATAGCCTGCCTAACTGTAGTTCTTTCCTGGCAGACGTTTGTTGGTTGGAGGGATATTTCCCGTAAGTTTCCTTTTTACTCAGACAGCCAGGCTGCAATTAAGTCCCTAACGAACACCGTCTAACAAAATCCGTCGTTGGCCATGAAGGTCGAGTATTGCTCAGAAAATTTTCGGATCATTCAAAGGTAAGTCTTATATGGGTTCTGAAATTGCATTGCTGATGAGCTGGAAAAAGCCGTTACGAAGCTCGCAATCTCCGTCATATTGCAGGGTTAGTATTTCGATCGCTTCAGTTAATACAGGGAAGCTTAATATCGTTGAGAACAGCAGGGTACGTGTAATATTTCTATACTCTGCTGGACACATATAAATATGAGGATGACCTATTTACTTCTGTCCTTTAATCGCATAGAAATCTGTCAAGCAATAGCGATTCTTATGGGCCACTGGCCTTTTGGAAGGATTGTCGAAATAAGCTGCATTCCGGCAAATGTCTTCTATCGCAGCTGCCATAAAGAACCGGAGGTTTTTGACGTTTCACTTTCTGACATCTATGACCGACATCTCTAATATAAGGATTGTAACAATAGCAATAGGACTTGGACTGATTTTCCTAGGAAATATCTGTTTTCTGGGTAGAATTGATTATGGGCCTAACTACTAGCCTAAGTTTGACCTCTTGTTTTAAAGTGAGTCAGTCACATTACCTAATCTAACCTAACCTTTCTTATTTGATTTGTTTGCTTTTCATTATTATATACATAAGCAGGCGATTCGATTATTGTAGCAGGTTCTAGGATAACAGGTTTGAAATTTATCGATGCCTAGAACCAACGCCCTCTATTCGTAGAGGATGTACTGGTGAGAAACCTTGTTGATGGAGTCCTATACTTTCTAAAGGAATGGCATTGCCTGACCTTCGCGGGATGTATACACAGAGTAATTAAGCCTCTTGATTTTTAAACTAGGAATACCATGAGAAAATTTATTGATTTTTCGGCAGTTACTCGGATTTGTAGTCAAGCAGTTAAACCACTACATTATACCCATTACACCAACCCGGAGCACTTAAAGAAGGATGTTTTATTTCAAACCCTTGAAATATTACAACTTTAGTTGTAATACCCTGTACAATTCATATCATATTATTGTTATTTGCTAACATATGTTATTATTATTGCGATATTTTTGTTGTTGCTGGTGTAAATAATAACAATTTGTTGCTAACCGTTTTAAACAGTGGCGCCTTATTGTCTAATACTTTGATAGTTATCTTAATAAAATTGTTGTTATTGTCATATTTATTGTAGTTGTTGTCGTGTGCCAACATGTCATATAAGAATATGAGAATAATTATTTGTGTACAAGTATATGTACGTATATATAAATAGTGAAACTAGTTGCCTGTCTGGCAGTGCTATTGCTGTTGTTAGTCGATGGTATTAATGAAATTTAACAATTTATTGATTTGCTTCATACATATGTATTGTATTCTTGCCATTTGCTCCTTAACTGCAAAGAATTATTTATTGTGAGTTTTAAATAATAATTCTCGTTTATTTTATTATTTTCTTAATATGAATTTAAGCCATTTGAAATTGATTTATAATCGTTAAGACTCACTGTCCATGTTTTTTTTTATTTCACAAAATGTGTGGGTGTGATAAAGTCATTGTTTTTTTTATTATTTTTAATTTATACATAGGAATTCAATTTTTTATTAATATTTTATGAGAATTATTTTATTCGATTTTTTTAAACATGGAGATTAATCGACAGATTATTGGTAACAAAAAAAAAACGAATAACATTTTATGGTAATTGATTTTATTTTATGACACGAGTATGAATTTTTAATTTCGTTTATGAAATATGAGAACCCCGAGCATAACGTTGTTATATTAAAAAAATATTGGAATCCACATGTTTAATGAACCAATAGAGAAAGAAAAAGAAAAGTTCAAGCTTAAGATCATAAAAGAAAACGAATAAAATTTTAAGACTTTACGTTATTAGGCTATTTTATTGCAATAATTTTATAAATCTCGTAAAATTATGTGAATGCAAGCATATTTACGTTAACCAAGTTATGCTAATCGTCACCTAGGCCAACCTTTTAATACAGTTTCTAAAGATTTCAACAACAATTATTAACAAATGCATATTTTGCAAACGTTCTGACCACATACAATCAGTGTTCTCGACAAGTTTCAAAACTAATCATATAGAATGAAAAGCCATTTAAAGGGCTGGCTTTATGGTAGAAGACAGCATTAAATGCTTGAAGCATCAGCAATCAATCATGGTACAAAATTATTTGTCTGCATAACGAAAATCGCAGACACAGCCGCAGCTTTTCATAAAAGCATTTCCACGCATTTAATCGGTCGTTCATTAACTCAGTTACTCAGTCACTCAGTTATTCAGTCAGTAAGTAAATATTACCAATCCTAAGGCTAAAAGCAAGATTGTGCAACATTGTTATTCGTGGCTTACTATGGCTGCATTTAATATGCAACATTGTGTAGCAATGGAATGCCATCAGAAAACAAGTAATAAAGTTATGGTGCATCAAATTCGACTACATGATACTCTACGCCCTAATGTTCTTTCAAGAGTGTGAATAGAAACCGACTTTAGGATAGAAATTTGCTAAGATTGTTTAATTGATTGATTGATTTAATAAGATTTACTGGAGGCAGTTCTTAAATCGTATCGTAACTTAGTTCGACATTACAACCCTTCAGTCAGGGGTGTTGGTGTTACTTTTATCCATGAGCGGCGGAACCTTCAGTATTAGGTTGATTCCGAACGACAGATTTTTGAGACATTTTTTCACGGAAATTTTATTTACTGCCAGAGTTTTTGCCGGAAGCCTGCTGAGAAGAAGTTACCGAAGAAATACTTTTTCGTATTTCGTTTTGTTGGAGAAGTCTGACTTGGAGTTTGAACTGTGGCCTCAAGTGTAATAAGCCAACGAACTACCTACTAGACTTTTGACTTAATCTTGCTGTCTGGCCAAGCAATTGTCGAATAGTTCGTTATTCTGTTGAAGTACTTATATTGACAGAATTTCACCGTAGGGTATTACGAACGTTAACAAAAATACTTTGTGTCTTTAAGACAAGAATATTTATTTGTTTTCATGGTCATTATATTATTTACCAACGTTCAGTTTATAATGACACTGATTTTTATTAGTGCGTTGCATCAATAAGGCGTGTTTGTTTAGACTAAAATATTTATTCTTTCTTTTAAATCATTTACTTTGCGTATCCTTCTGCCAAGTTAAGGTAGTATGATATTGAAAAAAAGTGCAATCGAATATATAAATAGACCACTTAGAGCCCGATGGGTTGAATATGAAATTATATTTTTAAATTATTAGTAAATGCCAAACTGCTCCAGCGTTTTGTTTTTTTTTAAGATTTATTTTTAAAACGAAACAGATTGAAATAGTTTGACTATATTATACCAGAAAACTAAAATCATAGTTCCTTAAAGGACTAAATTTGATTTAATTTTTGTTATATTTAAATAATAATTCTGTTAATTCAAATCTTTATGGTGTGTTTACTTTAAATTGTGGAGGCCATAAATCTTGTATTACAACAAGTGTGCAGAATATAAAGCCGATAGAGTCTGGTTACATACATAATACATAATTGGCCATTACAACCCTTCAGTCAGGATTACGGCCTAGCTTCTCACACCACTCATGTTGTGTGTGATTATTTTATACATGAGTGGCAGGACCTACAGTTTAAAGTCGACTCCGAACGACACATTTTTGAGAAACTTTTCATGGCAATTTTATTTACTCTCAGAGTTTTTGCCAGAAATCTGCTGAGAGGAAGTCGCCGAAGAAATACTTTTTTGTATTTTTTTATTTTTGATGTCTGGCCTGGGGCTCGAACCCTGGCTTTTCGTCTAATAAGCCAACACACTACCTACTAGACCACGGCGGCTTCAAGAGTCTGGTTAGCTTCGCCAATTACTTGATTTTGATTTTCAATAGAAAGTAAAGCAGAGTTTTATAAATAGGAATACGAAAATAAGTCGAACAGTCGTATTTGAAGTCGCCGTAGTCTAGTAGATGGTGTGTTGGCTTATTAAACGTTATGCCACGATTCAAACCCCAGGTCAGACATCTCGCTCAAAACGAAACATGAAAAAATAGTTCTACAGCGACTTCCTTTCAGTAGATTTCTGGTAAAAACTCTGAGCGTAAAATAAAATTGCAACGAAAAGTTTCTCAAAAATCTGTCGTTCGGAGTCGACTTTACGTTGTAGGTCCCATGTATAAAAATTAACATACACAATATGAGTGGTGAGAGAAGCTAGGTCGTAATCCTGACTGAAGGATAGGGTAGGTTAGGTGAGAGGACGTGTACTTGTCAATTAAGACAAGTACAGTACCCGGAGGTCGAATTGACCCATTGTACAATGACTGAAGGATTGTAATGACCAATTATTTATGTATGTATGTATGTCCTATTTGAAATGAATAGAACAACCGCCAATTACATCAAGTATGCCTGTGTTTGTAGCACTTCCTACCATGGGAATTATTGGTCCATACATTCTAATGAGATATGAAGAGCTAGCTGATTATTATACAGTCTAGAGCATGATTACTCATTTTATTGAGCAGTCTTCAATCTGAATAATAAATGTCTGAACGGAAAGTATCCAAACACCAAAACGCATGTGAAAGAATTTGTAAATTAAAAAGCAAAATCAAATAAAAAGAATATTTAGTTTGACTACCAAAACCATGCGTTTTGACTGCCCTATTTCATTTCTTTGCATGCACTTGGTCTTCTTCTATGTCATTACATGGGTCCAAGTTGCTAACTGTAAGCTATTGGTAAACAGTCTTAACATATGGAAGTTATCTACGTATTCGTTAAATAAGCGATATCGGCTAAGCAACGGGAGCTTAGTATGAACATGGAGGCGTGTGACGTGAGTAGACAGCAAAAATTAAAACTCATAATGCTAAATTATACCTTAAACATCGTGAGTGAATGCTTCCTATAAATAAGCGTATCCCCAATGTAATGAAGCAAAGGCATAACGACAATTCACTTCGGCACCTGCACATCATGCAAGGTGCAGCTGAAAGTGGAAGTAAAACTTTTAACAAAGTCGCGCCTTAGAAACTGCTGAATAAATTGTTGCCTGGAGCTATTTCGACAGCAGCAACGCATGCGATAGCAAGATCTGCTACCCATCTTAAACACCTTTGATTAGAAAAATTTTATACTTATCCATCTATATTGTATCCTTTATGAGCAAAAACTTATCCGGTCTTCCAGATGTTAGAAAGTGCACCGTTATGTCTCCATTGCTTTTCAACACCGTTCTGGACATGGTCATGCAAAATAATCATACCAAAATTGAGTTTGAGTTGAGCATTACAATTAAATGTCCTAATATATAACGGCATTATAAGGATTTAGGTTTCCTACATAATATGCTAAGTTTACGCTTGAAAAACAAAATGATTGGACCTTAATTTTTGGAGCATTAAGGTTTACGATATTTTCTTCAATTGCTGGTTGTAGCTCTGCATGTAAACACATTTCCTACACTTTAATAATGCGTTTACGGTACAAATTTTTAACAGTCTATTGAGTTTTTTTATTTTGTATATGCATTGGCCAACATAAAATTATGCAGACGTTTATATTAATTTTAGATTTTTCTAAGCTTTATCGGTCTAGCGATAGCAAAAAGTTATAATTAGAAATGCGTTGAACATAATGTCAGACTTAGAAACTGACAGACAAGCAGACAGACTGTCACAGTGATTCCTGATTAGAAATTTTACAAAAAACTGGCATACATTTGTTGGTACTTAAATGAACCACGAAAGTTCACGCTAAAAAGGGCGTGACGCACAAAACAATGTCAAGCCCAGTAAGATTATTTATGTGAGAAAAGAAAATAAAAACTGCATTTGGAAACTTCTTTTTTTTTGTTTTCCTGAAATATTTTTTTAAACTTATGCGTTGCGTAAAAATAAATATTTAAAAAATATATTATGAGTGTATGAATATATACATAGGTGGGTGTGTGTATGTCCATTTAACCTAAATCGAGGAACAAGAGAAATTATAAGGAATACACGAATTTCTATGCATTCTTCTAACTGGCCATGTGGGCTTAGCTGCAATGGTAGGTAGGTGGTGGTGGTGGTAAGTAACTTCACACGCATAAATATTATTCGTGCAAGTGACAAAAGAATTATTCTATAAATTATTTAAAATGTCACACTGATTGCAAGTGTAAAATTATTTAAGTTTTTCACGTACTCATTTGAAATTTAACACTTTGCATAGGAAAATGTTTTCTGAGATGAAAAATGATTGTAAAGCCATGCAGCAGTAAAAATTATGAGGTTTTTAATAAAGAGAAAAAAAATGTTAAAAATTGTTATGAATTATTAAAGAATTTACAATGAATTTAGAAATTATTTTCTTTTTTTTCTGGAAATAGAAAATTCATTCAAACATTCTTGGTGTTAAAAGGAATTCAACCACATTTCATTGATAAAATTTTCTATTTAACATGGCCATGTCTAATTACGTTAACAAACGAAATAAAAGTAGGTTCTCTTAAACATTTCTAAGATTTTATTATTAATGTGTTAATTAAATTTATTTCTTGCTTAAATATTGTATTTAAACTTTTTCCGTTTATGCGTGTCATTTAAAGTCTTTCGAATTTTATGGCAGGAAAAGATACTTTGCAGTGTACCGTATATGAAAGCCAACATCGTCTGTTTTAAAATACTCCAATTTTTTCCGTAGTTGGTTAAAAAAGTTTTTAAAAAACTGAATTAAAAAATGAAGTTTTGATTTAAAAGGTCTGTAAAAAAAATTCTATTATAATAAAAAAAATTAATAAGATTTAATTCCTCTAAAATAATTGAATATTTTTAATTAAAAAGTTTTTAATAAAAATAAATGTATAGAAAGTTAAGCTTTTAAAACTATTATTGGTAGTGAACCTTGGCGAATTTATACAGATTAAGTTGTAAAAATATCAAGGCAATGATATTCTGCAATTTATAGAATCAAATTAAAGGAAAAAAATTAATTTAAATTTAATTAAGCAATTATTAGATCATATTTCAAGTACAAAATCGATATGATTTCAAAATCAACGTATTTTAATCAGAATATTCTCTTCTCTTACAGGAGACTTTCCTAAACCCAACTATACCTGATTTGATGTTGATAATAACGAAAAGTTGCCGTAGTCTGGTAGGTAGTGTGTTGGGTTGTTAGAAGTAAGGCCACGCTTCAAACCCCAGGTGAGACATTTCCCACAAAATGAAATACGAAAAAATATCTCTTATGCGTCTGTCTCTCAGCAGATTTCTGGCAAAGACGCTGGAAAAAGTTTCTAAAAAATCTGTCGTTCGGAGTTGGCTTCAAACTGTGGGCCTCGCAACTCACGTATAAAATTAACACACGCAACATAAGTGGTGTGCGAACCTAGGTCGTATTCCTGACCGAAGTAATGTAATGACTAATTATGTATGTGTTATGTAATAATGGAAACCAAAAACTAGGAATTTCTGCATTACCCTAGCTTTTAAGGAAAGTGTGTTGGTTTACCAGACAAGAGCTTTGGGTTCAAACCTAAACTCTGGTATCTTAAGAAAAAATATTTCTATTCTAGCCGTAGTGTGCTGGCTTATTAGTCCCGTGCTTGTATTTCCAACCTCAGTTCACACATATCGTACAAAACGAAGAAATATTTCTTCGATGACTTTCTCTCAGCAGTCTTCTGGTAAAAACTCTGTGAGTAAATAAAATGTCCATGAAAAGTTTCTCAAAAATCTGTCCTTCGGAGTCGGATTAAACTAAAGGTTCCACTGCTTGCGGAGAGAATTAACACACACAATGTGAGATGTTAGGTCATGCAGGTTTGAGTTGATGAATGAATTGATGAAAGAAGTACGGAATGTAGTAGAGACCAGAGATCAGCAATGAATCGATTTATCGCTACTCATAAGCACTCATGAAATTTTTGGATATAAGTGAGACATCAATATTGAAATTTAATTCCTCTGATTCATTTATACTCATTACAACGTTGATTTATTAGTACAGGTTGCAATGAGTATGAGTACAACGTTGACATCAAAATCATACCATACGAAGTATGTTTAATTCATAAGCCTACTCATGTGGATTCATAACTTTAGAAAAATACTTATAATACTCGAATCATTCATCAAAATTTACAGTCTTAGTTGTTAGGCATTTACAAAAAAAGAAAACAGACACATAAGCAAAAAAGACAAAGCAGCAAGCAGAGCAAACACACAACCTTCTAGTAAGTATTTTAGCGTTCGTACGCGATTCATACTTATTTTGTGATTCGTGTATATGTAGATTTATGGAGAGTCGAAATCAATAATCAATAACAATAACAGCATACGTGTTGTTAAATATGAATATAATGAGTACTTCAAACTTTGAATATGAGTAGATGTTCCATAATATTAAAATAAGTATGAATGCGTATAAGTATCAGAAATTATGAGTATGATTCGATTCTACTCATCTTTTTGAATACTCATTGCTGATCACTACTAGAGACTCTATTGACACTGATCTTATTCCATAAATATTTTATCTAATGTAGACACGATAGAATGTTTAATGGAACATTTTAGAAGTTTTCTAATGTTTTTAATAATGAGGACTGACTTAAATTATAAAAAATTGATTCGAATCAAATAGGTTCGATACAAGTAAAATTATGGTTTTATATGTGGGCGATAAATATGCAAAATCATGAAAAGCTTCTTTAAACCCCGAATATTTATTTATTACATGAGTACATATCATGCTATGGCTATAATTCTTTATGAAATTTTTCCAACTTAACACTATCAAAACAAATATTTTATTTTATCCCATGAAATTCTTTGAATTGTTTTTTATTACTGGTAACTAAAGAGTTTTGAAAAAAAAAACTTGACATTCAATAGTTAATGTCTTCTATTAGCATGTAAAAGTTTTAAAATTGCTTGATTACTTTTCAAATTGTTATTTTGGGACAAAAGCCGTTTAACAAATCTTTTGTCTTCTTTAGTGGAACAAATTGCTGTGATAATTGAATTAAGGAACGAACAGTGTTGCCACTGGCAAAAAATATTTTGGATAAAAAACTATGGTATTATGCTTTATGCAGGCTATAGATAACGGTGTAAGCCTTATAGACTGATTCGCTCCCTCATGTTGACTATCTTTTACGAAATAAAGTCATATAAATTTAATATGAAGCGAGAATATTGTAGTTTTCTGGTACATTGACAACTTTAAAGGCTGAAAATCTTCTTGTTGAATAGCTTTGCTGATATTTTGTTTGCAGAGGCCATCGAATCAATATATCAATTAATATTGATGAACTGCAGAGGAATTTTCTGAACCATTTAAGTCACCTTATCGCTTTCCTTGTTCTTTCAATTGACTTCAGCTTTGCAATATCTTTTGAAAATAGTATTGCCTTCCTCCAATCTTACTTAAAAACCTATATTGACATCGAAAATCTAAGAGATATAATTCAAGGAGTTCTGATTAGCATTGATATTTGCTTACATAATCCCCGTAAAAGCGCTTGTGCGTAGAAAACGTACATACATTGGGAAATAAAACCTTTTAAAATGCAAAACTTAAATCCTAAAGCATTTGATAAAGACAATAGGTAACTTTGTATACAAGCTTAATTAAATTTGGTGTCAAATCTCCACCGTTACAGGCAGATTAATTCCCGGAAGTATTACTTTCTGCAAAAAAAAAAAAAATATATTTAAAGAAGAATAAGGCCAATATGTTGTGGTCAATTAAAATGTTGAAATTGAATTTTAAGGAAACTTTTAATTGAATTAAACAAGCATGAAATTGAAATTTGTTTAAGGAAACAAAAAGAAAAAAAAAAGACAAACTGAGACAAAAGATTGACTATTTGCACAAAACAAATATTAGATAATATTTGTGCATTGAGGTGTTTAAAAATTTTTTTTTTTGTTTTTGTCCAGTCTCTAATCAAATATAATTTGTAGATTGGCTAAGTGACCATAACTTTGATTTTATGAAAAAAAAAAAAAAAAAAATATCAAATAGAAAATGAAGTGCTTCTTTAAAGTGTTTTCATATTTTTTTAATTTGCAAATTAAACAACACTTAAACGGCAAATGTACCCCAACAATAATAAAAAAAATAATAATCAAGCTCCCACCAGCATTCACTGTATTGTTTAATTATGAAATCGTCCATTTAGTTCACAAAATTATTGTGTATTTGCATCCGTTTTATATGTACATATATCTGCAGCCAAATAAGGTCTTCGAAATTATTTTTTCTTCAATTTTTGTTTAAATATTTATTTTGTTTTTGTACAATACTTCAATTGCTTCGTTCGTTCAATAAAAAAATTGCATTTTTAATTGAATTATTATATTTAAATTGTTTATTAACACAATACGAATATTGCTAAATAAATAATAAAATAATAAAAAAATAAATATCTTATAAAAAAGTGCGAAAAATACAGAAATAAACATTTTTGGCTCCACATAGTACCTGCATTTAGAGATCATAAGAACTGTTTTGCTTGGTATTGTGTTTATAACAAAAGACTTAAGACACGAACTTTATGTGTGTTACATTTTCCACAAGTGCAAGCAAACTTATTTTTTTTATTGAATCTATTAATTACGAAATAGCGAAAAAGATGCTAAAAATACATTATATAATAAGTATGTATTTATAATACACAGTAAACATTGAGATAATGATGGTACTGCAAATGGCAAAAAATTAATATGTGATTACTTTTAATACGATGTTTAAGAAGATATTAAAGTAAACGGAGGATTCATTCTTAATGTTGAATATGTTATGATGTTGTTATAATATTTCAGATCTGTTCCCTCACACGTCAATAAAATCAATATTAAAAGAAGTAAACAAATGCGAAGCAACACCAAAGGCTATGAAGTTAAACCTAACTGACTGAATGGAGTCTCGAATGCACGTGTTAACGTAATTTATCTCGTAATTTTACTACTATTCATAGGTATTATTATAATTTCGTTTTGGCACTTAACGCAAGCAAGCAAAGTGGCTCTTTAAGCAGAAGTTGTAAAAACTCTCTCTAAAGTCGCCGTAATCTAGTAGTTCGTGTTTTGACTTATTAGACATGAGCCCACGGTTCAAACCCCAGGTTAGAAATCTCCAACAAAACGAAATATGTTAAAATATTTCCACGGTGACTTCCTTTCAGCTTCCCCTCAACTGTTTTCTGTCAAAAACTCTGAGATTAAATCAAATTGTTATAAAAATTTTCTCAAAAATCTGTCATTCGCGACCGACTTTCAACTGAAGTTCCATTGCTACTCATATATGAAATTATGTGTGAGAAGCTAGGTCGTAATCCTGATTGAAGGGTTTAATTGACCTGTTATGTATGTACATATGTATGTTAAGACTGTCTATTAAAGACGGTTATTGCATTTCTAATGGTAAATAACTTTTAAATCCTGCCTCTATTGAGTCCTATACGTTCAACTGCCATACACTTTAAATTCAGTCTGTGGTGACTACAAATGGTTTCAATTGTTGTGAACTCAATTAACCAATTTAATACCTCTGAATGCTTTTCAATCTGTGCTTTGTTCATTCCCAGAATACAACTCAATGATATCTGTCGATGTAGCTGTTGAACGTCTTGAGGCATCAATGACGCCATAACTAATGTATTATATTGATCTTCTTCTGTAATTTGAAATTTTTAAAATCTCTGGCTTATTTATACTTACATAGGCTTTTTGTGAAAAAGCGGCTCAAATTTAAGTTAACTGAAAAGCCTAGCTTAGAATTAATTTTTTTTGTATTTTATAGCTAAGATTTTAGTAAAGATTTTGAATGGATAAATACCTGATTATATTACAACTCTTTAGTTGATACTAAGAAAGGAAAGCTTATTTTCACCAGAGCCGCAATTAAGATGAATAATATTATCTTTAGATTATAAGAAAGTAGTACAAAATCCAATTCAATTGTTAAAATCATTGACCTTTAAGTGTAGTAGGAACTGGCAAGAATACATTGAATTTAAATACGAGTACCGTTATTTAAAAAACTCTAGTTTTAATTGCATATTGGTTTCAATTTAATGAATATGTCTGTAGCAAAAGTAAGTGAAAATTACTCCTCTTAGGCAACTCAAAAAATTATAATAAAAGTACAACAAAATGTAAGAACTTACGCAAAGTACCGTAGAAATCAATACTTATTAACAAAAAAAAAATGAGTTCATAAGTAATTACAGTCACTGCTCTAAAATAAAAAAAGAAAAATTGTGATAGGACATGTAGATATTAAAGATACTCTACACAGCAAAGGTTTTAAAATAGTTTTACATTGATTTTTAGAAAATACTAATACCATTGCAATGCGAATGGAATAAAAATACCATCGTTTTCTAATTATTTTTGTTTTTTTTTTTTATAAAATTTGATATTAAAATATTTCAGGCAGTTGGACTTACTTAGGAGGGATGAATTCGGAATTCTGCCGAGTTGAAAACCAAAATAATATCTGATATATGATTAAAATACGAATTTCTTCCGTAATACAACATGCTCTCAACTATGCGAATGTCAAATAATTTATAGGAATATGACAGTTTCGTCGCCGTGGTCTAGTAGGTAGTGTGTTGGCTTATTAGACGAAAAGCCAGGGTTCGAGCCCCAGGCCAGACATCAAAATAAAATACAAAAAGTATTTCTTCGGCGACTTCCTTCTCAGCAGATTTCTGGCAAAAACTTTGAGAGTAAATAAAATTGCCATGAAAAAGTTTCTCAAAAATCTGTCGTCGTTCGGAGTCGCCACTCATGTATAAAATTAACACACACAACATAAGTGGTGTGAGAAACTAGGTCGAAATCCTGACTGAAGCGTTGTAATGCCCAATTATGTATGTATGTATGACAGTTTCGTGAACAAATTCTTGACTTTGTTAGAAACACTGAAACAAAAGCGAGGGTTTTCTAATAATCAAAGGAACTTGATATCCAATTGTTAGTAACGAATAACTTTAAGTCTTTTCACATGCTATCGAATGTATTTCAAATAGATGAGTATTCTGTTTTATTTCACATGACTTCTTTTAAAAAATTATATCAATAGGTCACACAATAACATGCCATTCATATTAAGTTCCACAACAGGCTTCCTCTTACAAAAAAAAAAAAAAATACTGTGTCAGTTGAAGTGAAAACATAGCTTAACTGAATAGCTAACTTGAACTTATTTTGCGCTTGTTGGATAACCCGTATATAGTAACCTATTTACAACGATCTGTGGGATATATTAGTACTAAAACTCATAACATATAAAGTCAAATGCTTTGAGAGCTCTACGATCTTAAAAATTGATTCAAAATGTACTTATCCATTGGATGCCTGCTTATGCAGTCTCCAGTAATAAGATTATAGCTTATTGAAGGTAGCAACCTTTTGTCAGCAGATTTTGAAAATAAAAAATAAAATTTTCGATAGGATAGAGTCCAACACTGCTGGTTTTTTAAATTATGAAATTTTAGGTTTCAAGTGATATCAGGGAGGATACTGTTATCCTGAAGCTAGCTTCTTATTTGTCTAATACTGTCTAATTTTTGAATTATTTATTATTAAACAATGTTTATTTATATTGTATTATATAATGAAAATGATTGAAATTAAGTCGCTTAAATGCAGTACTTGATGCTACCTGAATACTAAACAATATCTCCCTAAAGTAGAATGTAAAAAATTCGCAATTATTGACGAAATTTTACTGTTTATTTTCTACAATTATTCATTTGCATATATGTGTGGTTGTTGTGTTTAAATTTTTTTAAGAACGTATGAGAAAAACTGTTTTATAAAAAATTTTAATTCCAACCAAAAACTACAGCCAAATAGCCAGCGGTTGTTTTCTTTGAATCAAGTAAGATAGGGGAGTTTGAAAAATTATTAGAAAAGGCAAAAAGAAAACAGAAAAAAACTGAAGGAAATCACATCACAGCATCTATGTTAAACACGCTTAGAAAGTTTGTATACACAATGCTTTTGCACAAAAATCTCTTCTTTTGTTATTTATATACAAGTGTGGTTGATTCTATCGTTGTACATACATACAAAAAATCTTATAGCCTGGGTGATAGAAAAATAGCGAGAGGTGTCATAAGAACATTCAGTTTATTTGATGGTTCTGTTTGTATGTATGAATTTCAATAAAATTAAAGAAGGTAAATAACTTCAGGAAAAATAAGAATAAAAACTTTTCTTAAATACACTGAAGTTAGCTGACTTTGTACATACCAAATAGTGTCGCATATATTATGGCGTTGGCATCTAGCCGCTATCAAACAACGCCGTTCAATAAGGGAAACAAAGTAGAAGCAAAGTAAAAATAAAAATAAACTCCACTTTATTATGCTTCATTTAGATAACTTTTTGCATTTTAAATATGCCAAGTAAAACATACAGAAATTAATCAACAATCATGCTGCTACTAAAACACATATTTAGCAAGAGAATCAATGCTGGCCGAAATTCATCAGAACATGGTTCAAGTGTTTGTTTAAAAAAAAATTAATTTTTTGCAAATAAATTGTTTTTTTTGTTTGTTTATTGTTCCAAGGAAGACTCATTTGATTGTTTATTTAGCAACAAAAAAAGGTAAAAAAGGTAAAGGAAAACAATAAAAAATACTTTTTTATTTTGTTGCTAGTTCAACCTGACTAGATGTGAGTCTATTTGATATCTTGGCATCAAAATCATCCAACTACTACTGTCTGACTGACTGCGTGTGGCTTAAAGAGGCGTTAATAAATTGCCTTTGGCCTGTTAATTAATCATAATAAAATTCGTAATTTTTTTTCTGTTTGTTATAAAATTAATTCAAATAGTTTTTTTTTTGAAATTGAAGCTTTATTTGATTTGAGATTGAATTTCTCCCTGTGAATTTAATGTTGCTTGTGCACGTTTTATTATTTTAGCCGGAGGTGAGAGATGATTTTAAAGATTTTTAAATTTGGAAATAGTGTCAATGATATTACAAAGCAAATTCTGAAAACATTATAAATAAATTGTAATATGATCTGAAAAGTGTTTTCTATAAATAAAATATTTATTTAAACTAATTTTGTTCTATTAATAAATTAATCGAAAATTTTTAATTCCATATCAACAAATGGCACTGAGTCGCAAGGGCCATTAAATAAATAAGAAAAATTTTTATGAATTAATGTTTGGTTTCATGGTATGTAGAATATTTTCCGCAAAGCTTTCGTTATTTTATAGATTTAACTTTCAACAATTTCTACAATAATTTATGCAGTCTTGAAAGTGTTTACTTATCACAAGTTATTCTAAACTTTTCTTAAACTTAAAACTTAAATTATATATTTCAGAAAACAGACACATTTTTATAAATTGGAAGAATAGTGAGAGCTTGTGCCTACTGCAAGGTGGCTTAGTGCAGCTTCATGATCTCAATCTTGCCAACAAGCCTCGGTAAAACCAAAAAAAAAATGGTCATCATGATTTTTATTTATTTATTAATTGCTATAAATTATATTTAATTATTTACGAGCTGAGTAACAGACTAGAGTCTCTGGTGAGAATCGAACCCACAACCCTCACGGTAATAGTGTAACTACCCACTAGACCGCTAAACAACACCCATCATGTTTTTTAAATTTATGAAATTAATAGGTTTTGTTCCCATTCAAGTTATCCATTTAGAAAGCGAGAGAGAAAGAGGGATACAGAGAGAGAGACAGAGAGAGAGAGAGAGAGAGAGGGAGAGAAAGAGAGAGGGAGAGAAAGAGAGGGAGAGAAAGAGAGAGAGAGAGAGAGAGAGAGAGAGGGAGAGAGAGAGAGGGAGAGAAAGAGAGAGGAAGAAAGAAAATGAGTAGGACCCGCACAGTAAAAAATTACTCTTTGACAGCTGAATCTGCGTATTATCCTCTGAACTGCTACTGAAAAACTTATTTAATGAGACTGGTACTGAGAGGATGGACGAGGGAGATACTTTAAGATAGAACTTACTTGCTTATATGGTCATTGCAACGCTTTAGTCAGGATTACGACCTAGCTTCCCACAGCAGCCATCTTGTGTGTGTTAATTTTATTCCTGAGTAACGGGGGTTTCAACGTTCACTACGAACAACTCTCAAAGTTATAGCCCAGAGGAAATCACCGAAGAAATATTTTTTCTCATTTTGTTTTGCTTGAGATGTCTGAGCCAGGGTTTGAGCCACAGGTTCGCATATAATAAGCCAACACACTGTCTACTGGAGCCTTGTGACGTGTTTCTGAAAGAAACAAAAATTAATAAATAAAGGGAACGATATTGCCAAACCTATTGCCAGCTTTAGGTGGGTGCATCTAAGTATCAAATTGGCTCCAGGAGGAAAATCAACAATAAGAAATACTATTCTTCCTTTAAATCCAGTTTTCGACAAGTTTAGCAGGAAGGCTATGTACTTAAATTGAATCTAAAGTTCCCTCTTAATAATTTCGAAATATTGGACAGTAGCTGCCAAAATGTTTGTTATTAACCCTTTCATGCCCGATGTTGCCTATAGGCAACATTATAAATTTTTGTTCATAAATTCCGTAATTTTTAATTTTTTTAAAAGATTTTTTTTGCAAACAAGCTTGGTTAAAAACGTGTAAAACCAGAATACGTAGGACTCTGAATTTAATATCACTTCATATTTAGGCCATGAAATTCGGGCATGAAAGGGTTAACGGAGATGATATTGTGAATCATTTGTCAGCCGATTTTGGCTGGTATGCCACAATGCAGTATTTTTGAATCTGTCTGTTCTATATTTCAATGCCACCTCTCACGAAGGTTCTAGACATCTACAGAATCTCATCACAAGAGAACTTTTCTTCCATTGAAAATAAACATCCAATTAGTGGCTCACACAACTTGGTAGACGTCTATTTTGGTAATTCCACGTAAAGATAAAATCGGCACAAATGCTGATGCTGTAGTTATAATCGAGTTTTTAAATTTCAATTAAATTTGCGAAATATAAAAACACATTTTTTATATTCATTCTATCGTAGGTTTTATTTTATTTTGTGTCTTAATTTATGAATTTAGTTTTTAAGTCTTATTTTACAATGAAAAGGTTCAGTAACCTACAACCAACTGTCAGATTAGCAATAAACATACACGCTACACTCGTATTTAAAGATAATTTAATGATATTTTAAGTCAAAATACAATATATTTGTATGTTTTGATTGTAGTTGTAGCCAAATAAATAAAAGAAAAGATTTTTTGTTTTTAAATGTTTTCTTTTTGGGTAAAATTTTTATGTTTCTAAACTTAGACTCGCTTGTTTACAACTTTAATTATGCTTAACAACAACATTATTTCTAAAGGAAGACAAGAACCTACTAAATAGGTTCAATGGAATGTGTGTTAATTTAAGATTCTTTAGTTCTTTGTTACTGTGGGAAAAATTGCTACTAAAATGGTTTTTAATTTGAATTTTTTTTATTATCTTTTCTAAAAAGATTATTTTTTGTTTATTTTTTGCTTTTTTCAAAGTGTTACGATTTCTAAGATGTTTTCATTATTTTATGAGATCCTATTTTGTGGAAATTATTAACGATTAGGAGTTATAGTGTGAACAGTCTTGGGTTGTAAAATTTTTAATTTCAAATAATGATGCGTTCGATAGTGCTACGCATGTATTTAATGAATTATTATTCCAGGAATATGAGGTGGAAACTGATCTAAAAAGACTGGGAGGACATTAAAATTAACAAAAGACTTAAGACACAAACTGCTCTTCCGTCTGATAAGTTTTTCAAGTTTTCGTTTATGCCTCGTTAAATTTGAAAATCCTTTCCATGCAATGCAATATATTGCTCTTCAGAACATGGTATCACATTTGCTAGACTCTTTTCTGATTATAAAATAAGTGAAGCAATCTTTACAGTGTTTTAGTCAGAATTAGAACCTTCTTCTCACATCACTTATGTTGTATGTGTTAATTTCATACATGAGTGGCGGGACCTACAGTTTAAAGATTTAAAGTCGTTCCGAACAACAGATTTTTGAGAAACTTTTCATGGAAATTTTATGTACTCTCAGAGTTTTTGCCAGAAGTCTGCTAAAAGGAAGTCGCCGAAGAAATATTTGTTTCATATTTCGTTTTATTGGTAATGTCTGATCTGGGCGCTTGAACCGTGGCCTCACGTCTCATAAGCCAACACACTACCTACTAGACTACGGCTTTTTGTTCGAGATGTAACATTTTATTCAATGCATTTAGAATATTTAAAATTCATGAGAAAGAATGATCAGATTTATTATTTAAATGTGTGGGACGGACGTTTACTATTTTCTTTCAAAAACTTTAAAATCCTCCAAACTTAGCTAACGGAAACTAACAATTCGTGTAAAAGTAAATCCCGGTGACGAATATTTGCAATTTAAATAAAAGACACACACTAACTACTCAACAAGTGTAAACGAAATTATTAATCACAGTCAAAAAATAGGGTGTGTGTTTTTTGTGTTAAAAATTTATAAAACACCGACACGACACACTGACTGATTAAACTGACTTTTTGATTGTTTTCGTTTTTTTTTGCTTGTGTTGATTTCTTGTTTTTATAATAACAACAAAATGACACACTTTTTTCATGTAAAATGTGAACAATTTATGACTGCATTCTATAAATTCAAGAATACGGAAACAAACACAGTAAGAAAGTACGTTACGATAATTGGTTAAAGTCGATTATATGACACCCTATACCTTTTGTATTTGCTTTAACGTATAATGGCTAATGGATGTTACTGATATTAACGACATTTACACGACATTCTTGCTTAATGTCGACTCCGAACGACAATTTTGAATAAATTTTCATGGCAATTTCAATTTGTTCGAGAAATCTGATGTTTGAACTCACGAGCTCTCCTCTAGTAAGCTAACACACTACATATTAGACTACGGCGATTCCGATTGTTACTATATATAGGAGTAGAAATTAAAGATGGAAGGGAAAAACCTGGCGTGACACTACATCATACATTCTTAACAAGATGCGGAGACTCTTATCTCTATTAACTATGAGTTTCACTGCTCATGGTAGTCTGGAGATAATGCTAGAACAGGCAGACTTAGATGTCTTTGTCAAACGAATGTCTGTGGGTTGCGATCGAGACTGATATCTTGAAACTTTGGCTATAGGTCTCTATGTGAACAACTTTAACTCAAACATAGTAAGGTTGGAGTGTCTTCTCAACTGATTTCGCTTTGCTCTGCTTGGTCATTTTGAACTCATATTGGTGCTAAGCCATGTTGGGCATCAATGGAAACGATGTTGTTGAAGGGTACACTCTTAGAGAGTTGTGCTTTCGTATGGCTCTTGCGCAGGGGATGTACGTTGCCGTTAAGTTACGCTGTCGCACTTGATGTGTTGAGGTCATATATCTCCACTTACAGTATGTCAAAGAACAGAACAAGGAATCGGTTAACCTTTGGAAAATAGTCGATTCGGGTTCTAATTAAATATTTGAGTCTGTTAGAACACCCATGGTTTGAATACTATAGAGGAAGCGGTAGTAGAGGTAGGTCTAGTAGATAGCGCGTAGGCTTTTTAAACGTGAAGCCGTGGTTCGAACTCCAGCACAGACAAATCGAAGTATAAAAAAAATTTCTTTCGCGACTTCTCTCAGCAGTCCTTTCCAAAAAATAATAAAATCTGTCGTTCAGAGAAGACTTTAAACTGTAGGTCACGTCACTCATGGTTGAAATTAAGACGCACAACTTGAGCGGTGTGAGAAGCTGGGTTGTAATCCTGGCTAAAGTTGGGTTGTAATGAGCAATTGTGTATGTAATATTTTCGCTATTGTGGGAGTTGTCTGTATTATCAAGAACCGGAATCGGTACAATACTTTACTTGGGTGTTGTTCACTTATGTGCATCTCTATTCCATGATACCTCCACATAGTGTTGTAGGGTATAAAAAAAATGTGTTATATAAACAACAAAAACAACCACATTAACATCAGATTTTAAAATTTTATTATAGATAAAGATAAAGATGGATGAACAAGAACCCATCCATGCTTTTTATAAAGAAAAAAAATTCAAAAAAAGAACCTTTAATGTATGATGACCCAAATTACAAAGTTAATAAATTTGTTGTTGTTGTTTTTTGAGTGTTTTATTTAAATTTGGCAAACAAAACTTGGGTTACCTGGTACTTGGAAATTATAAGCACTTACAACGTTTATACACAAACGAACAAAACATATGTATGAATACCGTTCATAAATTCCCCGTTTACGAGCCCATGATCATTCTTCAACTTGCCTATGTTTTCCAATGTTTGCTTAACAGTTTAACGCATTTTTACAAAAATTTTAAAAATACAAAAGGAAAGAAAATAATAAAGAAAAGGAAAGAAAAATCAAATGACCACCTTCAGCATCAACACCATCCATAATAATTAGCAACACCACCACTTACTGTGTTGATGGTAAGAGGAATAAGAAGCTTTTAGCTAAGTTTTATAGGCGCGTAAAGAACTGAAATTCCTAGAATGAATAACAGAATATTTAAAGATGCATGTCTTGTTGTTGTTGTTGTTTTCTTTTTTTGTAAGTCAATATAACGTCAACAACAACAGCAATTGCAATGTAATACACCTTCTTCTCAATATTACAAGATGTAAACTAATCAATGAAGTTTCTCTACTCTTAACTTAGTCACATGAAGCAGACTATTCCAGGGTTTGTGTAGAAAAATATTTGAAAAACAAACACTGACTGACTAGAAGGCAACAATGAGTCACTATTACGAATTCCAAGATAGTACGCGTTAAATTCTTTCGAAAACCCACAATAATCTGTAGGGTTTTTTTTTTGAACATTTTGTTAAAAATTTATTGCGAAAGATCTTCGAAAAGAAGAACTTATAATTTAAAAAGGTCATGACATTAAAATACTTTCGTTTCCATTGTCTTTCGAATACATAATTTACATAGGGTTTCTACAGGAGTAATTAAAAATACATATCAAGCCCTGTAAGGGCCTGTTTTGGGTGTTAAAAATTAAACATTCAAACGAGTCCTTTCAAAGCTAAAATTCGCACGTTCATGCCATGGGACTATATATATATATTGTACTGTTACACAGAAGTACTGGACCAGGCAATCCATTGTATTGCCTTTAACCTATATACAGTTTACCTACAATATCTCAGATCAATAATCATCTGCCTAATACTTAATAAGCACGCTGGTGTTTTCTTCTGAAATAAAATATAAGCACTACACAGGTTCAAAATGTGCCTTGTAGTGATTGTGCTTGAAGCAATTGCTATCTTGAAAAAATTTTTGAGAATTTATTCAGAAGGCCGGTTATTATTTTCAGATTGCTTCTGAGCAGACTGATGATGATAAACATCTAGTTTAAGCTTAGATTATGTCAAACCCATATAGATTGAGATTTTCGTCAAACATACTTTTCCAAGCTGCCCTTTTCACTCCACAGAATAGTTTGGCAGTGTGGAAGCTTGTTCATCTGTCTGCTTATTGCTTTGGATTATCATAACATCTGCAATTTAGAAAAGGGTGGCAGTATTTCCCCTGGCAAGATGTTTTACATTGTCCAGACACTCCTTAGTCAACCTCACATAAGCTAAGTGCTCGAACGGTAAAGTATTGCGGCTTTCTTTTCTGTTCCTCCGGTCCAATGGTTTAAACTTACGCTTGCAAGATAGTTTATGGATTCCGATTATTTCACTCTGGATTTGTCATTCAAGTACCAGTCTTTAAAAAATAGGGTGCCCTGGTACTCTAGTGGGTTGTGCTAGACTATTAGCGTGAGGGTCGTGGGTTCGATTCCCACCAGAGACTCTGGTCTGTGAGCATATGGTCAACTTACTCCGCTCGTATATAATTAGAATATAATTTTTATTGTAATAAATAAATAAAAAATGTTATAATACGGACCCTCTTGTTAATGCCAGGGAGGACCTGTCAGCCATTAGAACTATGAGGGCACGATGTCCCGTAAAGAATGTTGTGTTAGAGAGAATTGAACACATCTTAAGAAAACCATCAGGAGGTCCGCTATATTCGAACTCTTCAGGTTCAGGTCGTAGTGGTAGCTCTGATATCACAAAGCTCGCTTGAGCACGCATAGCGGCCCGTTGTGATTCGGCGGTTGAACGCAGTCCCTGTACTGACCAAGTTCCACCAAAATTCGAACTCTTAGAATTACAAAAACATTAGAAAGAACACATGGAGAAAGTAGATGGGGAAGAAGATTCGATAGAGTGAGAATTGAAATAAAATCAGTGATAGATGGTGATAGAATTGCTTCAAAAATATTTTAAATCGCGCTTACGAGACTGTATGAGAAATTCAATAGTAAATGTAGAGATTCCGAGCAATTATTGAGCCCATAGTAGACTTGAAACTTGTTTTCTTTCTCTTTATTTCGATAGCGAAATTTATTGTGGAGATTTTCATACTGAGTTATTTCTGCAAGCTTTACACTGAGCCTTCGAGGTGTGAAAGCCCATTGATAGCGTAACATTAGCAGAGGATTGATTAATCGTATGCTACAGAAACATGATATATTTTCGATTTGAAAAAATTAGAATATTAGTTATGTGAATTAGGGATATTCTTTTAATTCTTTAATTAATGAATCGATTTCTCTAAAGCGTATAGAAATCAAAGAACTGTTGGAAAGTATAGCTGCGTAGCATATAAGGTACAGAATATATTAACGTATTAACGTGTAAGTCATTATATGTACACATGGAGAAGGCGTTTCACTTAACAAGTCGTAAAAGATAAATTTCTTTTAAAACAAACTAATTCACGACGTCTATGGTACAGCCTCACAAATGTCATTTCGCTCTTTTTTAAGATGTGACAACATAAAATGTAGAATTTAACGACTGCTGCCGCTTAACAATGCGCACATGGCGGCAACACGGCGATATGGTCATGGCGAGTGTTTCCAACAAGGGAGTGGACTACACCCAAAATGTCTGGATGGAACATGAAATATAAATGATTTCAATGTTCTTTGTATAACGATATTCCTGTCAATGGGTTCAAAATTTGCATTTTACAATGTTGAGCTTGAGGTTGATGTTAGTCTTTCGTTTGTTGTTTTTTCTTGTTTTTCAAATGGCATGTCATACAAATCTCTTTCAAAACGATTTTGGTTAAGTGGCGGTTTGTTGGTGATGTTTTCTTTAACAATTTCTATTTGGACAACATGAGCGTTGCAGATGACCAGGCGGTAGGCTACTAGATACATATGTATGTATAGAAAAGTGTGTGTTTTTGCAAATACCATTTAGCAAATTTGAAGTCATGTTATCGTTTTAACACGAAAAAAAGAAGTCAAAGCAAAGGAAATAAAATACAAAAATTGTAGCCGGTTAAGTAACATGAATGTTTTCCTCTATAGTTGTTGTTGTTGTTGTTGTTAATGCACTAGGGTCTGTGCTAATAGTCAAGGGACGTACAAGAATTTCAATCAATTTGTGTTAACCATTTTAAACAGAATGTCTCCAGCCTCACTATCTTCTCTCCTTAATAGTAGTAGTTGCTGTTGCCTTTCTGGTCATTTGATTTTGTTTTCTTTTTAAGAGAGTTGAAATGTAAATGCCCTCTTTCTTTCTTTCTTTTTGGTTCTTCCAACATCTCTAACATCAATATGTGTGAACATATTTTCCCTGTGCTGATCTTTGTTTATCGCTTATGGTCGCTTGTATTTGCTTGTTGCATTATTGAACACTAATGTTCTGTGTGTGCAACATGCAACATGTCATGTATGCTTGTTGTTGTTTGATTTAAATTTTCATATTGCGTAAAGGTGTCATTTTTAGCACCCGCTTGTCATTCAGAGATTATAGTAGTAGTTCTATTATTGTTGTTGTTGTTGTTGTTTTAATAACATCACCTTTTTGGTGCCTTCCTTATAATCAATGAATGCTTTCGAATGGCAGCAGCAGCAGTAGAAAAGTTTAAATTACTACATTAAGCCATTTGATGAAAAAAGGAAAATAAAATCTATTTTGCAAAGAAATATTTCGTATTTGTCTACAACAAACAGAATATAATAGAATGTGACAATAAAACATACTGGTATGCAAAATTCTTTATGCGATTATTAAGTGTAAATTCTTTTTTAATTAAATATAAAAGAAAATACATTTTCAAGAAATTACGAGTTTTACGTATGTAAACCAATCGAAAGACTTAAGAAACAAGCATGATTTCATTAAATTTGTATACAAATTTTAAGGATTATGTTGCGATTCAGTAAGTCGCCGTGGTCTAGTTGGTTAGTGTGACGGCTTGTTAGACGTAAAAGCCAGGGTTAAAACCCCAAGCCAGACATTACAATAAAATACAAAAAGTATTTCTGCGGCGACTTCCTCTCAACAGATTTCTGGCAAAAACTCTGAGAGTAAATAAAAATTGCCATGAAAAGATTCTCAAAAATCTGTAGTTCGGAGTCGACTTTAAACTGTAGGTCCCGCCACTCATGTATAAAAATTAACACACACAACATAAGTGGTGTGAGAAACTAGGTCGTAATCCTGACCTGGTTGTAATGACCAATTATGTATGTTGCCATTCAGTAGCATGACATGTGTATAAAAATTCGGTCTTTGAAAATTGTTAAAAAAGATGAAGCCTGCTGACAGGAGATATGTTTTAAACAGAAAAATAATCACAGGAAAACCGAAAAAAGGGCATCAACTGCAGCCATAATATCACTGCAAAGGACAAAGAAAGCCGGCCTAATATAAAATTTTGTTGTAAAACAGTCCATATTGCAGTAGAATGGCACGATTCCCTCCCATATAATAGAAACACAGTCAATAACTCTTCAGAGACACCTGCTCATATCGGTAATTATTCTCAAATATCCCTGAAGATCTGAGAAATCTACATTAGAAATCTTCTTTGACCACAGTTAAACAATTCTAATAAACTCCAGACTCAAGCATAATTTAATGTAAAATCTGTGTAAAGATTACCTGCAAGCAACAATCATATTCATGGAGACTTTTCATGGAAATTATGAAATATTGTTGGTTTTCTCGTTACTCTGGTTTTCGATTACAGGTAAAAAATTCTGAAAGTTTTCTAAATCTTTTCTAGAAGCAAACGACTACAAAGTCAAACTCATCTTTAATCTAGACTGGGTTTAAGCATCGATTGAGAGGACGAGCAATTGGCATAATTTAAAATGTTATTAGTTTTGGAGTGATATAGAGAAAGAATTCTTGTACAAACTGAACTACAAAAAGGATGAATAAAGGTATAGGTTGATGAAAATTAAGAAAATACCTCAGCGCTCATTCTAAGACATTTACAAATTCGTGCTCCACGAATTTATCTTACCTATCCATCACAATCTCCGGCGAGACAGGTATTTGATGCGGGGATCTGCGGAAGTCGGCGGAGAGGACGACTTTGTATGCATTGGGAGGATCAAATCGAAGAAGCCCCGTCATCGATTGGTGTGACGAGGTGGTGCGCGCAAGAAATTGAGGCGCCTGGAAGGATGTGTTGGGGCAGGCCGAAATCCGATTATCGGGTTGTTAATGGCCAATTAAGTAAGTAAGTAAGTAAGAATCTATCACAGTCTGTCTTTCACCCATCTCTACATGTAGTTTTCAAATTACTCCATTTAATTTTACTACTAAGTCTCGTTGTAAAGCATTTTAAAAAATCATAGAGCTTGCTTGCTCTATATAAGGGCAATAAGAGGGGGAGATGACAGCTTTACGATATGTCTGAGGGTATGATGAATATCATGTTCAACATGTTTTCAATTATTCTAACCATAGTTGTTAATACCGTATGTAGGGAGTTTAAAGCCCCGGTTAGCCAAACATTCTCGGAACGTAACACAATCTACGTTCGTTTTTAGCATGTGAAGAATAATGTAAATGCTACATTATGGTTCGGTAATCTATCTCGTTGCTAAACTAAAAACGAACTTACGTTTCGCTAACCAGCGCTCAACTCCACCAAAGAGTCTACGAGTATTTATTAGCATGCTTGTCTCAGCACATGCATGTTTATTATTCAATTCCAGCACGAGTTGTTTTAATTTTCAGCCTGTCGATCCAAATGCCTCATTCATGGATTATTTCTTCAAGATTTTTCTGCAGTCCTTCTGCATATTGTTATGGCATTATTATTATTGTCGTAAAGGTGTACATTAATACTGGCACCATACGATCTATTTAACTCCCCTCAAAATTTATAGCGAATACCTATAACGTTTCCGTCAAACATACTGCAATAACAAACTTCAGGAAAATGCTCTGTGTCAACAATAACAATTCCCTGTCTACGAATTGATATGTAGCCAGGTGTTTTAGCCTGAAATGCATTAATGCCCTACAGGATCCACAAATGTGTTCCAATGATTCATTCTAATCGTTACAGAATCTACATGTTTAGCTTGAGACAAGCCCCGTTCTGAATAAGTGTGCTCGCAGGCTTTAGTACCCTGTCAAAAGTCCGATTACCAACCCCCGGTTATATCTAAATAGTCTGATGCATGACTCAGATCTGATTTTATTGTAATTTTCTAAAAAAAGTTTTGATTGCCTCAAATCCTCTTGGTTGTTTCTTTGTTTCAATTTATGTTCCCTTGCCTGGAGTAGACTTTTACAAACATCTCTTCTCCCACCATCATTACGGCATGTTGGGTCCTGTTTCAAACACTATATAAGCCTACCATGTTAGTATACAGTGCAATATGAATCCTAAATATTTGGTGCCCCTGTTTTCGTGCTTCCTTCTGACATGAATCGATATTAACCCGTATGTGCCCAACTTTTTTTCTCGAAAAAAGTTATTTTTTAACCACACAGCTGTTTTAAAAATGGGGCGATGAGCGCATATGGGTTAATGTCGCCAATGCTGTCCAACACTAGCTGAGAAGCCTGTATAAAAGTATTCAATTTTTATCAAACAATTCCAAATGGGAATATCAAATGCTAATAATAAAATTATCGACCAGATCTGCGTATACTTTAAAATAGTTTTATGGTATGGCAGTTAATGGAAACATTAAAAAATTTATTGCTACACTGTCACGTATCGAGATCATTAATGCAAATTTTAATTTTGCAATCTAAGCTTTTAAAGTGGCACTTAAAGATCAACAAAATGGTTTTATTGACAAAATTATTTGCAAGAAAACTACAGTTAAAGTTCAGTTTTTATGATTTTCTTGCGAATTAACAGTCTATTATTGGCATACGATTGCAAATAAATCTTCATGTGATAATAATTTAATTGTTCATAGAATTATTTTTTCTTTGTGGACGAATGAATGAATTTTTGCAATACTTCGTACGAAAATCTGGGTCAATTTATTCTATTTGGAAGCGTATCAGTTTGATAAAAAAATTTAAGAATTTATACGACCCTATTAAAACGTTTTTTTTGTTCATCCAAATACTAATGGGTTTATAGTATTTAAAAATACTTTGCCAAATAAATTCATTCAAGTTTTCTATTTCAGGATAATATAGGCCAGTTTAATAAATTTTTTAATTAATTCTACATTTAAAATACAAACTAAACTAAACTTACTTCACCAGAGGTGGTCGCCAAAACTAATTAAGTGATATAAAGTTTGTGTCTTAAGTCTTTTGTTTATAACTGTAACAATTTTATGGTATTGCTAGAAAGTCAGGCAGGTCGTTGATTTCAAATAATCGAAACTTGCTTATGCTTGTTTCTTAAGTCTTTTGTTTATAATTGTAACAATTTCATGCTACTAACATATCCTACCCGTTAAAACTTGTTCAAGCTTGTGTCGCGTGTTTTTTTAATTTTTTTTTTATTATTTAAAATCAATTTTCACATCAAAGATATTGTGTTTCAATTATATTTTTAGTGTGTCATTATTAGTCTTAAATGGCTATAAATAAACAATTCAAACTGTTTAACACGTTATTGCTGATAAAACCTTTGAATTCTAGTTTAAAAATCACTTAGACAGTGAGTATGGAATAAAAATTCTACAAATTTTTAAAAAACGATTTTTTTAAACATAAATTTACATAAAAATGAAGACTAGTTTTTTGCGTTTTCTAAAAAATTCTTTATTAAATCATTTAAACTTGTTTTTAAGTATCGAATGTTTGGCGATTCTTTTTAAGGGTTACTCAACTCTTTGTCAGAATACTATGAAGCAACTTACATTTCTTTTCATTTAATTTATGCGCAATAATTGATTTGAACTCTTGATTAGGCAACTCCATACATATGTATTGTATGCCAATGTTTGTGTTTGTATTGACTTTTGATCGGATTATTGGGCATAAATTTAACATGACAAAGGTGTCATTGGTTTAAATATATAAAATATCTATTATCCCAGTGAAATGAAATCTTTTTATAGTATATAGATGACTCATTTGAATCAAATTAAAGAAAACAATGAAGGCTATGAAATAGCTCTTTTAGAAAACTTTATAAAAGATATTTGAATTGAATGAGTCCTTATTTTAAATCAAAATGAAAATCGATTTCTTTCTTCTACACTTCATAATATATCTCCACTGCCGCAGGTAAAAGTAAATTCCTTTCCAGTTAAAAACGTCAAAGTGAAATAGATGGCTTATTGTTATACATACATAATTGGTCATTACAATCCTTTAATCAGTACTACGTCCAAGCTTCTCACATCACCTATATTGTATGTGTTAATTTTATCCATGAGGGATGGGATCTACAGTTTAAAGTCGATTCCGAACGACAGGTTTTTAAGAGAGTTTTCATAGCATTGTTATTTCCTCACTGAAGGGTTGTAAAAATAATAAAAATATTTTTAAACAGTAAGGTTAGACTCCAAAAGAGCTACACGTATAACACGTTAAACCTTTTTAATATAAATTCCTGTCATAGTGTCTTCAGTCGTCCTACTCCTAAATTTAACATACAGAATTTATGTGGCCATAAATAAGCTTTATAGTCTTCCAATATTTCGATTTCAAGGGAGTATTTTGACCAAAGTACCACATACATACATAATTGGTCATTACAACCCTTCAGTCAGGATTACGACTTAGTTTCTTACACCACTTATATTTGTTGCGTGTGTTAATTTTATACACGAATGTTGGGACCTACATTTTAAAGTCGACTCCGAACGACAGATGTTTGAGAAACCATTCATGGGAATTTTATTTATTCTCAGAATTTTTGCCAGAAATCTGCTGAAAGGAAGTCGCCGAAGAAATATTTTTTTCATATTTCTTTTGTTGGAGATGTCTTGACCTGGGGTTTAAACCCAGGCCTCACGTTTAATAAGCCAACACTCTACTTACTAGACTACGGCGACTTTGAAAATTTAATGCCCCAAGTGAGGTTTATTGTTATAGTACAACGATTCTCTTCCTTTGTCTTAGTAATAATTTCTACGTTTGATATTCTAATGTCTGCCACTGGGAGACCAGTAAGATTATCTGCATGCTAGTACTCAAACTGCTAAAAAACAACACTGTAAGCAATGGGTGAAGAACAGTTTTCTCCTTATTAGGTACTGCAACTATTAAAGAATTCATAGGCAAAATAATGAAAGCTCAGAAAGCCTTTACTCTTATGACGACAATGAGCGTGCTGTGTTGAAGTTTAAGCAGACTTTCCGTGCACATTCTTATAATCTCAGCGCGATTTTCTGTGTTCTCTTTGCAGTCCACAGGTCATTGACGAAATTTCTTACCAAAATCGATTTAAAACTTGAAGGTTTCATTGTGATTCATAACGTAGAGAATGCGCAATTTCTCCAGTCTGGAGTTTTTCGAAATACCGCAATTTCACGGTATCGTCATGAATTTTATACCGCTTTGCCATCACTCTGAGAGACTCACTGCAAACGAAAACCATGTGGCAACTCAGTGGCTTTACAATTGCTATCATAGAGTATGCTTTTATCTCTTCCAGAATTATTGTTCTCCATAATAATCGTCATATCGGTGTTTTTGATCGATATTTTCACCTGGAAGATGCTTCAGCGGTCCAATAGCCGCACCGAGTGTGCAGTAATTACCGGCTCTAAAAAAGTGAAGAAGATCTGTTCGAATTCTTTTTCCCATCAATATGCTCGAATGCGGATGCGGATGCGTGCCACTGACAAATCGCCTAAAGTACGATTATTAGTATTGTGTCCTACAATAAAGGTTCAGCGAATAATTTATTTTCGCTTTTAAGACAAACGATGAGCGAGCATTAAACTATCTGTGAAGTATGTGATAATTTTGAATTCTTAGCTATTTGTCATGGAGAATCTGTTTGGAATTTTATCAGTCCCTGTGTTAAAAATATTTTATACTTTTGATAGGGGAAACAATAAAACAAGCAAAAAAAATAAAACAAAAAATATCAAAAAAAAAATTTTACATTATTGCTCGAAAGCGAAAAAAAGCTTATGAAAAATAGAAAGAATATGATGCGACCTTCACTTTTGGGAGAAAGTTTAATATTTTTATTCTTCCCAAAAAATTCAAAAGAATTGCTGACTATATATTGGTCACTAGAATTTGATGACATCTTTTATATTCTGTAACCTTAATTCTGTCAGAACATTAAATCAAATTAAGTTCTTTAATTTTACGCTCTAACATGACCGTGAAGACACTCTGGCGACAGTGAAATTGTATTGAGTTTTTCTTTTCTTCTTCAAGTGTAACATATTCCATGATGCAGCATTAAAAGTAATAATAAAACAAAGAAGAAAAAATTGTTAAAATTTCATTTGTTAAGTGAAAAATTGGTCAGACTTCATCGGATACGATATTTTTAAAATTATTTAATATTTTGCAAAATTTTTCTACAGTGAATGTCCGTAATTATGAATGGGTAAATGGTGATTTTTTAACTGTTCGAATTTTGAAAGTTGAAAAAAAGAAAATCACTAAGAAAGTTTGTCAAATTGATTGTATTTTAAAGATTATTTCAGGTTAGTGTTGAATTAAGGCCCGTACGTTCATAATCTTCAATCTTGGCATACTTTTGTAATTTTCTGTAGACGAGAGACTTTACGTTGTACACTTACAGAATTTGGTGCAGTCGGGACTCTCAATAATTAAATGGTATCACACGCCGTTTGGCTCGTTTAAAACCACATATCAACTGAGTCCAATTCTTCCATTTTGTGGCAGAATTCACCAGTAATCTTGCTATACTGACTGAAGCGTTGCGATTTTCAAGAAATTTTTGAAAACATGCGGTCTATTGAAGCCCTCGGCCAAAGAGAGCATTTTTCAGAGTGCATCGATGGCTGATGAACTTCTGTTGCCGCAAATATAGTCAAAGAAAATAATTTTCAGATTCATGGAAAGTTTCCGACAACAAACCCTGGCAATACATGCTCAAACCATACAGAAAATGAATAAAATTATGTATGATTTTCAAATTTATAAAAGTAAGAGACTTCAGACCCCACCTGCACTTGGCACTGTACCTCCTAAAGAGGATAACAAAAATAATGAAGTAAGATAAGCTCTTTAGGCGCCTATTAACCCAACCGCAAACCGGTTACGTAGAATAGTTTAGGATTAAGTCATCAAACGTTTCTTACCTGTTTCACACTGACAGATGGAGCTGTTGTCATCATAGGTGCTGCTACAGTAGATCAATCACCTGCTTAGCCGGAAAAACTTGATTGATGAATCTGAAACAAAGAATGTGGAAGTTACTTTGACACTATCCGATATTTCTTAAAGAAAATAAAAAAAAAAAAACAAAGGTACAGGAGTAAAATAAGCTCGTTGACAAATCAAAAATGTTATGTTGAGTATAGATTTGATGAAAATTACTATTTATAAGCCAAATTTTGTTTTCAATTTCTATACGACTTTTGGAGCCTTCACAAATTGTTTTAAATTGTTTTTCGTTCGATATAAGCCGATTCGTTTTAGCTGCTGTGTTGTGTGGTTTTTTTCTATGTATGGGATGGTTGATCTTGCTATCGATTTGCTTCTATTTTGGTGAAAATTAAGTGTCATTTTTAGTGACAATACCTTATTCATAATATGCTTTCAAGATTAGCTTTGTTTCCAAGTAAAACTTTCCAACATTTGCATGACTTCACGCACGGATATGAAGGATTTTTAATTCGGTTATTGTTTCTCATAGTTAGGTACATACATACATATATAATTGGTCGTTTCATCTCATCTTGTGCGAGTTAATTGTATCTACATATATGTGGCAGGACCTACAGAAGAATACATTTTTGAAAAACATTTCAATTTTATTTACTCCCAGAGTTTTTGCTAGAAATGTGCTGTGAGATAGTCGCCATAGAAATATTTTTTTATATTTTGTTTTGTTCGAGATGTCTATGCTGGGATTTAAATCACGGCTTTATGTCTAATAAGACAAAACACTATCTACTAGATTACGACGACTCATAGTTTATGTGCTTTATATTTCTGCTTGTCACTGAGGACGGTGACAATCTACTGTCCGTTGTTTCCTATATTGAGGGCGTAGTACTAGTTGCCCTAATCGCTATTTTAGTGAATATAATTCTGTACCCTACTTAACACAATAAAAATATCTTCTAAATCTAAGCTAGATTTAGTTAATAATATATCTCCACGGATTGCTCAATTATACGTGTTCTATAGCTGTCATCTTCAAAAGACAGGAAAATTGATCATTTTAAAAAATTTTAATTAAGAAAGCGATTCTGTTTTGAAGTGTATTTAAAGTCAAATATTTAGGCCAAACTTAATTAAAGCATATGATATGTTTGACGAAAGCAAAAATTTAAAAAAATTTTTATTGACTAAAAATTGGAGCATATAATAATTTACAGATGAAAGGTAATGTGTGTCTGTCCATAGATTTGAAAAGACGGTAAGAATATGTCAAATATGAATAAAATATGCTGTAGTTAAATACAACATTTGCTTATATCCTACTACATTTCATTTGATTCAATAAAACTAAACTAAACTGTGCAAAAGTATGGAAATTTTTTTCAAAACTTTTACGACAACAAAAAAAGCAATAAACTTTATGAGTTTTTACAGTTTCCTATAATAAAATTTAAATTCATATTTTTTTGCCACAATTTTTTAAAAGACTTTCTTAAGCAAAGAAAGAAAGAGGAAAAAAGCAGAAGAAAATATTTGATTATAAAAATCTAAAAAAAAAGTATTCTTTTGCTATTTTTTTAAATACTTTTTGTTTTTTAATGTTATGAGACTTTTACTAAATTTGAGGAGTGTCTCAAAAAAAAGATCTCACCTATTGATTGCTCCATATGTATTCAATGAATACCATTAAAATGTATACATTTTTGCTAACATTTCTAACTTTTGCTTTAATTATTCACGAAAAAAAAACTGAAAAAAATCATTTTTTTTATTTGATTTTTTGTTGAAGATTACAACACAATAAACGAAATTTGTTTTGTTTAATTTTTTTCAACACTTTGTATAGATGAAACTTGAAAAAAAAACAAAAGACTTAGAAAACAAGCACTGTTAACGAGAGAAAGAAAAGAAAAGAGAAAGAAAGAAAGACTTTCGCCTTATTAAAGAATAAGAATTATTAAAGACCATAATCAGCGGTATATAACACTCATCATTATCAACATTTAATCTGTTTTACAAAAAAATATGCTGTTTTTTTGTTAAACAAAAAAAAACCGAAACTTAAACAAATAATTTTAAATAAACAAAACAGCCATTTAATTATAATATTTTGCCTTGTTTATAATTTTACTTCAAATGAAAGTGTTAGTTTTAGTGAAAGTAAATCGAAAATAAAAGCAGAACTAGAAAACTGTTTACCAGATAAACAAAAAATATAAAAAAATTAAAAAATAAAACAAGTGTATGTCTAAATGACTGTTGTTTTTAAATTTAATTATAAAAACCAAACCAGTAAACGATTACATCGTAAAATATATATTTTTTTTTAATAATTTACAAACATGTTTCGTTTTTCCATTTTAAAAGCGACAAAAATTCTTTAAATTGCCATTCAACGCAACTGTGTGACAGCTTAGGTTTTCAGACTGCTTTATTAGTTAATTTCTTATTTACTTGTGTTGTTTTAATATTTAACTTATTTTGTTAGTTTTCCTGCCCTGTAAGAAAGTTAAAAAAAGCAAAGATATATGAAAATTAATAAACGTTTCCAGGGGTAATAAAATTAGAAATTAAGATTCCTAGAGTAAGTTGCAGCCTCCATTCTTCTTTTCTATTTAGAACAACATGTCAATCTTTTTATAGAAATTCGATTTTTTGTTTCAGTTAATACTTTTGGGAAGACAGAATAAACATGAAGAAAGAACAAGAAAAACTTTGAAAATACAGATTAGGAATTAAATAAAAAAGAAAAATCCAATAGCAGGACTACCTTGAAACACCACCAAATGTCACCACAGTATAGAATGGCAATACCAAATCAACAATGATTTCTAGAAGTTGTCAGAATGACAATAAATTAATATTTTATTATATACTGTGTAGTTTGATGTCAACAAATAGATGGGCGACCTTGGACATGGGCAGAATCAAGTCAAAACTGGATGGAAGGCTAACGACAAGTTTACTTAAACTGCAAGGATGCACGCTCAGCATAGTTAGCGTTGTAATTACGGGGTATTGCATTATGAGCACGAATGTAAAGCGCATTGGTGTTAGACACCGAGGTAATGATTTCTGCAAAAGCTGCTGAGATGGGGAAAAGACGAAGACCATCCTTCAACTACTGGATACACAGCCCGC
The DNA here is from genome assembly GCA_958299815.1 of Sarcophaga carnaria. NCBI lineage: Eukaryota > Metazoa > Arthropoda > Insecta > Diptera > Sarcophagidae > Sarcophaga > Sarcophaga carnaria. The sequence continues at coordinate 43,431,757 of OY283150.1, forward strand.
CATTATGTCTTAGAAGAAAGAGAAAGAGGCTATATAAACGTGGTGGATAAAATAAAAAAATAAAATGCAACGTAAAAAGAAATCCATTATGTTTCAGATGAGAAAGAAAAGGAGACTGTCCTTTACCTACTGCGTACAAGCCTGGCAATATGTCGTAGAATAATGAGGCATCTTGGTGCCTACTATGTAAAGAATCTAGAATCAAGCATTGGCATTGGCAATCTGAATTGTCTCACCAGAAACTTCGATGCGGAAGCATGCGAAGCGCCTTTTGTCTTAGCCACCGTGGTAATGATTTCTGAAGAAGCTGTGGAAATGAGTAAGAGTAGGGGAGTGTTCTTCATCTACTGGCTACATGCCCCGCACTATGTCGTAGAAGAAGGAGACATCTTGGTGCCTACTATGTAAACGATTTGGAGAAACAGTCACGGCTTGACATTGGCAATCTGAAGTGTTTTATCAGAAGCTACGAGTGGTTCCGGGACTAGCGGATAATGGAACCCTGGTGGTATTACAATGGGCCCTATGTGGCCTAAGTGTGTTCATCCAAACGCTTTGGATGAACAGCCAAACAGTCGGTAACAAAAGTAATATCTTGATGTTATTAAATAAAGCATTTATTGAAATAAACAAATAACGAAAAAGAATAATAAGTAAATTTGTTTCGAAATTATAATTCTCGAGCAGACAGAAAAAAATCGTTTTATTTTCTATTATTTGATTTAAGACCAGGTAAGAATTCATATCCTACGACAAAAATCACTTGGAAGTTTTATGATCGCATTAATATTTGTCACAAATTATTCTCTGTGTTTTCAAGTTAACATTGAAACAAATACATTTGCTTACTAAATATTAAATTGTTTTAATAAGAAATGCACACACCTTTAAATAATTTATCTCATCATAGAAAATCTTTTGACCAATTCTTTAAAAAAAAAAACATCAACTTAAACTGCGCAAATAATTATAGACGGCATATTTTTGTCAAAGTAATAATAAAAAAAAAAAATAATACAATTTAAACCTTGACCTTGAGTATATAAAAAAAAGTACTTGTATAGTTAGCAGATTTATCACAATCAACACAAGATCAAGACACTAAATTTTTAATAAGAAATTCATAGTTTAACCTTAACATATTAATTAAGTTTTTATTACAGCACCATTATCAATCATAAGTTGGCGAACATTTGAAAAGATTTAAATTTTTTTTTAATTTTATTTATTTATTTTAATAAGAAAATATGTCTATGTTAACAATTGTCTTTGCTATCAATGTTTCAATGCAAATAAAATAAAAATCAATAAAAATTTACATTTCATTTGATTCCAACAACTTTAATGAATGAATCATTTTTTGTCATTCATTCATTGAAAAAAAACAACAACTGAATTACGGTAATTTTCGATTCAATGAATTCAATGAAATGCATTTGGAAAAATAAAAAAAAAATTCAACAATTCAATAAATTTATTAATGAATCTCTTACTGTATTTTGCTTTATCAATTTAAATAAATCTTGTAAATTTCTAATAAACGTCTTCAGCCTTTGTTGGTGTTAACGTGCAATTTAAATTGTATTTTATTTTCATTATTTTTTTTTTCATTTTTATTAAAAATAAACAGATATTGTGTAAAAAAAAGTGTGAATAATGATGAGTTTATAAATAATTAGATGACAGCAATAACTTCATAGATCCGCTTTGAAATTTTATTAAGAAAAAACTTTTATTTTCTAATAAATTATTAACGTTTCTTTATTTTCTAATTAATTGTCAGCGCCATTTAAATTTAAATTTTATTAATACTTCATGATTAACTGTCACAACAAGATTTTTTATTAGTCGCCGTAGTTTAATAAATAGTGTGTTGGCTTATTAGACGTGAGGCCACGGTTCAAACCCCAGGTCAGACATCAAAACGAAATATGAAAAAAATATTTTTGTTCGTTGACTTTCTCTCAACAGATTTCTGGCAAAAGCTCTGAGAGTAAATACAATTGCTATGAAATGTTTCTTAAAAATCTGTCGTTTGGAATCGACTCATTCCGCCACTCATGTATAAAAATTAAGACATTAATCCTGGCTGAAGAGTTGTAGTGACCAGTGGCGTATGTATGTATAAAAGAGTACTAGGTCTAGGCCTAGGTGTAGGTCCTGCCACAGTTAACACAAACACAACATATTTGGTGTGAGAGGCTAGGTCGTAATCCAGACTTAAGGGCTGTAGTGAGCTGTACATTAAAAAATTATACATTAAAAAATTACCGTTATTTTTATTTTAAAATTATTTGGTTTTTTGAGTTTTTAAAATTGAAAAAAAAAAAAAAAATAGAAAAAATTTCGAAATATTGCCAAATTTTTGCGGGCACTCTCCTTAAGTGGTAAAAGTTGAGTTTGCTGATTTTGATCGAATTTTATCCATAGTGATGATGTTTTTTTGATGTTCACTGTATGTGTGTACAAGATTTTTTATTTAATAAAATGCATCGTAAAAGAAAATCCATTATGTTTTTAATATGTATATACATAGCTTCAGTATATATAGCTCTTGCGTTGTACAAGTGCATTCACCTTAAATGCATTCACCTAATGCGATAATTTCCTTCCATATAACATTAAAAACAGAGACATGCAAACCATTCAAGCAAAAGCACACTCCAAAGCGACACATGGTCCATAGAAAAATATTCAACTTCATCGTAAAAGCTTATTGGTCTGGAGCACCATTGATTTCCGTAAAAGCTGCAGACATGAGAAAGAGGAGGAGACTGTCCTTTAGCTACTGGATAGCATAACAATAACAAATTAACAGTGATTCTTGGAAATTGGCAGAACGAAAATAAATAAATGTTCTATTTTACCAGTGCACAGTTGCAGTTTGTGATGTTTGTAATCAAAAATAATCGAACACGGGCATAACGCATGAAGAGCTCGCGACAGCTGTGCCTAAATTCCAAAAAAGCACGCTCAACGTCGTTGTCGGGGTCATTACATGACATTGCATTATGGACAGGCATACGAGGCCCATGGGTTTTGGACATCTTACAAATGATTTCTGCAAAAGCTGCTAAGTTGAGAAAGAAGAGGAGACTGTTCTTCACCTACTGCGTACATGCCTGACAATATGTAGTGCTGTAGGTGTAGGTGTAGGTGCCTACTATTTAAACAATCTAGATAAACTGTCAAGCATTGACATTGGTAATCTCAATCGTTTCAGAATCCGAAACTCCGATGGGGAATTATGCGAGGCCCATTGTCAATGATTTCTGCAAAAGATGGCTCTGAGATGAGAAGGAGAAGGAAACTATCCTTTACCTACATGCCCGGCACTATGTAGTAGAAGAAATAGGCATCTTGGCTCCTACTATGTAAATGGTCTGAATATACTGTCAAGCATTGTTATTGTCATATTACAATGACCCCTAATTGGCCTAAGTGTGTCTATCCGACTTCCTTGGGTGGACAACTACCTACCTACCAACAATAAATGCAAAGAATCATGCATAAATTTAATAAAATTAAATTAAAATGTTTTTCAAATTTCACATCCATAAAGTAAAGTGGATTTCATGTTTAAATTGAATATTTCATCTTGACATTACGATACTAGTTCCATCCTAGTTTTAATACACAGAAAACATCGATATTGAGTTAAAAAATTGTGAAGGAACGGTGGTATACATTTTATTTATTCATTTTCAATTTCTTTAAGGACCATAGTGGGGGTGTAAAGCATCTCCTTAATGTGCTTCTTATTATTTCCTTGCTTTACATTAGTTTCATTAATCATAGGAAACAAGGTCCTCTGTACACATGTGTGTGGCAGAGTGGTGAGAAACTTTCTGATCATTAACATTACCTGATCTTCCAGATGTCGTTTTGAGGCTCAGAGGTCCGAGGGGGCCTTACTTGCTTACTCAATTGGTCATTACAATCATTTAGTTAGGATTCCGACATAATTTTGTTTGTTTGTAAAACCATGAGAAATATTTTTTTAACTTTTCCGGAATTTGATGACGGCATGATATGGTTTTTCATCTAAGTACTACACTACTTCATCTCTTTTTCAAAGTGTTTTTATATTTTACTAATGTGAAGTATGCCTATTATTTCAAACCCCCAGAGAAAACCACCTAGAAATCAGTGAAAGTGTGAAAGATTTAATCCTTCTTTGAATGCAAAAAAAGCCACACAAAGTGTCATTCATAGAATATCTTATCTTGTATGTCTATTAAATATTCATTAAATTATCGTATAATTTTTTTCAATATTTTAATATTCGAGGCATCAGATAAACCGTAAAATATAAAAAAGTTTAATGGCCTAACACTCTTACTCTTGCTGATTTCTATCGTTTTTTTTTATGGAAATCCAGTTCTTATGAATTCTTAATAAAATTTTACGAAGTTTTTCTATTTTTAGACAATTTTATGTCATCTTTTCCAACATGCATAAATTGTATATACATATGTACATACATGTGTTGTTTTCTCTCTACAAGAATACCAGTTTTTGTTCTTTGGGATACGAGATTTTTACTTATTTATCAGAAGTCTTTTTCAAAAGATTCTTAAATTACATCATAATAAAAAAAGGAAGAAAAAGAGCAGCAGTGATGCAATTTGTCTGTTTTTCTTTTTCTTGTTATTGTATATGAATTTTAAAACCAGTTGTAATGTAAAAAAAGAAGAAGATGCTAATACAAGTTACAGCCATGGTTAATTTATTTTAACGAGATTTAAAAGTTATGATCCATATAATGCACAGGTCTTTTTATTTTTAATTTATTACAAAAACATAAAAGTATATATATATTGAATCCATACGTACGTACGCATGTATGTACATACATATGTGTATGTATGGTATATAAATTGGTATATATCTTGTTGTCATCCATCATTTTGGTATGTTAGAGATTAAAAACGGTTTCTAACCGTAAATTTGATTAAACTGAAGTGAATTTTCTAATCACAATTCATTTTTAAATTTGATTTAGATTTGTAAACTTAATCGTAATGGCATATCCATATGCTTTACTTCACTTCAAGTTCTCTGCTTAGCTCTTTCGTTTATCACATTTGCCTCAGTTAGCCGGCCTTAACTCCACATTACGAAGTTTGTTTCTTAAGTCATTTGAATTTATATTCATTTTGTTTCTGTTGTTTGTATACATGAAACTAATTGGCAATACAAATAATGAAAAAATAAATAAATTCAACTCAATCAAAATGAATTCCTTATCTTCGTCAAGATCTATAAATTTACAAGAATTCTTTTCAACAGCGGAAATCTTTTCGTTCCTCTCATTCATTTTTTTTTATTTTATTACTCATGCATAGATTCGTTAATTTATTTTTATTGTATCGCTTTATAGATTATGTTGAATATTTTGTTTCTTATTTTTATTTTTCAACCAAAATCTTAAGAATGCGTTGTCGGCTGAGGACGAGATATTAAAATGTACAATCGACATTGAATTGCATTGACAAGAAACAAAAGATCTTTGAAATAATAAAATTGAAAAATTGAGTATTTTTACCAAATAATGTCTTCCACAAATCGACTAAAATTTGATCAAATTTAATAAGATGTGGTTTTCGGATAGGTACTGGTTGGATAGATACTGGACCAGGATTCCAAAACAGGTTTCTTTACGATCGGGCGTTATTTAAGTTGGGAGATATAGACGAAAAAGCTAACTTTTTCAAATTAACAATAAAAAAGTACTCTATATAAATCGGGTAAAATCGGTTAAAAAATCGACCTAGTGGGGACCTAGTGGTCCAAGGATTCCAAAACTGTTTCTTTTATGGTCGGATGTTACTTGGGACCGGAAATATAGGCGACGAAACTAAATGTTTTACTTAAATGAACCAAAAAATTTAATTGTATGTTCATTTGGACTTAAAAATTTTAATAATTCTCATTGAGTTAATATGCACTTATATATAAAAGATAAAACAAAATGTGTTTCATTTTTTGGTAGATGACTTGCATTTTTTCGTTGATGACTTTTAATTTTCTGATTGATAACTTGCATTTTTGTGATCAATGACTTGCATTTTTTCGTTGATGACTTGTATTTTTCTGATTGATAAATTGCATTTTTGTGATCAATGACTTGCATTTTTTCGTTGATGACTTGTATTTTTCTAATTGATAACTTTCATTTTTGTGATCAATGACTTGCATTCTTTGTAGTCGATCGCTTGCATTTTTCTAGTCGATGACGTGCATTTTTGGATTATGACTTGCATTGTATGGTCGATGACTTGCAATCCTTAGGTCCTTGACTTGCATTTTTTGACCCATGACATGCATTTTTATATTTAGAAAATTAGTTGCATTTTTTTTTTTTTTTTTTGTAAATGACTTGTGGTTGATGATTTGCGTTTCTTTGCTAGTTGACGTGCATTTTTTTGAGCGAAAACTTGCATTTTCTTTGGTAGTTGACTTGCATTTTTTGGTCAATGACTTGAACTTTTTGATCAATGACTTGCATATTTTGGTCAATGTCCTGCATTTTTTAGTCGATGATAAAGATATTTCTTTCGGCATCTATATCTCCGGTCGTAAGTAATGTCCGACCGTAACAAAAACTGTTTTGGAATCCTTGATACTAGGGCTATCCAGCCCACTTCGTCTGTTTTCCAAACAATTGCATCTTTTATCTGATTTTGACGACCGATTAAAAAGTAGTACTTTTTTGGTCATATAAAAAAAAGCAGCTTCGTTGGCAAGAAATCCGGTTCCAAAGGCTACCCGACCGTAGCCAAAACTGTTTTGGAATCCTTGGTTCAATAGCTATCCAGCCCACTAAGGGGCCTTTTTAAATTCGATCGAATTTTGCTCGATTTTTCTTCTATAGAAAAGGTTAGCTCCGGTCTCCGATCCCGTGACAAAAACTGTTTCCAAAATATGAAGGATATATTTGGTAAAAAATTGAAAAACTACTACAATGATTATAAAGAGTTTAATCTATGTAGGATCTTTCCTAAGGCCGAGTGGCATTACAACACCTCTTGTTCTTTTCTTTTTTACAGATTCCAATTAGTTTTTTTTTTCTTCTTAAACGAAAAAATATAAAATTAGTTATGGTACGCAAAGTTATTAAACTGAAACTGTTTAATATCTTCATAATCATGGCTTTAAAGTGTTGTGGTACACATGGTGCAAATTGGAATGATTATGATGTGTTTGTATAGGAACATTATCGTTAGTAAAATTATTTGAATTTAAAAAGCTTTTAAATTTTTTTTATAAGATATTATTTAAATATGTACATACGCTATAATAGATATGCATATAAAGATTATAAAAAGCGGTCGAGAATATAATAAAATTCAGTCGTTTTGCTGAATCTTTGATTTGAATGTTTGATTTTAAAGGATAAACATGTTCGAGAAAAGGGGTGACAACTTTTTTGGCTTTTATGTTGCCAAGCGAATGCAATGCGTTTAATGTGGAAAGTGCTTAATTGAAATAATCTAGAGCCCATTGGGAGAACTTTATGTACTTAGCTATTATTTAATTATTAACTTGGTTGTTACAACTCTTTTAGTCAGGATTACAACCTAACATCTCACGCCACTTTGTATAATTTTTTATTATTGTCACCGAATCAACTTTCTGTTTCGCATACTGACATTATACCAGCATATAAAACAATTTGGTTTTAAATTTTGAGTTTTAAAAATCTCATTGATCTAATTGAACTCAAACCTCTTCTATACATATAATAATTTATACATAGGTAATCTAAAATTCGACCATAGCCTAGACATTTACCTACAACCTGCTTTAAGAGTTTATTAAGTATTAAATAATTAATTATTTTTTTTTACTATTGATTATTATTTATATAAAATATAGATGTTTTCTTCGACTTTTTGTTGTTGTTGTTTTTCTACGCTTTTGATAAATTAACGAAAAAAAAACTACTGCGGCAAAAAGGAAATAATTTTCTTAATCAGTTTCTTATGTAGCTGGCTGTCAGCGGATGATATTAAATTAACTTCATGGCACTAATGCTAACAGAGGTCAGGGTTGGATATTAAAAGCATAATAAAAAGAAAGAAATACTGAAACAATAAAAACAATAAAAAATTATCAATAATTTTAATTTAATTCTAATAAGAAAGATTATGAAATTTGATTGAATTATTTTGTAAATTTTTTTTTATGATCAAATATGCCGTTATATTTTTTTGTGTGATATTAGTTTTGGGATGCGTGTTATATTAATTTTTTGTTTTTTTTTTTTATTTTTTCTGGGCTAAAAAAGTTTTCTGACCCCTTAAACATACATAATAAGGTCGAGGTTGAGTTGAAATTATTTTTTTTTATAATAATTGAATTAATTATAGAAACAAGTAAGAAAGTTAGAGTAGGGTAAGACTATATGATACCCTATCCGAGATAATGTAGATTTGCTTCAGACAAGGCACAATTAAAATCAAAAATTGTCTGTAGATTGCAGCTTTAGGTAGAGAATTCTATTTTATTTGAAGAAAACAAAGAAGAAAACAAATAAACCGCAATTAAATACATGAGATTTAAGGATACAAGTAAGTCAGTTCTGTTCTAATCCATACGTACGCAGCAAAGTCTAGCAGCATTGCACGTAAAATCCTACTGCCAACGCGATTGAGACTTCTTGTAAAACGAGTGAACATTATTCAATTCAACTGATCTAATCGGACTACCTTTGACCTGTAACATATCGGGGGTTGCAAGCTGCTTACCGACCATCAGCAATACAATTTTCAAGGCCCTTCCTATGTCCCTACATCTCGCTAGAATTGTTTTCAAATGGCCATGACCTCTATATGAAAAACACTGTCTATAAAGAAGTTTAATATCAGAACCATATAATGCGACCTCGACGTGTTTATGTTTTTCTATAATGGTAGCATATCCATAATACGGGTTAAGCTAGGATATAACTGCATTGGGTCTTGCTGCCATCATCTCAGTCCTTTGTTTCAATAGAAGCGAGCCAATTGAGTAAAGCAAATAATGCCTTAGCTGGAGTGGAACAGAGTGCACGGATAGCTGACTGCCTGCGTACTCTAACAGCCGGAAGTAGCACATTGGAAGTTTGTACATTGTGCATCAAACATGTACACCATAAAGCAAGGTCGGTGACATCATAACCCGATAGAGGCAGTATGCATGCAATGGCTAGTCTAATACTTTTCTTTTTGGCAGGCTTTTAATGTTCTCGCAGTACAATTTGATTTTATATGATGATAATGTGTTAATGTGAAGCCATAATGCTGCTCGTCTAACCTAGAATTACTTAACCAAGAATTTACAGGCTTTTAACCGTTATTGCTAAATTTTTTTATGGCTGAATATTCCTACCATAAAAAGCTTGATTTTTATTAGAGCATTAGAGTGAGTCTTTTCAGATACTGAAATGCATTCCGAGAGTATGATTAAAAAAAAATTATTTTTTCTATGTACATAAGATCCAAGTGGAGGCTCAATTATGATGGCATAATAAGAAAGAGGGGTTAATTGAATTAAGTATGGAATTTTATAATTTAAAGTCATTCATTTTATTACATGAATATTTAAAGAAAATACAAAAAGCATGTACAGCAATAAATCTGAGTTCAAGCTAGAAATTCTGTACATAAAATGATAATGCAGGATGGAGATTACAATAAATCAAATTGTTTTAATTGCAATATAATGATATATTTTCTGTTTTTTTTCTTCCTTCTTCTTCCTCTCCCCTTTTTGTAACATTTATTATTTTATTTTATTGTTTTAAATTTATAGAATATAATTCGTATTTGGTGTGTGTGTGTGTGAATGAGAATATTTTTGCATTTAATGTTTACGTATAACAACACGCCATTATGCTTGTGTCTTAAGTCTTTTGTTTATGATACCCCATGCCGTCTTTAGATTTGTACAGCATTTAATATAAAAAATAAACAAGAATTTTACGTTTTAATTGATAAAAAAAATTACATGTGATGGCAAGAAAACTGTAGTAAAAGTTGATAATTTCATTTCTTAACGAATAAAATTAAAAATTTAATTAAATTTAATGCAATTATTACAATCATAAATTGCCAATGAAATCAGCGGCACAAACATCTGCTACTTGATATATACTTTTAAACTCATAAAATATTGTTGGACAATTATTTAAACACACACACACACAGAGTAAGATTGAGAGAGATGTGTAATTGAAAACAAAAAAAAAACTTAAATTAATGCAGTCAGGGTATGGTTTATAGCCTGTAATTATTTGAATATTATGTACGCAATAAATCAATTTTTATATTTTTCAAAATAATCTAGCGTGCTATGTAGCAATGTTCTCATTAACATTAAATTCTAAAGCTATTGCAGTCATTTGTATTTGGGTTTAGAATATCGGGTAGAAAATTTAACAGTGGCTTGTGCAATACATCCCCTAAAAAATTAAAAATTTAAATTGAGCGTGGCAATATAATGCATTGCTAGGTATCGATTTTATTTGTTTCAACACAACTACAGAAATCAATTTAATTGCCTGATAAACCAAATACTGAATCTGATTCCTCGTTTTGATACCAGCTTTCCTAGGAAATTTTACTCCCGAGAAAATTCCCCGCTGTCTATATGAACTTATTGTGTTAATTAGTTCGTTAACATTGTTGTTGTGCTTGTTCTCTTGTAATAAGTTGTAGTTTTTCTTTAGAAAATTTTCTTCACTTTACAACATTTATTCTTCCCACCATAAATGGTTGTAAAAAAAGAAAATTTCTTATGAAAACGAATGATGATGAATGAAAAACGGAACATAAACAACAAAAAAATTAACGAGTTGGATGCACTAAGTGAAAGAATCAATCAATGAATAAATGAATGAATGAATGAATAAATGTTGAAATAATACACGTGCGTTCAGTCACCGTAAAAGGTAAAGTCAAGCCATCTAATAATATATAAAGTGAGTGAGTGAGTGAAATTGTGTGTATGTGTATGTGTATGAGTTAAGAAAAGTGAAAAACAAGTTCAAAACTAAAATAAAAAGAAATCAAATATAGAGCACTAGAGCACTGCAACAACAACAACAACTTCGACGTGAATAAAATTAAGAGCGTAAAAAAGCAACATCAATAATCAATCATCATAACATTAAATCAACCAAAAAAAAAAAAAAAGAAAACAAAAACATTAAATTGATACAAAATTAGCAACATTAAGAACGACACGAAACGACATTAACACCGCCTTCAACATTCAGCACACAACATTAGCTACAGTGTGTGTCAAATCGTATTAAAAGACCATTAAATAAAAGTGATTCAATCTACAATCCATTATTGATGTTATTTTGGCCGTTTCGTATGTTTGGCAATAAAGGCAATACAGGGTTATTATTAAAGAATGTAAAATTGTTTCTTGAGGGTTTATTGGATGGAGGGATACCTTTTAATTTGCAATTGGTCAGCTTAAATTGGCGGCCGCTTCGTAGAGTATGATTTTCCTGGGTATGATAAGTTCCCCATTGTAATATCGTCTTCTGTGGATCTTATAGGGTAGCCACGTTCTGTCAACAAACTCTAGTTGCATAAAATTCTTTCTTTCTACATAAGTTGTTGTGACTGTTTCGAATCTCCATGCGTATGTACCCATTATAACTGTTGTGAGGTTTCTTAGATAGTCTCTAGTCAGGTTTAACAGAAATTTTATTCTGCCTATATTCATATCGAGACAGATTTGTCTGGTGTATCTGCAAGTGTGTTCATTATTCCGTCCATTCTTTATTTGTGTGTCTGCAAAGGAAATCCAATCTCACGTTTAACTTACTTAATTGATAATTTACAAGCTTTTAGTCAGGATTACAATCTAGCTTCTCACACCATTCATGTTGTACGTGTTAATTTTACCCATGAATGGCGAGACCTATTTTTTAAAGTTGATTCGAGCGTCAGGGTGACAAACTTTTAATTGGAGTTCTATTTTACTCTGTGAGTTTTTGCTGCTGAGAAGAAGCAATATTTATTCCAGATGTCTAAGCCAGGGTTTGAACCACGGGCTCTCGTCTAATAAGCCAACACACTACCTACTAGACTATGGCAGCTTTACTTATAAATACAATTGAATTGTCAAGGGCACTAGTTTTTCCCCCTAAATCGGTTTTATTGGTCCCTAAAATGTCTTGGTTCCCAGGGCCATATGAGGTCCTACAGAGATACACGGATTCTTTTTGAAATTTTGGCACATCTGTACGGGTTCGGTTTTCATTTCATTTGTCTAGTAAGGAATACTCTTCTTTTCTGAAGTTTTCTTTAATTTGACCAGAACACCAAACAATGAACATTGAGCATAAAATCTAAATCAAACACACACCTTTTCATCAAGCTCTCTTTCTATAAAAATTTTGTTTTCATTTCTAATGAAATTTGGCCAAACATTTTAACGCTTTTGGAGATTCTAAAAATGTGTTACAAAAATAAAAGTAAACCGCAGCACTAACATTAGCAAACCGGAAAAAAGTGAATTTGTTACAGTAGAAATAAAAATAAAATTAAAAATTTTTTTTTAGTTTTGTTGCCCAAAAAATAAATGAATAGAAACACTTGTTGCCATATTCCAGGCCAAATTTTAGTTTGCAACAATAAACACAATAATATTTAGCAAATATTTATCGTAGAGAAAGAAAAAAAAACGCGAATTCAAAGCACATAAAACGCTACGCCAATAAGAATTTAAAAAAGTTCTTCAGTTTTTCTCTTGCCTTTGGTGTTAAAGATATATTTTTTTACGTTCGTTTCTATTATTTCTCTATTTCAAGCAACAAGTACAAGTACAAGTGGAATAATGAAAATTAATAAAACAATTTTTACGCTTTAATTATTAAAACTAGTCTTTCATTCAATAGAAAATTCAAAAAGAAAGAATTTTACTTTTATGATTCTCACATACATGTCGTACTTCAGTTGTTGATTGAAGAGTTGAAAGAAGACTGGCGGTCTGTGATATTGTACGCGATATTGGCTGGGAAACTAGTATAACTTGTAGCATAAAAAACAGAGAAAGTAATCCAATTTTTTTTTTATATTTTCTATTATAAGACAATGTAAGTAAAATTAAAAATAAAACATAAAAAATAGAAAAGAAAAGATATGCTTTTATTATACAGATTCATGAATTATTTTCGTTTAATACGCCAGTTATAGAATGGCGCACAAAAAACTACTCTTTTTGATTGTGTGTGATGAATAATGCCACAATATGGGATGGTGGTTGATGTTGTTCAAGCAGTTGAAAAATATTTAAAATTTACAATAACAACAATAATAAGTGTCAAAAATATAATTAAAAAATTATTTAAAGTTCATTCTAAATTAAACACTTTTAAAAAGCCATAAAAGTTATAAAAAGAAAATAAATAAAAATAAAATCTCGTACGCATTTAAAAACGTTTCTACAGCAGTTTAAAGGTATTTAATCAACATCGAAGCAAAAGTATTATGAAAAATATGTTTAACTTTACTTAGTAGCAAGTTACAGCTTTAATCAGCATGTAGGTAGGCTAAAAACATAAAGGAGGGTTTTGTTATAAACTTATTAAGCACTTTTGTGTTATCCTTTCCTAGCTTGTATAAAATTGTAATAAAGTTTAAGTTCATAACTGAGTTATGATAGCGACAGCTATATAGTAAACGAAATAAATATAATAAAAATGACGAATTAGGGAGTCCAATGGAAAGAGTTCTTCAAAAAAAAAAAAATAAATAAAACCCATGTACTCTTAATATTATAAGGATGGCCAATTTCCGCAGGTTAAATTATCGTGAAGTCACCGCAGACGAGTAGATAGGGTACTGGCTTTTTGGACGTGAGGTCACAGTTCAAACACCAGATCGGACATTTCTAACAAAACGGAATATGAAAAATATTTCTTCGGCGATGTCCGCTCAGCAGATTGCTGATAAAAACTTTGAGAGTAAATAAAATTGTCATGAAAAAGTTTCTTAAAAAAAAATCTGTCGTTCGGAGTCGTTTTTCAACTGTAGGTCCTCGTCACTCATGTAGAAAATTAACACACACATAAGAGGTGTGAGAAGCTCGAGCGTAATTCTGTCAGAAGGATTGTTACCACCAGTTATGTATGTGTATGTATGCTTTCTAGGATCCAATACCATTCCGAATTTTTTTGTACCTATTCTCATCACCTTTCGGACAAAGGAAAATAATCAATTTAATCATTAGGCGTCTACTCTGCTATTGTTACAAAATAGCGACGGCTAAAATATAAGTGAAAATAAAACTGCTTCAAGCGGAAAATGTAAATTTATTTGTTTATAAAAGAAATTTCTTAATTTTTGTGTATTAAATACTACAATTAAAAGCAAATAAATACCAAACAATTAAATTTTAAAATATTTTGTGTGTGGTCTTGGTAAAATTAAAATGATTAATTGATGTTACGTTTAAATTTTTTTTTTATTTTTTTTGAATTTTTTTTTATTTTTTTCCATCTTAAAATTATCTGTTAAACAGAAATAATTCAATATTTGCTTTTCTTATTTTGCGTGAATATGTTTTTATATAGTGGATGTACGAGATCACTTTCTCTCTGTTTTATTAAACGCTTAAATATGTTATTTAAAGCATTAAAACGTTTGTCATATTACACCGAAATATGCGTAATATGATAGATATGCTGCCTATAGATAACGTGATTGCTCTTTAGTACAGTCTATAAAAGAATGTAAACTTATTGGCATATTAAATTTAATGTAAACATAACTACAAGAGTCTTAATGTCTAAACATCAAAAATGCCAGAAGTTCTTCAGCATTGCTGATGGGAAGAGGGTAAAGAAGTATGGAAAGATTACGAATTGTTGATGGGGAAGGAAAGATAGAAGGAAACGGCGACTCTTCTCAATTATTGATGGGGAAGGAAAGATAGAAGGAAACGGCGACTTTTCTCAATTCAGTCGGGTTTTAAACCATGTTAGCGTATGCTGAGTAGTTATAGTGGGAAGAGATATGTATTGGTCTATCCAGGAGTAGCCTGAGAATAATTACCGGTCTTCTGGTTGGGCATTGTAGAATCGAAGAATATTTGTTCGGAAGAGGAAACGCTTCAAATATTCTATAATTTAGAAAGCGAATCACTAAAAGACACCGAATGGCATCCTGCATAAAATGTCTAGTAGCTGTACTCTAGTGCCTATACAAAGGAATAATAATCTTAAAGAGACGTGTGTTGACCCGAAGTATTTGATTTCCCACCGATTCCATCGAACAATTCCACGATTAATATGCTTCACGATAATAAAAAGATTCTCTTGAATTTATGCTTTATTAAGAGATACTGTAGTGTATTGGTTAACATACATACATACATAATTGGTCATTACAACCCTTCAGTCAGGTTTAGTAACTAGCTTCTCACACCACTTATGTTGTGTATGTGTTAATGGCGGGACCTACAGTTTAAAGTTGACTCCTAACGACAGATTTTTGAGAAACTTTTCATGGCAATTTTATTTACTCTCAGAGTTTTTGCCAGAAATCTGCTGAGAGGAGTCCGCCGAAGAAATACTTTTTGTATTTTGTCTGGCCTGAGGTTTGAACCCTGGCGTTTCATCTAATAAGCCAACACACTACCTACTAGACTACGGCGGCTTCAAATGGTTAACATGCTTGACTTATTTACTTTAGTCAGGATTACAAATTAGTTTCTCACGCCGCTCATATTGTGTGTTTTAATTTTATTCATGAGTGACGGGAACTACAGTTTAATATTGATTCCGAACAACAGAGTTATGAAAATTTTCATGGTAAATTTTATTAACTGAGTTACCCTCAACGTTTTTGACAGAAGACTGCTGAGAGAAAGATGTCGAAAGAAATATTTTTTCATATTTCGTTTTGTTCGGCATGTCTAAGCTGGGCTTTGAAATGCTTGACTATAATTTCGAATAATTGACTTAAACCTTGAAAAGAGAAAGGGTTTTGATTTTTAAAACTGAAAGGCTGTCATCTCCTCTAATTAATATATTTAGAAAGTCTTTCGAACTTTGCTCATTGAGAGTGTGTAACATCAGTATCCAGCATCATAAAAAATAGGACTGGGTCACGCTTAGGAGAGAATAATGCTAAATGAGAGCAATTTCCGCATGAAAATAGCCTTTACATAACTACAAAGGATATAGTTTGTAGGCTAACAGATACAGAATAGAACAACATGTATAGAACACAAATAAAAAATATTCAATATAAATACATAAGACTGTGCAGCAATTCACTCAGCTACATAATATGAGAAACGTCATTAAAAGTAATGAATTATGCCAAAACACTAGCGCCTCAAGTATGTTGTAATATTTTCACTTTGTAAATATCATTTGACCATAAATATTTTGCCTTTGCTTGTTTGAAATTCTGCTACCAGTTTAAAGGGAATTTTGATAATTCATAAAATGCTGTTGTTGTCAGTTGTAAACATAATGTTTGAACAAATTATCTTGAAATTATTAACTTGAAGCAGCAGACACACTTGGATACAGTGTCATTATTTTCATTTTCCGCCAAAAATTGTGAACTGATCCAAAAATAAAAAAAATAACTGCTTATGATACTGTATGTATCATCATCTTTCATTCATACGATCGCATACAAGTCCATTGAACTCTGGTTCAGAGTTTTGTTATAAGAAAAAAACGAAAAAAACTCTCAAGCAAGCAAACTAACAAAAGTTCAAAATTTTAAAACAACTACAAACATTTCTGAAAAAAAAAAAAAAAAAAACAAAACAAAAAACCTGCCCAAAAGCAGTAAAATAATGTAAACTCATGTCATGTTAAATACTTTTAAAACGCCATTAATAAGCATAATCATGTCCATCATATTTTTTTTTCTTTTTTCTTGCTTTTGTTGTTGTTTTTATTTTACTTTTCTTTGACCATCACATTGTATTCAGCTTCTCTTCTTTTAATGTTTTTCTGGCCACAACTTGTTGTAAAACAAGAAAAAAAAAAATAAAAATTTACAATAAATAAAACATTTTTATTTGTTAAACATTTCAATGTTTTTTTGTACCTGCTTCGTTCAGTAGTTTATTGTTTAAATTTTGCTTGTCATTTTTCCTTTTTCAAAATATATTTGCTGGTAATATTTTTAATAATTTTTCATATAATTTTTGCTGACTTTAATTTGTTTCACAGAATTTCGATAAATATTTACAGTGAAATTCCTCTCACCAGATTTCTGGCAAAAACTCTAAGAGTAAATAAAATTGCCATGAAAAATTTCTCAAAACTCCGTCGTTCGGAGTTGACTTTAAACTGTAGGTCCCCCACCACTCATGTATAAAATTAACACACACAACATAAGTGGTGTGAGAAGCTAGGTCGTAATCCTGACTGAAGGGTTGTAATAACCAATTATGTATGTATGTGAAATTCAATACTTTTTTACAAAGTTTATCAAGCGAAATTACGGAATAATTTAGAAACGCTGGACGTAATATGGTTCTGCTAATTTCAAACGTTTACAAATATCTGTTTAAGAGCAGTAATGAAGATTATTTTACTCTTCTGTATGTAATGCTGGCTTACTATACAATGCTTAACGATGAAAATTACTTAGTTCCACATTAATGTGTGCTACTCCAGACATAGAGCCTCTAGCAACACAAATAACACAACCCTGCAATTTTGGACTTTTTTGTGCAAATAAGATGGCTCCAGATGTTTCCGAAGGCATTTTGCGCGCTGAACACGAATCTGGGAAAAACTTTCCATCACGTCAGATTTTCGAGAAAATGGGTTGAAAGGTTGAAACCCATAAAAATAGCTTTTTTGGTCTTTTTTGAAAAATTGTAAAGCAAAACACTGACGTGCTAGAACCATCGCTATTGTCAGAAATTGACAATTGATCTTTGCTCTTTAAAATGAGCCCAAAGCCAAATTGTTTGCATGCACCTTTCAAGTAGGGTGTTGGTTTATGTCAAGAGGTGCAAGAGAAAAAGAAACACTTTACGGAGGTCCTTAAAAATTAATCAGATTTACTTGAAAATTTATTACTCAGGTTTTTTGGGGTCGCTGATTACAAATCTTCATTGAGATTTAAAAAATTCAAAATGGCGGATCCAATATGGCGGTCGAGGTTTATAAAAATTAATCAGATTTACTTGACCGCCATATTGTATCCGCCATTTTGAAAATGACTTCGGAAACACCTGAAGCCATCTTATTTGCAAAACCCAAGTAGGGCTGTGTAATCAATAATATTCAAGCATTCTTGAATATTTTTGTTAAAAGTTTCCTTGGTTGGCTCTGTTGGTTTCCTCAGTTGGCTATGTTTTTCGATATGTGACATATTTGTTATTAGACTCGACCATAGTTTGAACGTTTAGTCTTTACTAGTCTGCCTTGTGGGTCGCATTACCGACAGCTTTTTTCTTGCTTCTAATTTTTTGTGGTTGATATGCTTCCATATTCTTTAACGGAATTCTATCAAAATGGTTTTTTGATTGCTGATTGAAACCAACACGCTTTTATTATATATGCGATTGAGTCAGGAAATTTTGTTTATGTTTCTCAGACAATTACGTCGTACCGCAGTTGGTTACGTTTTACGTTTTGCCACCATATGGAAGGAGACATTTTAAGGTTCAGTAAAATTTTGAAAACTAATTTAGTCAAGAAAATTGATTTTGGTTAGGTGCATTTCACTTCTTTCTAAAAAATCCGAGTAACTTTTACACAAAATTCTCACACCACTTATTGCGTGTGGGTACTCCTCTTTTTCTTGTCCTGTTTTCTCACGAAAGGGCATACAGTGATTTTTAAATTCTGAAATCTCGGAAAATTCAAAATCTTCTATGAAAACATGAAAGGGTTCTGGCGATTGATTTAGTTAAAGGTTTAAAAACAATTTACTTCGTCCGCCCATGTAGTCCTGTTTTCCCACAAAGAGGACATACAGTGGATTTTAAATTCGGAAATCTCGGAAAATTCAAAATCTACTATGAAAACGCGCTCTGTTAAGGGTTCTGGCGATTGATTTAGTTAAAGGGACGTAAAATGCTTTAAAAACAATTTACTTTGTCCACTCATGTTGTCCTGTTTTCCCACAATATTGATTTTTTTATCGAATTACAATAGCTTTCGGAAATGTGTGATTATCTGTTTATTATAGTTCTTATTTCGCATTATTTTGTAACAGTGATTAACTATAGGACTTATTTTATCAACTTTCCTTTTTTTTCTTTTTTTACCCAGGAATTTAATTAATTTTTCCTGTTTTCCTTTCCCAGCCTTAAATTAAGTGTCTTACAGAGTTATGTTAGTAATATAACAGAGCTCTGTTAACTGACTTGGTTTGCGTCTGGGGAGATAGATTTTAAAATCTATCTTCACACACATTTTTTGTAAAGGAAAACCTGAACCGATGGGATTTCAACAGAATGTACTGGATAGAGCAAACAGATTCCATATGAATATGTTTTAAATTCTATGTCACCAATCTAAGGTACTCTTATTTACAATACCTCTGAATTACAATACCTTAGAGACCCTTTAAAGGTTCGGCACATACTTTACATTAAAGAAGACATTACATACGTTCAATATGGTTGAAATGGTAAGGCGCTAGGGCTTTTAGTGGACGCACTCGTGCCTGTTCATCATGATGAGGAACCGCTTTTGGATTACTTAACTAATGATAGAATTGGAAATTGTTGCTAAAAACGATTTCCCAAATAAACATTGAAGTTCTACGGCATTGTAGTAAAAAGTTTTTTCTTTAATTTGAATTGTAGCATTCTTTTATTCAATGAGGCTTTAAATTGCCAACCCTAGTTTCTCATCTAATATACTTATCACCCAGCCTTATGTTTACTGTATACTGAAACTACTGAAACTGAATTAAAACTACGGCACCATTTATTGGCCTTCATGTTGGCTGGGGTCTTGTTATTTTTATCGCCTGTTCTTGAATTAAATTGATAAACTGATACCGCTTAACCTCTATTTTAAAAATTGGAAACCTGACAGCAGGAATCTTATGTGAGGACTCACTCTAGTAGATTAAAAGTAGCTCTTGTAAGCTCGCTATTTATGTGCAAAAAATAAAAGCGATCTACATTTATTATTATAAGCATGGCCCATTTCCTGCAATGTTTATAACATTATTCACGAACTTCATACATGATAAGGCTGAGACCCCTTATGATATATGTATGTATGTATTGTACATAAAAATTTTCGAGCGAGTAAACTGCCACATATTGCTCTGCAAATGAAAGTATTTGCAATTCGTTTTATTCGTGTAATGAAAAACCATAAAATAGAACTTTTTCCAGTTATTGCATTCTTAAACGTATTCGTTGTTTAGTTGCTTAAATTTTACTTGATGGATTTGCTTTAAGAGTCATAAAAAAAAATTTTCTTTTAATTTAAAAAATCAACAAAAAATTATTGTCTGTCTGTCAGTGGTCAGCTGGCATATACTACACACTCTGCTTTTGACTTCATTCTCTAGTTTTAAAGATTTTTTTGTTAATTTTTTTTTTAAATTGAATTTAAACTGATTTAACTTGAAGATGAACTCTAATGACACGAGCCAGTGTGTGTTTAACAGCAGGTTTCTTACACGCTGTGACTAAAAGTTTTTAAATCTGATGTCAGATCTGTAACAAGTTACTCGCGGCTAAAATGATTTACTTTTACTAGTTTTTACTTTCTAAATTGGAATTTTTTAATTGTTCATCACACCATCTGTGATGTTTGTTTTCTTGTTGCTGTTGCTTTTTTTTTCTTTTGTTTTTGGTTTTTTTTAATAATTTTTCTTTAAATTTTTTTTTATTCTTTAAAATTTTAACCAAAAATGACGCATGATAAGGTTGTTGACGGCACCATTTGGTATGCTTAGGTGTGATGATTAAGAGTGTGATATATAAGTATGAGCAGCATTGGATAGTGAGTGTAAAACGTTAATTTATTTTAGACTTTAAGAAGTCCAGAACATAACGAACACATGAGAGAATACGTTTTATAGTGGTAAGAATCATAAGAGTGTAAAATTTAATTTGCAATACTCCAGGCGTGTAATTTTAATTGAGAAGGCTTTAAAATTAAAAGAAGGTATTAGGTTTTTTGTTTTTTTTATTACTTTGTCCTTCTCAGGGTGCTTAAAAATTCATCGCTGAACATTTTTTTTTAAATTTTTTTTGTTTTAGGTGGAGAACGGCGTAAGATATGTGTTGCATGGGCTTAACAAAACTTCCTAGACAGTACAGTTAATTTTTACGGGACTAATAAATATGTGTGATATGTGAATAAGGCATATTGTAGGAGCTCATAACGAATAATTCCTTTCTTTGTAACCTTATCTGACGACAATTCAGTGCTTAAAGTCATTTATGGAGTATCATCGGACTTTAGCCATAATTTTTTCATTTAAACTTGTCGTATTTATTACACTTTCATTCATATATTACCCGTAAATTTTTGATTACAGCCCTTTAGTCAGGATTATAACCTAGCTTCTCACACCACCTATGTCGTGTGTGTTAATTTTATACATGAGTGGCGGGACCTACAGTTTAAAGTCATGGAAATTTTAGTTTACTTTCAGAGATTTGTTCAACATGTCTGGGCTGGGGATTGTACCACGGCCAACACACTGCCTACTTGACTACGGCGCTTTCAAGAATGCTTAAAATTTTTTTTGTAGTAAAAACAACGTTTTTTTTGCTTACAGGATATCCATGTTGAGCAATACGGTGTTGACTGAACGGATATTCTAAGTGTGAGAGATTGCGGAAGCCATAGGCATCTGACGCGGTTTAGTGGATCTAATTTGGAGTGAGTATGAGAAAGATTTCATTGAAATTTAAGATGCAAATGTGCGCGCATATTGATTTTTCAAGAAAAAAATCTATAAATTAGGCTACGAATTTGACCAACGGGAAGAGATTTAACTTCAACGAAGATATGAATGTATGTACATTTTGTCTACTTCTTACTTAAAAGAACTAAGTCTACTATAGTTAATGAATAAGAATAATACAAAATCGTGCCTGCAATTTATTTTTATAAACAACAACACAATATTACATATAAAGGAACTATTTGTAGGGTTTCCTAAAACTGCTGACCACTATTCGATTCTATTTTTAAACACTGCAAATGGTTTTCTTATACCGTGTACAAAAACATACAACAAATGGTTCAGGAGCATCGTATCGTATTGTATGGACACAATCAACATTTGCTGCTGCTTTTGAAGTCAACTTGTTCTGCAATGTTGTATCACTGTATAGCACCGTATTACGTGATTTCATTAATGGTCTGGATAAGGGGGCTTTTGTTTTACAATTTACAGTCTTTTATTCATTTCAGGAAAGAACAAAAAAATCCTTCTTTGCCACATTTGTTGCATGCAACAAGTGTTATACATTTTTGTTTGTCTTCTTTACATTGTGTTTTATTTTTTTTTTTCGTTTTACAATATTATTGAAAACGTTTTTACAAAACACTACCATTTTTTTCTATCCTAATGAGCAAAAACAAAACAAAAAAAGAAAAAGAGAAGAAAAGCAAAAACCAAAGAATCTTTGGTATGATGTTTATGCTGCTGCTGTTGCTGCTGTTGATGTTCTCCCGTTGAGGTTGATGAGACCTTGAAATGTGGTTGCTGCAGCCACTACAGATGCTGTTGCCGATGGTATGGATTCTATATTTATAACCAGCGTTGCTATAAATAACATTACGTATCTTCTTGATCAGATTCTGGAATTTCGCTTTTGTTTTTCATAAATTCTTTAGCAATTTTTGCTGTTTCTCTGTCTGTCCGATTTGATGAAGAAACAAAATTAAAGGACTGCATGTGGAATGATGATAGGTGTAGTGAAAATGTTGACAAGTTCAAGAAAAAAAAAACTCACATACCTTTCAGGAATCTTTTGTAAATCTTAAATGAAAGTGTTTAAAATGAAAATTGCTTTTCGGTTGATATGCTAATGAAAATGTATGCTCGGATCTAGTTTCGTTTATGAAAGGCGCTATTTTTAAAGATTGTTATACTGACAGGCAGGTGAAACAGTAAGTTTAACAGCTTATTTGTTTCATACTACACCACTAGTGCCTAGAAATATTCCTCGGAAAACAGAAACAATAGAAGAAGAAGACAGAAGCCACCTGAGCTGTACAGAATCAATAGACTTAAAAACGGTTCATTTAGAATACTCGGTAAATAGTCCACAAAACTGTTTCGAAGGACCGATTTAAATAAAGGGTTTTTATTCCTTCTGATGTAAATACTATTTTATGAACATAAAAAATACACACATTCCAGCATAGAAAAACAATTCGAATTCTCAGAAGATCAACAGGTTCCAGTTAAGCATACTTACTAGGCCCCAGCCATAGTCTAAGACGTAGTGTTATATGAGAGCCTGTGTTTCAATTCATCTCAGACATCTCGAACAAAACGAAGCATTTGTAGAATCAGCGTTTGTGATTGCATTGAGGAGATTAAGATAAGAAGTCGCCGTTGTCTAGTGGGCAGTGTGTTAGTTTATTAGGCGAGAACTCGCGGTTCAATACCCGGTTCAGTCATCGCGAACGCAGCAAAATATTGAAAAATATTTCTTTCGGCTACTACCTCTCAGTAGTCTTCTGGTAAAAACAGGGAGAGAAAAATAAAATTGCTATGAAAAGTTTCGCAAAAATCAGTCATTTTATGGAGTCGATTTTAAACTGTAGGTACCGCCAATCTTGCATAAATTTAACACACAAAACAGGGGTGGAGTGAGAAGCTTGATTGTAAACCTGACAAAACGTAAGTAATATTGCCTAAGTGACTTAGTGACTGTCTAAAGGCCTTCTTATTTGTGTACCCGAATACGTAGTATCCGTTTTTTTTTACAAGTCTGTCATCTCTTCTATTCCACTTTCACTTCTCCTGCTGAGATATCACACCGTAGCTGTGAGTACACTTCACAAAAAATTCGTTGGTAGGCAACGTAAATTAAAGTTATCCTAATCTCTTTGGGATTATTATCTCTCTTGCTCAAGACTAATTATTCTATAAAATATATATGCTGGCTGATCGACAATAGCTTTCTTATTTGTAAAAAACCATTAATTTTATGATTCTTCACACATATTCGATCATCATTAGGTGTGAAGTGTGTGTATATTTTTTTTGTATTTTTTTTCACATATTTTGCTAATTACTGAAGAAATGCATTTAAAATTTGATTTCACAAAAACATCATTAATATTCTGTTGTTTAAATAAAAAAACAAAAAAATTTAAATTAAAAAATTTTAAAAATCTCACTTTGTTTTTAATACCCGTAGTATTGACTTATTAAAACAAAAGCCCCACCACACCATCTTTAAGCAGAACGATGGTATGGTTTATTGCAATTTTCTGTTAAATTAATGATCAAAAATTCGTATTCATTTTCGTTAGGAAATCCAAATCCAATAACAATAATAAATAAATATTTTGTTTTCTAATAAAGAAAATAAATATTTAAACGAGTGATTATGGCACAAATGATAAGCATTAAAGCATATCTAATGATTGAATAATAATAATAATAAAGATTCACACTGTTATTCTCATTATTATTGTTAATTGAGTGAGAAAAAATATAAACATTTCGTCACCTTTTAATTACGTTCAGACAGTTTTAAAATTCCTATTAAAGAACTACTTTCCTTTGTTCAAAATATTACAATAATGAACGGTTTTAACCTCCTGCATTAAATGACGAAGAAAACCAACTTATGGCACTAAATGGTCTTGTACTTATGGCACTATTATATTTATTAACTGGAATACAATTACAAATTATACCATAATTATTACAAGGCGAGCAACTTGGACCTTCAGCTCGGTGTAGTGTAACACAACAGAGTCTCTGGTGGGAATCGAGCTCACGACCCTCACGCTAATAGCCGCGGACATAGCTTACTAGACTACCAGGACAGCCGATAGAGTGAATAATTTAAGTTTTTATCTCAGCTATAAAAAATCACAATCGTTGATCCTCCAGAAGCAATACATTCATTTTTATTGTCGTTAAAAAGCATATTCAAACATGATCACAATTAACGCTGTTGTGTTAATGCAATAATTTGCTCACTTATTAGCATTCTAGAGACTCCTACCAGTGTTCATACATACATACACATAATTGGTCATTACAACCCTTTAGTCAGGATTACGACCTAGATTCTCACACCACTCATGTTGTGTGCGTTAATTTTATATATGAGTGGCGGGACCTACAGTTTAATATCGACTCCGAACGACAGATTTTTTAGAAACTTTTCATGTCAGTTTTATTTACTCTCAGAGTTTTTGCCAGAAATCTGCTGAGAGGAAGTCGCCGAAGAAATATTTTTTATATTTCGTTCGGTTGGAGTTGCCTGACCTGGGGTTTGAACTGAGGCCTCACATCTAATAAGCCAACACACTACCTACTAGACCACGGCGACTACCAGTGTTAAGTACAGCTAATCTATTGCTACCACTGTAAACATGTTATTAAAGGAACAGGCAGCAAATATCTGTCAGTTGAGTTAGGGCTGATAAACTAGGAACCAGTTTACTGCTCTTAAAATTGCAGATATTTTTAAACAGAACGCTGCTCGCCTAAAAACCCGAAACAACTTCTAATCTTACTTACTTAATTGCTCATTTCAACCCGTTAGTCAGGACTACAACCAAGCTGCTCACACCAACCATGTTGTGTGTTAATTTTATTCATGAGTGGTGGGACCTAAAATTTAAAGCCAACTCCGACAGATTTTTGAGAAACATTTCACGGCAATTTTATTTTATTCTTAGAGTTTTTGCAAAAATCTGCTGAGAGGAAGTTGCCAAAGAAATATTTTTCTTTTGTTTTGTTTGCTATTTCTGAGCCAGGTAACGAACCGCGAGCTCTGGACTACAAAGCCAAAACACTACCTACTAGACTACAGCCATTTCTGATCATAATCTCGTGAATACAACAAATGCGTCCCCTACTAATACTTCAATAACATCGTATTATATGGACACAATCAACATTTGCTGCTGCTTTTGAAGTCAACTTGTTCTGCAATGTTGTATCACTGTATAGCACCGTATTACGTGATTTCATTAATGGCCTGGATAAGTGGGCTTCAGTTTCACAATTTACAGTCTTTTATTCATTTCAACGAAAAACAAAAAAATCCTTCTTTGCCACATTTGTTGCATGCAGCAAGTGTTATAAATTTTTGGTTTGTATTCGGACTCCGTCTTTAACCCTGGAGCCGTTAGAAAAATCCGCAATTTTATTACGAAAGTTTCACGACCGGAAATCCTATTAGTGGCAGAATTTGACAGCACGAACCTCGTATAAAAGGTTTTCTATTTCTGTATATCCGAGATGCATAATCAAATCAATTTTATTTAGACCGGTAGTAATAGAAATTAAATAAAGAGTACCAGTAAAAGAAACGAGTAAAAATAAATAAAAAAAAAATCATGTGAACTTGTTGTTATTGTTTTAACATAATTTCTAACATTGAATGCTTCAAAAAGGGTCTCTATGTGAAGATCACACAAAAAGACTGCAACAAGATCATGTAGAAGAAGACGACTGAAGAAAATAAAGTCAGTCAGTGAAACAAACTTAAAGAATGTGAATGTGCCTCTGGCAGTCAGTGGAAGTCAGAATGAATGAGTAAAATGCACATGCCAAACATTATAAAGACATGTCTGCGGCAACAAAGCCGAAGACGACGACGGCAACAACAACAGCAATAATGGAACTTGACTGGAGGGCTTCAACATACAATGGCTATGGTGTGTGCTCTTGCCACCGCTGCTGCTGTTGTAAATCAAAGACAATGATCTTTAGGAAAATATGAATTTCATATATTTTTTGTTGTTTGTTTTCATGAAAAATATACTGAAGAACCAGAATAGTAATCATGCTGAGATGGATGAGATTGTCGTTTGAAAACATCGACAGGAAGAAATCATTAGAACAAATAAAATAAACTTGTACTTAAAAAGCTTAAAAAAAACAAACTGGTGGAAATAAAAAGAGACAGAGAGAGAGAGAAAGAAGATATTGTTATACGGTGATATTGTTGAGATATTGTGGTGTGTTGTTATTGCCAATATGAAAGTATGAAATTGTTACCATTCATACGAATTTATTTTAAACTACACAACAGTGTATATACAAAGAAAAAAAAATATATTAAAGATTTATACAACCTTTACTTGATGGCTGAAAATACTGTGTATATACAGTGCACAGCAAAAGCTTAATACGGCAATATATTTTAGCAATTTCATGAATTTTAATCAACAATTTGTATAAAAAATTTGGGTTTATATATTTATTTTATTAATTTATTTCTGTTTTATTATAAAACAAACAATTTTTTAAAGGGTTTTCATAAAACAAGTGAAATTAAAGGAACAGTTTCAGATGACTTCATAGATACCCCCAAGGAGAACACTGAGTAAATTTAAAATTCAAAGGCCCAATATATGAAAATGTTATCCCTTGTATTTAGTAGAATATCCCTTAAGGTCAAGCACTCCACCATTGAACCCATTTATAATTGAATATACAAATTTTGTTTTGTGTTTTCTGGTGGCACCATGAGCAAGTTTTGCGGTTGACCGTTCTTTCAAATGATCCCCTAAATACTCTCTTGAAGTCATATCGGGTCTTTGTGCAAGAGTATTAAGCCTGTGGGCTGTTTTTTTTTCAAAACATATTGCCGTACTAAGACTTTTGCTGTTCATTGTATAAGATTTATTATATACGAGGCACAAATTATAAATTTTGGCACCAGTTGTAAACGATTTTGGTTCAACCAAAATACCTCGTTGTAAATACTGAAATTTTATATTCGTAATGAACTAGGGCTGCCAGAAGTCAAAATGAAGTTCTATATACATACATACCTACATATATAAACAATTGGTCATTACTACCCTTCAGTCAGGATTACGACCTAACTTCTCCTAGCACTTACGACGTGTGTGTTAATTTTATACATTAGTGGCGGGACCTATAGTTTAAAGCCGTCTTGATTCTTCAGATTTTTGAGAAACTTTTTCATGGCTATTTTATTTAGTTTCAGAGTTTTTGCCAGAAATCTGCTAAGAGGAAGTCGCCGAAAAAATATTTTTTTATTTTTCGTTTTGTTGGAGAAGTCAGATCCCGGGTTTGTATCGTGGCCTTACGTCTAATAAGCCAACACACTACTAACTAGACTACGGCCACTACAAAATGAAGCGCTGCTGTTTCGCTAATTACGGGTTATGTTATCTGATAGGACGAGTGTTATGTTGTTTATGACTTTAGCACCTTAGTTACATGTTGTTCTTCGCATTCTCTTGCCGTCCTTGTAACAATAGCTTTACGTGCTCTCTTTTGCTTCGTTTGTAATTTTCTTATTTCTTTTCAGTTTTCTCAAAACTACTGGTTTGGCAAAGATGCCAGCTGTTAAGTAACTTTCCTCTCTAGTGGCACTTATTTAGCGAAAAGTTTGGGGATTATGAATATGAATCGTTTCACAAGGTAATGTGGTCAGATGAACTTTTTTTTTGCTATAAAACAATAACGGATTCTGGTTAGAGGCCAGAATATGCCGAAAGCATAGAAATCAAAATAAAAAAATAAATACAATTTCTACCCTCGTATATAAGCACTCATACAAGTGCAGAAGAATAACTATTTTCTTTAACTCTCTTTGTGAGAATTTGCGTATGCCAGTGTCATGATATGCTATTTTATAAATAATCGTTGGTATGCACGTAATATTGTTGTTATGTTGCAGCACTAAACTGCAAATGCAATGATTTTTGTGTTGCATTTCTAAGCCTAGAACAAGTACAACAAGCAATAAGAGGGAAAGTATAATATAAAGAAAGGCACTGGACTGAAGGGCTAAACGAGATTTTATACGCTCCACTGATATGAATTATTTTTTATTTTTTTCGTTTTATTTTTTGCTACACCTTATAAGAGGCAGAAGGAAGGCAATAGCAGCAACAGCAACAGTTGCATGAATATTAGCACAGAATTCAACAAGTGCAAGTGGATTAAAGAAATAATTTTTTCAAAGATTTTTCTTTTAATTTATTTTACTTTTAATTTTTCTTATCTTCAATTCATTTCATTTTCGTATTGAAGCTACTTTTCATGTTATAAAGTTATATTGCTGGGCACGAGATGTATCACACAGCTTTCCATGATCAATTCGATCATATATTGTATATACATATGTGTGTGTGCATGTATGTATGTATATATGTGAATAAATTTAAAATTAAATTTTATCTTATCTTTGTTAACATACTTGCACTTGGCAACATCCGCTTACATATCAAAACATTACAAACTTCCAATACAAAACAATCACAAGACAATCCACGTTAAGCATTTCATAATGCATTATTAATCATGTTAATTGTTGTTGATGTTGGTCTTAGCCATATAGGGCGCTTGTTAAAGGAAATGTCTTCATAAAATACTTTGTTTGTATACATAAATAAATTTAAGCTTATAATACTATACTAAGCGAGTTTGAATACTTATCGATGGTAATCATCATCATTACTGAACTCTGTAAGCTTTAAACGTGAAATAGGCCTTTAAAGGAGAAAATTGTTGGTTGCTTCAAACGACTTATGAAAGGGTAATGCTTGCTACTTGGCCAGGAAATGAAATGTTCTTAAGCTCAGTGGAAAAGTTATGTCCTTTTACTATCACATGGAAATATGTTTGGCAATACTTGTGCTAAAAGAATTTTTGAATCACTAACACGAAACTAAATATCTATCACATTGGAATTTACGAAGGCATTAAATATCTTGTGGTAATTATGGGCAAAAGTCGCCGTAGCCTAGTAGGTAGTGTGTTGGCTTATTAGACGTAACGCCAGGGTTTAAACCCCAGGCCAGACATCAAAACAAAATACAAAAATTATTTCTTCGGCGACTTCCTCTCAGCAGATTTCTGGCAAAAACTCTGAGAATAAATAAAATTGCCGTGAAAAGTTTCTCAAACATCTGTCGTTCGGAGTCAACTTTAAACTGTAGGTCCCACCACTCGTGTATAAAATTAACACACACAACAAAGTGACGTGAGAAGCTAGGTTGTAATCCTGCCTTGAAATCGGGATATTGGAAGATTATAAAGCTTATTTATGACCACATAAATTCTGTATGTTAAATTTAGGAGTAGGACGACTGAAGACACTATGGCAGCAATTTATATTAAAAAGGTTTATCATGTTATTCGTGTTATTCTCTTTTGGAGTATAACCCTATTGTTTAAAAATATTTCAATTATTTTTACAAAAATACTTCACTTCAGACGGACAGTCTTTGAAATCATTACATACATACGTAATTTATCATTACAACACTTCAGGGAGGATTACGCCATAGCTTCGCACATCACTTATGTTATGTGTGTTAATTTTATACATAAGTGGTGGGACCTGCAATTTAAAGTCGATATTTTAGGAAGCCTTTTGTGGCAATTTTATTTCAGTCTTAGTATTTATGCCAGAAATCTATTGAGCGGATTTGCGAAAGAAATATATTTTTTCATATTTCGTTTTGACCTGGGGTTTGAAACAAGGAATCACGTCTAATAAGCCAACACACTACCTTCTATACTACAGCGACTTTATATATGTTTTTGCTAATTATTTTTCATATTTTTGTTTTAATGCAGAGTGTAAGAATTCGAAGAACTTGGTTCTTCCTACGGTAGGCCTAACAGAGTTTTGTTTGCTATTAAGCGATTTGAAGGAAAATCTTATATAAGGTTCAGCGGATTGCCTTCTTGAGTATCACTGGAGTGAGGAAGAGTTGCCCTCAGGCTGCTCTTGACACTGTGCTCTGCCTGACTCCGCTTGACTTGTGTGTCAAGCGGTGTGCAGCGCGTAGTGCCATACGCCTGAGGGAATCGGGCTGCTGGAAACAGCGTTCGATAGGTCACTCCAGAGTTCTGAATGTCGTCTTTCCTGACGGAAGATATGCGCTTTCAGAAAAAGCCACTGATTATATTGTGCCTGAGGCTATGTTCCTGCCTGGTTTAAGGATACTTAAGGGCACAATGGAATGGTGGGGTACTCTAGGGGCAGAGTGGTATACCCATCTTCACAGATGGGTTTAAGTTAGGTGGACGTACAGGTGCTGGGGTTTTCTGTAGGGAACTCGGTCTTGAACTTCACTTCAGGTTGAATGATAACTGCAGTGTTTTTCAGGCGCAGATTTCCGCAATCTTGAAGGCTATTGGGGCCATAGCTGGTGGCCCAGCTTCGGATTCCGAATCTTACATGATCTTCGTTTTATGCTAAGTAATTTTACAGTGCCCAATACAATACATCATTCGTCTACTGTGCACAATACGATTAAAGTTGTAATCCCTAGACAATAATCTTATATACATATGAATGATATTTCAATCTTAAGCCTACATAAGATTCAGGGACTGTCAAATTGTTTTCTCAAAATCATAAATACTAAATACTTTTCCAAAAACTGCTAAACTTCAAAGTCAATTACTTAAATGTCAGTTCAATTTTGTCTTTTTTCTTTAATTTCGACCACAAAATTATTTGAAATTCATAGAAATTATTTTCATTTTAAAAATAAAAAATTGTCTTTCTTAACTTTCGAATTTTCTTTATTATTTAGAATTAAAACAACATTTTCCCCAAAGCAATATAACAATACGCACACGTTTCCAAAAATCAATATTTCAAACAAAATACAAAAAAAAAAACGATTCAGTTAAGTTAGCAACAACAAAAAGAACCAAGATGCTGGAGATGATGACAAACAACAAGTGCAACAATTTGTTGTTAATAAGCTTCCAAATTTAGACGCAATTACTTTTAAGTACAGCAACTGAATGAGTTTACAACTCAAGGATTTCGTAGTTAAAAAAAAATTGTGTTGATCAACAAATGCTTAAAGGAAGAGATTTTGTCTGTTTTTGTGTGTATTTTTACTTTTTTTGTTTCTTTTTTTTCAACAATAGAATGGAAAACTTGTGTAAAATAGTTTCAGACAAACAACAGACAAAAAAAATAAAGACTGAAAATTAAATTCACACTTTTTCAGCAGACAGACAATAGACGGGCTAAAGAAGGAAGTAAAAGCGTCTGACACTAGCTAAACGAAACAAATTTATTGTGTCAGGTCTGTTGAAAAATTCCCTACACCACAGAGTCAGTGTATTCTGAATCGAACAAAATAAAAAATAATCAGAAGTAATGAGTGTCTGGTTCGTTGTTCCTCTTCTTGCGCGCTTTCGCCAGTTGGTCATAGGGGATGATGACAGGGTTTCCTCGATTTGGTCCTTCCAAAGCAGACAAATAAAAGTTCTCTACGCCATTTTCCGCTAAGCCTTGCATCAAATACCCGTCTAGTCGGAGCATCCACTTTCATCCAAACGACACGGCCGAGCCAGCGCAGCCATTGAATGTTAATGCATTGCACAACGTCCAGGTGCTGAGGAGCTTATACAACTCTTTTTGGATTGAATGCGAATGTCATTGCCAACTCGCACTGGCCCGAAGAGTTTTCTCTCAAGTACGCGCTCAAGACTACTGCACCGATATCTAATAGCGTCCATGCTTCTACGCCATAAAGAATCACGGGGAGGATGAGCATGAGTTTTGTGGTAGAAGGTCCCTGCTATTCAATTGCATATTGAGACCATAGCAGCACCTGTTGAAAAAAGTAATGCTACGCGTGATCTCCAGACTGACATCAGTATTGCTGGTAGCGACGGTGCAGAGATAGACAATTTCTCTGACTACATTGAAAGTACAGTTAACGGCCGTAATCTGGAATTCAATAGGCCACATGCCACAAACGTACTTCGTTTTGCCCTCATTTAGCCAGACCGAGCTGAATAAACCCGTGGAATAGCGCTAAAGACAGCAGTAACATCTCACTTGGTACGCCCTATGATGTCTAGGTCGTCAGCGTATGCAAGCAATTGGATACTTCTGAGAAAAATAGTGCCATTGCAATGCACTCCCGCCTTTTGCAGACCACTACCCATAATGAAGTTGAAAAGATCGTATAAGGGAACGGCTTGTCGTAAACCTCGCACGATATCAAAAGGTTCTAAGAGATCCTTCACAGAGCTACAGGAGTTGTTCAACGTCAATCTGCATATCGAACTCAGACATTATGTGGGCCTTGCAGTCGACAAAAAGGCATTCAAAGCACATTCTATCTGCAATGGATTTCGTATGAGATTCGATACGTACATACATACATACAATCCAATTTTATTGAAATGTTCCCACAGTAATGTGAATGATCTGCAGTGGCTTCTGAAGGTGCTATAAAATGAAGAACTTTTCTGTATTAGACACACCGTACCCAGAAAATGCATCGCATGATTAAACGCTTTAGTTCTGTTCATGGTGAGAATATTTTCTGCTTCGCTCTATTATATGGTGGTACTTGCTACGTTCCTTTTTTTTTGGTTTTTTTTTGCCAGTGGTCTTGCAAAGAACAACTTCAATAAGATTCCTTGTTGCAACTGTTATAAAATGCTACTGCCTGCTACTGTTGTTGTGATTGCTATTTAAGCTGATGATGGTGTTAAATTTTCCATCATTAAAAAGCAATTTTCAGCAATTTGTTCCAAAAAAAAAGGAAAAAATTGGAAAAAACAAAAATGCCAACCGTAACGAAGTATTTGAAGAGATATCGTTTGTTCGTTGGTTGGAAAGGCAAGATTTAAAGAGTAGCAACGACCGATACTGTTGTTTCCCTTGACTGTTTTTGGTTAATATTTGCCAGCTTTAAACAAAAATCGAATGCATCAAAGATACATTTCCAGTAAACAAGGCACACAAAATCAATTATGAACTCAAGAAACTAGAAAATAACACCCAAGACATTTGGATTAAAATAGAACGAAAAAAAAAGACACACTATGTTTAAAAATGAGTGGCAGTGTCAAAAACAACCGAGGAAAAAATCAATTTCCAGAAATTTTCTTCAAGACATACTACACTCCACAAGCATAGCATGAATCTATTTAATACAGTAGTTCGTTGCAAAAATACATTTCAAAATCCCAACACATTTTTTTTTTGTTTTTTGTTACTGCGACATGCCACAGCATGCCCTGAAGCTTATCAAGTTTGCATTACTGTTAACGTTGTTGGTGCCAGTATTAAAACACAGTCTTCAAGTGTGGCCAAAAACGAGAAAAAAAATTATCCTCAAAGGCAGAGTGTAATAAAAAGGAAATTTCACGCTTGTAGCCGTATTCGTACTCCTTTATTCCCTCACCTCGTAGTCGGTGTGTATTAAAGTAAGTAAGTGAGGATTACTTAAATGTTTTTTAATTGAAAAATTTCATCATTTCTCTGCTCTGTGTCCTCAACCTAGGTTAAATTTGTTACGGTGTTGGTTGGTGGCTTATACTTGTCCTTTTTTCTCAGTGTCATAAGTACAAGAGATTTGTTGTTGTTGTTTTTTATTATTCTTTAATTTATTCTTTTTTAATTTGCCCTCCATGGCAAATGAAATTATTGGATAATGAAACATATTAAAAATTTAAGTGTGCTTAAGAGCGGCTATTTAAAATATGTATGTATGTATGTAATATGCACCATGGGGTATGACAATTAAATTTTGTACTGAAATCCAAGAGACTGGCCAAGAAAAAACTGGCACATGGCGTAATCACATTTTTTTTAATTTTTCTATTTTTTTTTAGCGACAATAACCAAACATTTTTCGGTGGTGTCCAGTGGGTACACCACAAATATTTACAATTTTGATTAAGGAACAGCATGTCTACAAGCGATCAAAGCGTTAAGATGTAATCGTAGTAAAATCTTTGCGTGTAGGCTAAAGGGTGTTTTTTATAGAGGTATAGAACTTTAAGTTGGCATTACTTTTCAAGATGGCGACCGATTTAACAGCTGTCAAGTGATTTATTCTCAGTTTGGTTTGGCAATTCATCACTCACGCCTGAACAACGCTTGCAAATAGTGCAATTTTATTTCGAAAATAATGGTTCTGTGCGGAAAACGTATCGCGCACTAAGTCCATTTTATCGTCGACAAAATCGTCCATCAGAGCAGTTAATTCGATTAACGTTTTCGCACCACGTTTACTCTTATTGATAACTCGCATCATCAGAGACGCTGTAGAAGAAGCTATTGCTGCTGTAGAGCGTAGCATTGAGGAAGACCCGAATGAGCCATCGAGCATAGGAATTGGATCTGTGTCCATCCACTTTATGGAAGATTTTGCGGAAGGATCTTGGTTTGCGTGCTTACAAAATCCAACTCGTGCAAGATTTGAAGCCAAACGATCATCAAGTAAGGCGTAGATTCGTCGAATGGGCCCAAAACGAGATTACCGTTGTTCCCGATTTTCGTAAGCGAATTTTGTTTAGCGATGAAGCGCACTTCTAGTTGAATGGCTACGTCAACAAACAAAACTGCCGCATTTGGAGTGAAGGTAATCCTCAAGTGTATGTGGAAACACCGTTACATCCAGAAAAACTGACTGTTTGGTGCGCTTTATGGGCTGGTGGAATCATTGGTCCGTACTTTTTCAAAAACGATGGTGGCCAGAACGTTACAGTCAATGGTGATCGGTATAGAGCCATGATTACTAACTTCATTCCTGAATTGAATAACCAAGATGTCCAGGAGATGTGGTTTCAACAAGACGGCGCAACATATCACACAGCCACAATAGATTTATTGAAAGACACGTTTTGTGACCGCCTAATTTCACATTTTGGACCTGTGAATTGGCCTCCAAGATCTTGTGATTTAACACCGCTAGACTACTTTCTGTGGGGCTATGTAAAGTCATTGGTCTATGCGGTAAAGCCACAAACGCTTGACCATTTGGAAGACAACATTCGCCGTATTATTGCCGATATACGGCCACAAATGTTGGAAAAAGTCATTGAAAATTGGACGTCCAGATTGGACTACATCCGCGCCAGCCGTGGCGGTCATATGCCAGAAATCATATTTAAAATGTAATGCCACAAGATTATCTTTCGGATAAATAAAATTCATGTCAATCGAATAATCCATCGTTGTTTTATTGCAACTTAAAGTTCTGTACCTCTATAAAAAACACCCTTTATATGTAAGTTGGCTGAATTTATCTATTTTGAGTTTCAGATGTGTGTCAGCTACGATTGTTTCGAAGCCATCCAATATTGAAAATGGATGGATGAAATGCATGGGTATCACGCATGAACACACCATTGAAATCCTCAATTTCACATGTATGTATGTACATACACACATAATTGTTCATGCTAAGCCTTTTGTCAGGATTACAACCTAGTTTCTCATACCATTCATGCTGTGTGTGTTAATTTTATCAGTGAGTGGCGGTTGACTTCGAACGATAAATTTGTGGAACTTTTCAATAAAAACAGTTCCTTAGGCAATCCACGAATTTAACATCATCTATAACAATTTACATTAAGCGATCCCTGAGAAGGATTAATGTAAATAGAAAGAAGTAATTATCGACACAAAAAGCTATAGAAAGCCAAATCTATTCCTCACATATATTCAAGTTATTTCCAAAAACAAAAAAAGTCATTGAACTTGAAAATGTTTGGTTTTTTATTTTTGTCTAGTCACTTCAAATAAATGAAATAGAAACAGTATTAAAATAAAAATTAAAATCGTTCTTGTTCTTGTTGTATTAAATGATCTGTGTGGTGTACTGCTTCTGCTACTGCAAATGATTTACCTGAGCAGCCGCAAACATTGTTCAGGTAAATGAACTGATTATGCTAATTAATGTTTTTATTTTTAAATCCTTTGTTTTGTTTTGTTTCTCTAGTCTTTTATGATTTTTTTTATTTAAGACAAAATAACTATAATTTGGTAAAGACATACGAGTACAATACAAAATAAATATGAGAACCTAAGAATAAAAAGTCACATAAATTATGATTAGTGGAGAGCATAAATAAATTTCCAAATCACAGTACAATGATTCAAGCCCACAAATAATCTGAGTTTATGCTGGTTTTATCTTAACATTGGTAGCAAATTCTTTATTAATGACGTATATATGAACTTTAAAGTTGAAGTTTAAGTTTCGTTTTGTTTTTATTGAAACAATCATGTTTATTTGGTTGCTGTTACTGCTTTTCATTCTTGCTTGAAATCAATTTCAAATGATTTGACTCCATTACTTAGTATTGTTAAGACAAGCTTAAGACGTTCACATATGCTTTTTATGCAACATTACTTCACTAATAGGGTGAAACAAATTGAAAATCTAATAAATTGCTGTTAAAAATGTTCTGATACGCTTAAATGCCTAAAATATTTGGCGCCACCCTAATGCTTATGTTAAAAGTGCAATGACTTTTTCATTTTAATTCGCTTATTTGGTCTGGCCTAACAATAACGATCACCAAAAATCTTTATCATCTCTTTGCCATCATCATCATCATCATCATAAAAACATACCCTAAAACCTCTGGCTAAATTCAAAGTAATTCAAAGTGTGTTTGTTGTTGTTGTCGTTGATATTATAAGTGGACATAAAAATTTAAAATTACCAGTAATTTCTTAAAAAAAGCTTACTTAAGTTTTCAGTGCTAAAATATAGTCTGGTTGGGCTTAAACTCTTTCATTTTTTATTAAATTAAAACATTAAGTTTTGTTTTTAAAAATAAAAACATGAAAGGCTCATCTTGGCACTTGAGTTTTCCTGGAAAGAATTCGATTATGGACAACTGTTGAACACATGCTGAAATTATTTTTCTTTTTTTTTTTTGCAAGAAATCGGGAATCATAATGTGTTTTACTAAAAAAAAAAATAAAAATTGTAATAAAGGGGAGAAATAATTATTTTAGTTTTGATTGTGGGTGTTCCATGTTTTGTCGTTATTTTATGGTTTTCCCTTTAAGAAATTGAGCCTGTGTTCTGGCATGTAAAAATAATTTCTTTTCTTTACAAAAGACATATCCATGACAGTATACTTATTTACTCACTTGTTGATTACAACCTTTTAGTCAGGACTATAATTTAGCTTCTCACACCACCCAAGTTGTGTGAATTAATTTTATGCATGAGTGTTGGGATACGAGCAACAGATTTTTTGAGAAACTTTTCATTGGCAGTTTTATTTTACTCTCAGAGCTTTTGCCAGAAGACTGCTAAGAGGAAGACGCCGACGAAATATTTTTTCATACTTCGTTTTCGTTTCGAGATTTCTGAGCGAGGGTTTGAACCACGCTCTCGCTTCTAAGCCAATACACTAAGTACTAAACAACAGTGGCCTTCTTACAGATTAATGCCTTCTATTCGTCATTTATAAAACTTTTGGACTGAACTGTACAGCTTTTGACGTTCAGGTCAAAATAATTACTGAAATGCAGAGAACATATCTCGCATATTGAAATCGTTGAGAAACATTATGTATAGGATTGAGATAAGATCGATTGATGGTGCCTTAGTTGCGTTTGGAAATCACTGAAAATGTTTAGACATGAGAAAATTGTTTTAATACTGCAGTATATAGTTATGTATCTCGGAAAATTATCTCTGTTGGAGCGGAAAACGAGGAAGAGAGAGAGAGAGAATATATTTTTTCAGTATTCAGTAACTACTGCAGAGATCGAGGTATTTGTGGCTATATTCGATATTTGAGGGCTTACGTTATTCGCCATTGAAGCCAGAATTGAGAAAATTTTTACCAGTTGTATGGATAAGGAAGTCACTACAGTCTAGTAGGTGCTGTGATGGCTAGTTAGCCGAGGAGTGGTTAAAATCCTGGCTCAGACAACATAAGAGATGAAAGAATATTTCTTTTGGCAATTTCTAGTCTAACAAAAACCCTGAGAGTAAAAGAAAATTGTCATAATTTTTTTTACAAATTTTTATTGGAAGTTGACATTAAAATGGTTGTGATCTTGACTAAGAGATTTTAATGATCAATTAAGTAAGTGTAGATTGGAAAGTAGGAGAAATTATACAGGGTCAGACTTTCGTTTCTACAAAAGCACAGATTGATGTACATATATCTCGGTAATTACATACATACATACATAATTGCCGATTACAACCCTTAAGTCAGGATTACGACCTAGCTTCCCACACCACTTCTGTTGTTCGTGTTAATTTTATACATGAATGGCGGGACCTACAGTTTAAAGTCGACTCCGAACGACATATTTTTTGAGAAACTTTTCATGGCAATTTTATTTTATTCTTAGAGTTTTTACCAGAAATCTGATGAGAGGTAGTCGTCATATTTCGTTTTATTGGAAATGTCTAGACCTAGGGTTTGAATCATGGCCTTAAGTCTTATAAGCCAACATGCTACTACGCTAGACTACGACGACTGCTCGGTAATTATTCAAGTTTATTGGATTTCTTTAGAAAGCTGATTGGTTTCAGGTAAGGCATTTATTCGAGAAATATAAGGTAAGTATAGTTTTAATAGGTTTATCTCCATTATTTTACTATCTGCGGTGCCATTTATGTTTTACGATCTGCTATGAAATGAAATGAAAAATTAAGAAAAAGAATTTTATGGTAGATTACTACACACCGCATGGCAGATTAATTAAAACATATTCTAAAGGCAATATGTATAATTAAGTCTGCTGCAAAACAAATTGACGCAGAATCACAATTTAAATCTCTAATCGCAAGAAAATAAGGTCACGTTTCTACTTATAAATGCAAATTAGTCGTTGGTATGAATAACTTATATTTATGGATGAATGAATAGCAAGCATTTTATTAAAAATAAAAAAGAAAAATGTTCCATCAATAATAAAAATTCCCAACGAAAAACTTTCGACTTCAATCAATTAAAAATTTTAATGTAATCAACTCGAATGCCGCAAATACGGCATCATATCGTTTTATTTTATGATTCATATACCATGTTTTGCGGTATCCATATACTAAGAAATCGCTTGTCGTGTTATTTTCCCATTTCATGTATTTTTTGTTTTCTTTTCGTTTTTTTTTTTTGAGAACCTAAAATGATTATAATCATGTTACCATCATATGTTAATTGAATACAAAAAAAAACCAAAAAAATCTGAATAACAGAATAGAATAGAATGAAATCAAATATGAATTCTTAATAACTACAACTAGTGGCTGCGGCGGTATCATTTCTTAAGTTAAACTAACTAACAAATTAAAGGTTGTTAAACTCGGGTTTTTGTTAAAAATATTTTGCCGCAGCATAAAAGAAATTAATATGTGTGGTATTCTTCTAAGAAGATTCGAAAGAAGATTAATTTTTCGGTAAAAGTGTCTCCATTTTTGTCATTTAACGGTATTCTGAATGTGCAATGTTTGTTAAGCATGCCTTATTTGATTTTAAATTGCTGCTGCAAACATAATTAAAACAATTCCAGGAATGAATATTCATATGACAGTCAGTAAGAAGTGTTTGAAATGCAGCCGCTAATACAAAATAAAAGAAAAACATATTGTTTTAAGGAAACGTCAGCCAGACAATAAAAGGGTTATTAATTCCTATTTTTTTTTGTTTCCCTTTGTCAGCCGCCAAAAAAGGGAAATGTATCACAGCTCTTGAGCAAATTAACCTTGAACTGTGAAAGAGAAAAAAGGAATGCAATTCATAAAAATTTGGACAGTTCGTTTGAAACGGCGAACAAAGATATTCTCAGATAAACAAAATTTCAACAACAACAAAAACAAAAAAAAATGCAACAGATTGTCAGTATTGTTTCTTCTTTGAGATTAATTTTTCAA
This sequence comes from Sarcophaga carnaria, assembly GCA_958299815.1. Classification (NCBI taxonomy): domain Eukaryota; kingdom Metazoa; phylum Arthropoda; class Insecta; order Diptera; family Sarcophagidae; genus Sarcophaga; species Sarcophaga carnaria. The sequence continues at coordinate 43,472,558 of OY283150.1, forward strand.
GAATTTTTAGGGACAAAATAAACAAAGATTTCTGCACTTGAACATCAAGTCACATGTTTTATCCCCCAAAGCAGTCAATGAACTCAAACACGCATGGTGTGAGTAATGCATTTGGAACAGAATGTTTTTTTGATTTGGGCACTACTATAGGTTATAAAATATGCTACGCAACAATCGTATTAATTTAAATTTTATTGCTTAGATGATAATTAAGATGATTAAGCCTCATAACGAAACTATTAAACCGAAACTAAGTTTTTCAACAATTATCTAAAATAGGGGTGTATTCAGTGGTGTTGTCGAGCCGGAACGCTCCGGAACGTCGTTCCGGTACTTCCTTTTTGGACAGGAACGCGTTCCGGAACTAAAGATAATTTCTGATAACGAGAATTGGCTGACGTTTTGAAAAAAAAATTATAAATTGCTGATTTTTTTTTCTATTTTTTGACGAATTTTTATATGTATTTCTATAAACAAGGGTTTGAACAGAACCCGAACCGGATTGTTTTTCCGAACCGGATTGTTTTTCCGAACCGTGAACCGGAGTCCGGAACACGTAAAAAAAATTAGCACAACACCACTGGGTGTATTTCTTTGACGATAAATGAAAGAAAGAGTCGTACTCGCCCATTTGCATTCTTGACGCTAAAAAGGCAGGGTCTTGAGAGAGTATGGTGTACCGGATTAATACGCATGATATGGTCTGTTGCGAATAATGGGTAAAGAGACGGCCGAGGGCATAGGTCATACCAGGATGTCATTAAAGAAAACTTTTAATTAAGAGAACATCGCCACGACTAAGCATCGCTATAGAATGCTGATTCGTAGTGTAGTGGGTAGTGTGTTGGCTTACTACAAGTAAGGTCGCGGTTCAAACCCTAGCTCAGACATCTCTAACAAAACGAAATAGAAAAAATATATCTACGGCGACTTCCTGTCAACACATTTCTGGCAAAAAGTCGGAAAAGTTTTTTAAAAAAAAATCTGTCATTCGGATTAGTACATAAAATTATCACACACAACACAAGTGGTGTGGGAAGCTAGGTCGTAATTCTGACTAAAGGGTTGTAATGACCAATTCTGTATGAAGGTATGTATTCATTGGTCCAATGGTTAATAGTTGTTAACTAAATAAAGAATTTGAAGTTGTAAAAGAAATCTAATCGACGAGCCATTTTCAATGCACAGAAGTGCCTTCTTCAGCGTTATTGTAGTCTTGCCTATCGTTTGCTCCTACTAACCATTATTAAACCGAATATGTGTTTGCAAAAAGATAATTTCAGAGCCGCGATCAAGCAATACTGCGTCTTGAGCTGAAAACCTATCAAAAACGTTTGTGTTTGGTAGAAAATTTCATCGAAATTTTACTTTTAATGCTGCAAAGCATGATTAATTGAAATTGAAATTAAAAGTTACTAAAGCCATCTTTTAGAAAAATAATGGAGTTCTTGTTGCATATTCTACATCGCCTACCAAATCGTATATACAATGCATAGATTCATTCATATTGTAAACTAAAATGCTAATGGATTAACAAACAAAATTTCAACTTTCTTTAACACAGCCAGAAACTTTATAAAATTTTATGATTTCAGGAGCCTATATCCACCATAACAAAATTTCATATTCAATTCGCCTTTCGTTGTGTATGGAATGCGGAAATTCTGTTTTCCCGAAAACAAATGATCAAATTACTTAAAAAATTATCTTTACATTCGGCCAAATTTATAATAATTTATTTGGCAACACTATGAAGTTAATAAAAGTGCATCCAATTCGATCCAGACGACAACGTTGCTTTTTAGAAGGCTTTCCCCACTAATGATGATTCATTAACGCATTCAGGAGGCAGCTTCAAAATACAAAAAAGAACGAATTTTAAGACAAATTATGATTATAAATAATCCGGCTTGAGCATAAGACCATGACCAAGCCAGCCAGTAACAAAAAGGAACCCCACACCTTCTTTCTTCAAGTGAATCAAGCAAAGAACAGCGACAAATATGCATGAAATTTATTTTAAAATCAAATAAAAAGAAACGCGGGTTAATGTAAGAACAATCTTCGTATTATGGGTTAAGAGCCCTATACAGGAGGTTATAAAAATATGGTTGCATGGATGGATGGCTTGTTGGCTGAATGTGTTCTAAAAAAAATACTTGTGTCCATAGCTCATGAGTTTCAATTAGGGATGTGGTGTTGTGTTCAATATAAAGGCACGCAATGTGTAAATTTTTCAAAATCCACACAAGCAGTGTTTTCATAAGATAAGTTTTGTTGAAGTCAATATAAAAAATATAAATCAAAATCAACAAGGAATAGAAATTTAAATTATTGAACGTTAGAGAGTAAAGCAGAAGTTATTTAAAATTTCTTCAATATTTTTCATCTGTACGATCCATATTATCCATTAAATCTTCTATTACTCAATAAGACTTAAAATATGTGATAAAATTTTCTGAATTCTCTTAATTATATGCGCCTGATGTAGAGTAGATGGCATTATTATAATCATAATAAAAAAGAAAGAAAGAATTGAGAAAAAATTTGCAATACAACAACGCCTGTGGCAATAATAAAGATAAATGTCATGTCAGATGCGATTTAAAGGATTAAAAAAAAACCTAAAAAGTGTATGCGAATTCGTATGCCAAATATTAAAGAATGTGCACCGAATATTATTGGCATAGTAAGTATTTTCTTACATTTATAGAATATCAAACGGAATATTATTTGCTTCTTTTATATCGTCTCTCGAGTTCAAAAATGGTGTAAACTATGTACTGTACTGTTACATAAAATTGCAAGAATTCAGTGGTACGGTCTCAGCCATAACTCGAAGATAAAGTCATAATTATATGATTGGAAGCTGACAATCTTAAACGTTCTTAGAACGCTGAGCCGGCGTTCTGTAAATTTGGCCGAGAACTTAAAAATAAGGGATTTTTGTAAAAATCTTGGGAGTTTATTGTTCAATTACGGTGCAATTAAAAATTTACTTAAAAAACGCAACAAGTTTTTCGAGTACTGTGTGCTGCAATAAAACAGATTCTTTTCGACTGGAAGGATCAGAAGAATTCTTAAAAAATTAATTTAAAAAAAAGTTTTAATTGATTTCGTGACACGTGTGTATCTGGTACCATTATGTACGCTCGAATATTCCGGTAATTTATATAGCAAAACTTCCTTTAAATGAAATCATCGCCTGATCCAACAGCTTATGACGGGCGGTTACCTCCCTAGGCACCAGGCATAATCAGCTTTAATGTTGATTTAACTGGTTGGTTAAGCTTTACGATACCTTGCTCCCCATCGTAATAGATCCATTTTCATTGTTAGTAATGATTTTAAGTAAAAATCATTTCGTTTCTTGACGCTTAAGCAGCATTCAACAATTTTCACCGTCAACTTGTCTGGTTCACTAGTAATTGTCTTTGTTTTGCAAAACTCTGCTGCTTGAAATGTTCTGAAATTGATACTTCATGTGTCCGAAAGAATTTACAAGTTCTTGTTGTGTTTGACAACAATCTTCGTGGAGTATTGCCTGCAATTCATTATCCTCGAACTTTACTAACTGACCTGTGTAGACATTGTCTTCCGTATCTCTGTAAAGGTTCTACGGAAGCCTGAAGCTTGCTCATTATTTTGATTTATAGTAGACTAATACACATACATGCATGCATACATGTGTGCATACATAATTGGTCATTATAACCCTTTAGTCAGGATTACAACTTAGTTTCCCAAGCTACTTATGTTGTGTGTTTGAATTTTATTCATTAGTGACGGGACCTACAGTTTAAAGTCGACTCCAAACGACAGATTTTTAAGAAATTTTTTCATGGCAATTTTGTCTTCGCCAGAAATCTACTAAGAGACAGTCCCCCAAGAAATATTTGTTCATATTTCATTTTGTTGGAAATGTCTGGCATTTGAAACGTAGCCTCATGTCTACTAAATAGACTCAAAATATTTCGATTCTGGCGAATTCTGGAATAAAACTGGTATGAAAATAATTTTAATATTCCTTTACTTTACTGCCTAAGAAAACAAGTGTTGTGTGTGCCGTGCACCATCTGTAAGCAGGCACAGTTCTTGTCAAATATTGAAATACGCATTATTGCGTGTTTTTTTTATGCATCTTTTGCAGCAAGTTGAGCGCATGTGCAAACAGACATGTTGTCAGTTTAAGCCGTTTAATAATATTTTTATTTTTTCTGCATTCACAATTCAGTCGATTTATTACCTGCATAACTTTTCAACTTTTCCATGTTTTTTTTCTCTTTTTTTCGTCTTTATTTTTGGTTGAAGACTGCATTTAACGAAAATCCTTTGATGCAACTGTAGGCGGTAGTGGCTGTAGAAATGATGTCCACTTTTGACCAGACAATCGACCAGGTAAACTAAACCAAACCCAACCATCTATGACTAATGTAGACGTTAAATTCGTTGTACTTTAATATTATAAATCCAAAAAAGAGAAAAAAACCCTGCATAAATGATAAAAAATATACAGAAAAAAACCACTCCATTCAATCGTTTTGTTGTGACATTTAAATTATTTCATATGATCTATGGTTGTATATGTAAAGAATATGTAAAGAGAGAGGGAGGGGGTATTAATAATATATAAAACTTTATTGATATCATTTAAAGGGTAAGCGGCAGAGAGGAAATAACGTCAGCGTATCTCATTGAAGAAGAAAAGAAGAATAAACTGAAGTGAACGCAAGAAAATGTAAATTTTTATTCATATTTTGTATGTGTCTTGTGTTGTCTTCGCAACAAGTCACTTTAGTTTTGTTCTCAACTACTACTGACTTGGTTAAGATGTCAGTAGATTAAATGTTACGCTTTTTAACTGATTTTTTTTCTTCTTTTATTATTATTGTTGTATCATTTCTTTCTTTTTGTTGTTGTCGTTGTTGTTGTTGTATTTTATTCATCTTTCTTTTTAAACGTTGTAGACTACTGTGATGAAATAAATAACTTAATCAGAAATATTTTTTTTCAAAGTTTTTTTTTTTGTTATTTTTGTATTTTTTTTATATTTACTTTGAATTTCAATTAAACAGAGAGATGAGTTTATAGGGACGGACGGACGGACGGACAATTTTTATGTTGGTTTTTACACTTGAAGAAATTGTGCAATGATTAATCGGTCCGTGAAAGGGATGTATGGTAAATTGGCGTTATTTATTATTCGATTAAAAAAATTTGGAATAAATGAAGTAGAAAATGAAATCAAACCATCATATGAGTATGGTTAGAGTATGTGTACAGGCAAACAGGAAACTAACACGATTGTAAATCGTGAAAAGAAATACGCTAACAGCAAGGGTTTATTGACCATCGTTTGAGTATAATGTCCCTGCATAGAGCTGTATGACGTGTACCGTCATCCTGGTCAAAGCACATGCCGTTGATGTTCAGATTATTCTATTCAGGCCAAACAATTTTAGGAATCATGGTTCTATAGTGCTGCTCTGTTCAACGTGGTACTTAAAGATGACACCGGCAGGTCAAAATCCACATCAAATAGTAACTTTTTCGGAATGCATTGGACGTTCTTGGCCCTCATGTGGATAAGTATCGACCATTTTGTTAGTTCATGTACATCCAGTAATGGGCCTCATCCCTGAAGATAATTTTTCAATGAAAAATGGTATCAGTTGTCAACTGCACCAGAGTCCATTTAGCAAACACACATTGTTGTCTATGGTCGCCCAAGGTGATTTGGCAAAACATACATACATACACACATAATTGATCATTACCTTCTCAACACCACTTATGTTTTGTGTGTTAATTTTACACATGAGTGGCGGAACCTACAGTTTAAAGTCGACTCCGAACGACAGATTTTTGAGAAATTTTTCATGGCAATTTTATTTACTTCCAGAATTTTTGCCAGAACTCCGCTGAGAGCAATTGTCGAAGAAAAAACTTCTCATATTTCGTTTAGTTGGAGATTTCTAAGCTGAGGTTTGAACCATGGCCTCTCTTCTCATAAGCCAACATGCTACCTACTAGACTAAGACAACTTGTTCATGTACACATTCATCCACTAATATGCCTCATTGCTGAAAATGATTTTTCAATGAAAAATAGGATCAGTGCGCATTTAGAAAATACGCATCATTGTCTATGATCGTTCAAGATGATTTGGCAGAACAGTCTGAATAAATGTCAACTGATTTATCAGCTGTCAAAGTTCGAAAGTTCCTGTTTAAAAACCGTATAGAATTAATAAAGCAAACAGTTGTCACTTACTGAATACACAGCTGCAGGGAGAAGTATATTCCAACAAATCGCGCGGTATATATCCCTGCTTCGCGCAAAATTGTCTTTCTAAGTTTTGGTATTCAAACAATGCTATTCCGGAAAACGTACCTATTGCCTGTTTCCAGCTCCGAGTAGAAGGAAAATGTAAAGTGTTTCTTTTTGTTAAGAAAAACACAATTTTTTCCATTCCTGTTATACACTTGAAATTGTTCGATATTAGTCTGAACTGTCTTATAAGTTGTACTACCGGTATTCTGAAATGGGTACGGAAAGCGGTATCAAGCGGCTGCGTACCCACTACTGGATATCATGACAAAAGTATGCCTTAACCCAGTAGAATTCTCTTTTTAAGAGTTGTCAATTTATCAACGGCTTTGTAAGTCATACTAGTGTGTGTCTCCTCTTATTTTTTCATTCTCTTAGAACATTATTGTTATCGAGACTCAAGGTGCAAGTGAAAGTGTGGTCGTAAAAGAGAAAAAGTATTGTAGTGGAGGCCAAGGCCAAATGGTTGTTTACCTCCGGAAATTCTTTAAGTGACGTATTTTTATTATAAGTTCAGCACAAATTATACTTGTGCCCGATTAATACCGGGCATAAGACCATTTTGGCTACTGTGGTCAAAATACACCAGTATTCTAAGAGCCAGGTGGAACAGAAAATATCTGACATTTCGGGGAATATTCTCCAACATCTGTTTTGACTGATGATTCACTTTACTGTCCGTGTTGTTGGCCCGTTTTAAATGATTCCTGTTTGGAGCACAGGATGCCGATGATGGCAGTCTGAAACTTTAAAATTATCGATAGATATGGAGACAGTAGCGATTCTTAGAATAACTGAACAAGCTCAACAAGTCAGCTCTGCTTACTGCTGGTAGACGAGGTGAATTGGAAGTGTGCTTATTGTGAGCTTTATGTAGCATTTTCTATTTTTTCTAATCTAACTCTAATTCTTATTTAACTTTTCCAAAAATACGTGCCACCCTTTAAACAAGTGTTAAAATCAATTTTGTAGGATAAATGGCCTGCAGAATAATGAAGAAACTTCATAATTAATGGCAAACATGTTATCTTAAGCGGATCCACAAGGGAGTTGGTTGATGATGAACAGGTTTCCATACTTAATGATGGTACCACAATGTAGCATGTAGTGGACATTATGAAGTTCAGCATAACTCTTTAAAGATCAGAACTTTCCTACGCGGAACTCATGAAAATTAATGACTAGAATGGAGCACTCACTTACACACTTACATACAATTATTTGAAGACAATTTAAGTGAAAAAAGGTTAAAAAAATAAATAAAAATTTTATACATACAGTAGAGTACATCTAGTTAAAGTGTTTTATTTTCAACTTTGAATGGAGAAGTTGTTAAACAACTTACCAAACAATTTAACATTTTGGTTATACACAGTAAAACGTAGAAAACTAAAAAAACAAAAAAAAAATTGAATTCCAAATCTAAAAATAGTTTCTTCAAGAATACAAATGAAAATGCTGCGTGAGCTAAACTAAACATAAATACATACGTATATACATACACTACAGGTTGCACAGTCAAAACAAGTTGCACAGTGTCTTTAATAAATTTCACATAGACTTTGTACCATGAACATGGACATGAATATGGCCAACAGTAACGCAATAAAACAAATCATTTGCCAATCTATGTATGTACGCATATATGTATTATAGTCGATCAAACATGATGATACCGATACCCTACATTAAATACTATCCACCACACAAACAGCGAACACATCAAATCATCATAATCATCTACAGTATGTGTCTTCATAAAACAAATTAATATTCAGCGTTATGGGTAAAGAAAAAAGCGTAGGGTACGGAAAAGAAAATGCAAAAAAAAATAAAAACAAGAAAAAAATTAAAAAACAATTGCCGAGTAAAAGATAGACGTACACAGAAGGACAGAGAGACAGACAGACTGACGTTGTATTATTACGAAAACATGCAAGTGAACATGATGTTGTGTTGTCTAAACGTTCTACATACATACGAAATGTAGTACAAATTGTACGAGAGTTGTGTGAGAAGTGTATGCAATAAATCATATTTGAAAACATTTTAGGATTCATAAGGACATGCCGATGGAAAGAACTGAAAATCTTGAGAAATAATTTTATTGCTTAGAATATAATTCCGTGAAGTACTTGGAAATATGAAGTGTGACATGATTTTAATGGGATGAACCGTACTTAAAAAAGGTCTGCCCTTAGTAAAGCAGAAATAATAAAGTTTTGTATAGAATGTTTAAATTCTGAATAGATTTCAGCGGCTCATAATAAACTGAATGACCTTGATCACACCAATTGCAGAGTGTTATGTTGGCGCCACAGATATTTGGTTTTGGAGTCCATTAAGGTTGTAATAGGTTAGTTTGATTAGATTTGAGGACGTGTCATTCGGGCAAGTACAATACCCAGGTGTTAAAATGACGGAGTCCAAACCCGCGAAGAACCCTCTGACCAGGATCCACAACCTCAACCTACTAAAGGCTGGACAGTTGCAGAGGAAGTGTTCGATAGTTTCCAAATCCTCCTCATCGCAACATACCCTGCAATAGTCCGGCTGGGATCTATTCCAGATGCTTGTCAGCGATCTAATCTCGCAGTACTCTGTAATGAAACCAGACTGGCCTTATCTAAGCCCAGCAGCAAACTTGTTCTATCACTGTCTATAGAAGGCCATAGGTACCTAGACACATAACATCTCGTTCCACCCCTCAAGGCAGGCTTCTGAATTTTCCCTCTGACCCATCCAGTGATGACGTAATAGAAGTGTCAGATTGGAGGATCAGGACCAACTATCAAATTGTCCTCAGAAAGTGAACCATCATGGTTGTAGTATACATACATACATACAATATTGGTCATTGCAACCCTTTAGTCAAGATTACAATCCCACACCACCTCTGATGTGTGTTACTTTTATATACGAGTTGTGGGATCTACAGTTTAAAGTCGACTTCGAATGACAGATTTTTGAGAAACTTTCCATGGCAATTCCATTTACTCTCAGCGTTTTTGCTACAAAACTGCTGAGACGAATTCGCCGAAAAAATATTCAAAATTTCGTTTTGTTGGATATGTCTAACCTGGGGAGTTTGAAACGAGGCCTCACGTACGTCTAATAAGCCAACAAACTACCTACTAGACTACGTCTATTTTTCTCAAATTTAAAGATACAATTGAATAAGCTTTAGTACACACTACTTAGGCTTTGTAAATTTGTTTAATGACGGTTTGTAATGGACTTGTCGTTTAATATCCGTGATGTGCTTTAAGCAACTTGTGTTCGAATCCTTCGCAGTCAATCGAATTGTTATCCTCAACATATTTGGTTGCTGTTGCATAGTTCTGGAATAGACCTTTTAACCTTATAACGCTTACCTCATAGCATGCAACAAAAAGAAAACGAAAAAAGAGAAAGACAAATAATAATAAAGCGTGTGTGCTTCTTTGCGAGTTACACATTTTAAAGCTTTATTACAAATAAAAAAAGAAACATTAAAGAACAACGGCTTAAAACAAATGAAACTCTCGGTAAGAAAATACCTTCAATTCAGCTCCTTTAACACACATGAATTTGTACAAAAAAATTTCATCCTGAAAACTGAAAAGTACAAAACCTGCGAATAGAAAATGAATTGAGTTGAACTGAACTGAAAACTGAAACCGAACTGAACTGAGACTCTTAACAAGATGTACGAACAAGTACAGTGGTGGGGAAGAAACTCTGCTTTAAAAAAAATAATGCCCATCACATCATGTCGTGTACGTGTATCTTTTAATAAACTTCTGGATTCTATTTTTTTATTTCATTAAAAAAGAACAAAAAAGGACAAAAAAATTAAATAAAATTCTTTACTTTTGTGTTGAATTCTCTTTTTGTTTTTTCTTTTTTTATTTATTTAATAAAATTATTGTTTTTGTTGTTGTTGCTTTTCATTGGTTTACAATTCTGATGTTATTGCTGATAACGATGATAATAATCTAGTGTAGGTAAGTAAGTAAGTAACCAAGTTATGGTATGTTTGTACAGTATTTAGACCCTTTTATGGCCAAAATTGTCTGTCCCAGTTGTTGCAACAAGTTAAAGCACAGCCATTACAAAGCAATAACAATAATCAGAAGTCGATTTTTAATCTTAATAATTCAACAAAAATATCAACAACAAATACAATACAAACAATACGACATTCATTCCCCCAGACAGTTAACCAGCACCGTTCCTTTGTCCATTCATCCATCAATCTATACGTGCAATCATCTATTGGTGGTCAAAAAAAAAAAAAGAAAAAGCCAAACATCTAGCTATGCTTTCATGCCAATAGAGTAGGGTGTACGTATGTACATTAGGGTCGCCCCAAAATAAAAGTTGCGAATGTTCCCGACTAAAATGAAAGTTTGATTCATTCTAAGACAACGTTTCTCAAAATTTTTGTTCTGGGGTCAATATTTGGTGAGCTGGATCAAAGGATAAAAAGGTCCTTTTTTGAGGTTTTTTGGACTTTTTTCATATTTCTTCCAAAGGAACTATATAAAAATTTGGTATCATATGAAAGGTCTTTAAGAGGCGCTATCAATAGGTTATCAGAAATTTAAAAAAAAATTTTGAAAATTTCTGACAAAATTTTTGTTTTTTTTTTAATTTGTCATAGAATTTACTTAACTAAATTGTTGAAATTTCTTGATTATAAAGACCATGTAATTTAACCAAAATGGTTTTTTCCGTTTTTCAAAATTCAATCTAGTTCAATTTTTTTTTTAAATTTTTTCAAATCTAATTCCTTCTCTATCTGATAATCTCTGTTAACTCAATTCATATATGTAATGGGCATCAAAATAACGCAAATTTTATAAGCTTTCCAGTTTTTATTTGGTTATACAAGGAATATTTCAATTTAAACCAAAACATTTGCGATACATCCCTATATAATGTAATTTTCTTGTTATTCCTTAAGAATGTGGTTGTTTATTTTAAGCAGCAAATGAAAAACTGTTTATTACATATATTTTGACATTGTATTAAATATTGGTTAATAGTTGGAACTAAAAAATACAAATTCATAGAAAATATTTTAATATTAACATAAGTTTTTTCATTTACATTTATTAACAAATGCGTTTACATGAGTTTATTCTGTTAGCAATATGAGAAGATCGATTTTTCCGATTACTGAAAGCATGGATTGACTGACAAAATGATTTTTTTTTTGTAAAAAATAAAAAAGAGATTTTTTGGCTTTAAATTTTACTAGTTATCATTGGTTTAATACAATTTCTTCATTACTTTAAAAATAAACAACAAAAAACCTCAACATTAAAAAAATTATTATTATTATTACGGAATAACACGAAAATTACATTATATAGGGATGTATCGCAAATGTTTTGGTTTAAATTGAAATATTCGTTGTATAACAAAATAAATTATACATGAATGGAAAGCTTATAAAATTTGCGTTATTTTGATGCCCATTACATATATGAATTGAGTTAACAGAGATTATCAGATAGAGAAGAAATTAGATTTAAAAAAATTTAAAAAAAAAATTGAACTAGATTGAATTTTGTAAAACGGAAAAAACCATTTTGGTTAAATTACATGGTCTTTATAATCAAGAAATTTCAACAATTTAGTTAAGTAAATTCTATGAAAAATTAAAAAAACAAAAATTTTGTCCGAAATTTTCAAAATTATTGAATTTTCAAAATTTTTTTTAAAATTTCTGATAACCTATTGAAAGCGCCTCTTAGAGACCTTTCATATGATACCAAATTTATATATAGTTCCTTTGGAAGAAATATGCTAAAAATCCTAAAAACCTCAAAGAAGGACCTTTTTATCCTTTGATCCAGCTCACCAAATATTGACCCCAGGACGAAAAAATTGAGAAACGTTGTCCTAGAATGAATCAAACTTTCATTTTAGTTGGGAACATCTATAACTTATTTTTTCTCCATACAAACGGGGCCACCCTAATGTACATATGTATATATGTATTGTAACTACATCGGTGATGGGTAATCGATTTAGTTTTTGAAATGAAAGCTTTTTATTACAGAAATTATTTATGTTTTGCCAACAGGAGGTCGGTCTATTTCGAAATTTGATTTGATATGACGGCATATTCTGATTGTTACATCAAATTATTCTTTAGACTTACTTTAAACTCTCGCTTGCATATGCGATCCATTTCTTATAGTTCCGTACAATTTTTATACAGAAATAAAATTCCTTTCGTAGTGTTAAGTAACACAGTTTCTTTGACATACAAAATATATTTCTAGACTGCAGTCTACATGTCTTCCAAGTCTATGGAAACCAAATGTTAAGTGTACATGTGTATATATTGGTTATTACAACCCTTTAGTCAGGATTCTCACACCAACTATGTTGTGCGTTAATTTAGACATGAGTGGCGGGACCTACAGATGAAAGTCGACTCCGAATCACAGATTTTTTTTAAGAAACTTTTTCATGGCAATTTTATTTACTCTCAGAGTTTTTGCTCGAAATATGCTGGGAGGAAGCCGCCGAAGAAATATTATTCCATTCGTTTTGTTAGCAATGTATGACCTGGGGTTTGAACCGTGGTCTTACGTTTAATAAGCTAATATACTACCTACTAGACTACAGCGACTACCCACTAGACTACAGCGACTACCTACTAGACAACAGCAACTAGCTACTAGACGATGGCGTCTACCTACTAGACTACGGCGGCTAGCTATTAGACTGCAGCGACTAGCTACTAGACTACAGCGACTACCAACTAAAATACGGCAACTAGCTACTCGACTGCAACGACTTCCTACTAGGCTACGGCAACTACCTACTAGACAACGGCGACTACCTACTAGACTACCGGGACTAGCTATTAGACTGCAGCGACTGGCTACTAGACTACAGCGACTACCCACTAGACTACAGCGACTACCTACTAGACAACGGCGACTAGCTACTAGACGATGGCGTCTACCTACTAGACTACGGCGGCTAGCTATTAGACTGCAGCGAATAGCTACTAGACTACAGCGACTACCAACTAAAATACGGCAACTAGCTACTCGACTACAACGACTTCCTACTAGGCTACGGCAACTACCTACTAGACAACGGCAACTACCTACTAGACAACGGCGACTAGCTATTAGACTGCAGCGACTAGCTACTAGACTACAGCGACTACCTACTAGACTACGGCGACTAGCTACTAGACTACAACGATTTCCTACTAGGCTACGGCGTCTACCTATTAGACTACGGCGACTACTACTAGATTACAGCGAATGCAAATAACTGGAAATATATTCGACCGACTCTTAATCATTTGCTCCTATTTATGATAATCTCAATAAACTTCTGCAGCGTTTTAATTCACAAAATAGCACGAAACTTAAACTTCCCGCAACTATTTCTCTGAATAATGAAATCAGCTTAAATACGAAAATCAATTTTTATAAAGGCCTCTAGAATACAAATCTCGCGATTTGATATCCTTTAAATCATGCAGAATCAATTGGTTCTTGTAAAATTACAATAAGAACTTAAATCCTATTTACGGGACGTTAACCACTTTATCGTCAGTCATTTCGTTTCACTAATGTTCGAATATTCTCACCAGTTTAGAAAGTTCATAGTATTAACTTTAAAAGGCTTTAGTACAGCTTAAGAAGAATTGGAATTTATTAATTAAATTCCAAATAAGTTTTATGTTTTTCGCTTAAATAGTAAATTATAATGGAAAGCGTTTGAAATTATATGAACAGCAGCGTTCTGAGGCCATAGAGACACGTTTAAAGCCAATGAAGAGAAATTATTTATGAAATGAATTGAAGATCCTCGAATACAATAATTAATCATTTAATTACCAGACACGATTAATTAAAAACACTAGTAGATAACTACACATACATACATACGTGCAACTACAAACAGAACTTTTGATCAACTTAGCCAGGCAAATGGCCAGACAAAATAGCCAAACAACTAACCAACCATCCAAGCAACCTGCAAAGTTATATACAGAGGCAGTGGGGTGATGGCTTCAATTTTCAGACGTTTACAAAAGGTGGCAAAGGGGCAAAAACTTAAATCGCAATGCTTTTCTTATTGTTGATGGTATGGTTAGTGCTGTGATCGTACTTGTTGTTCGTTTTTGTTTTTTTTGTTTTGTTTTGATGTGAAAAATGCTACACGTTTGTAATTCATAAAAAGTATTTCAAAGATACCAACCAACAACATTTTAATGGCGCCACTTATAGTTCTAACGATACTTTAACGATAAATAACAACACACTACGCAGAGTGGCCGTGTAAACAAGCTACACTATTGTGCAAAATTGTTAACGCTTGTAAAGCTCTTAACAGATCTTATGTTGGATCCAGATTTTTGCAGATGGCCAGATGGCAATTAAGGCAATGGGATACAAGAGCTAGTAAGAAAGAAGGCTTTTTCTGTGTGTGGAAAATTATTATGACATTCTGGTTCGACTAAGATAATCTGTTGATAATCATAAGCTCGTTTAGAGCTTATGAGTGATAAGTGAATTGACAATAATGGGTATACCTGAAGTCGCTGTAGTCTAGTAGGTAGTTTGCTGACTTATTCGGCGAGAGTTAGTGTTTTAAACCCCGGCTCAGGCATTTCGAAAAAGGCAAAATATGAAAATTTATATCTTTCGGCGTCATCTGAAAGTAAAATAAAATTGTAATGAAAAGTTTCCCAAATCAGAGCCGATGTTATACAGTAGATCTCAACACTCATGGATACAATTAACACACACAACATTAATGTTGTTGGAAGCTAGGTTGTGTTCCCGACTATAGGGGAGGGGTGTGCTTATGGGACTCTATACTGTACGGAAGCATTTGAGGCGTATTGATGCGACAAATATAAACGAATGTAGGACATGAGGAGACGACATTGAAACGTTTGAACTTTGCTTAGTTTAGGACGCTTTAGATCCAAATATTTTATGGCTGAAACATTACTAATATTATTCGATAGGATATGTATACAGGATATATCTAAAAATTGCTAGATTTGTGAACAAAAAAATCTAGACGAAATATTTTAAGTGTTGACTTTTGCTCCTTAGTGTACATTGTGCGTACTATTTGTGCTATTCACAGAGCAAAAGGAGCAATGGGGGCGTTACTGCATAGAATTATGAAATAGTTACTGATAGAATTTTAAATAACTTGATTAATACCAAGTCCATGAAAACGAATTAAATTGAATTATATTTTTTTTTATTTGTTTGGGACATTAACTCACAATTGCTTAATTATTCCTTTAATGTCAGTCTTGCAAAGGATCACTGCTTAGCTTTGTGTCACATTGCGTGGAAATTAATGTTGTTGTTTGGCATATCAAAAGATGTTTCCTTACGGAAATCATAGGCGCCATAGAAATTTGCATTCCTTTTCAAATGAAACCGATGGAAAAAGATAGACAGTACAGTAGTACTCATATGGTTTAAAATTAAAATGCATTTTTTACAAGGCAAAGGAAAGAAAACCTTGTAGATAGATATGTAGGGGCAGTCTGGTAATAGTGACGAGTTTTTCAATTTAAGTTTGAATTGAACGTGAAGTTTAATACCCTCTTTACATTTATTTAAACTAAAATATGTTATTAAGGAGTATACATACATACATACATAATAGGTTGTTACAACCCTCCGATCAGGTTTGCGATCTACTTATGTTGTGTGTGTTAATTTTGTACTTGTGTGGCGGGATTTACAGTTCAAAGGCGACTCCGATTTAAAAATTTTTGAAAATTTTTTCATGGCAATTTAAATTACTTCCAGAGTTTTTTCCAGAAATCTGCAGAGAGGACAAATTTCGTTTTGTTGGAGATGTCTAACCTTGGATTTAACTGTGGCCTCAACATGAAACATTATCTAGAATGTTAGGGTTGCCATTTCTCGCAAAATTTACTCAATGTCTTCGTAATATTTTTCAAGAATTGATGCTGTCTGATCTTTCTTCTACCTTGGATTAGGCAGTTTTCAGGACGATACTTAAACAGATCCTAGACTGTTAGGGTTGCCATTTTTTTTGCAACCTAGGAATAAAGTCTTCAAAAAAATATTTTCAGTTGTTGAAATTTACTCAATCAGTCCAAATATTTTTCAGTTGATGCTGCTCAATCCTTCTTCCACACCTTCGGGAGGGCAGTTTTCTGGACGGATAAGGAATACTTTTAAACTTTTTCATTTTTTTAATACAAAGTTTAAATGGCTAATTAATAAAATTGTTTTAAACAATTGTAAAACCACTCGGATACTTATTTAAACCAATGAAACTCTATTATTTGAACCACTTTTACTTTAACTAACAGGGGATAAATTTCAATTATGAAATAATTGTCTGTGAAAAGTTTTAAGTACTCAAAATATTACACAAGCAAGCAAAATAGACAGACAGACAAACAGACAGACTAACATATACATACAATTCAAGTGAAGAGCATACAGATAAATGCATGGTTTGGGGAACAAAAAACTTACAAAATAAAATCCAAAACTAATCCCATTTGATAAATTCCCTTAACAGCCAGAGGGACTGAGAGACAGACACATTATTCTATGCATGGTGTGGCGTTAATGAGATGTGTGAACTCTTAGCAACCATACCCCCCCCTCTCTTACAGGCACTTGTAACTATTACCCTGAGCCAGATTTGAACACATAAACACCACACACTCAATTTCATTTTCTTATTTTCTTTAATTTTTTTTTTTTTTTTTGGTTTGTTTGTGTAGATAAGAATTAAAATAAGAAATTAAAATTGAAAAAAAAAACTGCTGCTACAATGAGGATGAGAGTAAGTGACGATAAGTTGGAATAATTTAATAGAAACTAATAAAGCTTACCTACCATGCCTGGAAAGCTACACCACACTCTCATCCCCCACCCAGTTACCTATACATACATAGCAGCTACTAATGGTTATGCAGTTTATTAAGGGATACAATGATGGAAGAAAGATAAGTGAGGGGGGATTATAACGATGAAGATACCAAAATGAAAATGAAAAGTAAATAAATGCAGAAATTTCTTTGAAAAAAAGAAAAAGAAGGAAAAATAAATGAAATACGAGTTGAATCTCTGGTTGTAAATAGAACTTTAATCGCATTCATGAGATAGAAAATATCATCACCATTCATCATTCGCTTTTGACGCGCCGTGTCGACAAACGATTTATTTGTTGTAGAGTTGTTGTTGTGTTTTTTTTTCACCCCACGTTTCTCTATGAATTGTTGAAAGAGTAGTCCTCTTCACAAAGTAAATTATAAAGGAGAAGGGCATTCATTGTAAAAGATGAAACTGCTGGCAATGAAGATGAGTAAGAGTAGCAACAATAATAAGCAACTGTCACTAGGATGACAATGCTTCTACTTTCGTTGGAGGTAGCAAACAATTTTGTAGGGTAAGTAAGAAATACGAGGTTCTTTGAAGAAAATTCATTAATTTCAATAAATACAGCAAAAATGTTTATTTAAAATACCGATAACATTTCTTTGGGGGTCTTTTGTATTCTTCTAGGTTGAAACCAAGGACCCTACCCTAAGGATTAATGGCGTAGATTGCTTGAGAAGGCCTTAAAACGTTAAAGTAATGACTTTTAAGGGACATTCAACACACGGTTTACTAAACGGTGCTATGTTTTCTTCTAAATTGGAAAATCAATGGCTTGGAATAAGGTTATATAAAAAAAAACAGATAAATTAGACGGGGTTTCCGGTAACTTATTGATCTACACAAATCAACTTTGGTATGACCATAAATAGCCTTCGGTATAATGGTTATCAGTGAAAGAACTTGAAAGGAGTTATACTCCTGAGCATCCTTATTCCGTGCCAAATTACGATTCGAATTACGCAAAACGATTTTTCAAATATTTTGTAGAAACTAAATCTACCAAGGTCTAGTGAAGTCGCCGTGGTCTAGTAGGTAGAGTGTTGGCTTATTAGACGTGAGGCCTCGGTTCAAACCTCAGGTCAGTCATCTCCAACTGAACGAAATATGAAAAAAATATTTCTTTGGCGATTTCCTCTGAGCAGATTTCTGGCAAAAACTCTGAGAGTAAAATAAAATTGCCATGAACAGTTTCTCAAAAATCTGTCGTTTGAAGTCGACTTCAAACTGTAGATCCCAGCACTCATGCATAATACTAACACACACAATATGGATGGTGTTAGAAGCTAGATTGTAATCCTGACTTAAGCGATGTAATGAATGACGTAGTCGTTTGCTTATACCATATTTTAATTCAACTTTTTAAGGGTAATCTGGCTTAATGTTCAAAAAACACAATCTTCCTCTTCACTTGGAAAAGAAAAATAATTTTACTTCAAAGTTTTGCACTTTACTGATCATGAAAGAATTTTTATTTTTCTAAATAATTTCATTTAAAAATGATCAAATTTCCTAACCACCCTCGTATGACACTTAAAAGCTTAATGCAGTTAAATGCTTTTAACCATTCTTTTAGTTTTAACTGCCGTCTTCTTTCTTTCCGTTTTCTTTCTTTTCATTCTGATTTTTCATTTCTGTTTGCTTTAGTTCGGGTGAAAAATGCAAAAGTTTTCCAAAAACGCAAAAGTAATTATTAAAGGATTTGAAATTTCCCAAACGACAAAAGTATACATACATACACTTATTCATACACTTTACATTCATACTTGCATATCATAACAAATGAAATGAAAATGAGGAGCATTTACTTCGGTTTGTTTTGTTTTGCAGCGATTTTTCATGGACGAACCATAAAAAGGGAAAGAAATTTTGCAATTCAATTAAGTTTTTCAAAATTTGGCAAAAGAAAATTAAAGAAATCGTATCTCTTTTGATTTCCTTTTATTTTATTATGTTTTGGGGGGACATACATATATTTAAGAGAGTTTATTTAAAATTTTTCTTCATTTAATTGAAATGTGCAAGGACTGTATTGTTAAATTGTGTTTAGAGCCACTTGTGCAGTCTTGTGTGGCAAGTAGAGAAGCTATTCTTAAGAAATTGTATTCTGAGCACTCGATAGGGCTTTAATCTATTTTATGTATCCACTGGTCACTAAGTTTACCTGGTGAAATTCGATTTATGAATTGGTTCTTAGAGAAGAGATTGAGAGAGAGTTGCTTATAACTGAATAATACCTTCGTGAAGCATTGAGCATCTCCGAAGGATTTTTCATCAAGTTGAATATATATTTTCATCGTAAAGATGATTTTTTGAAAGAAAAAATTGTAGGACTATCAAAACTTCAATAGCTAAGTCACCGTAGTCTATTAGGTAGTATGCTGGCTGACAATAGTTCGTGGTGGAAAATGTTTCTTTCGGCGACTACCTTAAAGAAGTATTTTAGCAAAAAGTCTGAGAGTCAAAAGAAAATGCCGTGAAAAGTTCCTCAAATCTATCGTTTTTCAAATCTGTAGGTCTAGTCGCCCATGGATATAATTCACACACAACATGAGTGTTGTAAGAAACCAGGTTGTAATCCTGACTAAAGTCTTATAAAGATCAACTAAGTAAGTAATTAGCGCTCATTGAAAGCTTATAGATTTCGACTGCTAGATAGCAATGAATAATTATACGATACTAGGAGAAAAAAGGTGTTGCTCTTGCTTCTCCCATTGCATGGCACTGTCTTCAGCGTTTTTGTTATATAGAGAGAGGGTTTGGCGTTGAAAGGTTATAAAGTTACAGTTTTTTTATTTTTTTATTTTAAACTATTCTTTAGTTTCTCTATCTGTATCCAGTGGTGAGATAGCTTATCATTCTGATTCAAAGTTGTCCTACATTTTGTGACCTTTGGGCAGAGAAAATTTTAAACAGAGCATGATTATTAATTACCCGTGCTGTAGTTTATCTAAAATGGCGTCTTACAACAATTTCTAAATAGAATTGCGTGTCACAATTTCTTTTATACTACAAAAGGATTCATAAGAACCTTAAGGTGTCGAAGGATTGCAGCATTGTTAAAAACAATGAATGAAACTTGGAACTGCAACAGTTGATCAAATGATATACCAGGGTATAACCCTGGAAAAATTGTTCAGGAGTTTGAACATCGATATGTTCTATTCAATGTTAAAAAAGCTGATCGTGGATTAAGTGTGAAAATAATTTTTTTGCCAACCAAATTCAACGTCAAAGTCCTATTAGTCGATATTTTATTTAAAATTATGTCAATGAAATAATGTCTTCAATATTCTCTAGAGAAACTATCTGATTATAATTGCAAGATTATAATAAAAAGTGTTCTTAGAGTTTAGAATAGTTTTACAAGCCAATCAAAAATAAGAACCCTGACACGACGACAACATTTAAAGCTAATGTTAACATTCTAAAAAAAAAAATCTAAAAAGTTATTCAAAGTGCCATTCCACAGGAATTTTATAAAAAATTACAAATTTTCTTAAACTGTTGTGCCTTATCCTACTTTCGAAAATATTTTCATAGCAATTAACATCAATAATTTAATAGTGTCTCATGTTGTCATTGCTAAATTAACCCCCACCATTTTTTGCTGGCATTCTCTCTTCTATACGTGGGTTACAGTTTAAGGAAGTTCTTTATCTTCACTATTAAAACGGCAGCATCCAAAAATATATAAAAAATATAAGAAAAATTAAATAAAAAACATAAAAAAACAAAAATAATTCCTGTCGACTGTCAAACATGATTTTAAACAAATAAAAGCTAAGAAAACATTTTTCAAATTCCTCACAAACGAAAATTTATCAAATTAAACTTGTTAAGCAATAAAAAAACAAAAAACTAAAAAAAAAATTATGCTGGAAAAATTAACAGAAATCAAAAAACAGAAAAAAGTGAAAAAATAGAAGTTAAAGTAAGAAACGGCAAATGCGCATTAAAAGTTCAAATGAAATTCATCACCGGGAAAAAAAAAGAAAATCAAAGGAAATAAATTCATAACGATCAAAGTGGACTATTTAATACGGTACACCACAGAATATACTACCATATAAGCGAACACACATATATTCTCATATAAATGCCAAGTAAATTATTTGAATTTTCGATCCACTTGAGTCTGCATTGTTTTCTGGTGTGTCACTTTACAACAATCAAGAGAAAACAAGCAAATTTTATTACAATGTCCACTTGCGTAATTATGAGTATATTATTGTGTATATTAATGGTCCAAGTGTAGGGTGTATAAGAACAAACAAACAAACAATGTGTGTGTATAGAGGAGGCAATGAACAACAAACAAATTGAGGAAGAATATTACAATGACGACGACGATGATACTGATGACGACGTTGGTTAAAAAGTAGTAGTAACCATGGCTATCATCAGGCCTAGAGAGATGGCATAGAGAGCTGGTGGTACAGGCAATGGTGGATGTGTGTGTGTGTAGTGTCAGCATGGTTGTGGCAGAGATAGAAAGAAGTCATGCCATGGGTAATAATAGACAACTATTTACAAATAAACATCCTTAACCTGTATTTGCAATGATGTAGAATTAAATAAACTTGCAACAAAATAAAGGTAAATAAAATGCCAACAAAAAAAAAAGACAACAACAATAACAGCAATTACAACAACTGTAAGTAAAACAAAAAAAAAAACAAAGAAAAACCAAAACCATCAAATAAAAGAATTCAAACAAATCTGTTGGAAAAAAACACAACAATTTCGCATATAAACGTGTGTTCACTCACTTGCAACACGCGAAACATTGAAGCAAAAATAAATAACCTCAGCAACAACAACAAATGTACAAGGAAAAAAAAGAAGAACAAAAAAACACAGAAAACAAGGAACGCACAAATGTCCAGGTAAGGAAACTTGTCAGCCATACATTACACCACCACCACCACCACCACTTGTGCCGATTTTTTTGTAGTTGGTTATACAGAAAAAACAACAACAACAATAATAACAACAAAAAACCTCTAGATGATTTGGACTCTTTGTTTATGGTGGTGACTTCAACAAATCCGTCAGTATCTATTACCAGCTTTAATTGAATTTCATACATACACGCTGATAACCAAAGCCAAAGTGGAAGCAAAGATGGACAAATGGAAGAAGAAGAAGAAGAAATATAAAAAAATCCTGATATAATAGAAGCTAAACTATGAAGCAGAAATAACAGAATCGGACATCAACAACAAAAGAAACAACAACAGAAACAACAGTAGCAGAGGCAGACGTAGTTAAAATCCTATGAATGCCACCTTTAACTTGGTTAACTGCCACTATAAGGAGAAGAGTAAAAGAATTTTAGAATTTTATTTTGGATTTCCGCCCAAAATTGATGATGGCCAGTTTTTAAAATGGATTTGTTGTAAACGGTAAACAGGAAAAGAATTTCTACGTTTTTAGGGAGTTGCTAGAATGAGGTGGTGGTGATGCAAATATTTTCTCATAATTACCCACGTATAACGATTATAATACAGAGACTTTGATTAAGTCAATAGAATAGCTTGTGCTGATTTAAAAGAATTTTAAAAGAATAAAATGATGTGAAAGATTTAAGTTCTTATAGACTTTCATCTTATAAACACTGTATCAATGGCATGTCCTCTGTAAATAGAAGACAGAATATTCAGAAGCTCGAGAATTTCTGCACAGGAACCTGCATATTCTTCATGCAGAAATCTTTATTCTTTCTTACAAGTGATGTCTCCCACAAGTAAATTACTTTAATATCCATGAATACTCTTCCCTTTTTATGCCGTTTTAATCAATTTTTCTAATTCGATCTAAATGCGTTGCATGAGTGGTGGCCATTCCTTGAAGTTGGACAAAAATAGAGAAAGCCAGCTTTAATCCAAACTCCTTTAAGTATTCTACATACCAATTGAAGTCGCCGTAGTCTAGTAGGTAGTGTGTTGGTTTATTAGACGTGAAGCCAGGGTTCAAATCCCAGGTCAGGCATCTCCAACTGAACGAAATATGAAAAAAATATTTCTTCGGCGACTTCCTCTCAGCAGATTTCTGGCAAAAACTCGGCAAAAATTATGCTAACGAACTGTAATTCTCCTGTCATTAGATACGAGCTATAATACGGAAAATCTGGCGGCTCTCGATTCATATGTAGATTATTTGCTTCAGTCAGAGTTCACAAGAGTAGGCTGCACATCGTGATTGGGTAACTATAGTGCTCATGGGTTTAGTTAGAATCTGTCTGAATATGGATCAGCTCATTTCCGTTACTGTTCTCGCCGATCTAATGATCGATTGATACTTTCTTTCCCAACGTTAAACTCGGACACAAAAGCAATACAGTCCTCTTATATTCCTATTAAATTGCTTCTAACCTAACTTAGATGCAATATTCTGCACGCAAAAGTATCCGACAATGATCCATAAAAAAAAGTAAAAACAAAGTCAAGCAATGCACTCCCATAATTTCCTCAAACTCTGAGGACAAAATAAAAACTCTAGCTAAGGAAAAGCTTGAGACTTTTTTTCCTTCAGAGGATTAATTTTGGTAGTATAGTAGAGCTGTGTGTCCTATAAAAACATAGATTTTATTATTTCGGACAGCTAAAGTCAGCACCACAGCCTTCAAAATGTTGAAACCTCAACAGAACTTCTTTATTATGCTGGACAGTACATAACCTTAACCTCCATCCAGTCCAAAAAAAAAAATATTGAATATATGTTTAGCTCTTCAGCGGCTAAAATTAACAAATCGTACAAGAAATCACCTCTAGAACGGAAATCTTCCTTGACCAGGACATTCAATTTTATGGTTAAGAGATAAGGAAAAACGGAATAGATGTGGCCTGATAGACGTGAGACTTTCTACCCACCATATTCGATACAGTTTTAAACTGCTTTTGCAATATGCAGTCAAACGTTAGTATGATGGATGGATGGTGTTACTTGTAAGAGTAAATAAAATTCGTTTAATTTTAGGCGTTCAAGCAGAATTTCTGACATGAAAACTAGTCTTCTAACGATTCTTGGTTTTAAATTGCGAGTTACACAATTTCTTGATTTTGGAATGAATCCAGCTCCTTGCAGACGTTTCGAAAGTGGCTCTGAATAAATATTCCAATACATTTCGATTTCTTAACCGCTTGGGTTTTTGAAAATTAAAAAATGATTTCATGTAAATGTTGGCAGTGATTGTGTGATAGGTGATCCATTCGTATATTCGAATTTTGGCATAATTTTTCCAATATGTATTTTGACTGTCATTGTGTTGCTGCACTCATTATGGCTGACTTATCACTTCATAAGAGAGACTACACATACGTCTATTACATCATAATCGTACGGACATTGAACGTCCAAATCTCCACTTTTGAACCGTTGCAACCGGAATTGGTGGAACATGTTCAATATTCTTCTGATTGATTAAAGACAGAAATTTTATTTGAGCGACTACGATTCAAGACCGGAAACCATAAGGTACCGCAGGGTAGTTTTTAATACCTTCTCTTTTAGATCATCTATTTTACAAACTTGAGCTGAGTGCAATAGTACACGAGGGGGGATTTTTTCAAGCTACTTTATTAAGAAAGAAAAGTTAACCAAGTTAATCGGAATCAAATGTAGCCAAAAAATGTGCCATATAATCATATAATAAAACAGAAAAAGAATCGATTATTGGCATGCTGTTAAACTGTGTGGCAAATAATACAGCAAGGAAACTGTATATTTTCCGTTTCTTAATTTTAATTTTTACGATACGAAATCAAAATCAAAAATTCTAAACTATTTCATCATCATGCTCTTTAGGTGTTCCTGCTGCATACAATTCTTAACTTCTTATCAAAAAAAGCAAGTCAAGCAAACAAAACAAAATAATTCAATGCGATGGATAAGTTCAATATGGACGGGACAATAAAAACGTTGCGTAAACTTGTCTTTTAGTTCAGTTTGTTTGAAATCCAAATTTTTTTTTCTTCTTTCTATTTGGTTTAAAAGTGGCACAGTGATGATAACAAGGTTTTACGAATTGATTTGATCAAAAATTTTCATTTTAATCTCTTAAATGGCATTTAGAATGCACTTGCATAAGAGCAAAGAAAAATCCTTTTGCTTAGTTTTTATGTTTAGAGGCCTATTTACTTGATTCTAAGCCACTGTCCACCATAAAACCAGCAGCAGTCAAGCATAGTGGAACTAACAATAGCACAGCAACAACAACTTACTCGTATTGTTTTATATTTTTGTTGTTGTTGTTGTTGCAATTTGATTTCAAACAAAACTGGTGTAACATATAAGCCCCAAGGGGACATTTGACTGATTCGATTTGACTTCTGTTTACACTTGGTGGAATCAAAATGAAAACAGAAACAACACCAACAACAACATGAAATCTAAAAACAAAAAAAAAAAACAAAGTAAACTGTAGAATGAACGTTTTTGTTGTGGCCATTGTCTTTGCAGCATTTCTAAACAGTTTTGGTGTTGTGTGGCATTCTTTCTGTTTTACTTCTCGTATCCAGAAAGTTTATTTGATCATCGATTTTTGAGTTTGAGTTTCAGTTTCTTTTTCTTTTCTGTTTTTACATTCTTTTTGTGTTCTTTTGATTCAATGCGATTGTTTTTACTTAAAATTGGGTGTTACTGAGGTGAACATTATCAGATGAACTTTTATTTGCTTTACAATGAAGTTTTTGAAATTGTTTTATAAAGACTACGACTCTTTCGGTTTGCTGTAATACCCTACATCATTACGTACAGTTGGTGTGAATTTCATTATGTTTGTAGTAACTTAAATTACTAAATAACTTTAGAGTCTAGACTTACTTATCTTTAATTGTCCTGATCAAATTAGAACAACTACATACATACATACTACATACATACATACATACATAATTGTCTTCATGTATCCTTCAGTCAGGATTACGACCTAGTTTCTCACACCACTTATGTTGCGTGTGTTAATTTTATACGAGTGGCGGGACTTACAGTTTAAAGTCGACTTCGAACGACAGATTTTTAAGAAACTATTTCATGGCAATTTTTATTTACTCTCAGAGTTTTTGCCAGAAATCTGTTGAGAGAAAGTCGCCGAAGAAATACTTTTTGTATTTTGCTTTGATGTCTGGCCTGGGGTTTGAACCTTGGCTTTACGTCTAATAAGCCAACACACTACCTACTAGATTACGGCGACTTCTAAACTGAAATCACTTCTCAATATTCTCATAACTACCGAAAATAAAGTTAAGTTTGTATCGAACTCGTTCGAGTGGAGAAGAGTAGTTCGTTGGGCATACCCGTCCGATTAGCTTTCCGTTCTAGGCTTGAGTTAATCTCATAGCAGCTTAGTGCACAGAGCGCCAACTAACTCTTAGAGATAGTGTTTCTATGTCCTGTCCTCTGTACTTCTTTTTCAAGTTGAAAAGAGCAAATCATTTGAACGGTTTCCCGTATGCTCTGAATATATTACTCTGGTTATTTTCGAATTATTGAGAAGTTACATTGAATGGGTATCGTCGACCACTAATTCTAGGTCCACATTAGGTATTAAAATTCCATACATTATTGTCTATACAGTGATATTAGGTACAAACAATAGTAGTTTCAGTTTTTTTTTACTGAATAGAAAATCGGTTCTGAGAATTGTTTCGATATATTCTTGGACCTGCACATATTGCAGCATAAGCTATTATACACACAGTCTTTGCTAATCATATCCACCGTATAGATAAGCTCCTCACGCCACCTACGTAATGTCAGTAATGTCATTACGAGGACTACGAAAGACAGATTTCAGAAGCCTCTTTATGGCAATTAGTAGCCTTCAGACCTTATGCCAGAAGGCTGTTGAAATTTTTTAAATTTCCTTTTTCAGGATGTCAGATCTAAGGTTCGAATGCTTAAGTTTCTAGTAAATGACACTATCCACTACACTAAGCTATCATATCTGTATATGGTATGTACAATATAATCGACTTTGACCGTCTGCTATTTTCACTGAGGATATCTACAATAAGTATCTGCAATACGAAGTTGAATTTGAAAATTTTTGTTTCTGCAACCTGGACTGTAGGAGTTGTAGTAGATTTTGAATAGATTCTTATCATCCAATGGTTACTTATTATTCTTTTTGTTTATATTGTTTGCTTTGTTGTTTGTTTTATATGTAAATGCTTGTTCTGTTTATTTTTTTTTGTACTCCCGCAGAGTGTTGTGTTGGATTGTTCATTTGTTTTTGGTTTTTTTTCGTAAATTTTATTTTCTACCAAAATTAAGTGCAAAATTTCTGAACCGTTTTGCTTTAGATTTTTTTTAGTGGGCGTTTTAAATTTAACAGCCTTGTATTTGGGTCAATAATCAGTTTATGTTCAATAAAGAAATCATCCATAGTACGCATAAAAAAATGGCAGAGAATCTTATTTTTTAAGCACATTTGGTGGCTACTTTCACTTAACTTGTATGGGGGTTTAGTAAATTTAAACGAATACTTTTTTTTTTAATGGAAACTTTTATTTGCTTTTCGTTCTGCTAGAATGAACAAAGATTTCTTTAATGGCCTTTCATCTATTGAATGTCAAGTTCATAGAATAAATTATTTTCACATTCGCTTATGATCTAACGTTGTCCAGTTTCTTTCATAAATCTCAAAATCTTTTTCGTATCAACGGGAAATTAAATACACTATACGTACCAATTTTGAGCCACCATAATGCACAACACAGATCAGCAATGAATCGTATATTCGCTACTCATAATCACTCATGAAATTATGAATATAATAAGTGGGTAAACAATATTGAAATTTAACTACTCTGATTCATTCATGCTCACTACAACGTTGATTTATAAGTACAGGTTGCAATGTGTATGCGTACAACATTGACATCAACTCATACCATTCGAAATATGTTTGATTCATAAGCCTATTCATTTGAATTCATACATACATACATAATTGGTCGTTACAACCCTTCAGTCAGGATTACGACCTAGTTTCTCACACCACTTATGTTGTGTGTGTTAATTTTTTATATGAATGGCGGGACCTACAGTTTAAAGTCGACTCCGAACGACAGATTTTTGAGAAACTTTTCATGGCAATTTTATTTACTCCCAGAGTTTTTGCCAGAAATCTGCTGAGAAGTCGCCGAAAAAATACTTTTTGTATTTTACTTTGATGTCTGGCCTGGGGCTCGAACACTGGCTTTTCGTCTAATAAGCCAACACACTACCTACTAGACCACGGCGACTTGAACTTGAATTCATAACTTTGGAAACATACTTATAATACTCGAATCATTCATCAAAATTTACAGACTTAGTTGTTAGGCACTTACAAAAAGAGAAAACACATAAGCAAAAATGACAGAGCAACAAGCAGAGCTAACACACAACCTTCTAGTAAGTATTTTAGAGTACGTACGCGATTCATACTTATTTTGTGATTCTTGAATGTGAATGTTGAGTTATGGAGTGTCGAAATCAACAACATTATACGTGTTGTTAAGTATGAATATGATGAGTACTTCAAACTTTGAATAGGAGTACAGGTTTCATGATATTAAAATAAGTATAAATGCGTATAAATATCAGAAATTATGAGTATGATTCGATTCTACTCATTTTTTTTGAATACTCATTGCTGATCTCTAATGCACAACATGGTAAATGCGGCAGTCGAGTATATTTACAAAGAATATTAGAAAACAAATTCCTAACACTGTATTCCTTTCTCAGACTTTATGAAGTTAGAGGTAACCGATTGCTTTCTAAATAAATGTCACGTTTTGCAGTGGTTAAAAGTCTTGAGTAAAAAATCGTGCAAGTTTTGAAATTGAGAGAAGGAAAACTTTGAATATCGAGGGGGTTTAATCCTCTGTAAGTAATCAATGCATAGAGTTAGTCATCATTTTTTAGTGGGCAACCCTTACCACAACCACAGCAGACCTGCTCAGGTAGAAAAGGCAATGAAAGAGACCAAACCAACCCATATTTTTTTACAATTTTGTCTGTTTTTGAAAGAACAGAAGATGAATGAAACGCAAACTATATGCAGTGGGGATCTAAAGATTTAAATAAAATAAATCTTGAATATGCACATAGTTTTTGCTTCTCTTTATCTTTCTTTTAGTTGAGTATATGCTTCGACGCGTCTGTCTCCATTTCACTGAAAGGTACAGGCCCCATCAGCAGTGTGGATGCTCCTCTCCTCACCAGCTCCTCTGTCTGCTCATTGCCTGCTTTGCTCGAATGAAGTCTGACTGTCTGATGGTATTGTTATGTGCCGTCCTTTTTACATTCTATTCAAGTTGAGCACATCTCTCGGTAGCCTCTGTTTAATGTACACCAAACAACGTCCTTAATCCATCCATAAAACTCAACAAGTATACAGCTTCCAGATTGTTTCATTCACTTTCGTTGCAAACTCTTGCAATTTCCATAATCATAGAGTGACCAGGGGGTAATTAAGAGAGTAAATTGTATTTTAAACTTATATCTCCTAATTATAAGCATAGTCTCCAAAGCTCTAGTCTTCGTTACCGTGTGCAGCGGGCTTAGATCTAACAGAGCTTCCAGTCCCCTGTAATAAAAACTTAGGCTAGTGTATTTATCTTTTACAATTCCATTTGAGCTGATTCCGATTGCCTCGGCATTTCAAATAACCCCCAACTTATTGAGCTTCCAGCAATTATTTTAGAAATTAATGAACTGTTTGCAGCAGATTGTTGCTGCTGTCTAGGTATCTAGAGAACACATCTGATAACTCAAACGTACAAAAACTATTCCAACAATACAGGGAGTAAACCATATGGTAGAGGTGGCATACATTTATTTTGCTTGTACGCAAGTATTCTTTGCTTCAAAAACTTCTAAACATAATCGCGTAGATTATTATTTCTTCGTTATAAGCTGACCATAGTCAACTTATGTATGCTTTTTGTCTAAGCATTTCTCCAAAAAAAAGAGAAGAAAAATAACGAATTTTAACTGTCATAATAAGACCAGCAAAAATACTTGTAAGTCTTCTTAAATAAGCGGATATAGAAATTGATATGACCGCTTAAAAAAAAACAAAAACCAAAAAAAAAACTTTTTAATAAAAAAACTGACTAAAAGCATTGAAAGAAATTTTCTAAAGTATTTATAAAAATAGAGAAAAAAGATCTGGTTTTGCATCATAATTTGCCTAATAACCCAATAGCAATAATATCCTGTTTATTTTTTACTTTAAACTTAACATTCCTGTTAAATATCCTCTGTAGCAATATCTCGTCAAGAAAAGCAAACAAAAAAAAATTATTAAACCCACGTTAAGTATTGGCTTATGGTTGTTAAAAGATTGTGTTGCATTTCAAATTATATTCAATAATTATAGTGTTGCACTTTTAAACGTAAAAATATATAGAAAATCTAGATATTGGAGCTCATAATTGACCGAAGTGAACAAAAATCCAAAAATCATACCAAAAACCGTTGAAAAATAATCAGGAGAGGAGGATTAATTTTTGCTTTTAAAACCATTCTAGTAGTTCGATAGCTGCCCTGGATAATATACCGGAAATTAAGTTTTCCAAGTGTGGAACGTATAATATTATGCACTTTATCGTGATTATCATGCGTGTTATCGATTTTTTCAATCTCTTAGAAAATTCTACTATTTTTACTAAGGTCTTGAGTTCCTTAAGAAATGCAGTTTTTACTTGCTGAATCGCTGAATATTTTCGTTCTTTTGTGAACCCCTTAAGTTTTTTTCAACCGAAACAATCGTGAAAGGCCAAATCCAAATGATTGCATTGTCTGTACTGTCTTCCAAATGCTTTGGAGGGGAACTGAGGTCTCTTAAGTCAGAAGAAGTGTATTTTGAGTAACAATTCTCCTCCAATTTAGTACATAAACTGCACAGAATTTAAAATTGTACTCTGCTAGGCCCAGAAATCTTGCCGCATTCGGATCTCCCTTAGCAATTTCGGCGCAGTTGTTCTGAAACGTATAGGAATTTTTAATATGCAAATAATTCCACTATCCGCCTGACAAACTGATATGAAGCCTATACTTGAGGCTTCTGTTCCATCCCAATCCCAATATCTCCTCTAGCACTGTCTAATCTAACCAGTAAATGAGTTAAAACCATAAAGAGTGAGTCAGTGGTGAGAGAGTAAATGCATGAGTAGTATATGCCTGTAATCACAGGTATGCAAGGCTTAGATGTTGGCTAAAAACAACAACAACAACCAAGGAAAAAGGAAAAAAAAACGTAAAGTAAAAACCGAAAAAAAAACACACACAAAGTAAGCCAAGGAAGGAAAGCTACTGCTGTTGCTACTTTTGATGCTGGCGATGATAAACTCGACGATGATAATGATTATGTTGCAATGGATGAGGTGTGTGCGGATTGCTTGGTGTATATAAGTATGTGTGTGTGTGTGTCTGTGTGTTAGTGTTTTATGATTTTGTAAATGACTGGATGTGCACGCGTAAGCACTTATTGAAGGCAACAACATCACTGGGAAACAAGTATAAGTGGCCAAAACATGTTTGTGATTTTTTTTCCTTGCAATACAACAACAATAACAACAACAATGAAGAAAAACAATTGCAAATCATAAAGTGTACACGCACACCGATATACGGCAAGTGCAAGTTGTATTTTAGTTAGTGAATCCCAAAGCAAAACTGTGAGGGTGTATGTACATGCGAGCGAGTGTGTGTATGCGTGCCGATGTGTTGCGTGCCGCAAAAGCTGTAGGGGATTTGATTATGTTTGTAGGAGCTTCTCCATGATATTCTTCAAAGAGTTGGGTTTCTTTCTGTTTTTTTTTTATTTCTTTATTTTACCATCGGAACGCATCAGGAAATGCGTTTCCCCCAAAACAGAAACTCATTGTTGTTGTTGTTGTTGGCTTAGTCAGTCGTACCCATGGTTTCTACAACAGAAGACTGAGTACAAAAATAGAAACAACAGCAATGATATCTTAGCGTTTTCAAACATTAATACGAATATCAACAGCCAAGAAATTACAACCACCATCAGCCAGCCATCCAGTCATCCATCCAGCCACCAGTGCAACCGCACGAACCATCATTTGTTGAATTCTAATTCCTTTTCTTATCCAACGTTTTCTTTTTTTCTTTTTTTTTCTTTTTCAAAGATATTTCAAGGACAGTGGCTCATACAGATAATTTGTTGAAAATAATTTTCTTTTTATTATCTCACTGTTCCTGAATTGAAGTAAAATATATCATCGTTCTAACAAGATTTAATGCTCGATGGATCAACGCTTAGTCTAAGACTTAATCAAGGATAAAATCGCAATAAATTACTAGGATTCTTAAGAGCTGGAGAGGGATCTTTACCACTTTTTAAGTTTTATTTGGCCTGTGTTTAGTTTTAGCAGAAAAACCGAAAAAATATTTTCTTACAATGTTTCAATCGACAATGTTCTACATTCTAAGTCGTACTGAAGATGGTCAAATTTTGAGTAGAAATACTCAAAGAATCATTTTTCCAGGAAATCAATTGAAGATGATAAAAAGAAGCAGAATAAACAGACTTAACTCCTGAATGCTGATTAACCGTTTTTGACATGAGGAATTCGCACTAAAACATGATAACCAACCTGTAAGTTTAGTGAGAGTAAGGAAGACAAGTCGTAGTATTTCAACGATTAGTTTAAATGTGGCGAAACAAACGTTCTTTGGTGGTAAATATGATTTTTGAAGTCCTCCCAGAAATTTTATAGCAGTAAAGATTTGCACAGATTTGTCGCTCAGACTATAGCTACAATGAAAAACTTTAATTAAAACTAATTGATGACCATCTCTGGCAAAAACTCTAAGAGCAAAAACTGTAGATTCCGCCACTCAAGCATAAAATTAACTCACACAACATGGGTGGTGCGAGAAGCTGGGTTGTAATCCTGACTAAAGGGTTGTAATGATCAATTATGTATGTATGTATGTGTAATTGAATAAGTTATAATCAGAGCTGATAAAAGAAGAAGGTCAGTTTAACACTTCTGACTAGGCTCAATAAGATTTTAATCACAAGTCAATGGCATCTCCTAAACTTAAAAATCACAATGTTGCCGAGCTGTTCATTTAAACAGTCCCCACATCACATTGATGGAATCCACACAATGGATTCGCCTTACTTTCAGGCTATCAAGAACATACTTCAATGAAAGGAAGTTTATGCTGAATTACTTGGTCATATAAGCGCTTCGTATGAAACTTATAAAGCCAAGTGCTGCATAATCGCCTGCTAAGCGATTCATATACTTACTGTAGTAAGACAGCCAGCAAGGAACACTAATTTGTAAACATTGCGATTGACTGCAACCCTTAAAGTAACTGAAGGCGAAAAACAGCTACCAATACCCAGAGACAATTCAAGACAATTCAAGACAATTCCAAATTAAAGTAAACCTGATGGCGAAAAATGGAACAAATTTTATGATGATCCTGTGTTCCAACAAAGGAAGTCGCCGTAGTCTAGTAGGTAGTGTGTTGGCTTATTAGACGTAAAGCCAGGGTTCGAGCCCCAGGCCAGACATCAAAACAAAATACAAAAAGTATTTCTGCGGCGACTTTCTCTCAGCAGATTCCTGGCAAGAACTGTGAGAGGAAAATAAAATTGCCATGAAAAGGTTCTCAAAAATCTGTCGTTCGGAGTCGACTTTAAACTGTAGGTCCCAGCACTCATGTATAAAATTAACACACACAACATAAATGGTGCGAGAAACTAGGTCGTAATCCTGAATGACCAATTATGTATGTATGTATGTATGTATGTATGTGTTCCAACAAAACGAAGTATGAAAAATATTTTTTCGGCGACTTAATCTCAGCAAATTTCTGACCAAAAATCTCTGAAAGTAAAATAAAATTGCCATGAAAAGTTTTTCAAAAAATCTGTTGTTCGGAGTCGACATTAAACTGTAGGTCCTGCCACGCATGTATAAAATTAACACATTAAGCAAGGTTGTAATCCTGACAGAAGGATTGTAATGATCAATTATTTAAAGAGGTTATTGGTTACTAAAGTGCATAAAGTATTGAATTTTATGCCTACTGTGGACAAACTGTAGTCATTTGAATCTACCACAACTATTTCGCTTCTGTCCTTTTAACAGATGGCGCTTTGGTTATTGATTTCTATTCATTTTCAAAAGGTGGCACTGTCTGAACTTCTTTTAATTGGAAGTTTGCGGGCCTATTGAAGTATCTACGTTTTTAGAATTCAATAATCATGGATATTTTTTCACCTTTTCCCGATCTTAAATCTGGCTTCTTCGTATTTAATGTCTACTTGAGTAGTGTGATTTTATGTAAATCAAGACTAACATCTATCATTAAAAAGCATCTTCTCTGTTGACAGTTTGTAATGTAAACTTAGTGAAGTTGTTTTAACAATGAATGTTTTGCGATTTGCAAAAACGTTGATAATTTACACCACTGTAGCTGTAGCTATTGTATCATCAACAGTATGATATTCATATCACTCCCCATGCACGCATTTTTTTCGTTTTTGTTTTTGTTTGAAAGCAATGTTTTTTATAAAATATAATCCGATACTGATTCTATTTTTGTTACTTTGTTTTTGTTCAGAACTTCTACGTTGCTGTTATTGTTGCTGGCATTGTTATTTCTATGGCTAAATGTTGTACGCTTTAACACGCAGCATTATAGGCATCCATATAGTCAGCCAGTTAGCTTAGGCAGACAACCTAGTCCGGCAGCCAGGCAGTCAACCAAGCAAACAACCAAACGAGTCAAGTCGAATCATATCGAGTCAAGTTAATTCAGTGAAATGTAATTCTAAGCTTTAAATTGCAAATGCTATGCTTCATCGGTATCATCATCAGCAACAGCAACAGCAGCAGCAGCAGCAGCAGCATCATCATCATAGTCAAACGGGGTCCTCTTGATACAATAACAACAGGAATGGGAATACTAAGCAACATTATTACCCCGGCTCCTACCAACCAAGTCGGCATCGGCATCAGCATCAGCATCATCGTCAGAATCATTTGTATCATCTGTTCAGAAGTAAAGCTAAGCAACTGAATTTTTTTTTTGTTTTGTTTTGTTTTGTTTTCATTCGTTGGTCTCTAGTTTCTCTCTCTCTCTCTCTGTGACTGGATTTGATGCTATTTTTATAGAGATTTTTCCTTCCTTTTATCATCTTTCACTGCTTCTTCTTTTTCGTGCTTTTTCATGCCTTTTTGTTAGTTGTCTTGGCTTTGAGTGTCGTCGTTGCGTTTCATTACGTTTTGTTTTGTGTTTTATTTCCTGTTAAATTGTAACCAGATACCAACTTTTGTTTGTTTGGCTGTGTGCATTTGTTTTTGTTATTTCGTCTAATTTTTCAGTCTATTTTAACTCCCTCTCGTCCGTAGTATGTCTGTCCGTTTTATGCCTATAAGTATTGTTTTCTGTTGTTTTTGTTGTTGTTTTGTAATAGATATTCCCTAATGTGAAAACTGGGGCACTTAAATTCAAATTTAATCGTCCATAAATTATTTATTCAATTTCAATTTTTAAATCCGACAATAACAACAACAAATTTGCATATATATACGACGATATGCAATGTAAATGGGAGGAGATTAAATCGTTGCATCGATTATTGGGCCTCAATTATTGTGTATGGAATTGGTTAGAGGGAATGAAGAGCACGTGTGTGTATTATAAAAATGTTTAACTTATTGATTGTAAATTAGGGAGTTTTTAAAATAAATCTCAATTCATCTCAATCACAGAAATATATTTTCAACTTGGAATGCTAGCGAATCAAAATCACTTGGTGGGTTTCGATAAATCCTTCATGATTTTTCAGAATTATTTTCTTAAATTAGAAACGTCTGCAAATACAGAAAGAGTTAATGGATGCTATAATAGAGCCTAGTTTTATTTAGGTTTCATCAACATAAAATTGTATATGGAATTTTGGTTAACAAATCATTGAAAATTCCAAAAAGAATTTAACAAAAGCATATACTACTACAGGAACCACATAGCAGTTAGAAGCCCATGTATCAATTCATCAACCTAAACTAGAAAATCAAACTATATTGTGCTCCATAGCAACATGGTTCATTTGGGCCATTTTTTAAATGATAGGAAAAAGACAAGAGTGTTCCAAATGTTGGTGTTGCTTTTGTTTTCTGATAATCATTAATCGTACTGACCTGGTCTTAATTTTTTTTTTTTTAATTATCTCCAAATTTTAAGGAACTATAGCAGACCAGAGTCTCTAGTTGTAATTGAATCCACAATTGATAAGATTACCTTCCTAACTTACGTAATTGCGCATTACAACCTGTTAGTCAGCATTACAACCTAGTTCCTCCCACCACCAATGTTGTGTGTGTTAATTTTCTACATGAGTGGCGGGATTTACAGTTTAAAGAAACTTTTCATGGGAATTTTATTTTGCTCTCAGAGGTGTTGCTAGAAGGCTACTGAGAGGAAGTCGCCGATTTGTTTCATATGTCTGGCAATTTTATTTTACTGTTAGAAGACTACTGAGAGGAAGTCGCCAATTTGTTTCGTATGTCTGACCTGGAGCTTGATAAACAGCTTCGCGTCCAACTAAGCCAACACACTAGACTACGGCAACTTCACTGCAGTATCGGCGTATGTATTTAGTGTTGTTTGAGTTGACAATTAGTTAAATGCTCTGCCAGGACAGATATTAAGTTTCTGAGTTGCATGTGCGCGGGAATTTAACGCAATACTTGCAGGGTATGTCTTACTTCAAGCACTTCCTTTACCCCAAGATATGAAGTCCAAGAATTCAGACGAAGGCGCTGGACTTAAAAATCTTATGGAGGCTTACTGCTGATATTTGAATAACGAATACATAATGTCCCTTTTATATGCTCGAATGAGGTAAGATAGTGCCTTGAACTTTTCAAGAACGTGTTCGGATTTGCCTTGGAAATCTGTCAATGTTATATGTATTAGGCTTTGTCAGTTGTACTGATTGGTTTTCAATGTGACAACACAAGATAGGATAGTAGATTTCGACGTTATTACAATGGCTCTTGAGGCCAACGAGATAGCTTATTAAATTTGCAAGCAATGCATACAATGCAACGACTTTAAACTGTAGGTCCCGCCACTCATGTGTAAAACTAACGCCCACAACATAAGTGGTGTGAGAAGCTCGGTCGTAATCCTGACTGAAGGGTTGTAATGACCAATTGGTATTGTTATATGTATACAACCTAACCTCATCCAACTTCATCTATTCTTCTATATAACTATAAACAATTCCTGCAATAATATTGAGAATATAAATCGAGGCAGCTAGATTTGATAATCACCAATGCTATCCAATTAAATTTAATGGTATATGCACGATATTTCGTGAAAATGTTTCGTATATACACAGCCAATAAAAAAGTTATTGTTTAGCAAATATTAGCGTTTAATTCAGATGTTATCTCCAAATGCATATTCTTTAGTAACCATAAGATAAGTGTTAAAAAGGCCTTAAAACCATACTTGACAATACACAAGGCAATATACATACAATCAAATTACATTCAAAGTAAAATTGGTAAAGTTACAAAATAATATTTACTCACCATACTCTGTTGGCCAGCTCTGCTTTATAATCAATTTACGCACTGTGGTAAACGTATTTGTTAGCTTGCTGAACCTGCTGCATATTTCAGAAAATTCAAATCCATATTATTTCAATGATTTCCTCCATGATTTCTTCAGTTTTTTTTTCTAACGATTACACAATTATTTTCTTTTCTTCTGCAGTTGCATGTGCAACATGTGAGGGAGATTTCTGTTGGTAGAGTCCAGTGTGTTAAGAGTGTGAGTTTATATTCTTTCTTGACTGACTGTTTGTCTGTCTGTCTGCTTGACAGGCAATTGATCTGATTTGCTGGCACGATTTTCCAAACGAGATTCGATAGTAATTCATTAGTAGATGCTTTTCGATCTTTTTATAGCTGAAGTCTTCCTGCACTTTATCAATTTAATTAATCGTTTATAAATTACATACGAGCAACGTTTTTGGTTAACAACGTTTCTTATGAATTTAATATTTAAACACCAATGCACACCGTGGTATAAAAGTCAATTAAATGATGAAACATTTTTGCTGAAAATATTAAGACGATAAAAAAATATGTTAAGAACGGAGCAGGTGGATGGTTAATCGATAATATTTATTTTAAAAAAAGTTACAAATTCGGTTCAAGTGTAAAAATATTTATAAAAATTATTAAGAAATCTGGAAAATTTATGAATACTGGGTAGAATGTTTAATAAACAGCGGTTAGAGGATGACTTAAAACCCAAGTAATTCACATTCAAGTCCAATCGAAGGCAAAATAATTTTCATCATGATCATGATTCAGACATCTCGAATAAAACGAAATATGAAAAAATATTTTTTAGGTGACCTCCTCTGGGAGTGAAATAAAATTTCCATAAAAAGCTTCTCAAAAATCTGTCCTTTGGAGTTGACTTAAAACTGTACATTCCTTCCATAACAACATGAGTGGTGTGAGAAGCTAGGTTGTAATCTTGAATAAAAGAAAGTTGGCAAAGTTAAGAATCTTTCATCAAATTATAGAATTTAAAACCTCTGTGAGCAGTGACAGTAAATGTAATTTAAATACGCTTGTAAAGGTGGTAGAACTGGTATTTGAAAAATTTCTGATTGCTGGATAGAATGTTTAACTTCCATCATAAGTTTTTAATTTATAAAATTAAGCAGCCTTAATTGTGCTCCTAATAATCCAACGTCATTTGGTAGATGGAAAAACAAATTTTTTTAGAGTATGTCACTCTAAACTTGTATCAGAGGGATAGAAAGTGGAGTAATCCAAGGGTATTATATGCGGAATAAAATGTCGTTATTAATACATCGAAAAATGTAACTGATATAGGGTGCTATCTGTTGTGCAGTGCGCTACTTGTAGTTGCTGGCGTACGCATACGCCATATATACAATTAACACTTATTACTTTAATGATGTCGCCGGGGTCTAGTAGGTAGTGTGTTTGCTTATCAGACGTGAGGCCTCGGTTCGAACCCCAGGTCAGGAATCTCCAATTGAACGAAGTATGAAAATATATTCCTTCGGCGACTTCCTCTCAACAGATTTCTGGCAAAAACCCTGAGAGTAAATAAAATTGCCATGAAAAGTTTCTCAAAAATCTGTCCCACCACTCATGTATAAAAAAAAATTAACGCACACAACATAAGTGGTGTGAGAAACTAGGTCGTAATCCTGAATGTATTTTAATGTACTGTATGACTGGCAATAGGGTATCGAAAAGGCAGCGTGATTCGTATCCGAGAAAGAACATTAACTTTTCAGAATAATTTACCATTTTTAAAGAAAAAGAATCTATCAGGATGACCGTTGAGCGTTGATCCCAATCAGAAAAAGACCAAATTTAGACAACAGTTGTCGTAAAATATTTGATGAGCTTTGAGAACAGTGTAGTATGCCATGATATGCTGGGAACATGATCATAATGTCTTCCGTAGTGAAAATCAAATTTGATGCGAAATATGCCAGAAATTAATGAATTCTGTCACTTGTCTACCATTCCATACAGTTGAAAATTTAAAGGTAATTGAATGATGGAATGTTGAAACAGATCAGATTAAATGAAATGCATATAAAGGAAGGTACAGCAGGAAACTTTTAGAGAAAAGATAAAGGAAAATTAAGAATGGGATTTGTACCAATTATCTAACAGAGATGATATAAATTTGAACAAAATTGATTCAAAGGGACTTCATCAATTTGAAATTGTTAAAGGTGATGGGCCAATAGACACTTATAAATGGTGGCTTTAACTTCCTGACCTAACTTAAAGGATTTTTTTATATTTATTTTAAATTTACAGGAAATATAAATATTGTATGAAATATAAACAAATAAGAGACAAATTTAATGAAATGCTAAAAACTCAAGGCTCAGCATTAAATACTACTCATATAACATTATGTCACTGACCTGTGTAAATCCTCTTTTGATAACTTTTCTAAACTCTTCAAAAAAAGACACACAGCAGAGAGCAATGTTTTTTGTTTGAAATCTATTTCCAGCTTGTAATGTTTACTCAAACTTATGCAAGGAGACATCCTTTATTATTTCATTCGTTAGTGTTTCCCTATTTTTTTCTCTTCGTTCTTGATTTAAATGTCAAATATTCGTTAATAGAAAAATATCACCGTAAATAAACTGCAAATAGGATTTTACAAAATGAAGAGAAAACAAAAAAAAAAAATTTTCAATAAAAATTAGTAGAGAAAAAATCTCCGGTTTTTTATATTCCGTGTGTCAGTCTAGGTAAACTTGACAATAAATTGTAAATTTAAACATTAAATTCCAAACAAAATTTACAGAGTATGACATCCTTTGTAGACTCAACAAAAATAAAAAAGGATATTTATTTTTCACTTTTTTCTCTCTTTGATTCGTTCTCTCTCTTTCTTTATGGCATATGTTTACTTGTTACTATATTTGATTATTGTAATATTTTCACATATTGTTTTAATCCCTTGAGGAACGAGAGATTATACTTCTCCGTAGGAATGAAACCATAGCACCAAAAAAGGCTGCTTCAATAATCAAGCGAGAGTTTGAACTTTTATTATTGGAAAATCTCAATTTCAACTTTCTAGCGATCTCAAAGGAGGAGAATACAAAAAAGTGACTGTAGTCCTTCTTACTTACTTACTGAATTTACACGCACAACATAAGTGATGTAAGAAGTTAGGTTGTAATCCTGACTGAAGGATTCTAATGACCAATATGGTATGTAGTTTGGCAACGAGATACATACATACAAATCAAAACCTGCATTTTTCACTCTGTATTCAACATTTCTTCACTTAATAAAATTCTCGAGTTTTAATGGCCTCTCAAAGGTTTAACAAAACTTTTCCTCTGTACTTTTATATATTTTTTCCATAAAAATATTACAATGCCAACAGGCATTTGGCGCGAATTTCAATGTCGCTTTTGAAGAAAATCAAACAAAAACAGAAACAGAAACAAAAAAGAGAGTAAATCACTAAAAATAACAGAATCACTAACATTTCGTTGCATACATAGGGTAACGTTTATAACGGCCGTAAATATTGCTTCCCAAAAAAAAAGAAAAACAACAAAATGACTGTTTGTGCAGGAGTTTAAATGGAAACAACAACACAATTTCCAGAATTCAATTTCTTTTTTTTCTTCTCTTTTTTCCGAGCCAAATTTATTTTTCCTTCTTGTACTTTTTTGCCTTTACGTTATTCTGGCTGTTGCTGCTGAAATATCATCATCAGAAAATAAGACAGAAAATATAGTGCTTATGTGTGTGTGTGTATGCATGCTGGGACATGTGGCATTTTGATACGTTGATGTCTCTGTATGCATATTGTTAACACAGACAGACGTTTTCATTCAAATGTTGAATTCCATATGCACTTGAATGCAAAAAGTAAACACACGCAAGTATTATTGTTAGTGTACGTGTGTGCGCGCAGGATTCAGCTGAGGAGTTGAATGAATGTTGTTTGCCCTGATGGAATTGTACGGAGGCGTATGTGAAATTTTTTGAACATTTTATTTGACATACGAACGAAAATATATATTTTTCAGAGCAATTTCATACACAAATACTGGAGACTATTACGTTAGTACATATTTTTTTTAAGTAAAAGAAAATGCAAAATGCTTCAGTAGAAAAACGAGGGGCACACTATTGTGTTACGGTTTATATTGTGAAACGAAATAAAATTTCCAAGATTTTACTGGCATTTGTGTGTGACCATATGAAATACTATAGTGTTAAGCGTCCAAAGAAAAACATGTGATAGAAATAGAGTGATGGAAACAGATTTAAGGTCTGGAATTTTCAAGGTATCTGGTAGTCATGCTGAGAGACACAAAAGGTTCAACAAATCATTGTTTACTAACCAATTGGAGACTTATCGCATCTGTAGTAACAGGTTTTTCTCAACTTTTCTTAACTGCGGTAATTAGTCACAAAGAAAACCGAATAGCTCATCGGAATGGAACTATTAAAATCATATTCGTATGAAAGTAGAACATCAAAGAATCTGAAATTTGTGTTGACAACTTCATTACCAAACCATGTAATTGCACCAAAAATAAAAATCATCAGAACAATGCGAACCTTTCATAACCTTACGAACATTGATGGAACAAAACTTTCAATTGTTGAAAAAGTGGGCGTGGCTTTATAATTGTTACGAGTTTCTAAGACGATCTCTGGTTAGGTTTAAAGCAAATTTTGCTGTACTTATATCGAGATTGAGCCAAATTTTTCTGGTTTCTATACAAGTGTGTCTATTATCGCATATTTTTTTTTACAAATCGTTAAAGTTTGTGTGAGATCCTCCTGTTTGCGCTTCCAACAGAGCAATGCCAACCTCCCGCACACATTCAATCGAATTTTCTGTTATACCAGCCTTTGCAACTGCATCAATGGTGTTACTGAAGCTCCTGCAGAGTAAACTTCCATTATTATTATCTTTTCATACACACGATTAATATTTCATATTTCAAAGGGGCCTTAGGTTGCTCTTTAAGTTTCGTCTCGTGTCTGAGTGAAAAGCAAACATTGTCTAAATGGAAATATTCGAAATCAGCTGGTACAACGTAACAGTATTTTCTCTTTCGATTTTTTTCGACTCTTTTTTTTAGACTTTCGGAAGACTGACAGCAACCTCTCTAGAAAAGGATTTGCACTGATATTAACACATCTTATGTGACAATTGTGCACATATGTATGTACATACATATATACACTGAAACTAAAGCTTTACAGTGAGGAACAACATTTTTGATGTAAAACTAAAATCTGATTTTATTTGTGAAGTTGAGATCTCCATTCATAAATCCTAAACGAATAAAAATTAAAAAAAATTATTTCAGAGAAAAAAATCTATTCCTTCTATTAATCTCCTAATTCCTTTCTATTAATTTTAAGAAAATCTTTTGCATTTCTGCATTTCTCTTTAGACTTAGAGACTGTAAAGAAAAAATATTCTCATCAGTCAGAAAAATCTTTGTGATATTTTTCCCAAAAATATTTCATCTTTTCACACTTTCGCGTATTTAAACAGACAGTAACTGAAACAACCGTAGCTATGTCTCACAGCCAAAGTAAATAGAGGCAATGCAATCGTCGTTATGCATTTAAAATATTTATTTGTCTCCGTAGCAAATTGTCTCTGTAGCAAAAGAAAATCTTGAAAATATTTACATTCCTTCAAGTTTTTTTTTATAGTTTTTTTCTATCAGGAAGGAAATTGACTGCCAGATATAGTGAGGGGAGGAGGCTGGTAAAAAAATTTTAAACTTTATTTAAATAACACTTCTGTCATCGTCATCATTATCACATGCAGCATTAATATACTAAAAGTTTGATTTAAAGATTAAGTCGATTTCGATCTGAATAGCAATTAATGTGACCCGTATTTGAAGTTGAAATCGGATGCAACTGTTTTCAAAGCACTTCGATTTGTGCAGAACGTGGTAGATTTAAGGCAAGAGGACTCGTATGGAATTCTGTCTTTGCATCACAAAACGAAAATGGAATTTGTGGGACTAATTGTTACAAACGTTGTAAAATGCTGTCATTTTAAGTGTTACAAATTAATCACCGTTAACGCAAATGTAACGCAAAGATAGCTCTCAACGAGAGGTATGATTAAAGGTCGTAATTTATTATGAACCGTTAAATTCGGATGAAATGAAGCTGTTACACTTGTACAGTTTTAGTTGGTCTGTTAGAAGAAAGAATTGAGGGAAATAACCAAACCAGACAGATTATTACAATTGCCATTGAGACCATTACTGGCAGCATTCTACAGCAGTTGAAAATCATTTGGAAAACAAAGTATGGTAAGCTTTTTTTGATCCCACATACATATGTGCCACCCACTGCCGACTATTTTCTACAATTAAGAATGCATTATCATCTGATAAGGTTTATGTGAATTTTAGTTAAAATCAATGGGTGATAAAAAAGGTGATCTTAGGCAAGTGGATTCAAGTCACGCCAATAAAAACGTCAACCATATTTTCAAACAGATTTTGATAGTCTTTTAAAAACTTTTCTTCATGAAATACCAAGGGTTTTAATAAATAATCCTAAAACAGAAATCATAAGAAATTTCAATTCGGATTTACATTCCGTTCATAATCAGCCAGCACTCATCAGAAAGTTACATTTGCAATACTCGCAGAAAGAAAATTATTTGTAACTTTGTAATGACAGTTACAAATAATGATTGCAATAGCAATACCTTGAGTAAGCACATGCGTAATAGTCAACCACCGCAGTTGCACAGAGCGAAAACTGCCTAATAAAATCAAAAAGATTTTCTCTACGAAACGTTTTTGGAGTGATGGGTATTACAGCAGAAAGAAACGAAGATTTTTTCGTAGAGATTTCTTATTATTTTTATGTTATAAATCTTTTTAATTTTTTTAAGACGTAAAACACATACATTTAAGAAGAAAACTTGTTATTTACAATTTTTTTACTCAAATTCCGTCATTTTTGCCACAAAAAATACAATCCATAGAGAAAAACTTATTGATTATATTGTGATTTCTTCTAAATTGTATAAAACAA
Organism: Sarcophaga carnaria; assembly: GCA_958299815.1. Lineage (NCBI taxonomy): Eukaryota > Metazoa > Arthropoda > Insecta > Diptera > Sarcophagidae > Sarcophaga > Sarcophaga carnaria. The sequence goes on from OY283150.1 coordinate 43,517,457, forward strand.
GAATTTCTTATTAATTTCATTGGGCTACCTAATCAATTTTTTCAAAAAGGTTTTTCTTATAGATTTCATTAGGCTACACTTGAAAGTGAATAAGTGGCAAGTAAAGAAGTGGAAAAAAGTAATAAAAATATTTCTTAAAAAAAAAATCAAAGTAAACTTAAATAAAAAATTGAATTGTTTTAATTTCAAAAAAAAGTGTTATAAAAAACAAATAAAATTTTAAGTAATGACCGATCAAAGAATTTTAACAGAAAATGTAGATATTGTCCCAATTTTTAAATCCTCGGAGCTCCGTGATGGAATCAACAAACGTATTAAAAAAATGAAAATCGAAGACGTTGAAAATTTATTCAAGAAGGTGGACCAAAAATGGTCCAATGGTCTTATGCTATCTGCGAAGTATTCCCTAACGAAAAACCGGTAAAAAATCTAAACCAAATTTTATTTAATGTACGTATCTTTTTATTAACAGTTTTTGTTATTCTAGGAAACATACTTTTTGAAACAGAAAGACGGGAAGAAAAATCCAACAGGAAAGTTATTTTCTCGTTGGACTAATGTTGAAAAGGAAAAATTCGATGATTATTCTGTCACTGCGGACGAATCTGTTAAAGATTTGAATAATGGTATGAATATTTAAAACTCCTTAAATTAATATATGTACATCTTTATACGTCTATCTTTCTCTTTCAACGATAAATATTTCGAGCAAAAGCTCGTCATTTGCAGCACAATTGCAGTTCATGGGAACAGGTGCTTTCTTTCTGGAGGAAAACAAAGAAAAATAGAATTGATGAGATACATAATGCCAAATCTTTCACGAATATTTTTCAATAAAAAATCTATAATAATATCAATCAAAATCAAGAAGTATCATTTAAAAAAAATAAAGGGATAGTCTTCTAAAATTAAGAAGAAAATCTTTTTGAAAAAAACAAAAAGAGGGCCTCATAAAATCAAGAAGAAAACCTTTTTGAAAAAAACAAAAAGAAAGCCTAATAAAATTAAGGAGAAAACCTTTTTAAAAAATCAAGAAGACTGTCTAGTAAAATCCCTAAGATTTCTTCTTGATTTTTTCAAAAAGGTTTTCCTTATAAAAATAATAAGAATATCTTCTTGAAAAAAAACCATAGAGAAATCTTATAAACTTTGTTCTAATTTACTATGTATTTATTAGGTTCAGTTTTCTCTGTGTGTATTTGTGTCAGCATATCTACTTGTTAATTTGGGCTGCATGTTTATCCTGAATGTCCTACTAAAGTGCATTATATATTTGTCAAAGTCCGTAAACCCCTAGCTTTTCATATATTTTAGATAATACTGCTTCCATAATGCCAACTCAAATAATCGCCAGATGCCTTCACGGTAAAGTCTGTTCCGAAGAGTGTTTACAAATGAATTCATGTTTCTGTATATCACCGGGAAAAATGTCCGCAGAACTATGTATGAAACGCCGTCAAAGTTAGTGATTTTTTGATTGGGCTTCTCCTACTAATGTTATAGAGCTAAGCTAGCATAGAAATATATTTTGTACCCTGGTTTCGAGCAGTTCCAAATACGAATAAAATCGCTGTAGTCTACTAGGTAGTGTGTTGACTTATTAGACGTGAGGCCATCATTCAAACCCCAGGTCAGACAATATTTCTGCGGCGACCTCTCACCAGACAAAAGCTCTGAGAGTAAATAAAAAATTGCCATAAGAAAGTTTCTCAAAAGTCTGTGGTTCGGAGTCAGTTTAAGCTGTAGCTCAAAGAAAATATTTCTACAAAAGTATCGCAATGCAACTCTGCGATCAACAGACATTTCTACGATGTTGAAGACAAGTTCTGCATTTCTTCGTTGGAGGAAATATGTGAAATTAAACCATGCAACAACTAAATTTGCGAACAGTGCAGGCCATTAAGTAAAACTGTTGCTGAAGACATCAATAATGACTATAACTTGAACTTTTTATCATGAAAATGAATTTGACAAATTCAAATTACAATCACCCTCTCCTATACATTTATGGAATGCAATGTTTTTAGAGTCCTTCAGCTTTACAATTTGCTTAACGTATTTCAAGTGCTTCTTTTTTATCTAAACAAAAACAAACTATTTCGTAACCTTTATGGCAATACAAAAAAATCCACTTTAGCGTGAGAATTGTCAATAGATAGTCGAATCCAAAAAAATATGTCATAAAAATTATAATTGCCACCTACAACCAACCAGGTACAGACTGTACAGGGAGGGTAGGCTATGCAAATTATTAAATAAATTCCATAAAAAAACAAACATTTTAAAACTCTGAAGGTGTAAGATTTTTTCAATTAATTTTAAAAATAATTACACTGTGATAGACAAAGAAAAAGAAATAAAAAAAAAAAAACAAAGTGCTGACATTCAAAAATCATTTAATCGCTTCATATTGTTTAATTCCATTTCATATCATAATTTCATATGAAAAACCCATCATCATTGCTTTGATATTTTTTTCATGTTTAAACAGTAGTTTAACACAAAATCATCAGCCAGATACTGGGAGGCAGTCAGCCACTACGATAAATGGCAAATGAGTGTGTGTGTGTTGCAAACAACTAACAACAATTGTTATAAAAAAGAGATGAAATGCAAAACAAAAACACAACAAAAACAACATATTCAGTCTGCTTCACGCTTCTCCATTTAAATAAGAAGAAAAAAAAAAATACACAAATTCCCACGCTATTTACACGCCTCGCTGATTATTCACAAAACGCATGTTGCTACACAAGTATAAGCGATTTAAATGCCGCCGCAAAATATGTATTCATATCACGATGATATGGATGTGAATGTGAATGTGGATGATGATGCTGATGATGATGCCGGTACTCATCTTTTAAACCAGCCAACCAACCATTCAACCAACCATCCAACCAACCATCCATCCTCATTATCAGCAACATCGCAAACACAAAAACTGCTAACAATACGTTCATCAACGCCAACAGCATGCAACTACAATCAAAATATCATCTGCAATATCTACGGCAATAGACGGAGGCATTAACAAGTTTCAAATAGTTTCTGCGATCAGCAACAAAACGATTTTCTTATAAAGCGTAGTCGACATTTTTAATGAATAGATATGAGTGGCTTAGTATTTACGAATAATGGGCAGGTTTCCGATCTTAAGAGGCTTCATAACTTTTGCATTGTTTCTCCAAAGTGCAGTCGTGCCTTTAAATTGTACAGCCCTTGCGCTGACCAACTTCTTCGATGAATTCGGTGGAAGTTTTTCAGGGACGGCGCTTACCTGTGGCGTCACAACCGCTATGCGTGCTCAAGTATGCTTTGGAAATCCTCTTCACTACACACAATACAACAACCCGCTACATTTTTATAAAACTTTTACATTGTGCCTCCGAAGAAGCACTACAGAGCTTATACCAGAGTTTCCGTAAAATCTACCCGAGAATATTTTTCCCTTTCCAAAGATTAGAACGCAATGAACTAGCTTCCTCACCATTACATACAATACAACTAACACGCTACATTCTCATTTCAAAACTTTTGCATCGTTCCTCCTAAGTAGCATTGCAACGCTGATAGCAGGACTTGTGTAACATTTACCAGAGGTTAATATTTTTGTCTCTCCAAAAACAAGGACTCAATGAGCAAGCCCCCAAGTATAGCTACAGATCTAAGAGAAGTTTCTGTTATATCTACCGGAGATTAAAATTTGTATCTTTGCAAAGCGCAGGACACAATGAGGAAGCTCCCAAGAATCGCTGCAGATCTGAGAGCAGTTTCCGTAACATCTACCGGAGATTAAAATTTTTATCTTTGCAAAGCGTAGGACTCAATGAGCAATGAGCATAGTATACAGTATAGCAAGACGCCTGATGTATTTGTCAGAGAAATTACAGATCAGTACATATGTTATGTAGGCTTTGATAGTATCTGACTGACTTCAAGGATCCGAATACATCCATACGTACGAGTACATGCATATTTACAACGATTCAGTCAGGATGATTACGACCTAGCTTCTCACACTACTCTGTGGTGTGTTAATTGTATACATGAGTGACGGGACCTACAGTTTAAAGTCGACTCCGAACGACAGATTTTTAAGAAATTTTTCATGGTATTTTATTAACACTCTAGTTTTTGCCAGAAATCTGATGAGAGGAAGTCGCCTAAAGAAAAATTTTTTTCACATTTTTGCCTGGGGTTTGAACCGTGACCTCACGTCTAATAAGCCAACATACTACCTACTAGACTATGGCGACTTCAAGGATTATTCGACTATTACAATACTCCTCAGCCGCCCATCTTGTAAAAATATTTTACGGCTGATTGACATCAATATTGTTTTCATTCTGGGCAGACAAATTAAAGAAAAGAAAGCAAATTAAAGGAGTTTTATGACACATACATTCTCTTCACAAAGAGAGTTTAGTTTATTTGTTGCGTATGTATGTATGTATGTTTGTGTATTTGTTTTTGGAGTTTATGAACTTATTGTAATCCTGTACATTTGTATCGAAATTTGTTTTAATGCTTGACGTTCTTCTTTCTTTTTTTCTTTCTCTTGTTTTAACTGTCCCATACAGGCCAAAAACTTATTTTCTTGTCACACACTTTTTGACAGATTTCCGAATGAAGTTATGTCGTGTATATACGTACTTATGTGTGTAGTTGTTATTGCCATTGTTGCATAAAGTTTTTCTTCCATAAGTTTTGATTTGTTTTGTATTTGACTTGTGATAGATTTCCGGGGGGGGTTTTGTTTGAGTTTATTTAAGAGATTAAATTTGTTTTTCTTCCCCCCACCTCCGTTCATATGAAACTTATTGATTGTATGATACATTTGCCGTGTTTTTCCCTCTTTTTCTTTTCAATTTGCTGATCAATTACTGTCTTCTGTGTCCTTTAAGTTTCTTTTGAAAGGTTAGAAGAGGCGTGGGTTGTAAAAATAATCATAATCCACCCTCCCTGAATGGTATTTGAGCGGTAATGCCATGGCAATTGTTTAATTATCTCAAGAGTACGAAGATTTTTGTTAATTTTAATTATTTGTCGTTGAGTTAATGTTTATGAGAAAATGTTATTGAATAAAACGCAATAAAATTGGATATCTCTTCCAGTATTCTCTGAAAAAATATTTTAATTAATGACGCAACATGAGTCCTGGTGATACGACCTGATGAGAAATTATGTATTCGAATACGTACATATTTTAAGTAATAAATTCTAATTTAAAAGATGCAAAGAGCTGAAAAGCCGTCACTGTTATGGAACCCATTCGTAAATAAAATCATTTTTAAATAGAGTAACAAGAATACGCCTAAAATTAATTGTCATTTATTCAGTCTGTTTTGCCAAAGCATCATAGACGGCGGTGAAGTGTATTGGCGCAGTTGGGAATTGCATATTTCTGGACGAATAGGTACATGATAATACAAAATTGTCGAATTTGGAACGATACTAATGCCCAAAAGATCCAAGAGCCTCCAATACATTCCGAACATATAATTTTTTGGTGTCGACTTTAGACTGGCAGCGTTATCAATCCATATTTCAATGAAAACGATGTTATTCTGGTCATCACTGTCAACGACGAGCATTATAGCTCGATAATTAGAAACTTCTCTTGATCTGAATTGGAAGATCAGGATACCAACAACATATGGTTGCATAAGTATGACGCTGCGTGCCGTACAACCCGAGGCCTTTAATGACATTGTCATCTCACGTGGAGGTGATGTAAACTGGTCACCGAGATTGTGCGATTTCACCTTGATAGACTTTTTCTTGTGAGGTTTTTTAACTCGAAAATATGTGAGAATAAGCCACAAGCCACAGCGGTCCTCAAAACCATCTAAAACCAAAGACTTCGATCAAATTTAGCTTTTTTATAGCCCAGAATCATTGAATATTGGACATTTCGAATGTCCTCCACCCAGAGAAATAATGGAGATCATTTGAGCGATACTATATTCCACACATAATAGTATGAGTAGGTCCTTCAAATTAATAAAAAAAATTACGATGATACCTCATATCCATTTTATTTTATTTAAATTTAAAGATAGGAAACGCTTAATAAAAGACTACATGTACTTCATATAAGATGTCGTTTGTTACTTGACTCAGTTAATTGCGCAATTAAGTACTAATTGCATAATTTATCAATTATGGCGTTATTTGCGTCTTATAGCAGCCTGAAACAAATCGAAGAAATCAAAAATTTTAAAATTGTGGCTATTGGATGTATGGAAGGCACTTTTTCAAGATTATTTCAACGAGTGCTTGACTAATTGTTATTAGAGTTTCAACAAATTTGCTGAAGTGGTATTTGTATCTCAATTTTTTTCACAAGCCTTCTCTAAATATTATCACATACATTGCGATGTCCTAATCTGCCATTAAGGACCGATTGATGGATCCATGACTCCATGTTGCATGACCTTATAGGCGCATTGATTTTTCATTACAACTTTGTCTTCTTTATGATGTAATCTGCACATCATACCTTATGAATCCTCAAGAAAGCGTCAGGAGTTTTATATATGCAATCGCGTATACTCCTCTCATTCAAGGTAGGATACACAAGCTCTAGTACATCAAGCTTTAAATGGAGTACCTGCCTAAAGCATTAATATCAAGTATTTCCCTTCAGTAAAGGATACTCATGGATGTAAATCGATATCTGAGTTTCATAATATTTGGTTGAAATTCCTTAGAATATTATGATCAAATTCGATTTAAAAATTTTCATAATTTTTCTGTATTTAATTTCAAAATACATATATACATACATACGTATGTATGCATGTATGTGCTACTGAAATAAATGTTTTGTATGTATTTTGAATTTGTTTTTGCATACAACAGCAACCATTTGGTTATTTTCCCATACGCTAAATGCCGACTTTTAGTTTTTCGTTACTCTGGATGGTGGAAGGGTACATCAAATAATGCAACAAAAAAAAAATCCCCCTCACATACCCACACACGCAAACAAACAGGGAATAACAAAAATAAATCATATTTAAATGCAAGAGGAGAAATAAGAAGAAGAACAACAACAGATTTGAACATAAATCATAACAACAAATCAACAACAAATCAGTTTAGAAAACAAAAAACAAATCGTAGAATAAATATGTACGTACAACCAGAGAAATGCACAGAAGCAGAAATGGCAAACAAAAAACGCAAAAAAACACATCGAATCATAAGCCAACCAGCAAAGAATGGAATTTGAGCAACAGTGGGTAAGAATAACGAGACGTTTGCCTCAATATCCATTCCATTCCGTCCATCCATCCATCTATATTCATTCAATATTTCCATTTACTAATGTGACTGGTATTCAGCATTGGCATTGCATTGCCAATGCCACTGCCACTGCCATGACCACAGCTACTGCAACTGCGCTAATAACCCAGACGTGCTTCAAATGCTGGACAGCTTCCGTTTTTGAAGTTGTATTTTGTGTTGTGTTGTGTTGTGTTGTATTGTGTTGGACTCGTATTCTCTATTCGTTACGTGATGTAGTGCAACAATTTGTTCACATGTTGTTTTTGTTATTGCTGCTACTGTTAAAATTCATTGTAAATCGCTTTTAATAGAAGAAGCAAGAAAACGATAGAATCAGTAGTGATTGACTGACTGACTTAATGAATGAGTGAATGAATGAAGAAATGAATGATTAAACTAATGTTGCCTTTTTGTTAAGCGGTATCCGATTTTTAAATTCTTTAATTATGTATTATTATGTATGTGTGTGTGTTTGTGTTCATATTCATATATTTTAAGTTTAAGTGTGCAATTTCTTTTTTAACAAAATCGAGAGAAAATAATGCCGTACCAAATTTTTAATTTAATTTAAGCAATTACTTCGTGTAATGTATACAGTAATTTGATTAAATAAATGTTTGATTATTACTATTTGTAATGAATTTGTCATCCTTATGGTCGTCGTTTAATCGATACTTTATGTATTTTTGTATTTTGAATAGCTTAAGCTCCAAGCCGATCCAAACTAAACAGAAAATTATAAAATATAAAAAGAAAAAATCATAGGGAAGGTTTCCTAAGAGTGGACTAGAGTAATGCAAAAAATAAAACAGAACAGTAAAATGAGTAGAGTAGAATCGAACTGAGAAAAAACATCTAAACCTACTGCTGAATAAACCTCTTACGTGTGGTAAAATAAAGCAGTGGACTAAAGAATTGAAAATGGAAGAACAGAATGGAGTAGTGTGACCAAACATGGATGTTCTATGTGGCAGCCATGCATCTCGAAGTATATTCAAGCGCAGGTAAGAGACGCTACTTAGCGTTAATAAGCAACTATCACGGAAAAATAAAAAAAAAATAAAAAGAAATCCTGAAAGAATAATTTCTAAATCATCGATATCGGCCCTGGAATGAGGCATTTTTCGTTCTGATCCTGAGATGCGAATCTTTAAAAGATACTTATGTTAGATATGAGCACTAAGCCTACTTTCGTCAGACACTTCTTCTTGGCGTAATAACCATTAAACATTACTTCGTGAGCTGCATTAAAGTTTTCTTTAATCAAATTTTGTCTTTCTTTCGAACTTCAGCAAAATACCAACTATATGTTAACTGTCCTATACTCATTCCATTTAATTTCCGCACACAGAGTTTCACTGAGACTCTGGCGAGTACTGGGCATCAAAAGCTTGAATAACCTTAGTAATCCTTTTAGAAAGGCCAAAGGAACAGATGTTATATTAACATCTGAGTATACATAATTGGACATTACAACCCTTCAGTCAGGATTACGACCTAGTTTCTCACACCACTTATGTTGCGTTTGTTAAATTTTATACATGATACCGGGACCTACAGTTTAAAGTCGACTCCGAACGACATATTTTTGAGAAACTTTTCATGGGAATTTTTATATACTCTCAGAGTTTTTACCAGAAATCTGCTGAGAGGAAGTCGCCGAAGATATATTTTTTTCTTATTTTCGATTTGATGTCTGACCTGGGGTTTGAATCGTGGCTTTACGTCTCTTAAGCCAACACACTATCTACTAGATTACGGTGACTTCACATCTGAGTATATACATATTTTCTAAAACAATCATGACCAATAAAAGACTGGAATTCGACTCGCTGTATTTTCTCTCTATTCAAACTGCCTTCTGCATGACGGCCATCACTTGCTACTTTTCAAAATTGCGTATTTCTTATGTGCACCAAGCGAGCTAACCAGGAGACTGCCTGAAGCAAACTTAAAATCCTAGAAATGGCACTGCAAATCATACTCTATCTTTTTGGATATCTAATGAGCCTCGTGCGACGTAGTATACCTTCTTTATTGCTTTTACAGTTGAGCGGCATTTTCAAAATTTATATTACAGATCTGAGAACATTTTTTTGCCTTAGCTTAGGTACCTTATCCAATATTTTAAGCATAAGGCCCATTAGAGAGGATAGAACGACGATGGTTTACGGAGAAATTTGCCACCTTTTCCTACTACTGTATGGAAAAATACCCTTGAGGAGATAATTCTGATATATTGCGATGAATATATCCGTACTATGTTGCATAGCCACCTTAAGTGGACACCATCTAACCTTAGCGTTTTCTGTACGAGGAAGGGCAATTGATGACGCAGAGCACACTGTTTTCGAGTGTGCACGCTGGCAGAGCTATCGCTCTGTACTGACGTCAATAGTCGGAACGATCACAGCTGCTAATATTGTCGGGGTTATGACTGCGAGTAGTGAAAATTGGACCTCGGTAGTGAATTACGTAGAGCGCATTCTGAGACGGAAGAAGAGAGATCTTGAAGCTGCAGAACGAGTAAGCATGTCGGCATGGGTGATACTGTCACACGTGCCGGACGTAACCGAGACGATGATCTTTCGATTCGCAACCCGGACACGGATATGAACATGAAGGGACCAAAGTGCCAAAAGGACTCCACTCCGAAGTAATACCACCGTGGTTCCGGAGTGGGCACAAACAAGTCCACAGGAGACGAGGGGGGGATTTAGTGGGTGAGGGCCCCACACACGGAGGATGTGACGATTTCCTCTATGGTGCGGTTAGGTACATTTACCCCTCCTCGGCGAAAAAAAAACCTTAGCGTTTTTCAGCAACTGATTTCTATTGTATTTATTAATTCGCAACGATTGTAAGTTAATAAATCCTTGGCTTTTCGAATGAAACACAGGTGACCCAGGTGCTCCATTACCTTTTTAATATTTCGCGACCTTTTAATCATTCCAAAAAAATTGTCTAATTCTTGGATGTTTGCCACTTTCACTCAAAAGCCACTATTTGTGCCATTCTTTGCCCACAATACGTGAGAGTCTGTTATGAATGGCTGTCGAAGAAGCTAAATGAGGCACCTCAATTAAATTTTTACTGGTGACAGAATAGTGTAGCCTTTTAATTACACGGCGAAGAATTTAAAGAACCACTGTGCCCGGCTTCTTTGACGTCCCAAAATACATCCTTTTGAACTTTAATTTTAAATTAATGTTCAATTGTTGCACTTGTTTTTGTTTTTGATTTTTTTAAATCCCTTTGATAAACATTTACATTTGAAAATAAAATAAAAAAAGTGATCCAATTATTTTGAGGGTCAATGCAAAAAAAATCAGTAAAAATAATAAAAAAAAAAATATTTAAACATTAACAAATTTAATGCTTTTGTAACATTATAACGGAAAAAAAATATTTTTTCAAAACCAAAAGAAAAAAACTTCAATAATTTGCAAAGTAATGCAGTCCAGCCATAGTTTTTGATCTCTTTTTTTTCACACAACAATAAATATTTGCAGTTCGAAACAATTGAACACAATTGGCTTTTAAAGACAATTGCAAACAAGCCCATTATTTTCAAGGTCATTAACAAAGTCATAAACAGCTTCTTTTCACTAATTTGCTGATACATTTTTGATATTTTTCAAAATTTTTTTTCTGTTATTTTTTATGGAGGCAATTGTTGTGCACTGTTTCAATTAACGGTGCGCCAAAAGCATGCACGCAATTGTTCATTAATTTCTATTGTACTTTGGTTTTCTTTTTTTTTTCTTTGGAGTTTATTTTAAATATTTGCCAAGCGTGGCAAATTTATTGACAAATATTTTTATTATCTGCTTAACAATTATTGGTTTAAATAATTTTGAAAAAAAAAGGTTCAAATGTGACCAGCAATTAACACAAATAGACATCCTACCATGTATCATACCAAGAGCGTGTTGTCTTTCAGATAAAAAATGTGAAATCTCTTACGTCGATCTAATTATGGTTGGGGCCCCAAGTGATCTTATAAGTATAGAAATGCCTAGAAACATACAAAATTGCTGATTAGTCAGGTTTACAACCTAGCTTTTCTTAGCACCCATGTTGTGTGTGTGTTAATTTTATTCGGAATTTGCGAGACCTACAGTTTAACGTTGATTCCAAATGACAGATTTGAGAAGCTTTTCAAGGCAATTAAAAGTACTCTTAGATTTTTTGACAGAAACCTGCAGAGAGGAAGTTGCCGAAGAAATTTTTTTTGCATTTCGTTTTATTCCAAGGTTTGAACCACAAACCCTCGTCTAATAAGTCCACAATTTTTGTGGAATATCAATAATTCAATGATCAATACTTTAATGAGAAATGGATCCACATAAAATTGATATCAGATGCCCTAATAGATTGGGATTGGTTTCCCACTAAAGTCTCTGGTGCGTTACACCACTACACCGATGATAGGGTAAACGTTACTCAGATCGTAATAATTAAACTTGTAATTGTATTCTAATAAATTCATAAATAAATAAATAAGATTGATATCTCATTGAACATTAAAAAAAGGTTTTAAAAAATATCTATGCAAACGCTTAAGACCGTCAACACAGCATTGGTCTTCTGGTGAGTGGTGTACAATCAACAGTTACAAATCGCTAATTAAGTCGTGATAATATCAATACACATACACACACTCATACGAAATAATTCCAATATTTCAACAATTAAACAATAACAATAAACAATAACAATAAACATTGAAAAGGGTCGATTACAATGAGCAATGAGCGAATGATCAATGAAAACAAAACAAAAACAAACAAACAAACACAATAGCAGTGGCCAACTGCAATACAAAACCCGGTGAATTAATAGCCAAAAACTTAAACTGAAAATATAAACGTTGTGATCATAAATCAGCTTAAAAACATGTTAAAAAAAAATAAATTCATTTATTGTTGTTTATTTACCAAATACAAAATTTAGTCAATCACTTAATGAATTGGTGAGTGAATAAGTCAACCATGCAGCCGTTAGTTAAACACATGCCCATACAATACAATGAGCCATTATTTATTTAAATATCACCACATATGTACGTACATTAGTTAATAATTAAGTGCTAAACATGGGGCGTTAAAATTTTATGAATTTTAAATGTTTTTTTTTTTTTTTTTGTTAATTTTCAAGCATTGTGTGGTGATTGGTGTAAATTTGTCAACAATTAACCAAAAAAAAATATTGAATATCATCAGTACTAACAAAACGTTGGAAAAAACTTTTGGCACGTGCTTAAATAATGTGGAATAAAAAGATTAAACTTTACACACATATATTCATTTTGAAGGCAATTTCCTAAAGTCTTATTAGTATGTTTCCATATTTCTATTGCAATAAATTTTCTGCATCCTAGTACTACGTCAATGGGAGCGTCAACAAGTCTTGTTAACCAAGTATTTATCATTGTACTAGCCTACCCTGTACTACAAAGCTTGTAACAAGCACTCCATGGACTTCTTCTCTTCTTTACAGCAAAATTAGCTGATACTAAAGTTCGATAAACACATCCAGGTCAATAACCTGTACGTGTCGCCGACAATATCTTCAAGCTTGCTTTTTCTGTCCAGTTTCGGAGATTGTTGTGTCCTTTCTAAAGGTAATTTAAATTTATTTCCACACCTTTTTTAAAATTAAATGGACTTTATGGAAGATGCTTGAGAGCCTTCCAACCAAGCTCACGGACTCCACTTGAGACTCCAATGAGGATGCCTTAGTTTTTTTTTCTAACGAGAAAAAAATTTTTGGAACAGTATTAGCCGAAGCTTGTAGTGCATAGATCCTTCAGACGATTCGAGAATTGACAGTATCCTTTCAAGGGATGGGAATTTCCAGTTTATATTACTTCGGCACTATCATAAAATAACGTAATGGAGGTGGAGTCAGACCCAAGATAGACTTTTAAAGCGACCTTGTCAATTACGGAGTTATTTCATAAAGGTACCAGTCTAGCAATTTCAATTGAAATGTCAGATTGTCTTGATCGCCTGGCATATATACATCAAGTAGTCTGTATCTGCTATGCCCATGTGCTACAAAGTTCTCTTACTCACAGAAGAAGGTTTATTTACTAATATCGGGCATGATATCACGAAAAAATGCTTATTGTTGGCATAATACCTGCAAGAATTTCAAACCAAAGCCCTCTCTTCTTATGTTGAACTTGAGAAAATTTATGAAAATGTGAAACACTGTCTCTTTCCTTTCAGGAGAACACCTTAGAAGTCAAAAGATAAAATACACCCAGGCTTAGGTTCCCGCAGCTTAGTTTTTTTGGTCGCCATCCCAATAAAACTTCCAAAAAAATTTCAATATAAGCATCTGGGAGGCTTAACGATAATTATAACACATACAAAAGTAAAACTGTCCGATAATTTATTGATTTTATTAAGACCCTCTTCCCTACTTGTTCTTATAAATACCACAAACGGCAGTATCAGTACTTTCAAGAGCTCAGAGTGTAAGTACATACATACATACATACATACATACATACATACATACATACATACATACAAACATACGTACATACATACATACATACGTACATACGTACATACATACATACATACATAATTGGTCATTACAAACCTTCAGTCAGGATTACGACCTAGTTTCTCTCACCACTTATGTTGTGTGTGTTAATTTTATGCATGAGTGGTGGGACCTACAGTTTAAAGTCATGGCAATTTTATTTAATCTCAGAGTTTTGCCAGAAATCTGCTGAGAGGAAGTCGTTTTGATGTTTGACCTGGGGCTCGAACCCTGGCTTTACGTCTAATAAGCCAACACACTACCTACTAGACTACGGCGACGACAGAGTGTAAGTAGCTCTTAGCAAACAGAGGCTTTGGCCAAGAGTGCTTCAAATTCTATTGCATAGACGTTATATTAATACGATGAATGTCCATTATTTTGGAAGCCTGTGGAGCCATATTTAGAATTTTTAACGAAGGATTTTGCAAAATATTCGCCAAGTTTGTAAGAATACTATGTGGTGACGAATATAGAAACCTATGGAGCAATGTTTAATTAGATGATCAAAATATTCACAGCGCTTGCATGAAGATTATCTGATGATGAATATAAATTTGAAGGTTTTTCTTTTCTACCTGATAATACAAGAATCTTTATGACCGCATACTACCACATTAGATCGCTGCTTAAATTTCACATCTCTAAAGACCCTATGTGCCCCAATACGATCACTATAGTATTTGAGTCTCGCCACAGTTAATCCAAGACTAATATTTAAATCAAACAAAATCGATATCTATCTCAAATATTTTACAAGACCGATAATATCTAAGTGAAGTTTAAACACATAATTACGGATACAAATGAAGATGATAAAAAAAATAAAACGTTCATATGAGATCTGGTAACTTTAAACCATTTGACCTAATTAACATGGCTTAAACAAATAACCTACAGTTGAAACAAATAATAAAAAATTACTTTTCAAACACAATAAATAAGCCAGAGTTGAAGTAAAGCATTCGTTTCATAAATTCCTAAGCTTTCAAGCTAAAAATAGAATAGCAAATGCCGAAATAAAGAAAAAAAAACAAACAAAAAACAAAAAAAAGAGAAGAAAAAGAAAATCATCAATCTTTATTTGCTGTTGTATGTACGCGTTTAGACCGTTTATATTGTTTATCTGTCAATTTGATCAAGTGACAGTTTTCGAATTTGTCGCCATATTTACAAGCGGTATTTGTTGTTGTTGTTGTTGCTGTGCAAAACATTCGTTCACATAGACAATTGTTACTTGTCTCATATCGAATCAAATCAAATTATGTACCGTTTCGATTAGATTCTTTGTTATTGAAGTTGTTCGTCTGTCTGCCTTGCCTGTCTGTCGCTCAATTGCTACGTTACGCTATAAATTGGCCAAGTATTTTACATACTTGGCTGATTGCCACATCTACCACAATGACATGGCTAACAACACAACCAATATTATAATTATTGGGTGTGATGTTGTGCCATAGAGCAATAGAGCCACTCACACGATTATTATAAGCCACCAGCTAGAGCCAGAGCCTGAGAATGCTTTGTTCCCTGAAACAATAAATTTGAAGCAAAAATCGATTTTTTTCTTTTTTGTCTTGGAGGGAAAACACGATTGTTAACCCTGAAATTATGAATATTTATATGGAGATTTTTTCTAAATTTAATTGTTTTCATTAATTTCATATGATATTTTGCAATTTAATTTCTGTCATTATCATTTATCATTCATTTATCATTATCGAAGTGTTTTTGCATGTAAAAGTGATAGATACCCTCCACATTGCCACATTGTACTTTAACGAATCGAATCAGTTCCATCAATAGCCGACAATTCTAATCAAATCAAATTTGTTGCAGTAATTAAAGTCATTGCACATGTTCTCAGGGCCAAATTATATTTTAATTGGCTACTATTGTGGTCCAAAATAAAATATTTGTTAGAAATTTGTATGGCTATGGCCCAATACGGAGTCAGAAATTTAATTACAAAAATTTGACATACTTTTCAATACTTTACAAATAGATCTACGAATACAAATTTCTTTGTCTTTAATTAAATTAAGAATGACCGGCAACAACCTTTAGTCAGGATTACAACCTAGCTTCTCACACCACCCATGGTGAGTGTGCTAATTTAATTCAGGTGCGGAGGAATCTACAGTTCATGGTAGTGCGAAGGACTGACTATTGAGAAACTTTTCCCCGTAATTTTATTTTATTCTCAGAGTTTTTGTCAAAACACTGCTGAAGAAATATCGTATCAAATTTCGTTTTGCTCAAGATGTCTGCACCATGGACTCTAGTATAATAAGCCAACATACTACCAAATTTAGGCTTTTATCACACACACTGATTTTAATTTAAACATGATAAAATTTAATTGAATTATTTTGAAAATTGCAGCAACTACTCTGCAAACCGTATGTAGACTTCTACATACACAGATGCTTACACAGATTCTTAAGGTCAACACCCGCTCCTGTCTAAAGGCTTTTGTCAGATGACTACTGTCCAAGCTACGTCATTTATATTTCCTATACATATAAGTCTGCCGCGTGATTTGATGAAAATAAAGTGAATTTCGTGCAAAAATAAAGCAAAGCCATAAATCGAACTATGAGATGCTCTCTCATTCGTCTTATTCTCTAAATATAACCCGGAGGCATTACAATTTACAAGACGGAGGAAGTTTAGAAGGTGACTATACCTCACCAAATTTGATGGTATTGGAAGTGTGTCTTATTAAATATTTTATCGTAAGAAACAAGCAATTTTCAATGCTTCAGAAACAGTGATTTTTCTGTACATGGTTGTGGACGCTGTCGCATTATATGCAACGTCAATATGATCATATTTAAAAAACCACGGAAGGCGGCAGACAACATAGGTTCACAGATGCCCTACACATACAGAAAAGTATGCTAAAAGGCTATTGCCAGATATATTCCTATATATATCTAAACGAAAGAGATCCCAGGAACGGAAATCAAAAGAATGCTAATGATCTTTTAGAGAATGACAACAAAAATGGTGAATGCATCACAATGATAGATGGACATGTGCTCTTGAAGACCGCAAATTGTGCAGCAATTTAGGTAAGCAGAATGTCCTACATGTGAAAAATAAATGGTTGAACTCGATATAGCGGAATACGTAACGTTCGTTGTTTTTTGACTGCATACATATAAACAAATTTATATAGCGAGATGCGCTTATCGTGGGCCAAGTTCTGCGCTTTCTCGCCATAATCGAGAGAGAAAACCTTTTGCTATAGCAAAAGGAACTACAATGACATTGACAGCTGGCCGGGCAAATGTTGCGGTAGTCAATACTTCTACAGTGACAATTGAAATGTAATGAATATGAGGTTTGAACTTAGCGTGTTAGCAATCTCTTGACGTAATTCTTATGAAGGTCTCATAAAAGTGTGGCTGAAAATCCCACATTAATTAAGGTTTTTAATGGGTTGTTAAAAAAAAGAAAGGTAATCTACAATCAACACCTACAGAAGTGTTCATTCTTGCCATGATTTTGTAAACATGAAATGACAGTCTTGGGGTTTCCTAATTATATACTCTCAAGGAATTATGGCCTATCCGTCGGAATACATGTATCACTCTAAGAACTCCTTATAAGAAAACTAGTATAGCTTTACACAATCGCTATAATCTAGTCTCGAAGATGTTTTTATAGTTTTTAATTATTTCCCTTGTTGGTCTATTTATAAAGTTAATAAAAAATGTTTTAAAAATTTTAAAGAATGCCATTAAATTTTGTAATGCCATTGCCTTCTAATCAGTCTCCAACCAATCGCACCTTAGACGCCAGGTTATGCAAGCAACTGTATGGTATGGGGGCCGGCCCCCTCTTACAATTACACTTATGTTCACTAGAGAAGTTTAACTTATTATCTAATAAAAGAAAAACGAAAGAATTGTTATTATAAGCCAGATCGTAACACTCATCTAATTATGGGCTCTACTGACAACAACAATAATAAAAATGAAAACAAAAAAAAAAGAATTTTACAATCTAAAGATAAAAATCAACAGAAAAATAATTTCATTCATGGAATACAAGTCTTTCATATCATTGCCTGTCCAAATGTTATAATTCTGGTAATAAATGTTTCCACAAGAAAAGAAACCACAAGCCCAGCTCCCTCCAACTTACCGAAGCGCTAGCATTACCTTATTTTTGTAGGTATGGAGAATGGATGGTGTGGGTATAATACTACAGACCATTAACTTTTCGGAAGAATTTTGCCATACGTGGTGACTTTTGTTCAGCACCAGCAACAAAAAGAAATCAACAGCAGCTTATATATGTATGTATGTATGAAGATAACACCAACAAGAACAACAACAACAATATGAATGAAAACAAAAACAATCCCTAGAATATAAAATAGAAGAGAAGAGAACAAAAAAAAAAAGAATTTTTTTTAGTACTTGAACACGCAACAACCAGAATAATTCAAAATTCATAGCAAATCACGAACATAAATTACAAATTACAATACATGTGAAAATAGCAACAACAAATAACATTCAAAGCAAAAAAAAAATAAAATAAAAAAATTGGCATTTTGTTACGTTGTATATTATATTATACGTTACGTTACGTTACGTTAAGAAATGTCGCATCATTTCATTTGTTACAAAAAATATATTTCCATTCATTGCCTTGCCATGTCTTTCTTTTCTTTTCTTTTCCATTTTTTATTCTGTTCTATTCATTTTATTCATTCATTAATTTCGACCAGTTTCAAGTTATGGTCGTTCCTCTAAATCTTCTGGTTCAGTTCAGGCACACATCACATATGTATGTACTTATTGTCGTTATCAGCTGGCAGCTGTATTACAAAACATTGCTTAAAAAACTGTGATCACACGACGTCGTTGGTTATGCGTTAAATGTTCTGTGTCCATATCCATTTAGAAAATATTTTTTTTTGCAGAAGTCAGAACGAAAATTTAAATCAACCCAATAGGAAAGTACGACTTAAAGTAAGTAAGTAAAGTAAGAAAGTACGATTTAGATTATAAATAAACAGTGGATACTATGCAGTTGCATTACACTCATGATTTAAAATCTTACCTCGGCCATTTGGGAAAGAGAGTATGGCATCAGATCAATCAGACAATCTCACTTACTATGTTGATCGTTTAGTCAGGATTACAACCTAGCTTCTCACACTACTCATATTAAGTGTGTTAATTTTATCCGTGAGCGATGGGACCTACAGTTTAAAGTCGACTTCGAATGACAGATTGTTTGAGAAACTTTTCATGGCAATTTTATTTTCAGAGAAAATTGACACTTTAAAGGACAATATTCGTGAAGCCATTGGTGAAATACAGCTGCACACAATCGATAATGTGTTTAAAAATTGGACCGATCGTGTAAGCTACTGCATGTCCAGCCGAGGCAGCCATTTGAAGGAAATTATTTTCCATTATTAACCGGAAGGATTGTACTTTCAAATAAAAAAAGAAATTTGAGAAAATATTCAGTAGTTTTTTTTTAAAGCATTTTCAAAAAAAAAAGTTATTTGGCGGACCCTTTACAAAAATTAATACGCACAACATGGGTGGTGTGAGAAGGTAGGTTGTAATCCTAACTAAAAGGTTGTATTGACCAATTAAGAAAGTAAACATATCCATTAAAATTAGTTTTTGCTTGAAAGCTTGTCGGAGCTAGTCCCTCTCTTTGTTTTAGTAAGGGCATGTAATTGTATTGTAATAAATAAAATCAAAAGACAATAATTGTTTTATGTTATGAACTGATGGCATGTGTAAGGAACTTATTGTGTCATCTTGTCAAATTCTTTAAACGTTTTTTTTATAAGACACTGTAAAACACTTCATGGAAATATGTCATGACGTAACCACAATGTAAGCGCTTTAATCGTAGGCTGTACTTTGATTTGATTTTGAACTCTCACAAACTGACCTATCCCACCTCTTGACCTAAACCCATTACCAACAATAACAATTTATTGTGATAATATTAAAAGTGAAAACAAGTATATTTATTTATTGATTTTTCTACTCGGCACCCGATAATTGTTCAGCACAATATAATACCTACTGCCTGCTGCTGCTGCTGTTGTTATACAATTTTGCATGCAAGCCATGTCGTTTTGAAAATCTCAATTCCTAAGTCTTGTTTTCTAAAGCAATTTTACAAAATACAAAAAGGAGAGGAAAAGAAAACCAAAAAAACAAAGTAAAAGAAAAAATGAACGCAATTTGTCGTTGTTATTGCAGTTTGCGAGAGCAATGGCAGTGGCAGTGGCAGTGTCAATGGCTGTGGATGTGGCAATACATTAATTATTTGTTTGGAATCGTTTGTTACACGGGTATTATAGTAGTAGCCTGTTGCCTCCTGATTGCCACTTTGCAAATCATCGTTATTATTATGGTTGTTGTTGCTATTGTTGATGATGCAGTTTCATGCATATGAATGGCTAAGGCCTGCAACAATAATGGCCAAAAGCCAACAAAAGCCATAACACCTCGAATGGTAGCAAACACAGCAATAGAGCGCCAGCCACTATGAATATAAGAGCGTTGCAAGCAAAATAAAATGCAAAATTAAAGCATTTGTTGCATGCACAATTTGCTTATCGATCACATGCTTAATATGTTCGAGGCGCCTAAAATGCGTCAAATTCCTGTTGCCAATATAACAAAAGCAACAACAACGAACGTAAATAAATAAAATATCACTTTTACCTCCACCACCACCAGTGGGAAAAAAATTATACAAAAATTCTGTTTCTGATTCAAATTCAGATTCAGATTCGTTGTGTTATGGGTGGAAAGTGTACACAAATGAAATAAAATTTGTTAAAATACGATTTCATATCCTACTCCGGTGGTGTTAATTTATGGCCTCGCAATACAATTTTTAGGCAATAAGAAATGGAATTGATTTGAAATTAATTTCTATTGGCTAGATTGTGCGTTCAGCTGAGTGTTGGAAATAAAATTAAAAGTTTATGTTGCAGCTGTTGCATGGCAAAAAATACTGGGTGGCAGGTATTAATATTTTGAATTGTTATGTTATTTATCGCTATTGTAGCAGCAATAAATGGTCTGTCCTTAACTATGTATGTAAAGGGATTCCAAACAAGTGCATTGTATTCCTCCTATTGCGAAATGAGAGGAAATGGAAATAGTTTTATTAAGGGTCATTCTGTATACTATGAATAGATAGAAAAGAATTCTGTGGAAGCATGACTCCACATTTAGATAATGAAAAGTAATCTCCTTTTTCATTTCACCACCAGCAGCAAATATTGTTTGATGTTAGCTGGTAGCTTAAAACGTTTACTATCATCATTCCTATCCAAAAAATTAAAACCACTGGAGCTGTTTATGGACGACGTTATATTTCATTTATTTAAGGTTTGGCAACTTCTAGAACTTACTGTTTTGATTTGTTATTGTTACTTTTCTGCGTATGTAGTCGCCGTAGTCTAGTAATAGATTGCATGTTGGCTTGTTAGACGTGATGTCACAGTTCAAACCCCAGGTCAGACATCTCCAAAAAAAATGAAATTTGAAAAAAGTTTTCTTCGTCGACTTTCTCTCAACAGATTGCTGGCAAAAACTCTGAGAGTAAATAAAAAATTGCCGTCAAAAAGTTTCTGAAAAATCTGTCGTTCGAAATCGACTTTAAACTGCAGGCCCCGACAATTATGTATAAAATTAAGACATACAACAAAAAAGTGGTGTAAGAAACTGGGTCGTAATCCTGGCTGAAGGATTCTAATGACGAACTATGTATGTATGTATGTATGTATATACTTTCCTAAGGTTCATGATATTTCTACATAAATTTGCTGTTACAATTCGATCTTTACTTACCTCTGTTTCCGCAATTTCTTTGCTGTTATGTTACTGGGT
This sequence comes from Sarcophaga carnaria, assembly GCA_958299815.1. NCBI lineage: Eukaryota > Metazoa > Arthropoda > Insecta > Diptera > Sarcophagidae > Sarcophaga > Sarcophaga carnaria. The sequence goes on from OY283150.1 coordinate 43,539,212, forward strand.
GTTTTCTTTTTTTTGTTCATTTTTGGTATCGTCAGGTTTCTAGAATAAACTGTGTATACTCATGACTCCCATGACCATAAAATTATCTTTGGAGAAATTGAGAAGAGTATAATCTTTAGGTCGAATGATAATTGCTAAATGCTTGTATTTATTTGAAAGATAGGCAGTCAGCACGAGCATTACGAAAGCAATTTTTACCCTGAAAATAAATCAAAATAAACAAATTTTGAAAAAAAATGGAATTGAATAGATTTAATGGATGTTTACTTTCATAAAAATGGTGTCCAAAAAAATGTAAATGTAGACAAGTACCAAGGAGAAATGTATAAAAAATTCCTTTACATCCATAAATTTTGTATGGTTTTGGGTTCAAATTAACAGTTAACTTAAGTTTCCTTTAGCAATACCTTCTATTACAATACCAAACCACCCTAAAGAAAATTGTAAAAAAATGATTTCTTATGTTCTTCCCAAATCTTTATTGAGATTTTCAAGTTACTGTTTGAATGTTGGCTACACAAAAACGAGCACAATATAAAAATGAGGAAACGTCAAAGCTGTCCAATGTATTGAAATTAAGCATAAACACAAATAATAGAAGATTAAAAACTAAGAATTCAAAAACAAACAACATCAAACTACCAAAATTGTATGCGGTTTTTCGGTTATTCAATCTTTCCTTCCTTATTCAGTTATCACCATCATCATGGTGATGGAGACCAAAAATATTTTTCTTAGAATGACAAAAACAACACAATCAAAATAGCTTTAAGAACATAAAAACAATAAAAAAAATAAAAAACGAAACGAAAAACAAAAATGTAGAAATTAATTTTAATTGTCATGCAAATCAATTTAGCCGTAAACTATAAATATCCCTTACACTCAGCAAAAGAAAGAACGAAAAAACAAAAAATAACTGTCAGTGGTGTTTCAGCCATCATCCGACTGACTGTCAATATTATAAGAACAGAATTAAAAATTCCCATCAATTTGTTAAAAAAAAAATTTAATCACAGGTTACTATTACGTTCTCTTTTGTTTTTTTTTTTTCTTCTTTTTAATGAATAAATATTTCGTTATATAACATGTAGTAAAAAGAGAGTGATTATTAACAGAAATTAATTTATTTAATTCAGTTCTAGGTCTACATACTGTGAGAGGGTGAATGAATATTGTCTGTACAATCTTCAGTTCACTCTTAAGACGGTAAAGAGCATGGTGGCGGTAACATTTGTAATATAATACGAACCCATACCATACCAGACATTTGAAAAGTAACGGATTATATATTAAACCTACAGTATGTTGAATAAAAATATGCCACTTCAATGTTATGATCCAGTAGAATAATGACACCAAGTATACTGCAAACTGCACAAAGGAACGATTCGAAGATAACCCGCACTATCTTCAGAACCAAAAAAAAACAACAATCAGAGGAAAGTGTCCTACAAGTTATGATAAGCTTTCGGGATTACTTCAGGTTGCGTCGAACGATATATGCCGAAATCTTGTTCAGTCAGATGTTTACTCAACGCCTGCTAGTTTTAGACGACACCGAAATCTCTATATAATATAAAGCACTCTAGAATAACATTAGAACTTAGGTTTAATTAGCAGCCGTCTTAATAGGCGCAGCTTACTAGGGTCCTTTGCGATCCCGTTGTAACACCGATATTACCTATTCGGTCATAATTATATCTCCTCCTCGTTGGCATCTCTCAACCATCTGGAGAGTCTTATGAAGACGTGGAGTTTTCTCAAATCACGTTTTTGTCGCTAAATTCTAGATGGCCAAGAATTCTACTTCTCAGATTCCCAAGCACCAGTCACTAACAACGATGATATTCTATGGTCTCCTTTACTTCTTCGCTGTTACAGCTTCTGCAGAAGTTGTTATGAGGAATTCCCAGCCTCCTGGCGTATACACTCCGAGGACAGTGTTGTGTTATAACTGCTATGAGATGAGATGCCTTCTGTGGAATCTTGATAGTTTGAAAGTATATTCAGTTCTTCATATATCCATATTGGGGAAGATCTGTCTGGTGTCTCTACAAATGGGTTTATTAATTATTATTTATGTGAGACCATTTGTGTCCCTCTCCGCAGAGCAGCAGTAATCTCATACAGGAATTCAGTTGAATTTTTTTTCATGGTGCATACTTTAGCAAGTACGTCGGACTTGTTGGCCAAGCACCCAAATGAGGATAACCGTCAAATGGGATACCCGGCATTCATGGAGAGTCTTAGATGTTATATACACACACTCTGGCGATCTAATGGCCGCTTTACTGAAGGTAAATAAGAGTATATTACCATACGATACGAGTATATTACCATAAGACGATCTAATATACAGCTGTCCTGAAAAGGGATCTGGATCCATCAATGAAAACCTGAATGACATCTTTCCGGGATGTTCAACTGTCGCTAAACTATTAAACAGTTGGCCTTAAGGAAACATCATAAAGCCATGCAACACACAATGTTATTGGATTCACTTGCAGCTAAAAATTGACCATATTTGGCTGCTAAATAAAGTATGTAATATTAAGCCAATATTGCTTTGTAATATATTTGAATGAATGAATTTGAATTGAGTGCCATAGCTGCTTCCGCCGGTGTACCTATCACTCTGAATCATCACACAATATATTCAATACATAGTGACGCCTTATATTCCGTACAAAGAGGACACTTGCAAAGCTGGGATCTTAAATCGTTTGCGTAAATAATTCTGATTCAGGTGTAATACATGATTCAAGCAAACTCCAGAACCACTGTAACAATGAATGTGGTATCTACCATACAAACATTTGTGGTCCTATATATGTAAAAACGAACGTCGGACAATAATCATCACATAACAATCATACATTTATGATCTCAAACAAGGTTTTCATTTACTTTTGCAGAAGTATACCGTATTTTTTCACATTTCAAAAGCCAAACATTAAAAAAAATCACCCGTTATCAACTAATATTTAAATCGATCGATTTAAATAAAACAAATTTGTGGCCAGATTTTATCTCAATGCTTAAATTTTTCATATTCCCCGCGAAATAAAAATTTTAGTTTCAACTTCAAAATCAAATTACACCTCTTCTGACGATGTTTAGCTGTGTCTGTGCAAAATAATTATAATTTCAATCAATAACCATCATTATCTTTAGATGGACAATAATAATGATGATGACAAAATTTGTTTTGCAAAAAAACACTCAAAAAAAAAAAAACAAAATCCAAACAACGGTAGTTAAGTGAAGCATATACTTATGTCGGTAAAAAAAAGAGAAGAATCTATTAATATTTAAAAAATTTTTTTTATGGTTTTTCGGTTGGCATTTAATTGATTTATTAATTCGTCATACATATATTGACAAAACAACCATACATTTAAACGCTGCTCTTGTGCTTATACTTAAATGCTGCTATTGATCTTAAGCCAAATGATGGGAATATTTAAATGGTTGACAACAGTGAACATACATATAAACACATCTTGAGATAAAAACAATAAAGTGTTGTTTATAAATTTAATTATTTTTGGTTTTATATTTCAATTGTTTTAAGTTTTTGTTTATTTTTCTTTTAAAGAGTATTTTAAATTTCTTTAAAATAACATAACCTTGAAAATCTCTGAGATTCTTTGAAATTTTTTTTATTTTAAATGCAATTTCAATAGCCGTAGGACGTTAAAAAAAATTGTTAATAAAATTATTGAAAAATTTATTTTTAGATAATGACAAGAAATTCTTCAAATAATCTTCTCTGCCGTTTCTTAAATTTAAACTCGAATAGTTTTATTCTCTTTGTTTATTTTTATTTTAATATTAAAAAATTTTTTTGATTTATTTTTAATTTTTTTTATTTTCAACCATTAAACTGTCAATTTTACCGTTTATTTTATGTGTTCATTCTTTAATTGGAAATACCCTGGCCCTGATTTCATGCTAAAATTTTATTTTATTGAATTAATTTTTTTTCTTCATTTCTGTTTTTCTTTTTTGCCAATAATTTAAATATTAATTGACATTATTTAGAAAAATACTCACCTTAGTTCGTATTTTTTAACTCATGAATGAATGTGTAAACGCTAATAAATAGACATTAAATTGTAAATTTGCTTACTTTTAAGACCACAGTGTTACGAAATAGAACAATTGTTAAAATAAAAAACTGCGAAAGAGGGTCATTACAGCCCATTAGTCTGTATTACGAACTAGTTTCTCACATCCCCCCGTGCTGTGTGTGTTATTTTTATCAATAAATGGTGGAACCTACTGTTTAAAGTCTACTCTAAAGCACAGATTTTTGAGAAACTTTTCATCACAATTTTATATACTCACAAAGTTTTTGTCTAAAATCTGCTGAAAGGAAGAAGCCGAAAAAATATTTTTTCATACATGTTTCGTTTTATTCGAGACGTACGGCTAAAAAGCCAACTTTCTACTAACTAGTGACTTAATGAATCTATTCCACTCAGTTTTATTCAATACCATCGTCGTCAGCTTATTGTACGACTTCTCAACTGCTTCTACTTTCTGCAGTCTAGGCCAAGTAAGGTTGAGCATTTGTTTCTGCAGTCTATCCAAAGGCATTGGATACATAACCCTTGGTTCCTTAAGGTGTTCAGGCTGTGAAACAGACATTCGTTAATGCTTGTAACTCCTGAAGTTGCCGTAGTCTAGTAGGTAATGTGTTGGTTTATTAGACGTAAGGCCACGGTTCAAATCCCAGGTCAGGCAAAATGAAATATGAAAAAACAATTTCGACGGCGACTTCCTCTCAGCAGATTTCTGGCAAAAACTCTGAGAGTAAATAAAATTGTCATGAAAAGTTTCTCAAAAATCCGCCTTTCAGAGCCGACTTTAAACTGTATGGCCCGCCACTCATGTATAAAATTAAAAGTGGCGTGAGAAGCTAGGTCGTAATCCTGAAACAAGGGTTTGTAATGACCAATTATGTGTGTACGCATGTTGTAACTCCCACAAATCTCGTAAATCATTGTTCCAAGTTTCACAAACTTGTAACAACACTTGTTTATCGATTTAATACGTATTTGTGAGAAACACCTGACACTTCGGTAGAGCCGCGGTACGGTGGAACGAGTCATTTAAGAATTTCTTCTTGTCTTAAAAAGAGTATTCTTTACAATGATATGTATATCAACCTTTGTCCCTACCTAAGGAGCTTTTTAATAATTATTTGTTATCAATAGCTTACGTTACACTGTTTAAAAGAACAAACAAAAAAATATACGTTGTTGTTTATTTTTTCGTATAATTCAGAACAATAATAACGAAAAAAAGCAAAAAAAAAGTTATTGGCCAAATGCCAATGCAACCTTTGGCTAATTATTTATGGTAAAAATAGAAATTCAAACTTTATTCAGCCGTGTTCTCATATTTCTCTACTGAAAGCAACAGAAATGGAAAACAAAATCAGAAAAATAGAAGTGAACCTAATGGAAAAACTAATAATAAATGCCGACATTGTTCTCAATAGTTTTCCACAAAAAAACAATTTCAAAGACAGACTATGAATTATGCTCGATTTTAGTTTCGCTTCTCTTTTTTTTAATTAAAAATAAAAACGAACATAAATTATGATAAAAACACGAACACAACAAAGCAAGGAAGATTATCAACGAATTGATGATACACTAAAACTGTGATGTATTTCTTAGAGCATTAAGCAAAGGATTAATATCTACTCAGAGGTTAGCTAGCCCGCCGTGGTTATGCCGCCACTCACGTATAAAATTAATGCAAACAACATGAGTGGTGTGAGAAGCTAGGCCGTAATCCTGACTGAAGGGTTTTAATCGCCAATTATGTATGTATGTATTCCGTTTAAGCAGCTAAAAACCTGACCAATTATCCCATTTAATACAGAAATGTTCACCCCAAACCCGGTATTAAGGAGGTTTGATGGTCCTTGACAATGATGTTTTTCTTTAATTCTTTTCCTAATTCATTTCTAATTGTCCATAATTCGCCTCAAAAACTTTACTGATGGTAAAAGGACGAATCAAAGTTATTTCTTGTACTAACCAGTAGTGACTCCGTTTTGTGTTCTCGACAATATTCTGGCAACTAGCGTATCAATTTTGCTCCACTATCTACAATGGAAAAGACAAATACTGAGTGAAATAAGCTAGTTAGGACGAATGAAAAAAAATAACGATACATATATAGATTACGTTGAACAACAACGTGTGGCTGAATATATGTATTTGTATTGTATTGTTATGCGGATAAAAGTAAATTAAAAAGATAAACAGAGAACAACAAAACATACACATCATACGGTACACATAATTATACGAATAAATACTTTGGAACTTACGAAAAGTGAAACAAAATATAGATCATAAATGAAAACAACAGTTAGATAGAAGGATCGCTAAATTGCCAGACGTAAAATAAAGCAATATAAATAAAGCGAAGAACGATGCTGCCAGATAGTCACTGACGCGGTCTGTGATTAATAACCTAAGTTTGTTTTATAAGCGCTTTAAGCGCTGTATTATTGAACACTGAAAATTTGATTTGTGTTAATAAGGATCGTGAGTAAAACTGATTTGAATAAACAAAGAAATTAATATCAATTAGTCACAGTAAAGAAACATTTAGCATAACTATAAGCGTAACTATAAGCATATTTCTATTGGCCATACAAGAATACTTGGAGAAATTGATATTATCGGAAGCAGTGACTATATGACGCCGCGGTAGGACTTCTCAATGAATTTTAGGACATCCATTCCGGAAAGGGAAGACTGGAGAAATGGTGCAGCGCACCTCGCAAGGGACTCCGCACAAATATACACCTATGGCTCCAAACCGTTGGAATTGGTATTTATTCGGCTACCGAATTACTGCACCGTCTTTCAGGCGGAAGTGTCAGCAATTCAGGCTGCGGTGAAAATTATTGTGGACAAAAATGTTCATAGGCGGAAAATTACCGTACTTTCCGATAGCCAGACGGCTATCAAGGCATTGTAATAAACTCCAAGACGGTGTACGACTGCCACAGATATCTCAATGAGGTGGCGAATCGTTATGATGTTTGTATCACATGGGTACCGGGACATAAGGATATTCCCGGCAACTGCAGAGCGGATGAACTGGCCAGAAAGGGCACGACCATCGAACTCTCTGATGAATTCTCTACATTGGGGATACCTTTGGGTACTAGAAAGCTTATAATTGACAATGCAATCGTAGATCTTGTCAACAGTAGGTGGGCAGTTTCGGACAAGGGAAGAACGACGCAAAAAATTTAGCCAAGGCTGGCCAAGGCGCACGGCGACTCTGCTTAAACTCCAAAGAAGTAGGCTCAGCACTGTTATCGGGGTTACTACGTGGCATTGTATTATACTAGCGCATGCGAGGCGTATTGGTCTTGGACACATTGCGAATGATTTCTGCACAAGCTGTGGAGATGAGGAAGAGGATGAGACTATTCTTCACCTATTGTGCAAATGTCCGGCACTTGGTCGGAGGACAAAGAGGCACCTGGGTGCCTACTACATGGAGAATCTAGATGAACTGTCATGCATGGATATTGGCAGTCGCTTCATCGGAAGCTCCGAGTGGTTCCTGGAATAGGGGAGAATGGAAAACTGTGGTATCACAATGGGCCCTGTGTGGCCTAAGTGTGTCCACTCATGACTTCATCGAGGGGACAGCCAATTCTACCTACCTACCTAAGAATATTTCACTTATTTTCAAATGAGGATTTCTTCAGGAATGTAATCATTTTTAACAGTCCACCAATTTATTAAACTGAAGTTAAATCATTATATTCCTACTGTAGAGTGACAGCATTTCCATTTACAGTATTTAACCAAAAATCGCAAAATTTAATGAAATGAAACGTAATTTGCATTTATTATTCCACAGGTATATGTAATGAATAGAAAAATAATTACAAAGAATTGCCATAAAATAACACAATGGATTTATGATCAACTGGAAAACAAAACAGAAATTGAAAAAGTACTTGAAACGAACAACAACAGAGCATTTTGTAAACGTGCTGTCTATTATGTGTTGGGAGCGTTTGATACATCGTAACCTTAAAGAACAAACGTCATCGAGTATAATGAGGAAAAATGGTTTTTAAGGAATGGCCAAAAATTAAGTGAACCAAAATTTAAATTATGTTATTTCTTTGTCATGAATTAAATTCAAGTATTGTAATACCAAAAGAGTGAATTTATTTTTTTTTTTTTTTATTAAAATATTGTTGAAATTTATTTGAAAAAGAAAAAAATTATTACAACACGTAAATTGCATGTTTTTATTTATTGTTACAACAGTTTTAAGTGGCCCAAAGGAGTCTGTCAGTAAAAAGAATTGTGTTGTTTACGAAATCTATTAACGCACAATGGGATACTTGTTAAAAGAAAAATACACAAAAAATTTTTTTTTAATCTAATAAAAGAATGATGTACCAGAGTCAAAAACAGATGTTGTGGTTAGAAAATGCCGAAGAAATTATAGAAAAATTTTAGCAATAGGTCTGAGGCTGTAAGTGCTGTAGGAAACTGTGAAAGTTGAGTCAAAGTTGTAAACTGTGGAGCAGAGGGTAATTTCTGTGTAATTATATCTTCATTTAGGAAATCCTTTACTTGTTAAATTTAAAAACTCGTTTTAATTCATAACACAGAGCTGTCAATTTTATTACACAATCCTTCCATCAAAAAGTTTAAGCTCCACATCATGCAATTCACTATCAACGTTACTTTTTGCTCTACCTATACTTCATTCATCGAAGTCACCGTAGTCTAGTAGGTAGTGTGTTGGCTTTTTAGACGTAAGGCCATGTTTTAAATCCCAAGTCGAACAGCAAAACGAAAATATAAAAAAATATTTCCACGGGGAGTTTCTCTCAGCAGATTTCTGGCAAAAATTGCCATGAAAAGTTTCTCGGAAATCTGTCGCTCGGATTCAACTTTAAACTGTAGGTCCCGCCACTCATGTATAAAATAAACACACACTACATAAGTGGTGTGAGAAGCTAGGTTGTAATCCTGACTAGAGGCATGTAATCACCAATTATGTGTGTACATTTCATTTACTATCAACGTTCTATATTTGTACTAATTATACCTCATTTATTTTCGGTTTGTCAACTTCTAGAACTTTACTGTTATTTTTGTCTATCTTTAGTGGCCTTCCTAAGCAGGTTTTCTTGTAAATTTTTAGACTTTAGACTCTTATTCCCCCAAAAATATTTTTGAAAGAAAATTGTTATCCTTCCTTGTAATTTCAAACCTGTAGTAACCTTTAAACTGATCGACTGCCTTAAGAAAAATTTAACGCATTAAAGCATGAACTGTTAGAATGCATACGGTGTCCTAAACCGTAATTAAAAAACTTTCCTTTTTAAAAAATTAAAAAAAAAATTTTTAATTTTTTTTTATAGACTTTCCAACCCACAGTGTTTTATCGCCTTAGAAAATAAACTCCTCTTAACTTTAAGTAACTGAAAAATTGACAAGAGCTTCGCTTTTTTACCCCAAAAAAATAACCATCCATGCATTTCTCTGTTATTTTTAGAGGGATAAACTTGAAAACTTAAATGTCAGACAAATCGTAGACAATCTGAAGCTACAACAAAACATTTCAGTATAAATATACGCTAAAACATGTAGTATTTTTACCATAAAAGAAAAACTTACAAATAAGACCAACAAAAACAACAACAACAACAACAACGACGACAACAATAAGATTTGGAAACATTTTTGCAACATCATCATCACCCTCATTTGTCTGGTGGTAGCAGTAGCACTGATAGCATAAAAGAATTGCTAACAAAATACCATGACTTTAAGGGTTGATTTAAAAGAGAAAGAAAAACGTTTTTTTTTTATTATTATTTATAAAATAAAATCTATTAAATAATCAACAACATCGATGAAAACAACAACATTTTAAAAGTTTTCGTTTTTTAAATCTTTAGAATAATTTATGATGTCATGTTGTTGCAACAATTCGTTCAAGTCCAGCATAAAGATAAAAACTTGACCAGAAGCCGGAAAACTTTTCAGACTTTTTACATCATTAGGTATGGAAAAATTCAAAATAAATTGTTTATGAAAATGTGTGATTTTAAAACAGAACAAAAAAAATACTTTTTCCTTCAGCTTCTTCCAACTACTCACCACAAATTAAGTTGCTGGCTTAATTATGCGTACATTGATATGAAAATGCAAAAGAAAACCATTATTTTTGTCATCATTTTTGATCAAATGAAATTCCAGTTAATTATTCATTTATTAACCATGTCTCAACGTCATTATTAAGATCATAAAACGTCCACAACATCATTTCAATTATTGTCATCTTCATTATTGTCATAAACAACAACAACATCATTGCCATCATCATCATCATCATCATAATGCTGTTCATTGTCAGCGACAAGTGCTTATCAAAAGGCGAATTTGATTTAAATTGAAAATGCCACACGTCTGTTGGCGCCAATATTCATTCATTCACTCAATGATCGACTCCTTCATTCATTCATTTCTTCATTCATTTGTACGCAAACGTGTACACCAAATAGAACATTTTTACCTATTTGTGTAGGCTTTTATTAATAGGATACAGTGAAGTCTCGGAAAAAGATTCTTTTTTTTTTGCAGACATTATGTGTGCACTTCGATGTCTTCTATGTTAACTGATCTATTAGAGACGACCGCGTTGAGGAAAAAAAGGAGATTTCATGCAAAACTGGAAAAAAAACCACGAATAGATCTACGAATTGGCATGTCGTTCGTACTGTTTTTTGAATTTTACCCTAAAAACTAGGAGATAATTTGGCAATTTGCAGCCTATTTAATGGAGTTTTCACGAAATTCATGTTTTTTCTATTTGCTCCTCAAATAACGCCTTAGCATGTAGTGTACTGACTTATTAGACGTGAGGCCAAGGTTAAAACCCGAGGACAGACATCTAGATCGAAACGAAATACGAAAAAATATTTCTTTCGGCAACTTCCCCTTTTTTTCCATTTGCTCTCAAACAACGCCTTAGCCTAACTGGCAGCCTAATGGCTTATAAGAAGTGAGACCAAGGTTCAAAAACCATGCCAGACTTTTCGAACGAAACGAAATATGAAAAATTTCGGCCACTTCTTCTCAACAGACTTCTGGCAAAAACGCTGAGAGAGAATAAAATTCCCTTGAAAAGTTTCGCAAAAACTATGTCGTTCAGAGCCGACTTTAAACTGTAAGTCCCGCCACTCATGGATTAAAATTAGCACACACAATATGAATGGTGTAACAATCTAAGTCGTAATCCTGTCTAAAAGAGTTGCCAGGACCAATTAAGTAAGTAAGTTCCACTCACTCTATATAACTTGAATTTGTTTCGTTGCATTGTTATGTTCCATCGAGTGATATCGTCCAACTACAGTACAGCCCATATAACTATACTACATCGTATTTAATTCTTTTTCAAATTCTATGAGTTTGAAACTAACATTTCGAAACTTTAATTTGATACTTCGAAATTCATTTTGATCTTAAATCTTCACATTTAAAGAACTTCTATTTTTCTGTTAACATTAACAGGTGCCCACTGTTTATGAATATTTCAAATATTTTCGTGCGGTAAAACATCAATGGCCATAAAGTCAAAGTCGTCTGAGTTCTTGTGTTTCAACGGTTTGGATACATTCACACAATATGAAAACCCATCATTATGGTTAAAAATTGACATTTAAACGACTCCGAATTGTTTTTTTTTCATTTTCATATGCCACGTAAAATTACTACAACATCAATAGCAACAACAAACACAGGTAAAATATATTTTGTCCCCTCTCTCTTCTGCTCCTATCACAGTTCAGTCTTTAAGTCTTTCCTTCGTGTTGTCATAAGCTACATATGCCGCTCTATAAGAGACATAACATTTCTGTGGTATATTTTCTCCTCTTTTTGTACTCTTTAGTATCTTGGTACTCCTCTCCTAATTTGTATAGTAGACCTTCGGTAGTATTGCATATGGGTTCTAGCTGCTTCCGTATGTGCACGCATCTTCAGTTCACATATGTACATACAAAAGAAGACTCCACTGACACCTGTCATTTGAAAAATTTTTATGATTTTATTTGCCTGCTATTCCTGACTTTATTTTCATGCACATCCAGCTCTACACCACTACAGTCAACAAAAAGTTCTTTCAACTTTTTTAATGTCTTTTCCTTCTATTATCGTTGTTGTTGTTGTTATTGTTATTGTTGTTGCTTTATATACAATATTGTTGTTGGTCCTGAATCTTCTGGGTTGATTGGTTTGTCGGTCGCTTGAATTGTTTATTGTAGGAAATTCCCTTTAAAAAAATTTATTTAAATTTTTTCCCTCTCTCTCTCTCTCTCTTCCTCTTTCTCTCTTTTTTTTAACTGTCATTGCCATAGTAAGTGTGTATGTGTATGAGTATTTTATATACTCTGTGAGTAATTGTATGGCAGTGAAATTGTCAATTTGCCGTTTCCCATTTTATTACTCAAACTGACTGCCTGACTGCTTGCCTGCCTTTATCCAGCATAAACGACGTGTAAATCAAAAGACTGTTGAAGTTCTTAAAAAAAATTTTTTTACAACTCAAGTCCAAACTAACCAGCAATGGCAAACGTAGCCATAACATTTCCATAAAATACTGCAGATAGTAGAGTGTATATATCTCTCCTCCACGTATGTATGTATGTGAGAAAGGCAAGCAGAATTGTTGGTTTTTTTCTATAGCATTTTGACGATGATGTATTTCGTTGAACATAAAGGCAGAAATCATGTCCTGTAACAAATTTTTACAACAATTTCATTTCACTGTTAGTGACAATGCCAATGTGCGTGTGTGAGTGTGTAATTGATTTATAGGCTTGGAAATTCCTTCAAAAATAAATTGGAAGTTATAAATGGACTGAAAATAAAGCTCAAGGAGAGCCACAGAATTCTATGGTTAACAGCGAGCTTGTATTTGACAACTGCAGCAATCGTCACCAAATGGCCAGGCTATATCAATGTGCTCAAACAGCAGCAACAAGGTTTAGAGTTTACTTGTGAATCGTGTTTGATTCTTTGAAAATTTGCTTCACTTTGGACAAATTTGCTCATAAAGTTCTCATTTAAAAAAGAGCCCGCAAGAGGGTCTTTTGAATATATTTACTTAAAAACAAACCTCTGACTACGACCATAGTTCTCTTGAGGCTGAGAGTATCTTTATAATCTAACCGAACTTCTGTCTCTGACTTTATTTCTCTTGAGGCTGAGAGTATCTTTATAATCTAACAAAACGCGCTTAATTTTTAAACTGTTCGCTTTAAGTAAAAAAACCTTTGTATTTGAGTTTAGACCCAGTAGTTTTCAGGCCAAGATAGAAGTGAGTCCTCCAACAAAAGTGGGAGCAGACGTTCAGAAGATTACGTGCAGAAGACTACGTTCAGAAGACTACGTACAGAAGACTACATTCGCAAGACTGCGTTCTGAAAACTACGTTCAGAAAACTACGTTCAGAAGACTACGTCCAGAAGACTTCGTTCAAAAGACTAAGTTCAGAAGACTACATTCGGAAGACTGCATTCAGAAGGCTGCGTTCAGAAAACTACATTCAGAAGACTACGTCCAGAAGACTACGATCAAAAGATTACATTCGGAAGAGTGCGTTCAGAAAACTACGTTCAGAAGACTAGGTACAGAAGACTATGTTAAAAAGACTATTTTCAGCAGACTACATTCGGAAGTCTATGTTCATAAGACTACATTCAGAAGACTACGTACAGAAGACTAATTTCAGTATACTATTTTCAGAAGACTACGTTCAGAAGACTGTGTTCTGAAGACTACAGCATCCACTTATTCATCACGTTTACATCCACGATCCATTATATTTTAAGGTAAAGTAATGAAACTCAAGATATGTCTCCCAATAACCTCAACCAATGAACATGTCTTACCATGTCAGCTTCTCATAACATCCATGCTGTCTGAGTTAGTTCTATCTATTAGTGGCGGGACCTACAGCTTAAAGTCGACTCCGAACGATAGATTTTTGAGAAATTTTTCATGGCAATTTTTTTAACTCGGCGTTTTTGTCCAAAGGCAGCTGTGAGGAATTCGCCGAAAGAAATATTTTTTGTTCAAGATGTCTGCGATGGGTGCTAGGTCGTAATCCTGACTGAAGGATTTTAAGGGCTACTTATGTAAGTAAGTAAGTAAGTACGTCATACAGCTGATGTTTTCTGGATTCCAATAAATCCGTTTTTCTCGTTGAGCACTCTATTTTCAGAGGGCCTTACAGATAGAATTGATGCTTTAGCCTCACTATGCGAGTATGTGAGATGCTCTCACAACAGAGATGTCGGCTGTCGATTACAATGAAAACAGCTTCAAATATAAAGTCTATCAACATATTTTCCTATTTTCACTACAATGTAGGGTCCATTCCATAAGCTTTATTTATATTTTTCAAACTTCATTATTATATGGCGTTTAATGAAAATCTTTTGGAAATTTTTTTTCTTAAGCATTCGATTTGTTGTGCATTTTTTTGTTACAAAATTTCCCAGGTTCTATTTATTTTCAAATACAATTATCTACAGCATCCGTTTTGCAAGCCAACAAGAACTGCTCAACATTACAATTACTTCCCCAAAACATGACTTTAGTTTTAGTTTTCGAGTACAACGTCTTGGTGTTGTAAACGCATTTAACAAGAATTAATATTTTTAACTGCCTTACCATTAATGACCCCGGGAGGTATATGCAATATATGTATATATGCATATATACGTACATACACAAGCATACATTCATATATAGTATATGCAGGGAAGAACCTTTAGTCGTATGAAATATTTTACGCGCCTATTTAAGCTATAAAACGGCTTGTTTGTGCCTGAGAACTAATAGGTCTACTCATGTAAGAAAATAATGGTTTTTCTTTTCCTTGTTTTATTTTTTCACTTCTACAGTAATAGACAATGTAAAATAAAATCAAATTAAACGAAATGAATTGAATTTGAAGAAGATGAAGAAGGGAGTAATTCAGCAACAACAACAGCAACAACTACAATTATATTATATTTCACCAAATTATTCATGCATTTACACAATATGCCACACAATAAAATACCGAAAATGTAAAATAACACCAACAATAAGACAAAAACAAAACCAGGAGAATAATTATTGCCCAAAAAAGGAACGAACGAATGCAATGCAAAAAGGCATTTTGGGGGGAGTTTATGGTGTAACTGAACCACCCACCCACTGGTTTAAATTCACACAAAATTTAATTTGGCCACACAATAGAATCCTTCTTGTATAATAAAAAACAACAACAACAACAACAACAACAACAACAAATACTGAATGCTTACGTTTTTAAGGTTGAATTTAAAATTTTTCGTTTCACATTTAAACAATTTTAAATGGCACGATGACTTCGGCCACACAGAGTTACAGACGCAGCCATTGTTGAAATGTTGTCCAGAATTTTCGCACCAATTATTGTGGAATTTCCTGGAAGAATGGTTTGTTCGTGCATGTATTCACTCTTCGTTTTTATGCTTTTAAAAAAGAAATGAAAAAACAATTTTTTTTGGTATTTAAGAAAGGAGAAGGAGTTTGCCACACAGGGGCATTGGTTAGTTAAAAGGGACATGATCAATTAGGTGCGTGTTAATTACAAAAAAAGAAAAAATAAGGGAAGCCACTGTTACTGATATTTAAATTGAAAAAAAGAATGAATTTTAAAAGTCCGATTTATGCTATGAGCTGGACAATGGCAAAATATTTAAATTATTCTGCATTGAATTGCTCATTCAAAGCCTTCAGTCCATATTACAACCTAGTTTCTCACACCACCCCTGTTGTGTTTGGAATCTTTAGTTTAAAGTCGACATCTTTTTGAGAAATTTTTCAAGGCAATTTTAGTTACTCTCAGAGAATAAGAATACTCTCTGGCTCATGAGCATTAAAGTCAGCGTCACAGTTTCTGTTGGATTATAAGGCTACAATCAGCTTAAAGAGAAGTCGGAGTCAAAGGTTTGTTTTTAAATGCAAGAAGACTGCTAAGAGGCACTAGCCGAAGATATATTTTTTTTCAATGTCGCTTTGTTCGAAAATTCGAATCGTGGCACGAAAATAATTCACGAAATTTCTAAAGCTGTTGATCTGCCATTTGCTGCAATCATGTGCTCTTCAATAAATAAGCCTTAAATTTGGATGTATACTGTGAATTATTGAATCCTGTAAAAGTAGTCGCCGTGGTCTAGTAGGTAGTGTGTTGGCTTATTAGACGAAAAGCTAGGGTTCGAGCCCCAGGCCAGCCATCAAAATAAAATACAACAAAGTATTTCTTCGGCGACTTCCTCTCAGCAGATTTCTGGCAAAAACTCTGAGAGTACATAAAATTGCCATGAAAAGTTTCTCAAAAATCTGTCGTTCGTAGTCGACTTTAAACTGTAGGTCCCGCCACTGAGGTATAAAATTAACACACACAACATAAGTGGTGTAAGAAACTAGGTCGTAATCCTGACTGAAGGGTTGTAATGACCAATTATGTATGTATGTATGTATGTAAAGGTAGTAATCGCTTACAAGCGTAATCGCTTACAAGCGTCAAATAGAAGAGCACTTTTACTAAAGCAACTCCTCATTAGTGGCTCTTTAGAAACTCCGTAAATTTGATTGGAAGACTCTTATGTGTCCATCCCTATTGCTCTGGAAACAGTATTTAACTACTGTGTATGGAGTACCAAACAACATGGTCCCTCAAGATGTAAATTTTATTTTCTTTCAAAAAATTTGTAATCTTTGTGATCACCCCTAATAATCTAAACAGCGACAGTGGTATATAAATTTCATTTTACCACTATTATACTACAACGAAAAAAAAAACAAACATTGAATTGTTTTACTATAGATTTACTCTCACAAAAAAAAAAATAACCGGCAACACGTTGGCCATTGTTTTTGTTGTTGTTTCTTTAGGTTTTCCTAGCATACAACAAACGACAGCAGAAAAGATAATGAAATTGACAAGAACAGCTGAGACACATTCATGTCTGTTGACATTTAGAAAAAAACCAAAAAAAAACAAAAAATAATGGCAGATGCGGTAACTTTAACAAAAAAAAAACTAAAAAAAAACAAATACCAGCCAAAGGAAAAGAGCTACAAATTTAGAAAATGTTTCAAAGCAACTTTTGTAAGCATCCTGGTCCATAGAATATCGCATCGAGTTATGTTTGATAGGCGCATGCGCAGTAAACGGAAACGAAATTTTCTATGCAAACAGTAGCAGCATCAATTACAACAACAACACAATAACCATACTAATGATGACGATGATGATGATGACGGCGAATACCAGAACAGTAGACATGTGATTTCAAAATAGACTATTGAATGCAACATCATAGACTAACAACTACAACTACGACAATTACCACCCAATAATATGGGAAATGTTACTCTATTGCTACTCAACTGATTCTACCATTTTTTTTCTAGCAACCTTCAAAAAAAGAAATATCAGTTATGTAAAGGAGTGCATTGTTTAGTTTAGTTAACCAACAACGAGAGGATTTAGTCTTTGAAGACAGTGATAAGGATTGATTAAAAGGGCGCAGTCTATACGTATGTAGGTCGTGATTAAATTGAAAAATTAAGTGAATTGAATGGACTTTGATTAAAACTAGTAACCCCTTGCGTTAAGTTAGCAATCACTTTCATTGATGTTACTAAAATCCAAAGCAGATTTAAATTTTTTTTGTATTACCTACCAGTGGAGGAAAATTTTAACATGACTACAAACCTGTAGCCTCCTTTGCCATGCATCTGCACATTCTTAAACTCTGCAAGACAAGTACTTGCTACTAGAGCACTTGAAAATACAAACTAAATCTTAGCATTTTTCAGATGAATACATTCCTTTATATAACTGCGGCACGTACTCGAATGTCCCAAAAGGATTTCTTAAAACATGTGAGCCAGTTGATGAGACCAAGAGGAGGCTGATGATGACGATGTGGCTGCTGCTGTTCGATGTTTATAACTGCTACACGTTGCCGGCAATAACGACGTTACAACCGGGCAACATTTTTTAAGGCTATAAAGGATGCCGGCTGTTGTAAAGCTCATTAGGCAAACGTAGGCCTGAAGTTACGGACGTGTGGAATTTATTTATTATTTTGAAAATACGCGAGAAAATACAAAAAAAACCAACAACAAAAACGTAAAAATTAAAAATTTATTTAAAACAAATACAAACGAAAACAAAACAAAACAAAATTTATGGAAAACAAAACAAAAAAAAAAGAAAATTTCTAGGATTATTTGCCTGTATACACTTGTGTTTGTGTGTGAGTCTGTGTGTCTATGTGTAAGTTTTTCTAGAAGTAAAATACATGTAACGTGTTGGTACTGGACTGTATTGTGTTCTTTCATGTTCTGGCAAATCAGCCAAACCACCGCCATGACATACAAATGGTGGTGGTGGGCCAATTTGGTGGTTTGAGAATATTTTCAAAATATTTCATGTAATGTTGAAGTGGTTGTAAAAAAAAATAAACAGTCATGATACGGATAAAAGATGTAAAACAACGCCAACCAAAGTTCATGTAAGAAAAACTAACTGACGACAACAAACACACACAATTAAATAATTAATTTAAACGAATTTAAACTAAACAAAACGTTGAGAACGTAATGAAACGGGGTATTATAGTTTGTAGAGTTTTTGCACACAAACAAAAACAAAGAAAACAAAAGCAATTAAACCATCTCGAAACTGTCTGTGGTGGCAGTTTTAGAAGAAGCCACCGAAAAAAAAGTGTGAACAATGACGCCTTTTTCCCCTCTTCCCCATGACTATCATCTCTTGTCGTTGGTTGTTGGTTCTTGAAATGAAAAAAATCCAAAAAAAAATAAAAACAAATTTAATTGCAAAGTTAGAGGTCAAAACCCACTGTTGAACTCTTGAAGAAACCGGTTACATTTAAAAAAAATTTTAATGTTTGTTGTCTTTCCTCTTCTTTTCTCCAAAAAAAAAAAAAAAAAAGAAACAAGTAGAAGAAGATTTCATACCAAAAAAATTCAACTTCATGATTATCTTCGTCATCATCTTCATTTCTAACACCATCAGTTTAGTGATTCTGTATTTATGTTTGAACAGAAGAAAAATAAAAAAACATAGGCTCGGGGACTATGGTTATAAGTGTGATCAAATTAAGTGCGTGAAGTCGTTTCTAATGAAGTGTCTGTATTAGCCACACTTTACGCACTGCAGAGCAAGCTATTAGGAACGCCTTTTATTTTAAATGAATTCCCATATTTTTTTACCGTTTTTAGTGCATATTTCGCAGGCTTTTTTAACAAGTTTTTAAGTTTTTTAAGTTTTTAAGTTTTTTGAATTACACCAGAGATATGTAGCACAACGATTTTATTAAAGTCCATAAACTATGGAAATACATATACAAGGCATGGTAAAAAGATATCCGTTAATTATACTTAAGTTTTAAAGCCGTACTTAATAGAGTGAATACCCATTTTTAGGTTAAATTTTTTAGAAAAGTTTTCTTATAAGATTCTTTTGATAAAAAAAACTCTAAAAATTGATTGTTTTTGCAGGCAAATTTTTCACCTATTTTTTTAAGTCCTTTCCATACCTTTAAGACACATAGGACTGCCAGAAAGCAATTTCTTTATCATCATATTATGGCCTTGTTTTACTTCAGCATTAATTATCAAGTTAACCAGGTGATTGGTTCACTATTGTAGATCATAAGTTGATATGTTGGTTATCGTTCGGTGCTGAGGAACACAACGGAAAATTGTTGTCCCATTCGTTGCTAAGAGATGACACAGCCTGACCTTCCTATGATGTTCGATCCTGATGGTATCTTCCCTGTGGGGCATTATTTAGAGTAGATTGAAGCCTCTTTTTGTATTCGTAAGCACTGTCATCACTGCACTAGGCCATTACATATGCATGAGATGCACACAAATTGTGAGTTGCCTGTAGTTATACAATTGGAGTATTGGCTCAACTGAACCACTAGCGGGAGATTGCTTTGTGTAGGTCCGTATAAATAGTGAAACATCAATTCTAACTGGGCCACCCCTTTCAAAGAATTTACTTTCAATATCCACTGGAACCAGCACATTGTCGAAATAAACATTCAAGTGGTTTGGTTTCTTAATACTGCCGCTCTTTAACGGATCTCGTTTGTACTAGCACTGCCTATATCCGTTTGAAAATAGGATATGAAGTCTACTCTATGGTTACTCGACTGCGTGCATGAGAGTGCAAAAGGGTTCACTAACTAAAAAAATTAACCTGGAGCCAAACCATGCATAAAAGCAATGTGCAAATTATTAGACCTTCTACTTTTCTCACTGTAGTCTAGCTAACAAACTACCTGTTAGCTTATTAGACGGGAGTCTGTGGTTCAAAGCCCAGCTCAAACATCTCGAACAGAAAGGACAATAAATGGTATTTCGGCAGTATTCTGGCAAAAACTCAATTAAAATTACCATGAAAAGATTTTTAAATCTGGCCTTCAGGAGTCGCCTTTAGGTCCCGCTACTCATATATAATATTAACACACACAACATAAATAATGTGAGAAGGTAGATCGTAATTCTGACTGAATTATCCACTACATATTCAAAATCTTAAATTTCCTTAAATCAATCGTTGTTCGAACTTTACTTCAATAAAAACAATTTACTGTACTTGTACCGATACAAGCCTTTTTAAAATATTTTCAAAACAATTTTCTTTAGCATTTCCAACAAAATTATTTCGCATTACAAAAAAAAAAAAGGAAAAAACACTTTAATTACGATACTTTTTTAAACTGCCTATAACGATGTTAACGATTTAAAAATTCTAAATTTTATGGCCAATTAGATGATTTAGTGCAAAAAGATTAAAAATAAAAGAAAAAATAATCACAACTTCATTTATTTTTCACTCATTCATTCATTATTTCAAATAATTTTCGGTATTCCTTTGCTTACGAAATTAAAAATTTTAATTTTAACACTCCATAAAGCCCGACGTTTCTAAGAATTTTTAATTTCCTACACGAGAGGTAACATTTGAATTAAAAAATAGAGAAAAAATGAAAATGAAAAATTTGTAAAAAAAAAAAAATAAGAAATGATGTTTGTGCGCAAATACGCACATCGTTATAAGGCTGAGCTTAGAAAAATGTGTTGAAAAGGTTTTTAATTGGAAATAAAAACGAAAGAAGTAAGAGTTTAATGGCTTTATTATGAATTTCGATAAACTAGAAATAAATGATTTACAAAGCAATATAAAATGCCTTAAAAAAAAGAGTCAAGGAGTTTGAATAAATTTTTAAATATCTTATTCAATATCCATTCTTTATATATAGATGAAGTCTCCGTGGTCTAGTAGGAAGCGTGTTGGCTTAATAGACAACAACAGGTATGAAAAAAAATTATTTCTTCTGCAGATTTCTGGCAAAAACTCAGAGCGTAAATAAAATGCCATAAAAAAGATTCTCAAGAAAAAAAAAACGATCTTTCGAAGTTGACTTTAAACTGTAGGTCTCGCTACTCATGTATAAAGGTAGCCCACACAACATAAGTGTTGGAGAAGCTAGGTCGTAATCCTGACTGAAATGTTGTAATGACTAATTATGTACGTATGTATGTATATACAGATGTTTATATAGATCATATAAATAATAAGAAGAAAGGAAGGCATTTGAATGCTTTGCACTTGATTTTCATGTCCAGAACATCAAGAACAACTGATTACCCAACTTATGAATCAATAAACAACAAGAATGAGTCAATAATGAGTTTAGTCTATGGCTAATCAGGTTTGATTGAAAAGTATGATTGTAAAATAGAGTCACCTGCAACACAATGAATAGTATAATCGATTACAATCGCGATGTATCAATTTTTATCTTCACTGCAGCCAGAATAGTTCAGTTCTATTAGGATAACGCACTGGGTTACTGTTAGATTAAATCTATTTCGATGCCTACACTGCTGTCTTCATAATGAAAAATTTGATCCACAGAAAAAACTGGAAAAATTAAAAATCACTTGAAATATTCTTTTCTAAGACAAATTTGCAGATGATTAAAACAAATGCGAATGCTGTCTATATGACCCAATATTTTGCAAACGCTTTCAGTTGTACATTTTTCGATAATTTTTGAAATTTACTTAACCACTCGCATTACAGCATAATTCTGATGAGTGATAAATAGTGCCACATAATTCTGATAATTATTCAAAATTTGAATTCCAAAAAAAAAATCTCAATACCAACCAACATCATTAAAACTTTTTTACATTCATAAACTTTTCGATAAAACAAAAAAAAAATACAACAAATATTTCGATTCTTTGTTTAGCAGCACATGCTTTAAATTTACAAAAAAAAAAAAACGAAAAAAAATAGAAAAATTTTACGTTTTTTTATTTCTTAATTCGCAGTGATTTCTTTTCGCATAGTTTTTATTCTGGCTTTATAGTTTTATTGTTGTTTTTAAATTTCAAATAAAAAAAAAGAATAAAAACTTTACAAAAGAATAGTGAATGGTGGTGGTATGGTAGGTATGGCTGGCTTTTTTCTGGTGCTAATGTTGGTGGTGTTTGTTCTTCTTTGTCTTTAAGAAGCAACAGCAGCAGCAGTAACAGCAGCAATTCAAAAAGAAAACCATTCCATACGAAATACAAGAATAAAATGAAACAGAAATACGGAACAAACGAAAAGCAAAATCCAACCAGAAGAAGAAAAAAATTACTGGCGAAAAGAAAAATAAAAAGTATTTTTTTTTTGTTTTTAGTAACTTGGTAGAATTGTTTTTTATAGCAACAACAACAACACCAAAAATAGTCTTGTATTAAAAAGAAGTGTAAAGAGTGTGTTTAAGAACAAACAACCCAACATGATAAACATCATTATGATCATTGTTTTATAGTGTTTGTAATGAAGATAATGTTTAAAGCTAATGATGATGATGATGATGGCAATGATCATTTTCATACAAACAACAAAAACAACAACAATTGCACACAGCATTAAATTGAGTATCGGCCAAGAACTTGAACATGTCCAAAGTTCTCACGACAAGCACGATGTACGAGTACTGTAAAAACAAGAAGACGACGATGAGACGATGACGACGATGAAAACGACAAACATTGTTACAACAACAACAACAGTAACAGCAACAACAGAGCTTAGCCATTAAGCAACAAAAATATTTTTGTTGAAAAAGTAACATAACGTTTACCACCACTACCACCATTACTTCTATCACTGCTTTAGCATGTCATTAACAGTCCAAGCATACAGAAAGACTGTGTTTTTCCAAAAACAAAACTGCCACAAGTTACAACAAATGTTTGGTGCTCTTAAATTCCAAGTTGCTCTCACCTTTTTTTTGTTCTCTCGTACAGTAGGACTGCTGATCGTAAGATCACTTAATCACTGGTCAGTTAATATTGAGTTTTAAACCATTCATACGGATTTATTGTAGCATTGGACTTAGCAAAGTTGAATGGTTTTAAATTTTTAATTTTATTTTTGTTTTTTTTATGGAACATACCCCTCTAACAAGGCACATTTGTCTGCTGTGGGCTTAAATTGCCAAATGGTTTTATTAGAAACATTTTCCTCTGGGAAAACATAGATGGTCGTTGTAGGAGGAACTTTCATCTTTCTGAAGAGGTGGCGGCGATACCTGGTATCTCTCTGGTGGTAGAAATTTCAAATTCGAAAACTATGGGTTGAGGAACACAACACCTTCTACAGAATTTCCTGGAAATGAAGCCGATACAATTCTTAGATAAC
Source organism: Sarcophaga carnaria (assembly GCA_958299815.1). Lineage (NCBI taxonomy): Eukaryota > Metazoa > Arthropoda > Insecta > Diptera > Sarcophagidae > Sarcophaga > Sarcophaga carnaria. The sequence goes on from OY283150.1 coordinate 43,563,089, forward strand.
ATAAAAGTCTTTAGAGAAAGGCGCTAAGAGCTTATGAGTATCAGGATAATTTATTTTCAAGTTATTTACGGACTGATGTATCAGACATAATAAGAGAAAGACTTGTATAAAGCTTCAATGCCGAAATGCAAGTATGTTAAGGCAATAGTTCTGTTCTCTAGTTTAATTGCCGAGTTAAAGTGGAACTACAGCTACTATCATGTCAGATAAAGGCCCATACTTTATTTGGACACAATCAAACCACAAGTAATATTATCAACCATCATGTCCTCCTAGAGCTGTTTAGTTCCACAAAGTAGAAAATAAGAACGTATTGTAAATGAAATATGATAAAAACGCTACAATGAGCGAACTTAAAACACTGGAACATTGAAATTTTTTCACTTTCAAACAACATTTTTGAGAAATCGAAATTAATTAAAAAATATTTATTTATTAACAACAACAGAAACAAACGTACAATCCTACTGTTCTTAAACAAATACACACACTAAACACAACAGCAACAAATTTCAACAAAAAAAAAAAAGAAAAGAAAAATAATGCCGGTTGTAAAATGTGAATAAAATTTTACGCGGTTTTTCTATGTAACAGCAGATTACTCTCTTTCTGGCTCTCTCTTGCCAACTTTTATATTCTCTCTGTATATAAATTGTGTTCTCTCTTTACACCATAAAATAAAAACTATATTTAATTACAAACACAAGCACTAACACTAACAAATGCTTCTTAGCTCTCCGACAAGAACTGTTTGATGCCAAAGTTTGTTCGTTTCGTTTCATTTTCTTTTTTTTTTTATTTGCATCAGTTTTTTTGCACAATTTTTATGCGGTTAGTGACTGAGCTTCCTAGCTGAGCTGTTGCTGTTGTCGTTTTCTCTAGCTGCGGCTAGTACAACAGAGACTTTGATCTTCAACTTGACCATCATCATGATTGGGACTGTCAGACATGCAGCAACAACAACAACAGCAACTACCTTGACCACATGCAACATGCATTTTGAAATTAGCAAGTGCTTCTCAATTGTTTGGTTGTTTACTAGCCGCCAATATCATTTGTTGCATTGCAACCAAATGCAACACACATTTTGCTTTAATCAACCGGTGTGTGTATAAAATAAACTTGCAGCCTTACAAATTAGAAATTTATACTGCAGCAGGTACTATTTGCTATGTAAGTCAGGTACCTTTTTAATAGGACTTTATGTTGAAAGTTTTTTCATAAGACAGAGTGAGGGAGAATTATTATTTACGAGGGATCTTGTAATTACTTCTGCATTCTTCAAGCCAAACAAATCAATAATAGAGGCGGCCAATAGATCATGAGTTGATATTAGAATAGATTAGTTGATAGTTGATATGCTGCTAAAGATCTTTAAAATTTTTGGGGAATAGTTTTCAATAACAGCTTAATACGGATTTTGGATCAATATGATTTTCTGATTTCTCAATACGCCATAAGATACACAACTTTTAGGTTTAGGTGAAAATGTTATTCTTTGTGTACCCTTCAGAGTATTGCTGGATTCAATGCATGTTCTATATAGTTTTAACAAGATGGTGCTTTATTAAATACTTGACATGAATTCATATTTCGCACTTAAAGGCAAGGACCAAACATTATAATGAAATAAAAGTTTCATCGAAATCACAGCTCTAAGTTTACTTTTTAAACCACAAAATGGATAACCCTTTATAAGCATAAATAAAGCAACTTTAGTTTTACAAACGCATTTAAATAATTAGACAGATAAACACCGAGCTTTATCGTTACCAATTTTAAGTGTTACTGATATTTGTTCACACATCATAGCTACAGGCAAATAATTGCGAAAATTTTAAAACAAAAAGTACGTTTTAAAAGTACCAAAAATTATTAAAAAAAAATATATTTTAAAATAAATTTAAAATGATCAAAAACTAATGAACAAAAATAAAAACAACAACATGCGTTCAATTGTTTTCATTTAATTTTGAATTCAGCTACACCACACAAACGATTGTCTAACGTCAACAGCACTGCTTTTGGCCAACACTGTCTACGTCAACCTCTATGCTTTTAAGCGACGACAACGTTTGAAGTTACTATTTAAGCAGAAAGCCGCGGTTTGATATTGAATTTGAAACTACAAACATGTTCGATTAGCACAGTAGTTAAAAGAAAAGAGAGTGTTTGAAACGAACATTGCGGCGAGCAAAGAAGAAACCACCACCAGAACTTATTTCGTTTTTTTTTTTACATTTTAATGGTAAAAATGAAGATGATGATAATGATGGTAAACCACCACTAACTTTTTCTAAATGTTGATGTTGTTGATGTTGTTGTGGTTGCTGTTGTTGTTCTTATTGTTGGCTGCTGTATGGTGTTGGTTTTGAATGTGTGATAAGCATTAATGATGATGATGACGATGACGATGTTTTGAGTCTTAACACACATAGACGTCGTCAGGGCTTTTCAAGCGCAGCAGCTCTGTTATGAGGTTTGTTTAAGAAATTCTTTCTTTCTTTGGCCAGCCAGCAAACCAACCATTCTCAACCAGCCGTATACCATTCATGTTTCATACACGTTATTGTTTATTTTTCTCATTGCGTTTTATCCGTGTATGTATATGTGTTGCGGTCGCTAACGTCGCTGTCACTTGCTGTAGCGCCGTCAACTGTGTGACTCTGATACTTTTTCTCCATGTAAAAAAATCGCCGCTTAACGGAGGCTATATAAATAAGCGTAGAGAAGTTATGATTTCGAGTCTCTTTGAATTTAATGAAGCGGTTGTATCATTTGGTGCCAAAAATATATTTTTAAATAATATTTAAAAAAATATAGAAAAAACAACAAGAAACACTGATATTTTTTGAGCCCATTTCTATAATTCAAAATAAAAAAAATTAAAAATATTTCTTTAACAATAAAACAAGCAACCAAAATAGTATTCAATTAACGAAACTAAACTTAACAAAAAAATCCACAAAATTCTTTAAAAATAACGAAAGAATTTAAAAAAAGAAACAAAAAAGTTTTTTATAATAATTTGTGGTGAATATTGAAAAATAATAAATAATTAACAACAAAAAATTAATATCAATAAAATTAAACGAGAAATCAATTTTAAAAATAACTCAAAGTGCTAACGAATCCTAAAACTAGGAAATTTATATTATTTGCCTTTTTACTCTGCCAATTGGAATTGGAAAAAGGATTACGAAAACTTAATTCTGAAAACGAATTCTTATCAGATATTGAAAACGATAACTGATGTGGGATTTATAAACAAGAATCAAAAAATTATAACGAAACCGTGAAAATTCTTTTAAATTGTGGAACATTCACCAGCAATATTGGAATTTTTTAAATTTTTTTCAAGTGTAAAAGGTGAGTGTTTTTTCTACCTAATTTTTATTGCGATTTAGAAGAAAAACAAATTGGAATCATAAAAATTACCAATAAAATATAAAGTGTAATGGAAAAAAGACCAAAAAAAAATAACAAATAAATTCTGAAGGATTTTAGTGAGAAATAATTTTAAAGATTATTTCTTGAAAAGGATTCAAAGGCTAAAAAATAAAAATTAAAAGAAAATTAATTAAAAAATTAAAAACTAAAAATTGTAGCCTGGTGTAAAAATATTTGAATTTTTAAAAATTAATTAAAAATGTTTACAAGACAAAATGGTTAAACGAAATAAATAAATTTTAAATTTTTTTTAATTCTTTTTATAAGTAAATTTGAATCTTCTTTTATTATGCAAAAACATGCAAAAAAAATTTTGGACAAATAGTAGTTAATACTCCTTAGGATTGTGTAAGAGCAAACAGCATCAACAAATATTTTAATAGTTGCCTTAAGATTAAAAAAAAAGTGTTTCTTTTTAAATTTCCTGTAAAGAGAAATACATAGTACATACCTGTGGAACTGGAAAAAATTTAGAACCAGATTTAACCAACATTTTTGTTAAAAATCTGTAAAATAAGAAAAAAAAAATTATTAAAAATTTGGAATGAATTTGAGTTTAATTGAAACAGAAATTTTTAAAAATTAAAACAATTTTTTTTATTTTAAAAATATTTCGGTATTCTAAGCGGGAAAAAAACTACAGAATTTAGGAAAACTTTTTAAACAAAAAATATGAAGTTTCTTCGCTTCGATAGAACTCTAATAATTCAGATAGGCCTTTAGGAGCAAGCAGTTAATTTTTGATAATGAATTATAATTTTTTTTCATTTTCAAATCAGCATTTCTGTTACAACATAAAGATTCAAAAGAAAAAATATTTAGAAAAAAAATTATACATACGAATCAAAATTATGAAATTCATAAATTAAATTTTTTCCATTTGATTTCATCCAAAGTCCTTCAACTCCAATGAAAAAATACATAAGTATATAAATATGTAAATATATATATACGTATTTATATGTAAAATATATATATTTACATACCTATATGTACATAAAATTACAAAATTAAAATTTCTGTCTACTGAATTAAAAAATTTAAAAATTAAAATTTTCAAAGACAGTGAATTGACTTAAAGAATTCAATTTGTGATTTCAGAGTATGAAATAACATTTTATAGTAGAAAATACTGCGAATTGTTATTAAAAAAATTTTAAATTATTTCAATCTAAATTATTACCATTCAATTAAAAATAAAATTAGCAACTGCTTATAGCAAAATTATATCGATAACTCACAATTTCGAGAAACAAAAAAATAATTTAAAATTTCTTTCAGAAAAATTTTCAACAATCCAATTCTTTTATATAAAAGTTATGAAAAAATATATCGACTACATTATTTCTAAACGAACAAATATTTCAATATTTTCGATAACTTTAAGTTTTACTTTCAAATTAAATTTACAATTTTCGATAGAAAAAAGTAACAGTAATAATCAAGTTCTATAAGCGTTCTAGGGTCACATAAATTTAAATTTATAATAATGTATTGAGAAATATCTCGATAACTCGATAAAAAAACTTTTTTTAAAGGTATACAATTTTATGTTTCCTACAGAGAAATATTCAACGCCTTTATAGAAACTTACAAATTATAAAAAAAATTATGTGTGACTAAGCTTCCCCTTCGGTTTAATTTACACACAAAAAATTTTATGCCTAAATTTCCTGCAGTTTTCATCAAATTTCTGGCATAAAGGTTGCATGGGGGAAAAATATTTCAAACTATTTTTCGTGTAAGCAAATATTTCTAGAAAAAAACATGTTACCAATACGGATAAACTATTTCGTTCTTTAATTTTCTAAAACGTGTAGTAGGAAACGTCATCAAACAAAATTTTATTACAAACTTTTTTTTTGAGTATGTTTGGTAACTTAAGAAAACTCCACAAGTTGCACGATTTCGATAGCCAGTTCACATTCGGTCCTAAAATTGCTCATGCAAAATACCCAATGTATCAAGGGCTGTGTGACACGTATCACTGTCCAATTAAAAAACGACATATCATTCGTCATTCAATTGATGCCAAAAGAAATTGGTAATTAACCAACTAGGGTTCTCGCCTTTGACAGTGTTCTTGGTTCTAAGAAGTATTGACTGATAAAGTGACCAAACAGTGACTTCTTCGAAATTTATTAGGCGCTCTTGAATTGCATGTGAATTCCACAATTTTGTTCGTTCACGCACTCATTTATCCAGAAATGGGCCTCATCGCTGAAGTTGAATTTTCTATGAAAATTAGGATCCGAACAGAACACCCATTTAGATAAAACATTTTTTTCCCTTATATATTAAATGATTAGAATGCAATACAAATGTATTCTAATTATTATGAGTTGAGCGGCCTAGCTCTTATGCTCGATGTTGTGCAATAGACCACAGTGTCTGATGGGAATCGTGTCCACAACCCATACGCTAATAGTCTAGCACACTACCAACCGGGACATTCTTTTGAACAAACCAATTTTTAAGTTTCAAGTCTATAAGACTGTATAAATGACAACTACTTTGACAGATATAGTTTCAACAAAATGGTTGCAATGGACTATTCAAGCTCTAAACTCCATTTAAAAAAAAAGTTAAGTTCAATACCTTCCCATTACCTCTAAAATAAATTCTAATGCCCCGTCTAATTTCTATTCAGATTCCTTAGAAATTGTAATTCTTGTAATTTTTTTTTCTATAATTTCCTACAAAGTTTTGTTTTTAATTTGAACTCTGTTAGACGAATAGTTTGGCCGGCTAGACTGATACACCCCTGCCTTTATTTACACGATTTCTGCGAATTTTTAAAAGCAGTAACAGCAAAAACCTCAAACGTTACGTTTCTCTGCTTCCCCGCTTTGTTTTCCAATCATTCATGAATGAATATTTTATTTGAACAGTCAGTCTGTGTTAATTTTTTTTCGCTTTTTTTTGTTTTTATTGCGGCATTTGCTTTTCGTAGTATTTATTTTTTTTTTTGTAATTTTTTACTCGGGGCAGTTGAACGTGGCCATCGTCATCGTTGTCGCTGTGTGTAATGCATGTGTCTGAACTTCAGACTGCCTCTTTGGGCCTGTTTGTTTTATCCATCTGTAGGGTTTTTTGTTTTCTGTGGCTATAATTCGCTTTAATGTAGTTGTGTGCGGCTGTAAATTTTTTTTTATTTTTTTTTAATATGAATTAAAAAACTTTTCACTGTGATTATTTTGCTGGCTAGTTAGCGCGGATTTGTGAGTGTGTATGTGTGTCTGCGTGTGTTTTTGTTGTTCATCATTTAAATACCCAACCAATATGGGGTGTTTTAATTTTTAATTAAAATATTGTTTGTGACGATTCATATTAAATTGCCATTAAATAAATTAAACAAAAACAAACAAATAAAACCGAATGCATGTGATACCCTACTATGTGCATATGTATGAATGGTATGAGTTAAAGCAGACAAATACTTCACACTATAATTCCATCACATTCATCACAATGGTGCATTTATTTTTAAAAAAGTTTAAAAAAACACGCATTACAAGGTACTTTTTTTAAAGCCATGCATTGCGTACTTTAAAATTCTTGGTACTAATAAAACAGAAGCAAAAGAATCTTGTTTTAAACGTAAATTCCATTCAATTCATTAGAAATTCTTAAAATTTAAATGTTTCATTCTCAAAAAGTACAAAGTATTTAAGCTTTATTAAATGAACTGTCAACTGAACTTTTCTTAGTTCGATTAGTCATTAATTATTTCTGATTTACTTTTACAATGAAATTCTGTAAAATATTTTCAGTAATTTCAACCAGTTTAGATGATATTTTTTTTAACCAGAATGCGTGGAAAGGTACTTTTTTCTCTTTTGATAATTCATTAAAAAAAATTGGTTTTTTTACGTTGGTTTTTAATAAATTAAAAATAGAAATTAAGTTTTAAACCATAATAACGTTATTTGCATAATTAATAAAAATTAATAAAAGAAATATGAAATGAAGAAATGTGAATAAAACGTAAAAACTTAAATACTACGTTTTATTATTAATTTTAAATATTTTTTTTTCAATTTTGCTTTGATTAACAAACTTACATCAGATTTATTTATAATTCTGGAAAACCATAAGCAAAATGGAATGGTCATTAAAACTGTGGCTTGTATAGAATTTGTACTCAGGCAAGACTTAGTCCTAGTTATGGTCTGGTGGCGTTTTTTGGATCGTTTATCTTTATTCCATTGGACTTAATTCAGATGAACTATTGTAATATCTTAATTGCTATGAAAAACGGTGTCCAAGTATAAAAACGACTCCTGTTCGTAAATGGAAAAACTTTCGTTAAATAAATGACACTTTAGATGAAAAATTTAAATAGCACCAAATTTTAATAGCACCACCCAATAAATGTATTTAAAATATCCAAAATTAGTTACAATTTTTAATTAATTCTTTAAATTTTTAAATAAAAATTTATGATAAATTTATTCCGTTTTTTTTAAATAAATTTGTTATTTCGTATAAATTTAATTTAAAATTTGTGAAAATTTAAAAATTTCGATAACTTTCGATAAATATTTTTCTTCTCCCATTTAAATTTCGTTAGAATTTTTGGATTCTTAAATTAAACCCCAATAATTATTTAAATATTTGAACATTTAAATTTTTTTAAATTTTTTTCAACGAAAAAAAAAACCTCCTTTTGGCAAAAGTTCAAAAATTTACTTTCGCTATTATATTCTATACTCTCTCTCACGCACACTCTCTCACTATCAAATAGTTAAACAGCCAGCACACAGAGAAAACAATAAAAATATAATAAATTAAATAAAACGTTACGAATTGTATTGAAATGCGTATAAAATAAAGGCACACCATCGAATAGAGAGGCTGTAAATATTTTTTACACAAACTCTCAAACATTTACAAAAGTGGATACATACACATAAATGTAAAAGAGAGTGTTTATTTTTTTTATTTCACACACACACACATATAGAAGTTACATTCACGTGCCTGCCTAAAGACGCAGACTAAAACTAACGAAAGTAGAAGGTCAGACAGTATTTGTAGTATTAAAGGAGGTTTGATTTTACTTGTTGTATGTGTGTGTGTGTGTGCTTGTGTTGTTATTGTTGTTGCGTTAAAATGTTATCGAGTGTTGGGAGTTACCAAAAAAACACAGTTATTCTTACTTTTCGCCTCTTGTCTCTATTTATGGCTGCCTTTGTGTAGCTGTGCAGTTGTGTGCGTACTGTATTGGTACTGCTGCTCCTGTTATTGTTGTTGTTGTTTTTATTAAATGCTGTATTTGTAGTGTATCCTTTTTATTGTTGTTTCCATTGTTGTAGTAAATGTCTAGTCAATGTCTGGTTATGTAGCCAGCCAAAAAAAAATATTATTTGAAGAAGGAAGATGGTTTTTAGTGTTACTTTTTCTTTTCTCTCATTTTTGTTCTCCTTTTTTCGGAGGGTAAAAGTTTTATATATTTTTTTTCTTTTTTATTTGGCAATTTAATCTTTAATGTTCCAGAATATTCAGAACTTTCTTTTTATTTTTCTCTTAAATATTAAAGTCGTAGATTATTAAAATGAAAGTGATGATGATTAATAATGAATTTTATTTAAAAATAATTTTGTTCATTTACAAATACTATGAATTCACAGGGAAAGAATTTAAATTTCATTAAAAAATTTCATCAACTAAAATATCGTTTTATCTTGTTTGTTCTCTCGTTGTTTTTTAAGTCCTTTATTTTAGCCATAAAATGTGTAGCATGTGTTTTAATGCATTTTACAAGCATAATTTATTTTTTTGGTAGAAAAAAATTTGCATTCAAACATTTTCATAAATGGCAACGAAACCACAATATATTTTATACACTAAATGACCATAACAAAGAAAAATACAAGAGTTTTAAAACAACAGGGTATTCAAAAAACAGGTTTTAAAATTTAAAAAAATTCGATGGTTTTGGACCTAAAAGTAGGCAATGAGTTCTAATATTTCCTTAAATGCCCTCTATTTGCGTATCCTCCTCAGTTAAATCAATTTTCCAGTGTCCAAGAATTGCCGTGTATTTTTTAGTTCTCTTCGCTTTTTATTGTTAATAATTTATTATTCATTGTTAAGATCTATACTACAGTGTTTTAATTTTTGGCGATAAGTGTACAATTTAATTTAAACATTCTCTCTTGACTTTAGATGATAAGGAAGTAAACTGAAAACCTGTATGAGTCTTAAATAGAACCTGCAGGCATTCAAATTGCTATAACAAGTTTAAAGGATAATTTTACACTAAATTTTTTCCCATACGTAGTTTATATTACACCCTGTATTCTAACATGTACCTTAGAAATATTACCGCATCGTATTATTATTTTTTGTAATAGCGAAACACGTTTTTCTTCTTTTTTTGGCTTTCCAAATTCTATTTTTAAGCTGTGTGCCTTTGTAGTTGTTTTACTCTACCGATAAATCTCGATTTGTCATATGCACTACAGTCAATATTGTGATAGACGCCAAAAAAAAAACCCCAAACAAACCATGCACTTACATGGATGGTAAAGAACAAGCAACAACAATAATAAAATGTAAGGACATTGAACGTATGCAGATGACAGTGAAATCTCTTCAAAACGGTGTAAATAAAACAAAATCTACTAACAATTCTCTCCACTAAATACGTTAAAGTAATACACACACACAAATATCTAACACTTTATATGTGTTTTTGTATTTGTATTTATGTATTACATTTGCTTTTAGTTTCTTGTTTTTTTTTTCCTTTTATTTACAGTAGTTTTTTGTTTGTGCATATAAATCAAAAAATTTAAAAGCAACTGTAAAATAAGAGCATTACAGAAGAGGAAAAAAAAGGAAACCCCTTAAAAAAACACAAACAAAACCGTAAACAGAGACACACAGAAACGAAGAGAGAGAGAGCAAGATAAAATACTCCCCCTTAGCAAAAATAAATAGAGAAAAAAAATATTCGTGGTAAAATACTACCTTTTTTTGGCAGAGTGATGTATGAAAGTTTTCAAAGGAAACAAAATTAAAAAACCTGTACATGTAATAGTAAAAAAGTGACCACAGAGAGTTTTAAAACTAACCAGAGCATCATATATAACAGAAAAGAAAAAAAATGTCTACCAACAACAACATTAAATGGCCACCATAAGGATAACCCCATATGATTGTTAATAGTCAGTCATACGTATGTACATATGTACGTATGCATGTATGATGGTGTAGTTTTTCAACTCTTCTTACTGTTGTTACATAAAAAGCATATTGAAGCTTTATATGTATTTGTATGCAAGCATACAATGGATGAGACTATTTTTTTTCTTATAGAGAATTTTAGAAGAGTGAGAGAGAGCAAGTCTAAAACAAAAGGATATAACAGTTTAGAGATGAATTTGATTGTATGTTATTAATATTGTTATTGTTACAGCTCTATTATTTAGGTTCACATGTGCATGCATACATACACACACATATATGTATGCAAATCTGCTTGGTTATATGAATTTGTTGTTTTTGTATCATGATATACTGAGTATTAAACATGTTTTGTTTTCTAAAATACATGCACCTGCTTGTTGAAATATTTTTCTCTCTTTTTTTATTTATTTGTATAGTTTTAATGCTGTTGGATTTATTTTTTATTAAACACAACTTTAGTGTGATTGTTTATGCACACTTGGTGTATATTTATTATAAAACGTAGGAATAGCAGGAACTGTGCTAAAAATTCCGTTTTTTATGAAAGTGTTTTTTATAACAGAAAATAAAGAGTCTAAGTAAACAAAGGGAATCTCTTAATTTGTAAGGAAAATTGTTGTAGTAAAATGAAGAAAACATGTGTTTAGGAAATAAATGAAATATTTGTTTAATTGGTAAAGGATACGTAAAGAAAACATATTTTTAAACAATATTTAAATATTTTTATAAGAAATAAATATTTATTACAGATTGTAAATAAAAATGGTTATTGTAGGTAAATTTATGTAAGAAATTGTGGAATTTCTCTTGTTTGTAACTAAAATCAGAGAATATGAGCGAGAGAGACGAAAGTTGCAGGAAGCAATGTTAATGTTTAATTAAAATAAAACAGAAATAATATTCAATGAACGTCTACTGTGTGGGGTTGTTGATTGGATACTTCATTAATTTAAATCAAAAACTTCAATTTATTTTTTTTTGTATTTCAAACTATTGACTAAACTTTTTTTTTAATTTTTTTCCTGTTTTTATTTTTTTAAATTTTTAAAAAAATTATTTTGTTTTTTATTTTATTTAAAATTTTTTCTTTTTGTTTTATTTAAAATTTTTGTTTCTTCTTCAAAAAGTTTCAACTTTTACTTTAAAGTTTAATTTTATTTCTTTTTTTTACAAACCGCAAAATCTAAATGAATTTTATTTAAGAATTCTTTTGTAAGCCACTGATGGGAATTTATTTTTTTTTTTAATTGGAAGAATATTTTAGAAATCATTTTCAAATACTTTCAAAAAACCTTTTTTTGTTTTTTGGTTTTAATGAATACAATAATTTTTTAATTAGAAACAATAGCATTCAATGAAAGTGATTTATAAATCTCAGTTGATTTGCCCATTGGCTTTAAATATAAAGAAAAGAAAAATAACGGTAAACAGTTTGTATAAATTTATTTGAATCTCGAAAATTGATTTCAAATTAATTGTTTTAAATTTACTTTTACTTTTTGGGATTTTTGGGAATAATTTTGTAAAAGAAAAAAAATTTATAAAAAAAATATTTATCTTAAAAAGAAGATCCATGCCTTCCTTTTAAACAATATAAAACGATTCTTATAAAACTTAACTATTTTGTTGAGGCTTATAAGGCAAGGAAATATTAAAGATCTTACGCGTTTTTTTTTTTGCTATTCTCTTATAATATTTGATTAAAATTTCATTTTAATGAATCAGTTTTTTTTTTCCTTTTTCCATTTATTTCATAATTAAATCGTTCGTTAGTTTTGTGCTTTTAGCTTTTTAATACTCTTTTCTTTTTTTGCTGTGTCATTATTTGACGTAATTTTAGCCAAATGAATAAGAACTTCTTTAAAAATTATGAAATTATAACCTCAAATTGGAAATGCGTATAATTTCTTAAAAATTTCAAATAATTATTGTTTATGAATCATTTGTTCGGGTTGAAATATTTTTGTTTCTTTTTTTTTTTTTTGTTTAATTTATAATTACCGATGAGTTGTTTTTAAGCAATTATTTTTAAAGCTTTTTTTCTAATGAATTCGAAAAAAAATGTTTCTTTTTCTTTCATAATATAAGAATAAAAATACATAATGATCCATTGAAAAAAATAAGGAAGTCATTAGCAAAAATTCTGATTAAAATATAGAAGACGTGCAATCAGAAATTTATCATAAATTTTGATTTTTTTTTTGCTTTTTTTTTTTTTAAAATTATATAAATTAAAATTAAAAATTAAATTAAAAAAAGTTAAAAGGAAATTTAAGTAAAGTAATCTTAACAAAATAAATATTTTTTAAAGAAATATATCATAAGGAATTCAAAAACAATAAATTTAATGTTTGTTCCTCATTTTTTTTGGTATAAAGTTGAATGACCTGCCTATTAATAAAGCATATAAACTGTGATTTCATAAATTCAATTGCTGTTATACACCAAAAATGTGAATCATTTATTTATGATACAATTTAATTTAAAAATTATTGCAAAAAACTTTTTAAAAACCATCACATGAATAATAATTTTTCACTCTCAAGCTTTTAAACTTTCGTTGTAAAACGCCTTCGGAAGTGCAGAAAAAAACAGAAAAACTCATACAAAAACTATTTAAATGACCGCAAACAAAATTTTGACAATAAAAACAACTGCGGCCCCAGTTAAATTACAATGAACTGAATTACTATTCATTATCAAAAATAAAAAAAAAATTATGTTGAAACAAAAAAATTAAAATTAAATCAGTTCAATTAAGTTTACGAACGTGACGCGTTTTGTTTGGAGGCGTTTTATTTACACAGTTTTTGAGTATCTTTTTTGACAAAAATAAGTTCAAAATGTTCCAATTTAGTTTTGTTCCTATTTTTATTTTTTTTTTCTTAAGCCAAATTCGTATTTCAGCCATTACGTTTATTGCCATTCATTTATTAAAGTGTAAATGTGACCTAAATTGTATTGTAATTTATGTAAAACAAAACAAAATTTTTTTGTTTTAAATTTTTTTATTATCTTCTTTTAATTTTTTTTTATATTTTTTTAAATTTTGTGTATATTTTTGAAAATTTTTTAAATTATATTTTAATTTTTTTGTTTTTTTTTTATTTAATTTTATTTGAATTAAATATCAAAATATTTGCATATTTAAACAACTTTTTTCTTTACTTAAATTTGGTTTTGTTAAATTTTAATTTATGAAGTCGCCGTGGTCTAGTAGGTAGTGTGTTGGCTTATTAGACAAAAAGCCAGAGTTCGAGCCCCAGGCCAGACATCAAAATAAAATACAAAAAGTATTTTTTCGGCGACTTCTTCTCAGCAGATTTCTGGCAAAAACTCTGAGAGTAAATAAAATTGCCATGAAAAGTTTCTCAAAAATCTGTCGTTCGGAGTCGACTTTAACTTGTAGGTCCCGCCACTCATGTATAAAATTAACACACACAACATAAGTGGTGTGAGAAACTAGGTCGTAATCCTGACTGAAGGCTTGTAATGACCAATTATGTATGTATGTTGTTAAATTTTAATTAATAAAATTAATTAATTAATCACTTTATAATAATAAATATATTTTTCTTTTTATATTTGCAGGTAAATATTGCTTATCAAACACAAAAACCTGTGAATAAATTGTGAAATATTAAGGTAATCAATATACAGTAAACAACCAATAGTACGAATGTAAATAAATTCATTCTTTTAATTTTTTATTTCACATTTTTTAACTGAAAAATAATACCATGAATGTATATTACTCGCAAACGTCAAGAAATTCACCCTATGATTTGTAAAAATCCCTTCTTTTGCATAACATTCCCCCATTTTTTTGTCTCCAAACATAAAATGATGATTTTACAAATAAAAATTTATATAAAAAGTTGCCAACTAATAAAGCTTTTCCTAATTAAAAATTTATAATCACAGAAGACAAAAGACAAAAAGAAAAATATTAATGCCACATTTTTTTTTAAATGATATGAAACTTTTCTGGAAATTATTTGGTACTGACAACAGATTTTCATCTAAAATGAGTAGGAAACAAAAAAAAATGAATAACAAAAGGATGCACACACACATACACAGACATTCACGTAAACAAAAAACTGAAAAATAAATTCGTTAGCAACACTGGCGTAAAGAGCAACAAAAACAAAACAAACACAAAAACCATGAACTCTGTTCAATGTTTACGTTGTTGTTAATGCAGTATTTTTTATATGAAATGCTCTTGCCTTTTTGCTCTAACTCGGTGCCTATCTTTCTCTTTCTCTCTTTATCAATAGTTGAGCTGCACTCTCTTTTATACAATCATTTGCTCAAATGATGCCATTAGATCTGCCATATTTTTTTTTTGTTTTTCATTTTTATTGCTACGGTTTCCAAGCGTATTTCCTTTTTCCGCTTTAAAGCAGGATTTTCATCATTATTTTAAGACACATACACACTCGTATAGTCGTTGTATGTGTGCTATGTCTTATGCTAACACACACAAACACTAACACACACAAACATATTACCACAAATAGAATTTTTGAACTGACGTTTGTTTGTTGTCTTTATTTTTCAATTCATTTTCTCTATCATGAGTTGCCTGCCTTGCCAGAGACGACGGGGGTATGAAGAAAAAACGAAAATAAAAATAAAATGTCAATTGGAAAATTTAATACTCGTTTTAAATAATTAAACACAACAAAACTGCGACAGTTTTTTATTTATTTATTTTTGTTTATTTTATTATATGTTGTTGCTGTTGTGCTGTTGTACAGGGAATTGGCTGTTTCCTTTTCATGTTATTTGCGACAGATTTCTCTCTCTCTCTCTCTTGGTTCTTTTTCGAGAGTGCAAAGTGTTTTTAACGCTTCATGTCCTTTTAAATGTCAATTAATATATTTTTTTCATTGCAATCAACAATAACAACTAGATAGAGCAAGAAATAGAGAGCAAAAGAGAAGAGAAGAATATTTTAAAACATTTGTTTTGTTTTAGCGTTTGGCTTGAATAATATGCTGCACAAAAAAAGAATATGTTTCGGAGAAATCATGAAAGAAAAAGAAAAAAGTTGAAATCATGAAAAAATAGTTGTAAAGAACCAAATGGTAACCAAATTTAAGAAACATTTTTTTTTGCAAAAAAATAATATTTCTTTAAGAAAATCGATTATTCCGGGATATGTCTTCAAGTCCCCCGATATACATAAAGTGTTCGACTTTATCAAATACGTGTCCCTATTATATTATACCGTTTATTTGATTGAGAATTTTATTTGAGAATTTTTTGTTTTAAATTTTTTTTTTTAAATTTTATTAATTAATGTAGCGGCATAACTGCTGCTTATACATGTCATTAGCAGTCAGTCTCTCACTTTAATGCAAAAAAAAAAAACTTAACAGAATATCCGTCCTCATATAACATGATATCTCCCTCATGCTCTATTGTTTTTCGTATTTCCTAACCATTTCCTAAGCTGTTGTTTTTCTATTTGCCTGGTGGTTTAGAGCCTTCTTTTCTCCTGAAGAAGGTAAACAGGATTCTGTGTTATGGAATTATGCTTTATTATTATTTGTTGTTGTTGTTGTTGTTGAAGAAGATTGTTGTTGACTTTTGTAAAGTGTTTCTTCTGTTTGCTGGCTTATAAAAATCCCTTTAAAGGATAACTGTCTCCTGTCCCGATAGCATTGTCATTGGCTGCTGCTGCTGCTGCTCTCATTGTTATTGTAGTTATTATTGTTGTTGTTGCTTGTGTAGCTGTTGTTTATCATTATTTGCCTGCACTTGCGGTTTTATACGAAGTTGTTGTTGTTATTTTTTTTTTATTTGTTGAGACTCAAGTGCCTTGTTAAGTGACTTGAATCTCTTATAAATTATGCCCCTGTGATACCCATTTCTTTTTTTGCCTTTATTATGGCATGTGTTAAACATGACTACAGAAATTACACACATTTTGTCTTCACAGTTGTAGATCTTTTTATAATTTTTAAATTTAAACAAATGTTACATAATTTATTGCGCAATAGAAATTTAAACAGAAATTAATTTAATTTTCTATAAAATTTCCTAAAATGTTCAATGTCAATACGGATCCATAACAGTGGCCAGTTATTGTGTTAAATTCTGAAAGTCTTATTAAAAATTGTCCATTATCTACCGTTAATATGGCTTAATTTTGGCATCAGTTATTGTTTTATAAATAAACAAAAACAATTTTAAGACTTGACTTTGAAAATGCATTCAAGCATTATCAAGAGCTTAAAATTTATTAAAAAAAAAAATTTAAAAATAAATGAAAAAAAAACACCGATTAAATATTATCAAAATCATTAGCTGCAACTCACTACGCTTGAATATTTATCGTTAAGCTCTGACAGGGTGATTGCAAGCCAATTATATCATAATAATTTCATGGCAATGGACTTGACCAACTTGAAACAACATGTGCGGAAATGTGAAAATAAACACAGTATTGTAGAGTTCAATAAAATTGCAAAAAAAATTTTTATTCGAAAAGATTTTTAATGGAAAAACTTTTTAGCTTTTCTGTAGCAAATCTACATACCTTTAAAGTTTTCCTCTTTCAAAATTTCTATAGAAAAAATTTAGCTCTTTAAGGTTTTCTATAGAAAATCTTTAGCTCTTTAAGGTTTTCTATAGAAAATCTTTAGCTCTTAAAGGTTTTCTATAGAAAATCTTTAGCTCTTAAAGGTTTTCTATAGAAAATATTTAGCTCTTTAAGGTTTTCTATAGAAAATCTTTAGCTCTTTAAGGTTTTCTATAGAAAATCTTTAGCTCTTTAAGGTTTTCTATAGAAAATCTTTAGCTCTTTAAGGTTTTCTATAGAAAATCTTTAGCTCTTTAAGGTTTTCTATAGAAAATCTTTAGCTCTTTAAGGTTTTCTATAGAAAATCTTTAGCTCTTTAAGGTTTTCTATAGAAAATCTTTAGCTCTTTAAGGTTTTCTATAGAAAATCTTTAGCTCTTTAAGGTTTTCTATAGAAAATCTTTAGCTCTTTAAGGTTTTTATAACAAATCTTTAGCTCTTTAAGGTTTTTTATAACAAATCTTTAGCTCTTTAAGGTTTTTTATAACAAATCTTTAGCTCTTTAAGGTTTTTTATAACAAATCTTTAGCTCTTTAAGGTTTTCTATAACAAATCTTTAGCTCTTTAAGGTTTACTATAACAAATCTTTAGCTCTTTAAGGTTTGCTATAGAAAATCTCTAGCTCTTTAAGGTTTGCTATAGAAAATCTTTAGCTCTTTAAGGTTTTTATAACAAATCTTTAGCTCTTTAAGGTTTACTATAACAAATCTTTAGCTTTTTAAAGTTTTCTATAGAAAATCATTAAATTTTTTTTAGAAAATCTTTTGCTCTTTCATGTTTCATGTTAAAAAATATCTTCTTTAAAGTTTTCCTTGAAAAATAGTTGGCTCTTTAAAATATTTTAACGAGAATTTTGCACTTTATTTCTTGTAATAAAAATTAAAAGTTTTGCAAAGTTTCGGCTTGAATTTTATGCTGCTCTAATGTAGTCTAACATCGTATTTTTTATAACTCAGCCGTAAACCTCAAATGTAAACCTTGATTTTATTTTTATAATTATAAAGCTTTACAAGACAATTAAAAACCAGTTCTTAATAAAAACGAAACAATTTACGTTTATTTCACTAAACAATGTTACATTTAAAGTAAAGTAAAGAAAAAGAAATTTACTTGAAATAAAAAAAATATAAAAAACATTTAAATACGAGTCTCTATCTCTCTGTATGATTACAAAAAAATTTAAAATTATTGACCATAAATGAAGCAAAAACTTGATATTTTATGAACATTTTAGAGCATTTAACAAAATGAAAGTGTTCTGAAAGAAAACAAACAAGACTTTTTTAAAAACCGAAAGTGCCAAAATAAATAAAAAGTAATTAATTTTCGTTATTCATTATCGTTTTTGTTATTGTTTTAGAAAAAATTTCACTTTTTTTAAGACATGAAATACTTTTCTATTTGAATGAAAATAAAAGTTTAGAAAAGAAATTGAAATTCGAAACGAAAAGAAAACAAAGAAAGAGTAGAGTGTATAAAAATTTATCTCCTTGCTGAACTTTATTGCTGGTTTCTCTATGAGTTCGAAACTAAACGCCGCAGGGTTCTAAATGTACAAGAAAATATTAAAAAAAAAACACAAAATTTTTGGAAGAAGTGTTAGAGGTCATGACAGCATACAAACAATTTAAAATCAATTTATGGAGTAATTGAAGAAACTCCAATATAAAATATGCAAATGATTGATGATAAATGAAAACAATTTTTTTTTTCAAGTAAGGCCTTTTTAAAAAATTGTTAATTTTTAAATTATTTAAAAATTTTTTTGGTCACAAATTACATTTCAAAAGCTAAAACTCTTTGTTAATGAAGTTTTTTTTATAAAAATAATGTTTCTTTCTCTGTGCATAAAAATCTTTATTTTTTTTTGTAATAAAATATTCACTTCTAAATAGATTTGCTAGAAAATATTAATCTTTCTAAGATTTCTATAGAAAATGTTCTGCTCTTCTCCACTTCTGCTGAAATTTTTAGTTCTTCAAAATTTCTTATAGAAAACCTTTAGCTTTTAAAGGTTTTCTATAGAAATGTTTCAGATCTTTAAAGATTTGGTCTGTAGAATCCTTCAGAGAGCATTATAACCCAGTTCCTCACATCACTCAAGTTGTGTTTGTTAATTTTTATAAATGGGTGGCAGAACCTAGAGTTTAAAGTCAACTTCGAAAACAGATTTTTGAGAAACCTTTCACGTCAACTGATTTTATTTATTCCCAGAGTTTTTTCTAGAAATCTGGTGAGAGAAAGTTGCAGAAGAAATATTTTTCACATTTCGTTTTGTTCTAGATTTCTAACCGGGGCTTTCAACCACGGCCTCACGTCTAATAAACCAACATATTACCTAACAGACTGTGGCGACATTCTTAACGTTATCACCTGAAAATTATTCTCCTTATCGGAGGCAAAAGCAAGATCACAGTACAAAATTTGAAGATCAAACTGTCGATTAATATTAAGACCATACATGTATTAGCTGGGACTTCTATACAAACTCTTTTACATGCTTTATGGTAAACCTGTATATCATCATGTGATTTAAGGAAATTTATTCCGTTTTAAAATATTCCATACAAAAACCTTAGATTTTTTTAGATTCTTATAAAAAAAATTTTAGAATCTTGAATCTGATAATCTTTCTCTCCTCGTATTGATTTCTTGATTTGCACCCGAAAATCTTTGATATTTGAAGATCTTTATATACATAAGTCCTCCACAGAGTATTTTAGTTTAAATCTTTAACTTTCCTTGGCTATCTTTTCATATATCCTGCCTCGAATATCTTCATATTCTTCATTTCGAAAGGATTTTAATGATTTTTTTAACAACAATTTTTTTATATAGAAATGCTTTACAATTTTAGAGAAAATAATACCGTACACCGTTCATTCATTTTCAAAAAAAAAATGTACAATTTCATTCCCTAAGAAGAATTGTTATAAAACTTCTCTTAGTAGAACAGCAGTTTGATATAATAATTGGCAATATCCCTTCATTCTATAGGAAATAAAGTCATAAATAAGCCACTTAATTGAAAAATGAAATTTAAAAAAACAAGAAGGAAAGTGAATGATGTACTATAATTTGAAAATCAACCCTCTTATATAGCCAAGGAAATCCATCAAACTTAATAAATCAAAGCATGTTTTTCGAAAGAATGATAAATCGGAAGAGAAGTAGAAAATTTTGACAAGCCATTAATAAATATGTAGCAAGCTTTCATTCGCATCAATATGAGATGTTGTTAAGGAAATTAAAATTGATTTTTTAGTTGAGTTTTAATATTTAAACATTTTAAAATATATTTATAAAGTGTGTTTACATGCTGACAAGACTTTAAGATGACAAGGCTTATGACATAAATTTTCACAGCTTATACGGGTTTTTCTTTTTTTTTTTTTTGCTTTTTTTCAACATTTTTTGTTGCTATAGGCATAACATCGTTATTTTATATTTGCAGTCTTATTTAATTAATTTTTAAAACGTGCCTAAAACACAAACTTTGAACTCCATGATGTACCTTTTTCATGAAGGGCAAGAAAGGCAAGGAAAAAAAATAAACATGAAAAATTTATTTCCTTGTGCAAATTAAAAATAAATATGAAAACAAGCAGAAAATAAACAAAAGTTTTCTTACAAAATTCTAAAGTCCAGAATAATTAGATAAAATATAAAATTTTCTTTCACAAAAAGTACCAAAAAAAGTATCACAATCTAAAACTTAAATAAATAAGAAAACAAGCAAGAAATTAACAATAATTTTCTTAGAAAATTCTAAAGTCCGGAAAAATATAAAATTTTCTTTCACAAAAAGTACCAAAAAAGGACCACAAGCTAAAACTTAAATAAATATGAAAACAAGCAGAAAATAAACAAAAGTTTTCTTACAAAATTCTAAAGTCCAGAAAAATATAAAATTTTCTTTCACAAAAAGTACTAAACTAAAACTTAAATAAATAAAAAACAAACAGAAAATAAAGAAAATTTTTCTTAGAAATTTCTAAAGCCACAAAAATATTAAATATTCTTTCACAAAAAGTACCAAAAAAAAAGTACCACAGTCTAAAACTAAATAAGAAAACAAGTAGAAAAACACAAAAATTTTCTTAAAAATTCTTAAGTACAGAAATATTGATAAGAATATCAGATTTTCTTACACAAAACGTAAGTACCAAAAAAAGTACCAAAAGCTAAATCTTAAATAAATAAAAACACAAGCAGAAAATTAACAATAATTTTCTTAGGAAATTCTAAAGCCCAGAAAAATTTGATAAAATATATAATTTTGTTTCACAAAAAGTACCAAAAAAGTACCACAAGCTAAAACTTAATAAACAAGAGAACAAGCAAAAAAATTAACAATAATTTTCCAAGAAAATTCGTAAGTCCAGAAAAATTTGATAAAATATCACATTTTCTAACACTAACAGTACCAAAAAAAGTACCAAAAGATAATACCTTCATACGAGAGTTATTCAAAACAAATTTTATTTTGCAAATTGTGTTCTAAAATTGTACTGAACGCATTAAAAATATTATTTTAAACGACATAAAATTTTAAATAAAATATTTAAAGATTTTTTAGTTCAAAACTTTGCAAACATTTATGTAAAATTTTTCTTTTTCGACATTGAAGTTATTTTTTTATTGTTTTTTTATCACACATACTGTTAAAAAGTTTTTAATCCTATCACAGATCGAGAGAGAGAGAGAGAGACAGAGAGATAGTAAGAGTTCATTTAATTTACAGAGCAATATCCTTTAAACATTAAACAACTGTCAACCGAGTTTATTTATTACAAATATTTGTTGAACATTTTCTGTTCCTTACTTCCCAATAAATATTTTTACATGAAATATTCTTTTACGGAACAAAAAAAAGCATGGACATGAACATGTACATGAGTCTGGTCATATTTATGGTAATAGAAACACAGTGGAGTAAAGCAACAGAATAATAAACCTCCCCCTTAACTTGGCAAAAACTTTAACAGCAATTTGCAAGGTGTTGAATAAAAACCTGGTGATTTTCTTCTTCCATTTCTTTCTCTTCCTCCTTCCTCCTTCCTTTCCCTTCCTTTTCGCCATAAACTCGAAATGAATAAGAGATAAATTATTGAAAATTGAAAAATGTTACTTGTGTTCAAACATTGTTAACGAAGAGGATTTCCTTCTTTCTATCGTGTAAGGGAAGGTTACCTAAACTTATGAACAGTTCTGCTATTTTCTAAATAATAAAGCTTTCAAATTGGCATGCCTTCCTCCCCTTCAATGCTGAACATTATAATAAAAATTTATTGTTTAAGTAATGCCTAGACAAGTGTGTATTTCTAATGCTTTTCCATCCTCTGTGCTTTAAAATGCCAACAGTCACATTGAAAATGCATTTCTGTATAAGAAAAGAATATGTATGTATGTGCTTTAGACCCTAAAGGCCTATTCCCTAGAGTTATACTCTTATGGCTTTTTTGGGTTTTTGTTACTGATTTTATGTCTTTTTCTTACTTTTTTTTCTTTGTAACGTTCTTCTTTTCCTTCATTTGATGATTTACTGTTTTTAGAAAAATGAAGAAGAAAAAAAAAACAAATTTTTATAGATCACCAGCACATAATTCTGCATTTTATATCTGTTCTGTTCCAAGTTGTGTTACCATTTTATCTTATTTTCTAACAATGTTGTATTACATGTGTTCATATCTTGCTACACACAGCATGCATGATATGAATGTGCATGTACCGCAATGCTATTGCCATTCCAAGTACATGTTCTCTTTGCTTACTAAGAAGGCAGCTTTAAAAAGAATGGAAACGTTTTTGTTTCCAATTTTTTTTGTTTTTGCAAAATTTTTTATTACCAACCACGCTTGGGTTTGTCTTCTGTCTTCTGACCACAGCAGTCGCTAGTTTGCAGAGAAAATCATTAAAAATGTTCTTAAGTCGATGACTTAATGAAGAAAATAAACGTCACGGAAATCCTTAATTTCATCGCACTAGTCTGACAATGTGAGACTTGCAGCGCGATAGAAACCCCAATTTGGATGACCTGAAAGCTTATTATTCTAGCAAGAATTCTTCGAGCTCATAGCCTTTCTCCAAAGTCACTACATTTCGTATTTCGGAACTTTCATATAAGAAAACACCTCTCATTAATGAGAAGCTAAGATGCATCGACTTGAAGGCATTCGAGGGTTTTACAGTCCAAAATAAAAAATCGGAACCGATTCAGACTCAATTGAGTTTGGCTTTTAGGTTTTATGTGACGTTACATAGTATATATCCACACTACGCATAACGTACGTAACCTAAACTTAAACCTTAGCCCAGACATCTCGAACAAAACGAAATATGAAAAAATTTTACTTTCGGTGACTGTCTCTCAGCAGATTTCTGGCAAAAACTCTGAACTTAAATAAAATTGCCATGAAAAGTTTTTCACAAGTTTGTCCTTCGGCGTCGACTTTAAAATGTAGATCTCGCCGCGCATGTATATAAATTAACATACACAACATGGGTGGTGTGAGAAGCTAGGCCGTAATCCTTGTAATCCATTGTAAAGATCAATCCATTAAGTTAGCATAGACTCTAAGAGTTCTTCAAAAAAAATTGAATAGAAAATTACGTCATACTTATCCTACACAATAGATTCGATAACTCAGTGATGGAGCTTGCCATTCACGAAAAAATATACTTCCAGACTGAATGTTAAATATGCTGAGGGAGTAGAGTATGTTTATGTTTCAACTCTTTCAACGTAATGCCTTCGGTCTCAAATGCCTTTGAAATATGTATGTTCATGAACTGCACATTTTTGCAGTTTTTTTTTATTTTTTTTGTGTTTGTTGAATCACTTTACATTCCCAGCATTTGAGAGATTGAGAGA
The DNA here is from genome assembly GCA_958299815.1 of Sarcophaga carnaria. NCBI lineage: Eukaryota > Metazoa > Arthropoda > Insecta > Diptera > Sarcophagidae > Sarcophaga > Sarcophaga carnaria. The sequence continues at coordinate 43,587,204 of OY283150.1, forward strand.
CTCGAGAGTAAAGCCAAGTAAGTACTAGTTTTGGGTATTCTTTATGGCCAAATTCGTTTTGTACCTTATTTAAGATTAACTACACAGTGGTACTTGTTATTTTACTGTTTAAGTGTTTTGCTCCTTCTGCTCTCATGTTAGTAAAATAACCCAGCAAACATTTTTAATAAATATGATTTTTTTCTTTTTTTTTTTAATTTATTATTCTTCGTTAGTTTTATTATTTAGTTTAAGGGTCTTTGGTTAAAGTTGAATTTAATTTCACCCGACAGAAAAGTTTACATTTACAAGGTTTTCTCGTAGGCACTTTAAATTATGCAAAAAATTTCTTTTGAAATTAGTTTTGTTTGGCTCTTCGTATAAGAAACGAAAAAAAAAAGATATTTTCTAAAGGCTAAATAAACTACTCATCGTGTGTGTATATATTTCAGCAAGTGGTACTTACATGTGAATACACAAGCATATATGTAGTATATGAAGGCTTGTATTTAATTTTGTTGGCCAGTGTAAGAAGAGTAGAAAAACCATGACTTTTATGTGAAATTGAATTTCATGATTTCCTTGCGTTAAAATCAGTACTTAAGGCGAAAGGAATTTTAAATTAAATTTTAAATTGTCGGAAAAAAAGAAATAAATAAAGTACGAAAAAAAAAATAAATAAAAACTTGTGTAATATAGTGTGTAGATGAGTAAGGAAAATGTGTGAACAAATGCCAGATGAATAGTAAAGTAAATGACATTTTATTCGGAGAATATTTTTAATTGCATACAAAGAATTTGAAAAATGTAAATAAGGAAACGTATGGAATTTTGTTTGACCAATATTTTGTAATGTCTGACAGACATTATTTATTTATTGAAATGTTAAAAAATGTTTTTTATTTGTTGGCAGTTGTTTTATGAATTTAAATATAAAACAATATTTTTCGTATAAATCTTATAAGATGTCCTTTAGTCAGGACAACATCCTAGCTCATCACACCACTCATGTTGTGCGTGAGAATTTTTATGCCTGAGCTACAGTTTCAAATCAATTCCGCACGACAGATTTTTTTTGAAACTTTTCATGGCAAAATTATCTCTCTCTGTCAGAGTTTCCGCCAAAGGAAAATTATTTTTCATATTTCCTTTTATCTAACATATCTTAGGCAGGATTTGAACCACAGTGTTGCATCTATTAAGCCAATACACTACCTGCTAGATCATGGCAACTATATATGAAATATTTTTGAAAAAAAATGTAAATTAAGCATGCAGCATTTGCAACCAAACCAAACATAAACACCACAATTGCAAGTTATTTTTGACCGACAAGCAGACTAATTTTTCATCTAATTCACACTGTTTAAGGAAGAGTTTTCATATTTTGTTCTAACAAGAGAAAATCAAATAATACGTGCCTTTATAACAGCAAACATTAAAAAAATTTTTGCTTTCCACTAATTTTTCCTTTACATATTGACTTTTCCAATACGGAAGTTTGTCTTCTAAAGTTTCAATTTTTCCTTTTTTTTTCTTTTCTTTATTCGATGTGAAGTAAATTCTTACAAGATCACGTTTTTATCGTCTTCCTACATTGTTGTAAGAATGAACGAAATAAATGAGAAGAAGAAGAGCAAACATTTTGTCATAAATTCAAATAGAATGTGAAAGCTAAGGCTGCTGCTGTTGCCCAGTGCTGATGACTGCGCTAAGGTTTAAACTGAATGGCGATAATTTAAATGATTTCTTGGACAAACACCTGCATTATTTACAAATTGGTTAACACGTATGTAAACTCAACTAAAAAAAAACGACAGCAAATAAACGTACATATACCAACCAAACGAACCTAGAGAATAGAAACAACCTGGAGTAGAAACAGTGTGCAATAAAAAATTATGTTCATAACTATTATTGAAAACAAAGTTGCACACAAAGTTTAACTGCATTTGCATGTTACAAGTATTTTACACAGTTTTAATGAAAGAAAAAAAAATGGCAAAATAAACTAAAAAGCAACGCTGCCACTGCATGTTAAGTTCAAAAAATAGAAAAAAAGTGTTAAAAATGATTTGTTCTCTGAAAACAGCAGAAAGATTTTATTTATTCAGCATAGAATACAAAATAGAAGACCATCATTATAACGAACATCAAACCTTCTCTCGTTGGGTATCATTCAAAAGTCGTGTTAAACAAAAAACGAAGAAAAAAACGAAGAAAAAAAAATCAAGAACTTTAAAGGTTTACATGGATTTTAACACATGCCCAAAGTGAGGGTAAGGCAGCACTTAAAGCAGAGGAACATGTTTCAAGAAGTCTGTGAAAAACTAACGGTATATGAATCATGACTTTGGCATCGTTTAACATCGGCCTCAGCAGCAGCACTAGTCAAGAGCAACATCATCAGCATCTTCAACTTCATCAAAAAAAAAAAAAAGAAAAAAAAAACACATTCACACCGTTGTCGTTAAAACAAAAACAACAACAACAAAATTGGACTTTTTGGCAACCGACATTCTTGTCTCAAAGTTATTATAGTTTTGTTGTTGTTGTTAGTATTGTTTTTGTATTTTAGCTTTTAGCCATCATCAGCTGGATAACAAGCTGGCATTATGATTTAAAACCACTTGCCAAATGCGTTAAAAAATTGTCGACATGAACACATGCATGTTGTTACAGCAAATAAAATCCATACACATCATCAACATGTATTCAACACCACAAATGAAAAAAAGAAATGATATACACTCTGTAACAAAATTAAATGTATATGAAAATTTTTTATATTTTAAAAATGTCGAAAATATATTCGTAGACTTGACAAACAAAACGATCAAATCTCAGCAATTTTTTTGGCATAAGTTTCTTAAAAATCTGTCGTTCAGAGCAGATTTTAAACTGCAGGTCCAGCCACTCATGGATAAAATTAACACACACGCAACATGGTTGGTGTGAGAAGCTAGGTTGTGATCCAGACTAAATAACCTCTGTGGTGTATAGTATAGCGCTTACAAGTCCATTTGATCCCTTACTTTAGGCCATTACTTTTATGCTTTACTGTGTATGCCATTTCTCATATTCTTTACAAGATTTTCAACATCTTTTTTCGTTTTTGAAAAATAATAGGGAAAGATGAAATGAAACAAAAAATAAAAACTTTAAAGAAAAATGTTTGCACATATTTTAGCGCATTTCATTTCATTCTGAGTATTTTAGCTTGTTATTGTCATTGTTTGTTGTTATTGCTATTGTTAGTGTTGTTGTCGTAGTTGTTAGTATTATTGTCTATATGTCTGTCTGTCTGTCTGTCTGTCTGTCTGTCTGTGAATGAAACTCGTTGTAATATTCTTTTGACCAACACATACACGTTATACACAATAAATAAATAGTTTCATAGTCTTTTGTTACAACAAAAGTACACCCAACGACGACTTCCTCTTTATCCATTTTTGTGATTTTTTTCTACTTTTCGCTTTTCCTTATTCTTCTCCTTTTTTTGTTTGAAAGTGCCAACAAGTACTTTAAACCTTCCACATGTGTCGACTTCTACACTACACTATGCGACCAGTGTGTCTCAAAATGCTTTAACTACCAAGTCATTCTTGCATAACGTTTTGTCTGCAACAAATGGCCAAAGAACAACAGCAGCAACAATAATAACAACAACAACAAAACAAATAAAAAAATATCAGCAATTGGTTAAAGAGAGAGAGAGAGAGGGAGAGAGCGAGAGAGTGGTAAAAAGGAACGTGCAAATCTTCCAATGACAGTCAACTTTTTACATGACCATAGAAATGTTAGTGAATGAGTAACTTAACACACTCATGTGGTTGTTGGTACAACAACAGTAATCAGTGAATATTAAGCGGGGAAAAATTAAAGGAATATTGATGGATATCTGGTAACATATATGTAGATGGGGGCCTACTACAAATAAGAGAAATATCTCGAAATGGAATCCTCTTCTGTTGAATTGGGTGTGCCACTTGCCTCGGTGAAGTTGACCATTGCGCGGGCGCGGACGTTCTTTCGGGACGCCAACCTACCCTGGGTCAATGAGGAGTCCTGCTCCACCGCTAGACTCAACTGGCCCAAGATGGATAGAAAGCGTACTAACCGATTACTTGGTTTTGGTCGTGATGTCATCTCGACTACAGTGGCCTTGCTTACAGGTCATTGCGTCATGGGTAGACACGCGGAAAGAATGAGGCTCCCTTTCAACGACTTCTGCCGTGGATGCAGGTCCACTGAGGAAGAGGAGACTGTTGTTCACTTTCTTTGCCAGTGCCCGTCTCTTGCTAGGTGTAGATATAGGCTATTTGGCTCCCCATTCCTTGTTAGCTTAACGGAGCTATCATCTATTGACATCAAGCATATAGCTTCGTTCATCAAACTTTCTGGCTAGTTTTCCAGTATGGGGTAGTCGTGCTTTTGTTGTGCAGCCCTTGAGCTGACCAACTTCTTCCTTTTCCCTGATTTTGGTGGAACTTGGTTAGTACAGGGACTGCGTTCACCCGTGGCATCACAACGGGCCGCTATGCGTGCTCAAGTGAGCTTTGTGATAACAGAGCTACCACTCCGACCTAACCTAATCTATCTCGAAATGGTAGTAAAAATTGTAAGATAAAGCAATATTAAGGGCTATACTTTGTAGTCATAGTATCATAGCTAACTTATATGAAATCTATTGTGAGTTAAAATTGAGTTGAAGTTGAAATTCATTCCAAAATAACCAAAATTTAATACAAATTTGGAGACATTTTCTGCGATTATTTATTGTACTACCCTTTGCACCAGAATAATAATTCACTTCAACGCCCTTACAGCGGCCTGATCGAATGATAACTTAGGGTTTAAGCAATGCTATAGGGCTCGTTTAGTAGACTTAAATTCATTCAGTTGCAATTTCTTCTACTGGTGAATACCATGCTAATCTTGTTTTATTAATTTATAGCCAGGAAAATCGTTTTTCCAACAAATTGATGTTGAATGATTTGTTAGAAACGGATTTTGAACCTAAGCTGCATTAGTTTTACCAAGCTTAGTGCTCATTGAGGCATTGTTATCATATTTTAACTAACAAATCAAATTAAAAATAATTATTTAAAGTCATTTATTAATTAGAAAATTATTTTCTTATTCTTTCAGGTATGAACACAACTCCATGCTTTAAATCATATATGAGTATAGAATCGAAGGACCAACACTTAAAGGGTAAACAATTTATATTCAAAAATCCTACAAAAAGTAAAATAAAAATCTAAAAAGAAATTTCAAGTATTTTACAACTCTTTTTACTTCTTTGTCTAGTAGTGATCGAAACTATGGCTATAGGATCGAAGGACCAATCTAATAATTCAATAATCCCACAAAAATAAAATAAAAACTTTAAAAAAAATTCATGTTATTTGCAGCTATTTTTACTTCTTTGTTCAGTAATGAAATAAGTTTTAATTAATTAATGTTCCCATTTAAAAAATCTTAGTCGCCGTAATCTATTGCCTACTGTGTTGGCTGATTAGACGAGAGCCTGTGGTTCAACCAATGGCTCAGATATCTCGAACAAAGAGAAATTTTAAAAATTATTTCTTTCGCCGATTTCCACTCAGCAGTCTTCTGCCAAAAACTCTGAGAATAAATAAAAAATTGCCATAAAAAGTTTTTCAAATCTATCATTTGAGGTCAATATTAAAGTGTAGGCCTTGTCACTCATGGATAAAATTACCACACACCACTTGAATGGTGTGAGAAGCTAGGTAGTAATTCTGACTAATGGGTTGTAAGGGCCAATTAAGTAAGAATTTAGAAAAGCAAATGCAATGTCCGTTAAGCAAAAACAGTAAAATTTTTCTATAATTTTCTGTTTTTTTAAGTTCTTTCCATAATTATTGTTTGCACTTTTCTATTTGAGTTAAAATTTGTCAATAAAAAGGGAATATAGAAGGGATTTCAAGCTTCCAAACAAATACTTAACCAATCTTTTGAAAAATTCCTGACTTTAAAGCAAAATTGCCTTTTAGAACATTACGAAATACCCTCATACATTTACTACCTTTACTTTAACATGAGTATTAATTACCTTCTAACATATTTACTTAAACCATTAGTATTGGTAGTTTAAGCTTACTTATTCTATTCTATCCTTACATTTATGTAAGTATCCATTGAATTCTTTGCCTGCTCTTTTCAATTTTATGTTTATTTTTAGAAAAGAAAAAATAAAAAATACAACAAAAAAACAACATTAGTTTTTAAACATATTTCCTGGCTGGAGGGCACCCAACCAAGCCAGCAAAAGCCTTATGATTCCTTTAATACATGTTTAACTATACTCGTAAAATGAAAATAAAAACAAATCTTGGAATGCACGTTGCAAAACTGATCAGTGGACGACTATCAAGTAAAATCCTAAGCACCCTTTCTCCTGTATTGCCTTTGCGTCTATCTATCTATGAGCATTGATGGCATTTTTCTATGTTTTATTGATTGGCATTTCCTGGTTTCCAGGTTTCTACACTGTATGTGTAGATTTGCTTCTTTATTTTTTTCCATTTTTTTTATTTGTTCGTCTTACTGGTACAACGTCCAGTTTAAGAAAAATAAAAAAAAATTGTTGAATCATCCTGAAAACATTTCTCGTCAAAAAATAAGAAGAGAGTGGCAGCAATGGAATGTGAAATTAAAAATAAAAAGGAATTCCAAACAGGATTTTGACCATTAAAATTTTTTAAAGCATGATTTGGAAAAAGTAAAGTATAAATAGGAAGAAAGCAAATGCCAGGAAATATTAAGAAAAATCTTTTGAGGTGGTCAGATTGAAAAAAAGTTTTTTAAGATGGTTTTTAAATTCTTTTCATATACACCGCATTTTTTACGTCACAAAAAGATTATTACAGATGATTTTCAAGCTGAATTAAATAAATTTTATTTAACACAAGAGAACCATTTGGTAGACTTAAAAGATTTAAGCAAGGCTTTTAAGCAGTTTAACTTGTGTCTGCTATAATGGCAAAAACTTCCTTTATTTTTTGCATATTCCATAGGAAGTATAACAAATAAGATTTTAAAAATTTCTATTTTTTTTATTTATTAATTCAAGCTCTTTCCCACCTCAAACACAACAGAAGTCTTACACAAAAATTTCGAAAAAATTTTAAAAACATAAACTTTACAGTTATAAAGTCTACAAATTCATTTTGAAAACCACTAAACGTGCCATGAATACTTATTGGAAATTTACAACAATTTATGAAAATTTAGTTCAATATCAATAGAACATAGTAGATAACAATCAAAAACAACAAAAACAAATAATAAAAAAAACGAATTGTTTAAGCCCATAGCAACATAGCAACAAGAATTATGTAGCAAGGTGCTACACTAAAAGCAGATGTGCCCATAGCACCACAAGCACTTAGAAGTATGAGATCATGTATTACGTGGTTGGCGATTTGATGAGGTACTCGTTATACATTACGTTACGTACTCATAAAATTCATTTAATTCATTAATATGATTACTCATGTTTAAGTAATTTGCATTGATTTATTTCTGTTTCGGTTTTTTGTTGCTGTTGTCGTTTTTTTTTTTTTTTAATTAATTTAAATACCAGAGCAGAGCAATTGAGAAAAAAATTATTTGTGATTGCGTCTAAAATTACACGGAAATTCCAAAATAGTTTCGGTTTTTTTTTAAATTTCTTTTTTATTTGAAGTGCTTAAAAATACGAAACTTGGGTTGTTCGTTTTTTTATTTTATATTTTCTGTTGATATGATGATGACTTTAACTGATTATTTTTATTAAATGATATCATAAATGATTTCTTGGCTAAAATAATTTGAATTTTAGTTTCTTTTCTACTGCATAAGGTGATAAAGACTACAAAAGAAACGTTTTTTTTTTTAAACTATAAAACAATTTGTCAGCATTTATTTAATTGTTTTATAAACAATAAATTACTCATTTAGGTTTTTTTTTAATTTACCGCCAATATATTTACCCGACGTCAGATAGCAAAGCCATTATGCTATAACCTGCTTATGTGGTCCAACCAATGAATAAACCCGTAACAAATTGGAGATGCTTGTGACAGCTTTACATATTTTCTTTAATGGAACAAAAAGAATAAAAATGTTGCTTAAGATATTATGTTTGAAAAAACAAAAACTTTGTAGTTCTATAACAACAGTTTCTGCATTGATTGGTAAATGATGGCATCTCAACCTACCACTTCCATTGGTTTGCTCCTTAGTAAGGATCCACATTTTGCTAATTGTTAGGGAAGAACATATGGTTGACATTGATTGTAAGTATTTCTTCGGAAACTTCCTATCAGCAGTCTTCCGACAAAAATCTTAAGAAAAAAAATGAAACTCACATGCCATTTGAGAAAATCTGTCGTTTAAAGCCGACTATAGGTCCCGCCACTTATGTATAAAATCCTGATTAATGGATTATAATGAGCAATTCAGTAAAGATGACACGAATTATTAACGACCTTTATATAGGCAGGTTAAAATCCAACGCCTTGGTCTAGTAGGTAGTGTGTTGGCTTATTAGTTCGAGCCCCAGGATAAACATCAAAATAAAATACAAAAAATATTTTTTCGGCGACTCCTCTCAGTAGATTTCTAGCAAAAACTCTGAGAGTATGTATATAAAATTGCCATGAAAAGTTTCTCAAAAATCTATCCTTCGGAGTCGACTTTAAACTGTAGGTCCCGCCACTCATGTGTAAAATTAACACACACAACATAAGTGGTGTGAGAGACTAGGTTGTAATCCTGACTGAAGGGTTGTAATGTAAAATCCAACACCATTCCTATCCGTATCTTTGGTGCATCCATACATACCTATATTATTGAGCATTGCTACCCATTCAGTCTACGCTGTGTAATGTTAACTCCGACAATAGGTTTGAAAAACTTTTTCATGACAATTACTTATTGTAAGTAGCTTTTCCAATGAGACCTTCTGAGAGAGCGATCTTCGGAAGAAAACTTTTTGTCATACTTTTTTTTTATCAAAGATGATAAACGGCCGACCCTATTTAATCATAACTGCCAAGTTTAGAGAAATAACTAAATTTTACCATCAGTACCTGTATGAAGACAATTGGGCAATTCACACAAGCCCTTGTATCGTTGTATTCATTGTATTGTTGGACTAATATACAACAGTGTATGCTTGTTGCTGATAATTTTTATATAAAAATCCGATAAACTTATACACATTTTTTCATATGTATTTGGAAGTTGTATTGGTTTCGTGCTATCAGTTTATGCCAATGCCAGTAATCAAGAAGAAGAATAAAAATACAAAATATTTCCTATGTAACTTGAGTCAACAATTAACATTTCAAAATTATTATTGTTCGCACAGATAATTAATTAATTTATTTTTTTTCCGTAATATTTTTCATTTTGTTGCTTGAACATCAAATTATGAATACTGGTCAGCTTCTTCTTATCGTTTTTTGACGTTTGGAATATGAAATACACAATACAGCATAGCATTGAGCGTTCACAAACAAAAAGTGTATTCAATACAACATACACGATACAAAGTCGTGTGAATTGGACAAATGTTTTATTAAGGTCCTAAGTACCCTACAGCAAGCAGTTCCTTTTTGTACCCATCTTCCGTAAGTTGGAAGCAGTTTTTAGTTTATATTTAATCCAAAGTTTGATTTTCTATGCAATATTAGCAAGCGAAGTTAATTTTGTAATGGGCTTAATGGCACAGTAATAACTAGAGGTCAGTGTAAACAATATTATCTTCAGGATAATATCTTAACGAATAATTTAGATTTATTCTTAGAATGTTTTCTCTTTGTGTACACCTCAAGTTCCAACCTTTTCTTCCTAGGCGGCTCTTGTTCATTTCTATTGATTTGTTATAGATTTTGCAATTCAAAATACTTCTTAACAGTTGAAATATTTTTTAAAACAAAAAAAAAATTATACTTCGTGAGAGCACAGCTTCCATTTATTATTGATTTGCAAAGATGTTCGTTCTTAGTAGTTTTTATTATTTAAAATTCTTTCAAGCACAAGGTGTTTTACCACCAAGGATGTTCTTTTCAATAATTTAACTTTTTTTCAGAATATTTCTTGGAAATATTTATTTTTAATAATTTTTTACGGTTGTTTTAAAATTTTCTTTTCAAAACCTTTTCAAATTACTTCCGTGTACTTGAAACATATGTTTAATTTTCAAACATACTGATCATTAATTCTATGCATCAAGGTTTAGTAAAAAAAAAATTCATTGATATTTAGTTAACGTATGTACATACATATGTATTTAAAAAAAAATAATAATTTTAACAAAGTTTGGTGACATGCAATATTATTGTGTTACTTCAAGGCAAATTTCTTTTATAAAGACCATTATTATGCATCAATAATGTTTAAATTGAAAAAATAGAAATAAATGTAGGGGTAGAATAGATCTTTTGTGTAATTTTTTTTTAATTATTTTTATTTTTTTTTAATTAGTTTAAATACAAGGCTAATTACTTGTCTTGTGCCTAAAGAAAAAAAATTGTAAATGTCAACAGTTATGTTCTCAAGGTATTTTTCATTTTCGTTAGATCGATTACAATTCGATAACTATGAAGTTAGTAATGATAAAGGGTCATTAGATCAAATTTTATTTAATTCTGTACAATTACATAGAAATCTTAATTTTTTCCAATACAATTACGTTTTTTGTTTTCATTTTAAGCATGTTAACCATTAACGCACATGCAGTGCAGAATTCTAAAATGCTTTCAAGTTTTTACCAAAAACCAATATTTTTAAAAACCATGAATATGTTTGTCTAAAGCCTAGATCAGCACGAAATACATTTTTAAAGTCATGCTGTGTGCGATTTATTTCGCCTATTTGAATGCGTGAATGGTTTTTTTTTCTGTTTTATTTTCTTTTGAAAAACGAAATAATCGGTTTATGAATTTTATTGGCCAATAATACATATGCGAAATTTTTATTTGAATATTTTTTGTTTTTTTTTTTTGTTTTGTAGGGCCAAAATTCAAAACACGTCGCAGCTTTAGTTTTTGCTTTTGTTTTGATTGCTTCATGTCTGATTTTATTTTTGCCAAGTTTATTGAAATTTTTTGGTGATTTTGTAATGCCATAGAAAAGTTTATTAATAAACATTTCTACAGAAAGATTATTGAATGAATGATTGAAGGAGAAAGAACACATGTTTTCTGCTCACAAGAAAAAATAATAAAAAAAAGAAAATCTAATTTAAAAGCAAATTAGAGGTGAAAAAAATTATTTAAATTATCTAAACTTCTAACAGCTTTAATGTGTAAAATCATCTTTAATTAAAACCTATAAAATTTATAAACTTAATTTCCCGCTTTGGAAACATATTAAGAATATTAAACATGGTATCAAGGCTTCATTTAAGGCATTAAAAAGTTCTTTAGAAAAAAAAAACTAAATTCATCTACAGAACATTAAATTCTAAAAAAAACTTTATAATTATAATCGTTCTTAAAATAAACCATAACTAATGCATTACTTTCATAATAATCTCAAGAATCAACATTTCGATTCCTAGAGAAAAACCATCTCTCATCAATCATTTGACTAGAAAATGTCATATTTTCTATGGTTTGGTTGCGCCAACCTTTTCTCTTTCCATTATTCAACCATGGATTATGACATGCTGTCATAAACTATGACCAAGAAAAATAAATTTGTCACAAACATATTGAACATTATGAACGAAAAGAACAACAAGAACTAGGTTAAATTCTAAACATTTTTTATTTATTTATTTTTAATTTCATTAGCCAAGAACTTTATGAAACAACATAGACTAAACTGCCGGGGTCTGTGTCAGTCATACATACATACATACATACATATGTACCTATTAACATCCAATAGGAAAATGTTGGCTTATGAAAATTGGAAAAAAAAACACCTGTTGTTAGTTGAAGATGCCATCCATTATTACCTTTGTTCTTCTTATTCTTTATTCTTTTAGATTAATTTTAGTTTTTATTTTTCATTTGTTTAATGAGTTCTTACTTGTGTTCCTTCTCTCTTCTCTATATTAGTTTAGTTTCATATTAGTTCTGCACTTTTGATTTATTTTAATGGTTGTTAACTACTGGTATTTAAATAACGGTAAATAAAGCCCATGTAAAATTGTTGATGTATATTCATTTCTGTTTATTTTCTTTACGTTTATTTATTTACTTCATTCTTTTTCATTTTAAAACAACACTTGAACGAACATAAATTCTTTTAACGTTAAATGATCAATCTATTCACGGGATCTTTAAACATCTATAAGCCTGTTTATCCTAATCAACATCTAGGTTTATGTGTGTGTATGTGTAGATTGCACTTGATGTGTTGAAAAGATAAACTTTTGCAAACATGCCTTTTTGCAACATTGTTGTATAATCGAATGTGTATCTAAACAACAGTTGCAACATTGACACAAACTCCATGACTTTGGTAAACAAAAACAAACAAAAAATTTTAGAATTTTTCCCACTAATACGAGCAAAAGCCTATATAAGAAAAAGAAAATAATAGTTCGAACAGAAAACACGATTAATTTACACGTTTATGTGTTCATTTTCCAGAGGAGTGAATCAATATTTCTCTGTAAAATATTTCTATCTTTAAGTTTGTAGAAATGATGTAATACAGAATAGAATAGTACAAAAGAAAAAATAAAAAAAGACTTTTAAAAATGATTCGAATAAAAATTAAACGAATATAATAAATAATAAAAAAATTCAAGTAAAAATAATAAGAATGAAAATTTCATCGAAATATTTTCTTTATTTAAAATTTATTGAAAGAAAATGATTCGAATAAAAAATAATTCGAATAAAAATTAATCGAATATAATAAAATACATTATAAAATGAAACTGTTCCAAAGAAAATGTATTCGGAATATTTCCTATATTTAAAACTTATCGAATGCAAATGATTCGTATGAAAATTTGTTCGATTAAAAATTTAATAAAAAAAATTAAACGATATTTATCCGAAGAAAAATTTATTCGTAATATTTTCTTTATTTAAAATTTGATTCGAATGATTCGAATAAAAATTAATCAAATATAATAAAAAAAAATTATCTTAAATAAAAATTATGTTTATATAAATTTAATCGAAATATACATATTTTTAAATAAATTTTATCGAATACAAATGATCCGAATGAAAAATTATTCAAATAAAAATTAATCGAATATAATAAAATAAATTATAAAATGAAAATTATTCGAATAAATATAAAAATGATTCGAATGAAAAATTATTCGATTAAGAATGATTCGAATATAATAATAAAACAAAATTAAATAAAAATTATGTGAATGAATATTTAAACAAAATATTTTTTATTTAAAATTTATCGAATGCATATGATCCGAATGAAAAATTATTCGAATAATAATTAAGCGAATAAAAATTATTCGAATAAAAATTCATACATTGCAATTAGTTAAAAATATAATATATTCTTACTAAACATACGTTTACTAATTGACTACCAAAAATACTCATACTCCTCAAAAATTTATTTCATGACCTTAACCCTCTAATGCACAAGACAGTTTTTAGTAGGTGTAAGCTTTTTTGCATTTTCTTTTAAATTTACATGCAAAAGCATGATTTCTTGCGAATGCTTGCATTCTACACATTTGCATTACACGAATTTTTAAGATCCTTACTTACTCAATTTAGTTATTACAACTCTTGAGTTAAGATAACGACCTAGTTTCTCACACCACCTATTGTTGTGTGTATAGTTATCCACGAAAGGAGGGATACAAAGTTTAAAGGTGACTCAAAAAGTTATATTTTTCAGAAACTTTTTATAGTTTTTCCAGAAGACGACTGAGAGGTATTCGCCAAAGAAATATCTTTTCGAGACGTGTGAGTTGGGGTTTGAACCACCGTATCGTGTTTAATAATCCAAAACAGTAGTTACTAGACAACGCCGATCCATTTAGAGATCCATTTCATTTTATTCAACGATAACATTGCAGTAAATTTAAATTAAGCTTTAAAGCAATACTCTTTGTCAATAACATTCATTTAAAAGCCACAAAATTGTAATATTTTTGATGCTTTCATTTTAATTATTTTTAAATAACAAATATTCTACCATTTTCTCCCTCCTCTTTCTTTTAAGTAATAAGTTGGCATTACTTGCTTATAATTTCTAACAAAAAAAAAAGAAACAAAATTGACCATTATTCTGTAGTTTTTTTCTATTTTTTTATTTATCTCAATAATAAAAAAAGCAATAATTACGACCTCATTTCTATATTAAAGCAATAGGAAAACAAAACGAAAAAAATATATTTTTGGCACTTGAAGCATTCAACGAAAAGATTGACTTGGACGAGCCAAATATGGCCAAATTGTTAGCAACCCAAATAGAGAGAAAAAGTTAAAAGAATAAATATTTAAGTATTTAAACCACAAATAGTTAAACAAAAATAGGAAAACACAATAAGAATAACCACAAAAAAAAAATTAAATAAAAATACAAATAATTACCACACATGTAAGAGATATAAAGGAGTATCGCATAAGAAATGAAGGCATGATGATGATGATGATGTAGAATGAATAAATGACTGAATTAATGGTTAAATGATAGTCAATTATGCGAATGCACACTTATACATGAGGCCTAAAGCCACAACATTCAATCACTATTAGAGAAAAAGACTGTCTGTCTACTTTAAGAAATATTTCTTACAATACAATCGTATTGTCTTACCTAAAACAGTAAAGCATGGAACAGCAGGTCAAGTAAAAAACTTAATGTCCCATCTATCTTTTGGTTGCATGTAAATTGTCACGGATTGTGGCAAGTAAATTGCCTTACAAAACAATTTATTATCTGCATATGTTTTATTATGTTGCCGTTGTTTACTTTATTAGTTTAAACGACATAAAAAAAAGAAATTCTATTTAAGAAAATATTTCTTAAACACTTCAACATACATAAAACCTATACATTAAGCCAAAGCTTTCTAATAAAATCATCAGTCATCTGCCATTATTAAGCATGACTAAAGTCATCATCACCTCATTTCTTTAAACTTCTCAAGAAGCCATAACACATTTCCAAAAGGCGCATAAAAATGTCTACCAAACGTTTAATAGTATTTTGTCCTCAAAAAGAAGAAAATGGTGAAAAACAAATTCAGAATCTCTAATTTACTTTCATCTAACGAAGGTTGGGGCTTATTTGTATAGTTATCAAGATTTGCTACAACAGATACGCCCAGTTTTCTTTTAGCACTTCATAAATTTAAACAGAAGATTATAATCATCACTCTCTTCTTCTTAACTTAACTGCACAGTATAAAGGTAGTAAAAAAAAAGATATTTCAAATTGAAAAATTATCCACTTAAGAAGTTAACATTGCTGTTAGAGGCAGTTTTTAGTGGCATAAAACTTTAGAAAATGAAATGAACATTCGGCTTGCAGCACTTGATACCTCGTCCTAGTAAAAAAAATGATGATAATTTTTTTCTTTCTTTTTTGTTTTCTGCAAAGGAAAACTGAGTAATGGTAACGCTAAATAGATTTAAACAAATTATAGTTCAAAGTATTAATTTGAAAAATATAAAAAAAAAATTTGAGATTCTCGCAATGAAAGAATTTTTAAAATATTTCCATAAATCCTCAAAATGCACATGAAAGACTGCTGAGAGGAAGTTGACGAAGAAGTATTTTATCATTTTTTGTTTAACCGTCTAAGCTGAGGTTAGAACCACAATCTAGCGTCTAACATGACTTTAAAATGCGAAACATACTAAAATTTACTGAAAATAAAAAGAATCGATTTTGTAACTGCTTGAATTGTAGGTATTTTTCAAAATCCCTCCTAAAACCCATTTAAATAAAAAATCTTTTATTCGTACCAATTATTTTCTAATTCAAGGACTTTCATAAGAAAAAACAAAAGACTCCCCCAAAATTAAATTATTATACCAAATTAACTCTCCACTCATATTTCAAAAAAAAACACTTGAAATGATTTTAAAAACATGCCAATTAAGAATTTCTTATATTTTTCTCGTTTCCAATTTTAAAGACATGCAAAAGAAATAGAAAAGAAATGAATAAAAGTAATCACATCTTGTATGCTTATTTCAAAACAATGAATATATAATCGTGAAATAAAATTCACTTGAAGAGGATGTATTGCTATAACCAAGCAACAGATATATTCTCGTATCAAAAAAAAAAAATTAATACGCAAACAATCTGCTTTTTTTGTAATAAATTGTAACCAAAAAAAAAAAAATGAAAATCTTGTAGTTTTCCTTTTGTGCATAATAAGTTTTCGCCAAAAAGAAAAAGTAAGACATTGTGCTTAACAGAAAACTAACATGAACACGAAAATGTATCCACAAATGTTTCCCATAAAAGAATTAAAAATGCATTAATAACACATACACACATGCAGTGTTTACTTTGATACTTTGAATTACACTTCCATTATTATGACCAAAAATAAAGGCAAATTTTTTGGAATTTTTATGTTTTTCTTTTTCGGTTAAAAACCAGTGAAAAATCTGTTCAAAAAAAAATATTTTTCAATCAAATTCATTTGAAAACCCGAAAAGAAAGTTAAAAACAGAAGAAAAAAATTGTCTTTTCGTGCTGGATTTTTCTTTATTTTGGAATTGGCTGGCTTTGTTTGACTTGCACAGAGGATTAGGAGGAGGAGGAGAAGAGTCTTTTTTAAGGCAGAAGAATCTTTGTTTATAATAATGATTGAATGGAGTAGTACGGCAGACCAACTTAAGCTTAAATGTACGTGCTATTTATTGTTTTAGATTTTGTTTCTCTTTTTTTCTTTCTTTCTTTTTGTGTGCCTTTTAGGTTGTCATGTAGCATTGTTGTAAGTTTACATATATTTGTTATTGTTGCCTTTGAAAGCATACAAATGCACTTGACTTCTTTTCCAAATGAAAATATTTTTACCTTTTTTTCTACATTCTCTTATAAGAAAAGGTAAGAGTGGGGAAATATTTTTTATTTTCAAAATAAAATAAAACCCCTTTGTTACCGATTTACAATCAGGTTTTAAAAAGATTTGCTTAAAAACCATGAAAAATGGGTCAATTATGCAACAAATTATTAAAGAATTTATTTTTTAAATGGAATTTCCAATATCGATTATAAATCCAAAGTAAAAAGGATATGATTGCAAAAGATTTTGGAATCACAAATGAGAATTCATTGTTTTCTTTGTAAAGTTTTAAACATGTTTTTATATTTCGAAGGACAGAAAACCTGATGGTTTTGTATTCATTATTAAGAGGTAATTTTTTATTGGCATTTTTCTATTGTTTGAACTTTAATGCTCATGCGTGTTGTCATGCTTTCTTTGGTTTGTCTTTCATTCGCTTGCATTTCATTATATTTGCTGGCTGGCATTAAACAAAAGTCTTTGTCAGTCAGGCGGACGGTTTGCGGACATTCAATATATGCCTTGTATTAAGCAAACGTTTGAAAAATTGTTTTTTTTTTTGAGAACGTACACATGTGGTCCTATTTTTCCCCCTCAAACAGCCTTTGTAACTCTTTACCTCAAGTTTTGTTGAATATTTGTAGCACACACCTCCTTTTATTTTCTCTCCTTTTGTTGCAGCACACAGCACAAACAACATCATGATTCGTTTGTTGCAACAAGAGTCATCATCATTCTTTTTGTTTTTTCATTTTGTTTCAACATCGACAAGTATTGAATATTCAATGGACCACCATGCCATGGATTTTGATGATTTTAAAATAAATATTTGCATTTTTTTTTCTCTCTGTTTCTGTTGCTGTTGTTGTACGTATTTGAGGACAACATTCGGTTTTGTGTTGAACACTGGACGTGTGTGTGCATTCAAAATAAATGAAATTGTGGCAAGTATGGCATGGTATGATATGGTATGTTCTTAAGAAATATATGCCATGGGAAAATCTTTTAATTGTAAAACTTAAAAGATTACAAACAAACCGATTTAAGAGATTAAATTTATTTTTTTTAACAACAAAAGAAAGTTTTCTTTTATTTTGTGCCCGTAAAAAGAAAAGCGTTTTAATGAGCTTAAAAGCATTTTCTTTTGCAAATTCCTTACAATCTATTAAACTGTGGTTTTTTCATTGAAAACCACCACCATTTTCCTTGTATTCTATAACCATAAAATTTCTTTTAATATGCTCACGTGTTGCATCCCTAGAGACTTTATTAAATTGTGATATATTTCTTCAAGTTTACTTTTTTTTTTTTTAATGCAAGTAACCATAAAAAACGACCCTTTTAGTGACTCTACTTTGTGTTTTATTGCGGCTAATGGACTCATAAGTCTATTTAACGAAAAAGAAAAAAGAAGTTAAAAAGGAAATAAAATCCTTTTTGTCTTGCAAAACGATGCTTTATTTTTATCTAAAATTACTTTATGATTTATTATCTATGAAATGCTTACTGACAGTATTAAGGCCCTATACCTTTTTGATTATCTTTTTTTTCTTGGCGGCACGAAATTGAAGATAAAAGTTATTTTCCTTGATATTCATTCCAATTGCCATTTAGCGGGCAACATGTATACGATTTCAATTTCAAACAGAAATAGTGAAGTGGAGAAGAGGAAATTACAGAGAGATATTGTTAATACAAGGAAACATCAAACAAAGACTAGTACACCCATAACTTGCTTTGCGTCGTTTCGTTTTGCGTTCCTGTTGAATTAGTACTAATTTTCACTGTGCGTCGATAGATTTTCGAAGTTCCGTTGCTGCTGAATTAGTAATAATTTTCACTGTGCGTTGATAGATTTTCAAAGTGCTTTGTTTTTTGGAAATTTTTTTAAATTCCTTTTTTTCTATAAGATGGCACGACTTTGGTTTCCAATTGCGCCATGTTATCAAAACTTGGCTACTCTCTTTCTAATACAACTTTATTTTCACCTTGTTTTTCTAATTTTAAGTTCAGTTTCAATTAGTATGTTCGAAATGAAGCCAATTTTTTATTTTAATTGAATTTGTTTTTTTTTTGTTTTTTTAAATTATTTTTCTTTTTTAAATGTTTACTTTGTTCAATTTTCCTTATAAAAAGTAGTATATTCGCAATCCTGGAACCTATCTTCGACCTTTACATGATTTGCTATAGAAAATCATAATTCACATGGCGTCTTTTCATTTGCGTCGAGTTTTTTTGGAACGTAACCCCGACGCAAAGTGAGGCATGGGTGTAATTTCAAATTGGGAAGGAAGAAATACTTTAAGAAATATGGTGGTAAAACGTTCAAGAGCTTATAGATACCAAAGCAAAAGATTTTTCTTAAATCGTACACGATTTCTTTTTATTCAAATCAAATTACAAAATAAATTATTTGTTTGTAAAAAAAAAACAGAGAAATATTAGTTCTTTTATTATGAAAGTTTTAAAAAATGTTTAAAGCTGTTAGTAAAAATAAATAACTCTTTAATCAGGCTTACAACTCAGTTGCTCACGCCACCCATATTATGTGTATTAATTTTATCCACGAGTGTCAGGACCTGCGGTTTACAATCGATGGCGAATGACAGATTTTACTTGGAAACTTTTCATGGCAGTTTTATTTCTTAGCAAAAGACTGCACCGAAGAAAAAATTTTTCATATTTCGTTCGAGAACTAGGGTTTAAGCCAACACTAAACCTACTTGAGTACGGAGCTCTACGAATGCTAGAGCCTTATTTCAGAAGTTTACATTATTAAAAACATACAGACATACATAATTATACATTACAACCCTTCCGTCAGGGTTACAACCTAGCTTATCACACCACCCTTGTTGTGTGTCTTAATTTTATCCATGAACGGAGGGCTCTTCATTTTACAGTTGAAGGCGAATGACAGATTTTTTTAGAAAATTTGAATGGCAGTTTTATTTACTCTCAAATGTTTACATAGTAGTTGTGGACGTAGTTTAGTAAGTAGTGTGTTGGCTTATTAGACGTGAGGTTACGTGAGGCCGTGGTTCAAACCCCAGGTTAGACATCTCCATTTACATCATAATGTAAAAGAATATTTCTTCGGCCTCTGAAAGTAAATAAAATAAGTTGACGTCAAAGGTTTCTCAAAAATGTGTTTTCGGAGTTGACTTGAAACTGTAGGTCCCGCCGCCACTCATGTATAAAATTAACACGCACAGTGGTGGGAGAAGTTAGGTTGCAGGCCTGACTAAAGGGTTGTAAGGAATAATTATTCATGTATGTATGTATGTTTTGTATGTAAAATTGTAGTAAATTTGAACACAATTGGTATGTAATGAATGCAATTATTTATTGAGTTGCAAAGCTGCAAGCTGTAATTAAAAAAATTAGTCCTACAATGACCCAAATTGAATTACAAATTAACCTGCTTGCGGCTAGTTTCAAGAGAGGCTATAAAAACATGTTCATGCCATTTAAAAAAATTATCATTAAAAACAGAAACAATATAATTTTTATAGCATTTTTCTCTCGTTCTCTTTCTCTCTCTCACACACACTCTCAGCATTGTAGCATATGTAGCTTTTGAACCGTTAATTGTTCTATAAAAATGTTTATATTTTGAAAAATACCACAACAAACCAATAATGTAAAGGAAATAAAAGAAAAATATTTTTCATTTATTGGAAAAAAAAATAAATAAAAAATGAAGAGAAAAGAAAATATTCCATTCCATTTATTTTCTTTTTAGCCACAAAAATCAAATTAACGCATTTTCTATAAAACAATATTGAGAATAAGAAGTATAGGAAATGATTTCGATGTTAACGAAGAAGATGAAGCCGAAGATGAGGAGCCTGCCAATGCTAGAGATGATGGAGATAATGATGATGATTGAATTGAAATATTAAGTCTTCAAAGAAATGAAGAAAACTTCAAATCGTATAATCAATTTATTGTTGTTGTTATTATTGATGGTTAATACTTAATGCTGTTGAGGTTAGGTCATAAGTTTTCGATTATCTCTTAATACATATACTATATATGTACGTATATAAGTATATTATGAAAATTCTATAAAAGAAAATCAGTTTTTATATTCTTTTTTTTATATCTTCTCTTTACTATTTCAAATGCAATTAAATTGGCCCACTTTAGATGTGTGCTGCCCAAGCCAAACAGAGATAGCCAGAGAGATATATACATACAAACATTCATAGATTGACTGCAAGAAATGGGTTTGTGGTCAAATAAATTGCAAAATATGAAAACAATATAAACAACAAAGAGATAAAAAGAAAATATAGGTTGCAAGGTGTGATATTAACTTAAGTGTGGCCGACTGAGTCACTATAAGGTGAATTAACATTTTTAAGGCAACATAGTCATGGGAATTTCGTAAAGGGAATATTTGTTTTAATGGCATTGTAAAAAAAAACATAAATGCATTATTATAACAATAATAATAACAATAATAATAAAACGTAATTTTTTTTATTACAATTCAACGGCAAATTATAAAGAAAACTTAATAAATGTTTCGCTATTTTCAATGGTTAAACTTTTAAAAGCCATTTAAAAAGTTATTTCATATTACTTTGGCACAGTTTTGAAATGAGTTCTTCTACATATGTACATATGTATGTACACACATTAAGAGTTTCAATCATTTGTTCATTTGACCTCGTTTAAAAGTAACTGGCCAGAGTTTCACTCTGAAGTGTTAGCTTCCTAGCGGATAGGGTTTTCATTTGTGAGATTTTTTGTACCCAAAAAAATCAAATCTTTTCTACTTCTAATTGCATAGCGTTAAGTTCCCTTACAGCTCTGCTGAGGTAGTAATTATTTCAAATAAAATGGCAAGAGTTCTTATCTTAATTCAACTTATAATCAAAAATTCTATTCTAATCCACAATTACATATGGTTACGGTTAGTTACAAAGTTTAGATGGGTTTACGGACCCACTTATAGAGGCACCAGACAGATCTGGCCCGATGTAGATATACATATGTAGAACAGAATTTGTATTAAACACACCAAAATTCCATCTAAGGAATCTCAAAGTAATTATAACAGGACACTAAACTCTGGGTGTTGGCGCCAGACGACTGGGAATACCCCATAAGGACATTTGTAGAAGGCACAAGAGACAAAGAAGAAGAGAACATCTTCTCTGTTAATGTCCGGCGCTTGGAAACCTAAGAGGAAGAATACCTGGACAACCAGAACTTTGTGACAAAACGTATCTAGTGAAAGGTGATTTTAGAAAAAATCACACTTCCATAAGGTCCTTGGGATGGTTGAGAGATGCCAACCAAAAGCTATCATTATGACGGAATAGGAATTATCGATATTGCAATGGGACCTCTACGAGGCAACTGCCAGTTTAAGCTCACGTACTGTTAGTTACGGCTATTGTACTGTTAAAGACATTGTAAAATAAATGCGAGAATTTTAAACTTGAATCTTTTCTTATTTCTATTAAATTAAATTAACATTTTTTTTACTTTGAAAATCAAACTGAATGAATTAAATTAAGTTTTAAGCGTTCCTTTATTAAAAACATTTCCTTTCAAAATAAGAGTAAAACTAGTACATCAGCTGTCAAAATGACAAGTGATGCTTGTGTCAGTTTGACAACACTACAAATATTTTATTTTATTTTAACATCAGGGGGATGTAAACAAAACATTCTACGCCTACACTACACCACTAGATGTACCCTAATATCTAACACGTGACATAAACTTTTGTAATTTAACAAAAGCACGTGTCCCATTTATTGTTCAAAATGTTGTACATATTTTTTTATGATTAGTTTTTAATAATTTCTTTTAAAGTGCCTTTAATAATACATTTTTTTCCTTTTATTTATTTGCCAAAAACAAGAATTTTTTTTACTAATTTTTCTTTCCCTTCTTCTCTTCTCTTTGTGGTCCATTGCAGGTTACAAACACAACAACAACAAGATGACAAGAAAGCGTTCGAGTCCCATGGGACTCGAAATATATTTGCCAGTATTGCTGGCATTTATAATGTTGCCATTATTAGCACAAGCTGGTAAGTGTCCAAAAACAAAAAACCTTTTATTCTCTGCAATACTCATAATTTTTAGATACTTTGACGATTTAATGTGTATTCCAAAAAATATGTTTATATTTTTAAGGTGAAACAAAATAGACTTGTTGTCCTTTGGGACTTGTTAGCTGATATATGTATGTACGCAGTAGGTTCGAGGATATACATACCATAAAAATAAAACATTATTATTGAGTGATGCATTTAGGATTTTAGGACGTTTTTTTATTTTATAGCATTCATTAAAATAATGAGGGAAGGAGAAAAAAATTGTTTTTTAATTCAATACATTAAAGCACAGAAATGGCGTTGCTGTAGCATTTCCGCCGTACAGAATTGTTTTTCAATTTTAAAGGGAGTAGCTTAGGTTAGGTTAGCGGGTAACTTACCATTCACAGGCAAGTTCACTCGGTGACCCATATAGCCCAATGTGTTACCCAGTAAAAGAGTAACTTAAGTCAATCTATGTTAAAAAAGAAAGAGATGCAAAGTATAGAAAAAATTTTATGTATTACAATACATTTCATTGCATACGTACTACATACACAATTGGTCATTACAATCCTTCAGTCAGGCTTACGACATAGCTTCTCAACCCCACTTAAGTTGTGTGTGTTAGTTGTATACATGTATACAATTTAAAGTCAACTCGGTACGACAGATTTTTGAGCAACTTTTTCATGACAATTTTATTTACTCTCAGTGTTTTTGCCAGAAATCTGCTGAGAGGAAGAGGCCGAAGAAATATTATTTTCTATATTTCGTTTTGTTGGTGATTTCTGATCTGGGAATTGAACCGAGAACCGCCTACTAGACTACGGCGACTTCATTACATTGCAGTGGACATAAAATAATGCAGCATAAGCCACAGACCATAACCAATAAACTTGAATAATCTATTGATGATCTTTTAAAGTATTTCATTTTCCCCATCAATAATAAAGGGACCTGTTGAAGGGAAGTTTAAGACACCTAGCTCTTCAATATATTGCCCATAGTTTGAAGATCAGCTATTATTTATGCAACGGCTGCAAGGTGTAGTCTGAAACACTAATTTTCACGAACCATATTTTACTAATACATCTTCAAAACCTTGATTTCCAGGCAATGAATTGCCTTTTACTTTACATAACCTCTAACAAAATATTCCAATGGAGTTAAATCACCTGATTTTGGTGGACAAATAACTGAACCACTATGCGAAATGAGCTTTTTTTCGAAAGCTTCTTTGATTAAATCATTTGTAGCGCGCCCCTTCATGGTAATTGTATCCATCTTTTTGGAATCACATATCAGCTACAAAAAACCGTTCAGCATTGGCAGTAACATGCTGACCACTATCGCTTTTGAAGACCTATAGACTCAGATAGCCCTTAAGGCCCAGGCAAACAGTAATTTTCTGTGGCTGTAAAAGGATGCACTTTATCAGTATGGGTAAACGTGGCTCGAAAACAATCAATTGTTATTCGAATGAAACGCTTTGAAGTATGATTTTGTAAACCATAAATCGTATGAAGTGTTCCATACGTTTGTGTGGTAACACAAAGGGGCTTATGTGGCCTAAGTGTGTCCATCCAACTCTCTCAGATGGACAGCCATCTCTACCTACCTACCATAAATTTGACGAACAGAACCATTATTTTGCAAGCGTAACAATCGTTTAATTTCTATGGGATACACTTCCTTAAATTTTATTTTTTGAAGTAAATAAAATAAAGAAAAAAATGTCTCTATAATGGTAAATATCTTTTGTTGCGGTTTCTATACTTAAAATAAAGAATCCATTGTTCTCAACACTAATTCTGACAATATTTTGATTAAGCCATTGTATTACAAATACAAGCGACGTTACATTCAGTTCCCGTTTCCCTTCTTTCTACATTTCTAAGGGTCAACGTTTAAGAGAGAGAGGGTGTGTGTAATGAACAAAAAAAATTTCGCACTTTATACCGAACATATGTGAATGTTTTTGAATGGGAAGTAAAGCAAATATTTAGATCTTCAAACATTCAAACATGAATTGTATAGAATTGGGTTTGGGGGCAGAAGTCATCATCCCCTTGATATATGGAAAAATATAACGGTAATATAAAAGGTTTATTAGCTTTTGGCTGGTTTAAATTAAGAAACATGTGTGTCTGGGTCACACAATAGATACAAAAAAACAAAACACATACGAGTCTTGTGTGGGTTGCTATAAATGATATGAAATGAAAGGTCAGAAAACATCAACAAAAATTTCTAAAATATTCCGTATAGGGGGAGGTTATTTTGCGACACATCAACACTAATTTCTTGGTAAATATTTACAGCAATTTTTTTTGCTACCCTTATTTCTCGTTTGTGTTTCATAACATTTGCTTTAGGTTTTAACGTTTCAATGATATTTTATACTCATGAGCGCGTATAAAATTTTCCAACAGATGAACTGACGCTTAATTTATTAGATGCCAAAGAAAAATAAAAATAGAAAACAAATGATGGAAAGAAATAAAATGTGATAAATTGCATTCATCTGCTAGGAAACTGTTAGCACTGCAATTAATTGGTAATTTTCAATTAAAGTAACTGTACAACTACCCTCTCACTAGCATTACGAGCATTATTATTAAGAACTTACCAAATCTGTTGCTATTTCATGGCAATGACAATGCAGAATAATTGAATTGAAGTGCATTTCTTAGTATTTTTATGTCTTAATTTTTGTTTCAAAATCTTTTTGATTTCAATTGAATTTTCATCCATATGGCTCAAGGCATATTTATATCAGGTAACCGCAAGAATACAACAAGTACAACAATGCAAAAACAACAGGCATTTTGTTTTTGTTAAAGAGTACACGGAATGTCAAAAACAGCTTCATAACTGACTGACGAATAACAATAGAAAGAGAAATGTTAAAAAAATTTATAAAAATGGTTACAAAACACTAAAAAAACAACAAAATTTTGACATTTTAAGACTCGTCAGCTGTTGACTTACTCCTACCTGATATAAATATGCCTTGATATGGCTGTTAAAACCGGCTGCTTTGTATAAACCCTCCGTTTTCCTGCAAAGTAGAAAGAAAAATATTTTTGAAAAAAATGTCATGGATTTCGATATAAATTTTAATTCGTTCTTTTGTCTGTTTTAATATTAAATAAAGTGCTTGAAAATAATGAATAACAAGCTTGCAAATAATTTACAAATTCGCCATGGAAGCATTAGACCTTGGATCCTTTGTATAAAGTGACATTTTAAAAATTGTTCTGAATCTGCAGCTTTATTTTGCATGTTCAACACGGGGCTAAAAACTTTGTCCTGTGATTAAAGAAAGTTTAGTTGAACCTCGAATATGCGTTTAGAAATTTATCCTTACAGTCCCACAAAGGAAACTCTTCTTAAACATACATACATAACATAATTGGTCAGGATTATGACCTAGCTTCTCATACCACTTATGTTGTGTGTGTTAATTTTATATATGAGTGGCGAAACCTACAGTTTAAAGTCGCCTCCGAATGGCAGCTTTTTTGGTTCATGTCAATTTTTATTTACTCTCAGAGTTATTGCCAGAAATCTGCTGAGGGCATTCGAAGAAATATTTTTCATATTATATTTGTTGAAGATGTCTGACCTGGGGTTTGAATCGTAGCCTCACGTCTAATAAGCAAACACACTACCAACTAGACTACGGCTTCTTTTTATCCTATAATTAAGCAAAGTTAAGTTAAACCTCAAATGTATGACTAGAAATTTATTCTTACAATCCCAAAAAGGAAAGTTCCCTTAAATTCAGAACAAAAAATAGGGTTTTCAATACCAAAACTGAAATAAACGTTTCAAATCCATGATAGTAAGCTAGCACAATACATTCCAAAAAATATGAAATACTCAATGGCAACAAATTAGTTGTAGAAAACGTGTGCTTTATGGGATCCCTTCAATTCTTTAAATCTTAATTAAAAACTCTTCAAATTACTGTCATCTGCAGTGCAAAGTCTTTCAGGATGTTTGTAAATCATGGTTAACTGAAAAGAAAGTTAAAAACTTTCTTTAGCTTAGCAGCTTTAGAAGAAGCTGAACTCTATTTTACATTATTTAACGATTTTGTTTATTTGCGATTTATAACCCTACTATTGGCGAAGGAAACCACTCAAAACTAAAACACTTTCTATGAAAACTTGTTGAACAATGTCATGCACATAGCGTTCACATAAAAGCAAATGCAAAAAACAAAATGTGAAATGAAAAAATATAAGAAACATTTTCAATTTAAATGTAGAATGCAGATAAACAACCAGAATATTTTCTTTTTATTTTTTATTAACAAAAAAAAACTTTCTTTCAAAGTCTTTCGAAGCCTTGTTGTCTGCCGGAAAAACTCACAAATTTTTTGACATGCAATGTGACACAAGTGTTTGCTTAAAAGTGGTTAGAAAAAAGAAAGAAAAGCTACGGGTTTTCTTTAGAAAATTTTTTTTCAAAAGATAACAACAAAAATAGTTTCACATATAATTTTCAACATACATAAATAGGCCCCCAAAAAATATTAAATACTTATGTATGTATGTATGTATGTATGCGTCATTTTTAAAGCCATATTTTAAATGTTATTCGATATTTTCAATAATTTATTTACAATATCATACATATGAAAAATTATACTTTCAGAAAAACAAGAACAACATACGGGTGACAGAGAGACAGTTTGTCTCTCTAATGTTTTACCAGTTGTGTTTATTTTTTAATCTTTTTTGTTTTTGTTTTATTTCAGAAAATGCATAATGACCCCATTTTTATTCGTTTTACTTAAAAAATTCAATTTTTTTTCTTTTCTTCTAAGAATTGTCATTCACTTGTCAAAATGTTTTGAAAAAACACAACAATAACAATAACTAAAATAACTACAACAACTTTATAAAACATTTGTCCAACAAAGAGTTGATTTTTCATACCAATAATGCCCCTCTGTGTTAGTTGCCATTACAGAAGAGAACTCATAGAGAGAGAAATAAAAGAATGAAGGATTGCTGGGAAAGAAAGGGACAATCTTTTTTTTTTTTTTGACAAACAATATATTGTCAGAACTTTAGTTTAAAGTCTATTTGTTGTCTGCCAGCATTAGGTTTGACTCTGTTTGAAAGAGGCAAGTAAAGTCAACTTGACAGATTCATTCTGTTGCTATTCAAATTCAATTTTTAAATTGTGCTGCCCTCTTATATGTTGTATAACGATTTCTTTTTTTTTTTTTTGTTTTGTTTTTGAAGGAAACTAAATCGGGAAATAAAATATTTGTAAAGAAATTTAATATTATTGTTGCTGTTATTTAATATAAAAAATTAAATTTAGAATAGCAAATACAGTCAAAGAAAAAAGTCTACATGCAACGGGGTGTATGTAGATTTGTTTCCCGCTGATTGTATGTACAGAGAAATTGGTGGGGGAAAATACGGCTTATACGATATAGTTTTAAATTTCCGTTTAAATTTTATTAAATTCTTCAAATTTTTACCCTGGATCACATTACATAGGTATTGATTTTCTTTTCCTTTACCACAAAGGACAATAAATTTACGCATTTAAACCGCAGGATGATTTAAATTCAACGAACAAACAAAAAACAATCAGTGAGCCTGTTTATGGTATCTTAATTGCTTAATTAATTGGACATTACAACCATTCAGTCAAAATTACAAACTAGCTTCTCACACCACCCATGTTGTGGCTGGACCTACGGCTTAAAGTCGATCCCGAACAACAAGACAATTTGATTTACCCTCAAAGTTAAAAGCACAATTGGACTGATTGCAGAAAACCTTCAACAGTGCTTCTTACAGAGTGAATTGGCAACTCTAGAACTGTCTCTGGCTCCTCTTTGTTCAAGCATTCTATTTAGATGGAAAAAGCTTTTGAAAAAATGTAAACCAAAATTATTTGAGGCGTTTTCCTGGCATCTATTTTTATGTATTGTTTTATGTCAATCTTAAATTATATATTATAACTTGTAATTATTTTATTTCTTTTAAATAAAGTTTTTAACCCTCAAATAGTTTCTTAAACTTTAAACAAAAGTGCACGTTATTCACAAAATTAAAAAATTTGCATTTCTATGCTAAGCCAAAAAAAAAGAACAACGTATTGACTTTAGACCATGAATATTCAAATAATTTTGCTAAATTAAAAACTATTCAAGCTCAAGGTCAAAGTTATGGGATGTTTTTCTATTAACCACAAAAAAAGTTATGTTTTCAAGCCCACATGCTGAGAATTTTAGAGTCTCGCCGAACATATTTAAGCCTTAATCATGGCAATGATTTGTAAATTTTTTTAACATGAACACATTGAACACAATGATGATGTGATCTTATGAACGTCAAAAAAAAAAGTTTAAAATACTTTTATTAAACAGAAATAAATTGGCAAAGAAATTTTGCCAGTAGCTTTTAAATAGAGAACAAAAAATGTAAGCTGCTTTAAGAAAAAAACTTATTTTTTAATAATTTTTTCTGTTTGTTTTGAAGTTTTATTCAGGTTTTCATTGTCCATCATGGGCTATTGTTGACCGAACTAATGGTAATAATCATGCCTTGACTTTAGTGTTTTTAGACAAGTTTATGCTAGACATGGCGCAAATATCTTCCTCTTGTTAAAGAGGCGTTTATTTCCACACTTTTTTATGTTGTTTACCTCCCCCACCCCTGCTCTTTAAGACTTCATCAATCAATTTATTAAATCAAGAAAAACCAACACAATTTTTTGAAGATTTCTTTTCAATAAAAACAAGGCAGGCATTGTTTGTTTTTAGATACAGAAAGGAAAAAATTATTTTTTTTTATTTATTTTTAAACAACAGCACAAAATATTTACAGAAAAGAAGCCAATTTTATTTCGATTGTTTTTAAGCGAAAGGCCGGTTTTTTCCGTTTTGCTTTATTGCCAGATTCGTTTTTAGTTTGAAAGTTGAATGAACTTCTTTTGATGTTTTTTTTTAACAATTACCAGCATCATTATTAGCATAATTAGCCATTGACGAGAATGTTTGTAAGGATGTGGATAGATAAACACCCTTTAAAACAGCAAACAAAATAAAAATTAAAAGAAAGAAAGTTCCTTAGCAACTTAGAATTTGCTGGCAAAAGGTCATAAATACATAACATTTTATTATACAAATAAATATTAAAACCGTAGAAGTTATTTAATGCCAATCATGCAAATTATGTCTCAGTTCTTAACGTCTTTGATGGAAAGGTTCATATTAGACCACTTAAGGGGTTAGTATACTTCCTATGGATTTTTTTTTAGATTTTTTAAAGATAAATTTATGTAAACAAATGAATCTGAATTTTATATGTTAAAGTGGATATTTGATTTTTTATAAAAAAAAATTATTTTTCAATTACCAGCAGGACCAACCTGAAGAGGATCATCTCAAAATCTGGTGTCCATGTTTAATAGTATGTCAGTACGAGTATATTCAGTAGGAGTATATTCTTATAAAGTATGCTACTGGATCTAGACTGAACAGGGATATATTGAAAAGTTGGAAAATATAACAAAATGGCGACGTTTATTTTCCTATTTTTTCTACCTTAATTCTTTAATAATTGAAGTCGCCGTAGTTTAGTAGATAGTGTGTTGGCTTGTTAGGCGTGAGGCCGTGGTTCAAACCACAGGTCAGACATCTCTAACAAAACGGAATATAAAAAATATTTCTTTGGCGCCTTCTTCTCAGGAGATATCTAGCAAAAACTCAAAGAGTAAAGTAAAGTCGCCACGAAAAGTTAATCAGAAATCTGTGGTTCGGAATCGACTTTAAACTCTAGGTCCCGCCAATAATGTATAAAATTAACACACAGTGAACAGAAGCCGGGTCGTAATTCTGACTGAAGGGTTGTAATGACCAATTATGCATGCATGTATGTAATCGTTTAATAAAATTATTAATTATTAACGATTTACAAATATCCTTTGTCTAGCTAAAACTACTGGTCTTAGGAACATTATACCAAAATTTCAGTCAAGTAGACAAAAAATCGGTAAAGTAATGTTCACTAAATCGTGGTCGCCAGGCAGCAAAAAAGTGATTTCGAGAAAAACGCGTTTAATGTGGCGCACACCTTGATCCGTTTTTCGCCTTCTTTTCGTATTGTTTGAGGGAAAAGAAAATTTTCACCTTAATTCTACAGCTCTAAAGTAACTAAAATCTTAAAGAAAAAAATCTTTTATTTTTATTTTGAAAATCAGAAATTATACTAACCCCTTAAAAGTTTTAAAATACCATTAAACGGTTAATAAAACAAATTTCAAAGAAAAAGCAACAGTTAAGCAAACATACACATTCATTTATTTGTCATGACAAATCAATAGGCTACAAAGATGAAATATAGTAATTATTCCAAAATGAATAAAAACATAAAATTTCAAAAAAAAAAATATTAAAAGCTCGTTCAAAAACTAAAATATTTAAAAAAAAAATGTTAACTTCTATAAAAAGAAAGCAAAATTTAAATAAATATTTGCCTTATAATAGTATTAAAAATTTCGCATTTGCCATGAGCAGAGCTAATTTCAAACAAAAACAGAAACAGTTATGTTTTCACAATTTAAACCGGATTAAATAATAATTCTCATTATGTTCGAAAAGGCCCAGTAGCGTTGTTATCATGCTAATTGGAACATTTATTAGCATAATTTATAGACTCTAATAATTAACAAAGAGGTGCAAATGTGAATGACATACTTTAGTTTTTTTTATTTTTTTTTTGTTGATATCAAAATTATTAATAATAAATTATTATACAAATAAACAAAACAAAAAACACAAAGAAATAAAACAATAATAAAAACAAGCAAATAAGAAAATTAATGTAAATTGTTATAACGGTTTAAGATAAACAGCTAACCAGCTAAGCAACAAACATTTTTTTGGCTTTTTTTTCAAAAAGAAGCCAACGGAAAAGGTCAAAAAACTTTGACAGCAACAAAAGCAAAACGTAAATCTACAAAACAAAAAATTAAGTGGCTAAAACGCCTACTACTACTACTACCACCAAGAAAATTATAAAACGTAATGAAACCCCTTTTAAAACACTTGTTAGAAACGAAACAACGGTTTCCATCATTTGTTTATTGTCATAACCACTATAATGATGATGATGATGATCATCTGTCAAATGAACTCGACTTGAAATTTTGTGATCTAATAATGATGGCACGACTTCTTTTCTTTAATTTAAATTTAATGTAATAATGACTCAAGAAAAAAATTTTAAAAAAATATAAACAAATATTAATAAAATTGTCTTATTTAATAACAAATAAAA
The DNA here is from genome assembly GCA_958299815.1 of Sarcophaga carnaria. Classification (NCBI taxonomy): domain Eukaryota; kingdom Metazoa; phylum Arthropoda; class Insecta; order Diptera; family Sarcophagidae; genus Sarcophaga; species Sarcophaga carnaria. The sequence goes on from OY283150.1 coordinate 43,619,563, forward strand.
AAAACAAATACGGAAAATACAAAGGGGGTCATTAAACTCGAAATTATTAAAACAAAACAAGGGCTATTGGGCTGCCAGATTTAATTAATTTTTTTTAGAGCAATAAGATCTTTTATTTCCTGTAAACAAAACAATTCTTTCTAAAATTTTCATTTTGCTTTGAACAACAATTTAGTCAGGATGATAACCTTGCTTCTCACGCCACCCATGTTAATTTTATCCAGGCAGATTTTGAGATTTTTTGAGAAACTTCTCATGTCAATTTTACTTACTCACACATGTTTGCCAGAAAACTGCTGACTGCCGATAAACATGTTTTCTACTTCGTTTTGTACGAGATGTCTGAGTCAGGGTTTCAACCATGGATTAACACTTAATAAATCAACACTCTACCTACTATACTGCGGCGCTTTTAAAATGAAAAAATATTTCCTCGGCGACTTCCTATCAGCAGATTTCCGGTAAAAACTCTGAGAGTAAATAAAATTGTCTTGAAAGGTTTCTCAAAAATCTGTCGTTTGGAGCCGACTTTAAACTGTAGGTCCCGCCACGCATATATAAAAATTAACGCACACAACATAAGTGGTGTGAGAAACTAGGTCGTCATCCTGACTAAAGGGTTGTAATGACCAATTATGTATGTACTTCCGATGCTACTAAACTATACATAGTAACAATCTGGCAACTCTCTAAATTTTTAATCAGAAAAACGTGAGATAATCAAAAAAGAAAGAAATTTTTTTTGGGGAAAAATGAAAGAAATACAATTTCAAATAATTGGCAATTATAAACTAATCTTGAAATTTCTATGGCAAATAACTTAATCTTACCATACAATTTTCAATTATTTTTTTATACATAATTTTTTCTTAAACGAAAATCCAAAAAAAAACTAATCCATTGTCAAGGTAATAGAGATGCGATAAAATTACTGAATATTGTATAATATTTTTCGAATAAATTAATTCCTAAAAACCGTTACGTAAAAATTAAATTAAATCTAAAACAAACAGAACAGCCAGCATCCCTATGGAAGCCTTACTTACAATTCGTTTTTAAATTGAAAAGAAAAAATATGGGTTATTTAACAATAAGCCACTTAAGTGATGAAATATCGGTGCCATTCAAAAGAAAACCAAACATAAAAGATCAGACAACAACAACAAAAAACAAAAACAAAAAAAGAAGAGCGCCTACATCAGTTGCAAGTGGCTTTAGAAATGCAAGACTTCCTGAGAATTTAAACGAAAAAAAACTTTTGTGTCATACATCCTCTTGCAGACGTGAATGCAACAGACAATTAGACCGACACTTGTTTTAGCAGTTGGGAATGCTTTCTGTTCCCAATTCTTGTATTTTTTTTCCTTTGGAATGTTACACTATATTGAAAAAGACTAAAAGGTAACAACCAGCCAAAGACAAATACTGGTACGACGTGAAGCATTAAGTGTGAAAGGGTTTTGTCAAAAATAAAAAGCAAATAAAAGAAATACTTTGCCAGCAATGCTTAACCTTACACTTGTCAACGAGAACCAAATGTTGCCATATTGAAAACTATAAATTTCGAAAACAGTTTGCCGTAATAGAAGACCATATGTGTTCTTTGTATTATGAGGTTCAAACCCCAGCTCAAACATCTCGAATGAAACGAAATTGTGAGATCATAAATATGTCTTAAATATTTGTCATTCGGAATTGATTTTAAACTCTGAGCACCGCCAGTAATGTATAAAATTAACAAACACAACATGGGTGATATATGAAGCTAGATTGTAATCCTGACTAAAAGGATTGCAAAGACCAGCATTGTATGTATGCAGATATTCAATTGTTTCTACTTTTGGTCTAAAATTCAAATCCTCTTGAAATAAAAACATTTTTATGTATATTATGGGGGTGCATTGGGTTAAATTTTGTCCTAAAATTCAAACAAATTTTAAAGGCCATTGACTGCTGGCTTCTCTCTTATACAACAAGACTTCATTTATTTTATTTTCTTTTTGTTCAAAAAAAAAAAGAAATCAAATTTTAATCTCATGTAGGTTCGGGCATTCTTTTCTTTTTTTGCTTTGTTTGTCAAGTAATTAATGAGTGTTTGATTTATTTTTTTAGTTTCATTTGTTTGTCTCTTAAACAAATTCCATTTATGGACATTTTTCATCGTTCAATTTATATTATTTGGAGGATAGTTTTTTGAGAATAAATAATCTGCCAGCATATATGTGAACACGATTTTATAAAATTTGTTAAAAAAAAATATAAAAAAATTATTTTCTTTCTAAGTAGGCTTTAAAAACAGTCTTTCAAATCCTATACCTTAAGAATCATGACAAAAAAGCTTTAAAATAATTAATTTTCGTTAAATAAAGAACAAAAATTCCAAGCTAATCTTACACAAAAATTCTTGGGGCTAAAATTACCTTTCAATAGCATGCTATTGAATTACTTAATCATACACATTTTAAGGCTATTGATCAGAATCCCATTTTTTTTCCTTTAAAATCTAATATTTTCCCCCTTACTGCTGCTCCTTTAACAAGATCATTGACAGTCATTTGAAAACAAAATTTAAAAAAAAATCGCAAAAATTCGTGGTGTACGGAAATTTAATATCTCATGTGAACTATCAAAAAAAAGAAGAAAATAACAGTTAACATTACTACAAAAACAACTCCTTTTTGGCGTGTGACATCCTAAAAAAATACCCAAAAATAACGGAAAATATCAATAACGATGATCACTATTAAACGCGGATCAAACCAAAACCATGTATGTATAGTGCCAGCATTCAACAAAAAAAAACCATGGCGACGATCTTGTCTTTCCGCATGCACATAGATGGCGATGTTATTTGATAGGAAAATCGCAAAAGAACCAGAAATATTACGAAAAAAAAACAACCGAAGCATGTGTGAAATGCAAAACGCCTAAATTTGAAAAGAAAAGGAAAAAGTAAAACAAAACGCAGAAATCATGATTTTCAAATAGTTTTGCATGTTTATGCACATTCTATAGGAAGCAACAAAAAAAAACGAAACTATACAAAACCAAATAGATAGAAAATAAATAAATATTTGAAGAAGAGCTATGAAGATGAACCAGCCAACGAACGCTACAAGTACAAGTACTAACATTAGAGTATGTGCGCACATCATCAATATCAGGCATCATCATCCTCAGGCATACGGTAACAACAATTCCCAGCCAATGTAATAGTATTTCTTAAATACATTCACGTTTCGTTTGGTTTAAATCTTTTTTTCTAATGCTAAGGAAATACAATTTAAACGAAAAAAAACTTTTGTGTCATACATCCTCTTGCAGACGTGAATGCAACAGACAATTAGACCGACACTTGTTTTAGCAGTTGGGAATGCTTTCTGTTCCCAATTCTTGTATTTTTTTTCCTTTGGAATGTTACACTATATTGAAAAAGACTAAAAGGTAACAACCAGCCAAAGACAAATACTGGTACGACGTGAAGCATTAAGTGTGAAAGGGTTTTGTCAAAAATAAAAAGCAAATAAAAGAAATACTTTGCCAGCAATGCTTAACCTTACACTTGTCAACGAGAACCAAATGTTGCCATATTGAAAACTATAAATTTCGAAAACAGTTTGCCGTAATAGAAGACCATATGTGTTCTTTGTATTATGAGGTTCAAACCCCAGCTCAAACATCTCGAATGAAACGAAATTGTGAGATCATAAATATGTCTTAAATATTTGTCATTCGGAATTGATTTTAAACTCTGAGCACCGCCAGTAATGTATAAAATTAACAAACACAACATGGGTGATATATGAAGCTAGATTGTAATCCTGACTAAAAGGATTGCAAAGACCAGCATTGTATGTATGCAGATATTCAATTGTTTCTACTTTTGGTCTAAAATTCAAATCCTCTTGAAATAAAAACATTTTTATGTATATTATGGGGGTGCATTGGGTTAAATTTTGTCCTAAAATTCAAACAAATTTTAAAGGCCATTGACTGCTGGCTTCTCTCTTATACAACAAGACTTCATTTATTTTATTTTCTTTTTGTTCAAAAAAAAAAAGAAATCAAATTTTAATCTCATGTAGGTTCGGGCATTCTTTTCTTTTTTTGCTTTGTTTGTCAAGTAATTAATGAGTGTTTGATTTATTTTTTTAGTTTCATTTGTTTGTCTCTTAAACAAATTCCATTTATGGACATTTTTCATCGTTCAATTTATATTATTTGGAGGATAGTTTTTTGAGAATAAATAATCTGCCAGCATATATGTGAACACGATTTTATAAAATTTGTTAAAAAAAAATATAAAAAAATTATTTTCTTTCTAAGTAGGCTTTAAAAACAGTCTTTCAAATCCTATACCTTAAGAATCATGACAAAAAAGCTTTAAAATAATTAATTTTCGTTAAATAAAGAACAAAAATTCCAAGCTAATCTTACACAAAAATTCTTGGGGCTAAAATTACCTTTCAATAGCATGCTATTGAATTACTTAATCATACACATTTTAAGGCTATTGATCAGAATCCCATTTTTTTTCCTTTAAAATCTAATATTTTCCCCCTTACTGCTGCTCCTTTAACAAGATCATTGACAGTCATTTGAAAACAAAATTTAAAAAAAAATCGCAAAAATTCGTGGTGTACGGAAATTTAATATCTCATGTGAACTATCAAAAAAAAGAAGAAAATAACAGTTAACATTACTACAAAAACAACTCCTTTTTGGCGTGTGACATCCTAAAAAAATACCCAAAAATAACGGAAAATATCAATAACGATGATCACTATTAAACGCGGATCAAACCAAAACCATGTATGTATAGTGCCAGCATTCAACAAAAAAAAACCATGGCGACGATCTTGTCTTTCCGCATGCACATAGATGGCGATGTTATTTGATAGGAAAATCGCAAAAGAACCAGAAATATTACGAAAAAAAAACAACCGAAGCATGTGTGAAATGCAAAACGCCTAAATTTGAAAAGAAAAGGAAAAAGTAAAACAAAACGCAGAAATCATGATTTTCAAATAGTTTTGCATGTTTATGCACATTCTATAGGAAGCAACAAAAAAAAACGAAACTATACAAAACCAAATAGATAGAAAATAAATAAATATTTGAAGAAGAGCTATGAAGATGAACCAGCCAACGAACGCTACAAGTACAAGTACTAACATTAGAGTATGTGCGCACATCATCAATATCAGGCATCATCATCCTCAGGCATACGGTAACAACAATTCCCAGCCAATGTAATAGTATTTCTTAAATACATTCACGTTTCGTTTGGTTTAAATGGACAGAGACAATAAGACAGACAGATAGCCAGCCAGGATGTAAGACAGATAATCGTTAGTGATCATATAATAGGTATTTAAGGAGAATTTTTTCAATCTTAAATACCCTAAGGAACTCATATTAAGGGGGCCACAAAAAGCATTAAATTGTGAGGATTTTTTTTTTAATTAAAAATCAACAGAGAAATGATTTATTATACAATATGTGTATAGTTTAGACATGACATTTATTTCAGTGTTTTAAGAAAATAAATACAATTTGACTTATAATCCTCCAAGGCATAGATTTTCTTAGCTTTCGAAGAATCCAGAAAATAATTTCAAAATCTTTTTTTCTAATGCTAAGGAAATACAATTTAGAATTCAATCTTAATCGATCGGGATCATTAACTTCATTGTGGCATAAACTCCTCCTTTTATAATGACCTGCTCTAGCTTTTCATGACTTCTCGATCATCGTTTCCTTGTCTAAATGTTTTCTCTATGAGGAGATTATCTTATAATCTTATCTTCTTAGCTATACCAAAAACATTTAACAGTACCACATACTCTTAGGGGAAGTTCCATCGTCTGACTTCTTGATTAACAGCTTAACCCTTATGTAGGGTATGCGTACAGTACACACTTTTTAAATCAAAATAAAATAAATGGCCAACGATCAATACCACACATTACATTTGATAGCATAGATGTAAACATTTTCTAAACTTTATAAAGTTAGTTATCTGTTTGGCATGGTCAGTTGGTTGGTTGCTTGCCAGTATTTGGCAGAAAAATATATAAAAGTTTGGTTCAATAGATCTTGCAAAACATTTACGTAAAGTTTTGTTGTAATATTTATGTCGTAGCTGTGGTTGTTGTTAAGAACTATACAAGAAGATAAATGACATTCTGTTATATTACTGAGTACAACAACAACAGCAAAAAATACATACGTATTTACAAAGGTAAACTTTAAACAACATGAGAAATTCTTTAAGTTTCACAAAAAAAAAATCGAAGAGAAAAATGAAAATGTCGTATGTTGGTATTACTATTTGACCATTTTGACCACTGCCTGCTTATTTACCAACATACCAACATACAATGCGTTCCTTGTAAATCAAGGAATTGTTAATGTAGTGTGTGTAAGAAGAGATCAAACCGTAAAGGTCAAACCAAACAAAAAAATATCTTTTTATCTGCTATTTTTGGTGCGCATCTTATTTAAGAATTTAAATGACGTTACATTTGGGTAGAGAAATTTCACTTAAATTCCTTTTTATTTCAAAGGTTTGTGTCACAGATTTTGTTTCTCAATTTACAAAAAAAAAAAACATGCAATTAGTCATGCTTTAAAAATTTCACGAAAATAATTTCCAAAAAAAGATAAAAATTTTAAGCTTTTTTCTTTCTTTTTGTTAAAAAAAAAGTTTTTAAAGCCAATTAACCCTAAGACGTTAATTATTTGAGGTTAATGTTGCTAATCGTTAGCTAAGATTGTTAGCAATAACTTTCATTTGGTTTATGTCTTTGCTAAACGATACTTACAAATAAAGCCCTTAAAAAGCCATTTTAAGCTTATTGGGGTTAATGTTTAAACAACATTCATCAATTTTGTGTTTTATTAATTTTAATCTTCTAAAATTTCCTCTTAAGATTGCTAGCAAAAACTCCCGCTGGTTTATATCTTTGCTAAATGATACAAATAAAATCCTTGAAGGGGCTTTTTAAACCTCTTAGGGTTAATATTCATAAATATTTGTGGGTTTTTTTTTGTTTTGAATCATTTAACTCTTCTTCTTAAAATCTGAAAAGTGTCAATAATTTTACGAAATTAAAAATTGCATTTTACCACACCTTGTCAAACCATACAACACAGATATTCCCCGGCACGAAACCATAAACATTTTGTTTTAACATTAATCATTTGCTTCATGTTTTTCAGCTCATCTTAAGAATTCAATTTTTTTTGCTTTTATTACCACTAAACGTCAAAAGAGAATTAGTTTTTAGGCTTAAATTTAATCTTAAAAAATGTCTAAAATCCTAATGTCTATTAATTCTTAACTTTTTCAATTTTTCTTTTTCGTTTTAGGTACGTATTTATTCATTTATTCTATAAGGAAACAAACCATGTGTGACCCATACAGCAACTACTCCCCGTTGTTCCAGTGTGACAAGTGCCAATGTCAGTTTCTTTACATTCTAAGTAAAGCTTGTGTGGTTGACCACCAAGCGAGGCAGAGAGCCATTACTTTTTCGTGTTGTATTTTGAAAAAAAAAAAACGTGGAAAGAAGAGAAAAATGTATTGACAATTTGTCAATATTGAATCTAACAAAAACGACAACAAGAGGGTCTCTATTACTCTTTTCAAAGCCTATTTAAAATCAAAAAAAAATCTACTCAAAACAGGCGATCATTGAATCATTGACTGCCAACAAAGTTAAACAAGTCATTTGACAGAAATTGCCGTTAGTAGTCTTGACTTTTGACCAGGCCATTGATACATGAATTTGGAATTAATGATCAATTCTTTGTATTTAGACAGCGTTTTTTTCTATTTGTTCTTTCTCTCTTTAAATCATTGATTTGAACAATTAATTTATGCTGTATGGTTTTAAAGATGCTCGAGCCATTTCTAATGGAAGCCAAGTGCCACACAAACTAAAATATTGTATGTAGAGGCAGAAGAAATTTAATGTGTTTGCTTAAGAATAGTTTTTCTGAAATTCTAATATTGGTTTTATTAATTAATATTAAATATTTAATTTACCTAAGGGCTGAAAACAATTTCTTACTCTATTCTATAAAGAACTCACGAGAATTTTCAAATAAAATCTTCGTGTATGTTTCAGGCGCCTCTGCCTTTATTGAAAAATTAATTATTCTGATTAAAATCTTAGAAATTTATACACAACAAACATAACAAATTACAATAAGCGTATTTATCCTTCTGAATGTGTAACGTGTAACGTTGTCAAAGAGAAAAGTTCTATCTTTTTATACATAAAATCGTAGAGATAAGTTTCATAAAATTTTTCTTTAGCTTTCGCTTGCATAAAACGTGCTTAAGTCGCGCATAAGTAAGACCTAATCTTTCAGTCAGGAAAACTGAGCTATTATTTACGATTTTCAACAGTGGCAGATTGATAAACCGACTCGATGCTTATAGAATTTCATATCGTCACAACTAAATGACATGCTTTTAATAATGACATTGCTGATAAAAACGCCCATTTTGAATAAAATGGGCTTATAATGACCAGACTCGATAAGAACATGCCTTGATTACAAAAAGTCTCCTATTTAACCAAATAATTGAATTTTAGTACCATAAGTATAGTCTCAGAAAAAGTTTACATACATTATTACAAAAAAAAAAAAAATAAATAATTAGCGGGAAAAAAGTCAAACAACGGTCTTCAAACATTCTTAATTGTAACTGTCTTAAACAAAGCTAGAACACCATTTTCAATTTGAAAAAGATCACCGGGTCTACATACAGCGGTGTATGTAGACTTTTATTTTTGGCTGTATGTCGGACATATGTACATATCTGAATGAGATTGTTTGACTTGACTTTGATGAATTCAATACAATTATTTGATGGAAGTACTAAATAACTTATTGCAGTCCTTTTTGCTTTAAGATCTGAACATAAAACACTTTCCACATAAGATACTGGACCTTTTTTAAGGACTTCATAGAACGTTAACAAGGATTAATAAGATGTCACAGACATACATAAGATTCAAGCTCTTCTAATTACTTTTAACGAAGTTACCGTAACGCGGAAAGACTTAGTCCTGCTCTATGACTGCTTTGCTTTTAGAATAGAATCGTGTACTATTAATTAATTGCTCACGAATATTATTGTCAGATAGAACATGACATTACATCAGCAAAATTCAATTCTCTTGTAGGGTTGGAAAGAAAAACCGAAAGATCCGGAAGTATGGTAGTAAGTTTTCTTAAGATCGTTTATCATTTCTACAAGTGCAATGACTTTTATAAATCATTTCTAAACATTTTGTTTCTTTAACACAAAAAACCAAAACCCCTTAGCTGGAGTTCAGTCAACTTCAGTCTTTAAAATGAATGGTAGAAAATAGAAGAGAAAAAGAAATGAATTTTTCAATAGAGTATGTATTTCATTTACTTTAAAAACTTTGGCACCTTTACGCATCACATGGTTTAAGGTTCTAATTTAAAGCAAACCACTAAATGAAAATATTTCAAGCAACGTTCTTTGTCTAACAATATTTCTCTCTCTGTCCCTCTTTCAGTTATTGCTCATAAAATAGGTATCATCGTAGGTTAAATAATTATCTAGGTATGACGATCATTTTCAGTCTTTCATTATTCTTCTTCTTCTTCTTGTTCTTTTCCTTTCATTTTTTTTTTTTTTGCATGGGATTTTAATTTCTTGATTTCTTCTTATTCGCATTCTGTTTTGTCTGTCCGTGTGAGATGGTCTTACATAAATTTATGGTTGTGGTATTTAAACCATGTTTAATGTTTGTTAAACATTAATGGAGAATGTGGTAGTGGTAGTGTTAGTGATTAAGTGAGTGTGGCTTAAGTGTTGTAGATCATGATGATGATTAAGCTCTTTTGCGGAAGCTTTCAAAATTCTTGAAAACTTCTTTTAACTCTTTACGTTTCTTAAATATAATTTACTTTGCAAGTTACATACATACATACACACAAAAAAAATATTGTTATCAGCTCACGCAATTTCTTGTGGTTATTTTTCTTTCATTTTCCTTAAAAGATATACCCAACCATCTCAAATGGTTTTCAAAATGCCAATCCAAGAATGAGAAGAAATTTCAATTACAAAACCAAACTATTCTTTGCATTTAAACTACTTTATCGGCATGAACAAATTTTTTTTTCTATTTTTTGTATTTTAATATTCAGCCATACCCTGGCTAGATGATTTATTTTAATATCATTAATCATAAAGGATTTACAACTTCCTGTTGTGCTATGCTATTTCCTAGGCAGAATACACCGAAAAAAAAACACAAAAAACACCTGTCGTCTAATTACCCTCTCCACATCTTGGCTGAACTTTTTAAAAAGAGTTTATTTTCTTTCAGCTGGTAATACAGCAATACTCGCATTATGGTTAATAAAATTAACTTAAATATTCATGTGGTTTACTAACAAATAACTAAAAAAAAAAAGAAATCCATCAACTTGTTGTATTACTTCCCTACAGTAGTTGCTGGTTTTTAGCAAATGAAGTAAAACAGAATCTGTTTTCAAAAACAATATTCTCCTCAGCATGAGATATAAAAGTTCACTGTTTAGCTAGAAAAGTAAAAAAAAATTGCTTGTTTAACCAGTAAAAGTCTTGGCATTTGAAGAATATTGTAAGAAGTCTGCAATCACTGATTGATAGTATTTTCTTGGCATAAATAGAGAAAGTGTTTTTGTAAGACATTTATTAACCAACCAGAGAAATTGAAATTTTTGTGAAAATCATAGCATGTGGCTTAGGTGAGGCCTTTGGGGACATTAAGAAACAGGATGTGGTTGTACTATTATGCCAAGCACTGTTTGCAATATTGAAAGAAAGAAAAAAAAAATCCGGTATTTACTATACTGCATACGGTTTAAGTCAGTGTTATTTTAGAATTTTTAAAAGCTGTGTGGTATACACGTTTCTTTACTGTTTCAGAAGAATTGAAATCTTAGGAAAGTAAAAAATCTAGAATAATTTCAAAAGCTCTGTACTTTAAGGCATATTTTCAACGTAACACCAAAAGCATAATTGAAAAGCAATTGAAGAGTTCCTTCAATGGCCGAACTTACAGTTTAAAGTCGTCGCACAAAGGACAGATATTTGAGAAAGTTTCCATGGCTATTTTCTCAGAGTTTTTGCCTGAAACCTGATGAGAGGTAATCGTCAAAGAAATATTTGTTCAAATTTCGTTTTTCTGATCTGGAGTTGAACCACGTCAAGTCTAATAAGCCTAGATACAATCTACTAGACACCGACGACTTCAAATGTGTCAAAATTGCATGGCCTCAAATCATTATGTTGTCTTGCCATACATCTGCAAGATTTAGGCAACATAACTCAGTATTATGGTATAATTGTCAAATGTTGTACACTGTGGTACATGACGGCCGATGAGGTACTATAGTGCAAGCCACTGGCGGTACGCGCCACTCGATAAGGCAGTCTAGGGCACTGGTAATACGGAGTGATTGAAAACCTTTTTTCAAATCTTTTAGATGCTATTGCGATTTGTATGCAACAGCTTTATGATGATAGCAATCATTCTTTAAATTTTCTCTACTGCTTAGTCATGCGATGGCTATGTACATATGTATATTGCAAAATAGTTCATAATTATCAAGCTTTGCCGAGCTTACAAATGGTTTAACAAGCTCTAAGTATATGTCTTAGCTTACAGTCTTTGTAATAACTCAAACCCTAGCTTGATACACAACAAAATTAATTTCTTTACATACATATGTATTTATTTACAGCACTTTTCATGGCTTTATGCTGCCTAAACTGTTATCATTTTCTCATTTCTATTTATTTATTCTTTAAAAAGCTCTTGTGACTAACGTTATTGGTATTGAGAATTTATTTTATGCACGAATATTGTCTAAGACGCCATCTTTGTTATTTTAAGTAAGCAACATTGTTACAAACCATACAACATGATTATAAACATACCAAACCAAGCTTAACAACAGCGGCTAGGCTAAATGGCGGCGACCCGTAAAAAGCATTCATTACATAAAAAACTAATAGCCCGAAAAAAACCAACAACAAAAAGAATATTATTTTAGAAGTTACCAAAGCAAAATTATATTCTATAAACGTAAGAAGTGATAATAAAACCAAAAAACTAAGAAAAATATAAAACAGAGCAAGCAAGCGGCTAAGAAAGATGTTATACAAATACGCCACTACGCCACCTCGTTTGAAATTCATTACATCAACAACAACATCGTCAACGTTTTCTGTTCATATCATCAGTATACAGTAGAACCCAATTTTGTATACGGAGTACATTAACACTTCTAACATGTTCTTCTACTAATCTTTGTAGTACGCGACTGTATATGGAGCTGTGGCATGTGTGAGGCTTTTCATAAACACTGTGAATAAACGTGTGTGTGTCAGTTAAAGAATATGTTGCATGTTAAATTATCGAAGCCAAAAAGAACGAATTACACCAAAAAAAAAGCCAGAAAAAATTAAAAGCACTTCTAACGTTATGTAAAAATCTATTAGAGTGTCTTTGGTACAGAAAAAGTTTTTTTAACAAATTGTTAATGGTCATGAATTCATTTAAACCAGGCACTGGTTGCTGGCCATAATTATTTTTGTGATGATACGCCAGCACACTACCACATTACCACACCATCTATACGTATACATATGTATTTGCTTAATCTGTTATACCATTTCCATGCTGATGAGTATTAGAACAGAACTAAGAAAGAAGGGGGAAAAAACGAAGAAAAAACCTTTTGAAGTGCGTTTGAATGGCTTTAATTTTCGAGCCATTAACAACTTCCTTTTTAGATATTGTAATTGAAGCACATAATGCTAATGCTTCCTCTATTTCATAGCAACGCCATCTGTTGCTTAGTGCAAAAACGATTAAGGAAAAATGGTATGAAAAGAAAATTTATGTATGTATATTTAAATGCAAATAAGTTTGTTTATTACACAGCATAAAACTTTTAAAACTTTTTTACAATGTCAGTAACGATACTGTAGAGTAACTTTTATATTCGCATTGAATGTTGCAATTTTCGTACTTAACATGTGAATGATTTCTTTACTAATTTGCTTAATTGAGGCCAAAATTTACAGGCATTCTGAAAACGAATTCTAATGCTGTTATACCTCCAAAATGGATAGACATCATCAAATTACGAAATAATTCCTGCGATGTTATGCCAATGTAGTGTTTAAATTTCATCCATAAGCGGTGTGACCTTAAGTTTAAATCGACTACGAACGAAAGATTTTTGAAAATTGTTCTCTCAGACTTGCTGGACTTTCAATTTAAAGTCGTCTAAGGACGACAGACAGAGAAACTTTTCGGGGCAATTCTATTTTTCTCTGCTGAGAAGAAATTCCGATGAAAAATTTCTTATATTTCGTTTTGTTCGAGGTGTCTGTGGTAGGGTTTGAACCACAACCTCTCTTGCCATAAGCCAACATACTACCTGCTAGACTACGGCGACTTCAAAGTCACCAGAATGTCTACATTTATACAAGCATGGCGGTTATTAACAATTCTCTACGTTTCTACAGCTTATTTTGCCAATAAGGTCATGTGAATAGCCATTAATATTAATCCTATGGGAATGATTAAATCAACAAGTGTGGCCGCTCTGCGGTTTCTAGAACATCTTTGTTTTTTCATTTGACTGTGTGGCGAATTTCTCTTAAAACTCAACACATTTTCAGCAATTAGTTTTGAGTAGTAAAAGCTTAAGAGCGCACGAAATAGAACAATTATTCTTCTCATAACATAAAAATAATTTTAAATACTCTTTTTTTTATTCGCATTCGTTTTGTTGTATTTTAAATATTCTTTTAAAGCCGTTATAACCTTAAGTGTTTTGGTAAAAAAAAAGTATTTAATTTTTATTTTTAATTTTTTCCAAATTATTGTGTACATAATTTCCCGTATCTTAAAACGAAAGATGCTAAAAGAAAATTTTGATTTGGCTTGCTAACAACCGCAACAACTAGAAACAATGAAGAGAATCATAAAAATAAAATAAAAACTGAAATATTTTATAATTTTTAAATCATTAACATTTTCAAAGCAAATTAGCTCACGAAAACACTATAAAAAAATAAAAACATGTACTCGTAACTAACATGTATTCTAAAGGCTCTTAGCACATTTACGAGTTTTGCTTTTTTACAGCATCAGTGCGATTTTTTTTTACTTTTTCTTCTTTTTTCTCTCTCTCTTTTAAAAATCAATCATTAAGAAAAAGATGCCGCTAACTGTTATTGATAACACCGTACAAATTACACAAATTAGCCAAGTAGCAAAAGCAAATGCAAACGCAAACATCTAACGCAATATACCGGGTACATAGCCAATAGTAAAGTGTAGAGAAACATTCAATAAAAAATATATTCTTACACAAACACAGCTTCAGATTGACGAGTCTAGTAGTATTCAATTTAAAGAGGCTTCACTGTTTAACCATGTAGTATTTTCTTTCATGTGCCAATGTCATGATCATCAATGAATATGAGAAACAAAACATTAATACTATGCAATAATTTTGTTGTTGGTTGTTGTTGGTTGTTATTGTTGTTTTTGGTACATTTTACACGTTATACAGACTCAAAACAAAACAAAAAAAAATATTTTAAAACAGCATCATAACACTCAATAGATTTGCGGATAAACAGGCACAACACAGTCAAAAGCAGGTATTAATAGCAGTGTAGACTACAACAGCAACACTAAAGCCTTTTGTAACGCTTTTTCTTTTTTTTTTTTTTTTGAGATAGAAATCAACAAAAAGAAAAAAACTTTTTAAGTACTTTTTGAGTTTGGAAATCTAATTATGAATATAGTATAACCATAAGCTATTTGTTCTGCAATGTTTGTTATAATTTTCGTGTTAAAAAGAGTTAAAAAATATGTTTTAGAACTCTTTTTTTCATGTTTTATACATAATAAATATTTTAATAATTCAGAATTAAAGTTTTTAGTATAAAAACAACATATGTATCATATGAAAGTGGTCCATTTTTAAAAAAAAATTTTATTAATGATAACAATAATCACAATACTATATATACTTTTTTTGTATAAACAATTTAAGTCTAGTATCATTAAAATCGCTATGATTTGGGGCACTTAAAAATAAGCTAGTTAACGAAATGCATAAAAATTTATTTTGAAACTGGTTTAAGTCCATTGAAATCCATAAAATTGGTAGTAACATGTGTGCAATTCGGCAGAAAATAATACAGATATTATTGACCATAAGTTTTTACTAACAGGACATTAATTTTTGTCAAATGATAGTGATTTTGGACTGAAAGATTTTTGAGAAACTTTTTCATGGCAATTTTATTTACTCTCAGAGTTTTTGCCAGAAATCTGCTGAGAGGAAGTAACCGAAGAAATACTTTTTGTATTTCGTTTTGATGTCTGGCCTGGGGCTCGAACCCTGGCTTTGCGTCTAATAAGCCAACACACTACCTACTAGACTATGGTGACTGCAAAGGAAAATAAAAATATACGTTTTTATTTGCGAACAATATTACAACTATTGGCAGGTTTTGTTTTAAATGTTTAATATAAGAAGTTAAGGAAAGCCATAGTCGAGTAGTAGTGTGTTAGCTTATTAGACATGAGACCTCAGTTCAAACCCCAGGTAAGATATCTGGTGTCAAAATACAAAATATGAAAAAAATATTTCTTAGGTGAAAAAGTTTCTCAAAACTCTATCGTTCGGAATCGACGGTAAACTGTAGGCCGCGCCACTCTTGTATAAAATTAACACATACAACATAAGTGGCGTGGGAAGCTAAGTCTCGTAATACTGACTGAAGAGTTGTAATGACCAATTATGTATGTATGTATGTGAATGAAAAATACATGACTAATTCGAAAACAGAAAGGTTCACTGAAAATTTCTTCAGTTGCACAGGCTAACGAAATAGAAACACAGGATATAATATGACTTGGTCTAAGATTTGAAATATATTAATTTGATTCACATCAAAAACTATGATTTATATAAAACAGAAGCTCTCTCAACTATTTTTATTAAAAACAATCTCAAATTGTTTGAAATAAAATTGAGACTTTAAAAGATTTCTCGGTGTTTTCTTACATACCAGGCTCCATAGCACAACAACGTCATGCAAAAAGTCAACAACTCTTGCAGAAAACAACTGGGCGGCCTGCTAGTCAGTCAGTCAGTTAGTCACTATTTCCAACAATAAATAAGTCATATTTTTTTTTTCTTAGACAGTCAGTCAGTTGGTTAGTTGTCTAGTTTCTACCACACATCACTGTATGTACTGTATTGTATGTTGATGGTATACTTTCATGTTGCAAGGTGAAAAATTAATACAAAATCAAAGTCAACCAACAGCAACAACAACAACACTTAGCATCAATAATACCATATTGTATAACAAGTCACTTGTTGTAGTTGTTCAAATAAAAAACAACAACAACAACGGCATCAAAAAAATGTTTACAATGCAGACATCAGCATCGATAAAAGTCACTGCATCATCAACACCACTATATAGTATTAACATTTATAAAGCTCTAGGCAACATCAGTTGATGCCACATTATGTTGTGTGTATGCATGCATGTACTCGTATATAACGCAAATACATGTAAAATGCAATAGATATGACATTTGAATCTCTAGTTGATATGTGTGTAAATTTTTGTTGTTTTTATTTTGTTGTTTTTATTTCATTCTTTATAATTTACACACATTTATCTGACCGCAAAATATTCGTTTATAAGTAAAACTGTCTATGACTACTAGACCAGACAAGACCAGGCCAGACCAGACCAGACCTTTGTGCGTTATATGGCATTATATGTCGGTATATGAGTGTGTCAAACTTGGTGTTGTAATTGATATGATGGTTTTTGTAATGCTGCTGCAGTTGCTGCTGACGCAAACAACTGTTGTTGTTGATAATGTAAAACGCTTGTCGTCTCTCATTGATATAGAGTATCTGATTAGAATTTGTTGCTGTAGATACTTACTACTTACACACTAACTGATTGGGGCTGATAGTGATATGACTGGTGACGATTATAATGATGATGTAGCAGCAACTATTGTCAGTGACAAAAATAATAATGACGACGTTATTTTGAGGTGTTATACTGAAAGTTATATCATATGTTATGTAGAAAAACGTATGACGTGAAAAGAAGCTGCTTCTTAATGATTAAAAGGAAGGAGGGAAGGGAAATATATTACAATTTTAAACGATAATTCATATTATGAAATACTTTTGAATTATATTTATACAAACAATTGTTTGGCTCAAATCAGTTACACACATAATTGGTCATTACAACCCTTCAGTCGGGATTACGACCTAGCTTCTCACACCACTTATGTTGCGTGTGTTAGTTTTGCAGTCGACTCCAAACGATAGATTTTTGAGAAGCTTTTCTTGGCAATTTTATTAACTCTCAGAGATTTTGCCAGAAATCTGCTTAGAGGAAGTCACCAAAGAAATATTTTTCATATTTTCGTTTTGATGTCTAACCTGGGGGGTGGCCTTACGTCTAATAAACCAACACACTACCTACTAAACTATGGCAACTTCAAACCCCCAGAACCTTTAATCCTTAAACCTGTTAATCGCTATAATACAGCAACTTCTAGAATAACAGTGTTGCCATATCCCGTTGCCTTTACACAATTCTAAGCTGAACGATTTTCTTCATTGAATTCTGTCCACTCTTTTACCAGAGCTGAGCGGAACTCATTTTGTAATAATATTCCATTATAATTAATTTACAATTTCAACTGAAAATCATAAATTTTTAAAATTCATTCAATTTAAATTAAACAAAACAATTTAATTTTCTTTTAGAATTTCTGTTTAACTTTAATAATAAAGTTTTTAATTTAAAACAATTTTCAAATTTCCATAATAATAATATCGTAATACAATTCATTTAAGCGCCATTTCCGTTAAACAATTTTTTTATTACACTACACCACCAACAACAACAAAAACAATAACAACAACAACATCTTTTACACTTTAAAAACAAACGAAAATCTAAAAAGCATTAAATTGTTAGAGCTTCTATAGTTCTGGTGAGATGTGAACAAAAAAGTGTACGTGGAAAACAGAAATAATAAACAAAAAATAGAGAAAAAAAATACTGGTAACCACTATTATGCGGATTGTTTAACAACATGTATTATTATGAGTTTTAAACAAAAACTTACGCTTAGTTAAACATTGAAAATATTGTATTATTGTTTACAATAGGCAGGCAGGCAGCCAGAGTAAGTTAAACTAAACTGTCTGACAGCTAGCTATACCATGCATGTATGCTTTGATTTGCTTACTATTGCTACTACTATTACAGTCAACCACGTTGCTCTGCTGCTACACGACTGCCTTTGTGGTTTTTTGCAAGCAGGAAAGTACAAAAATAGTAGCGGCAGTAGTCGTGGTAGTGGGTTGATTTAACTCACGCTTCACTGATGGTCATTTATCACCGTTATACTGCTGGTAACTGGTAAAATAATACATAAAAAACTTAAATAAATACACACACACACACACACAATTTCAAAAAAAACCACAAATAAAAATTAAAACTTTGATTAAATCAAGCATATCATAACGCTATTGCAGTTTTTCACAAAACACCTCTTTTGCCACACTTTTTTTTTTCTTAGCAGCAGCATAAATGTGTTGTGTGTGTGTGAGCCATCAATTGATATTTCGCGAAAATTATTTACAGCATTAGCTTAGCACGCGTTAAATAATTTATTTATTGTTGTTGGAAAAGAAAAACAAACTATTTTCCTTAGAAAACTTGTTACACACCGTTTTGGTTTGGTTTGAAGCTAAACAACTTGACAGCTACTCAAAACATGTTGACAACAAAGTTTTTTTTTTGTTTTTTGCTTTTTTCACGACAATAACGTGACAATTTCCAGATGTATGCTGTTGATGGTGGCAATGATGATAATGATGATGAGGTTAGACAAGTTTCTTTAGTTTTTGCTCTGTTTTTGGACAGTTTATAGTTTGGTTTTGATTAATAGAAGGAAGTATTAATGCGACAACTAGTATCAGAGACTTGAAGTGGCCAACTACTTTGGTCTACTCTTACGTTAAAATATAAAAGAAAATTTGCTAAATGGCACCATTTAAAGTAATAGGTATTAATAACAATTTAATTTTTCAATTCATATTCCATTTTTCATTTTCAAATTCAAAATTACTTTTTATTCAATCAAAGAAAAACAATTCATGTTCATTCTTGCTTTTCAAAACATTAATTAAATTAATTAAATACGGCAAATAACAGCATAAATTTATTTCATGTTTCATAATTTCATATCAAAACATAACCAAGCAAAGCTATCAATTCCTATAACGGGCACGCCACGCCGCAAAAGAAATATTTTCATTTTCCATAATAATTTTCATGGCCTTGATCGCATAGCAATAATGAAATAATTCTGTTGTGAGATAATTCAATTACAGCAAATATTATGTAATGAAATATGCATTAACCTTAAAAGGCAAAAGAAAAAGACAATTTTTATAAATTCCATGTGAAAACTTACTTCTGTTTTGGATTTTTTAAAATGATATTAAAAATATTTGCATGTGGATAAAAGCCATTTTGAATATCTTTTAAAGCTAAGCTATAAATAAATTAAAGAAATAGCCCTTTAAGCTCTTTTAAGGGTTAATTTGTTTGCAAATAAAAAAATCTAATTTTTTTCTTCTTCCATTACAAGTTGCAACGAAAAAAGAAAGAAAATAAAAACAAAATGAAACGAAATACAAAAAAAAGTTCAAGATCATGACAATGATATTGTATTATCGCTCGCTGTGTATTTGTTTTTTCGTTTTAGAAATTGATCGTGAGCTCAGGATCTTTTTCTGCATTCTGTGGTGTAAAGTTGATGATGTTGAATGCCGATGCCAATGATGTTGATGTTGATGATGCCACAGAGCACAAAAAAAGGGTGTAAAATGGCTCAAATAACACAAATTCTAGACGCGAAAAAAAAGAAACAAAAGCAAACAACAACCTTTGGATAAAAGCAACAGCCAGACAAATGAGCAGACAGCATAGTTAAGCATTGCATGGGACAGACAAGTTACAGACAATCTTAGAATACCTAGAATTCAAATTTGAAACAAATAAATGAATATCTTTGCCATCGTTGCTAGTGCTGCATGTAGCATGTAGTTGGTGGTAGATAACTCCAAGTGCAACAAATGAATTTACTACTAATTTAACATGATTATGCCCGTTGATTGCGAAACTTCTTTAACAGTATCCATGTTATTATTCTGTGTTCTTTGTCTTATTGTTCAACCACGTTCTAAGGAAAGAAACAAAGAAAGGGTCTTGTCTTAAAGCTAAGCTTAAAGAAGCTATTTGCTGATATTAATATGATGATCGCAGCAGTGGCAAAATGTTTGGCTTCTTCTGCTGATAGTTAGTGGCAAAATAAAAAAACGAAATAGAAAACTACTAAGTAGCAGACTAACTAACTCTAGTGTATTACAGCGTGACATGAGTAAAGACCAAGCAACTTTTTTCATTTTCTTCAGAAGTTGGAAAAGGATGGCTCAAAAACTAAAACTCATAGAATTTCATATGCAATGTTACTGCTTTAGATGTATGACTAGACGACAATTACTCACGTTTTGCTTTTTACAATAACAGTATGAAAAATATTTGCCTTTTTTCTTTTCCAAAAGAAAACAATTACGTATAGAAAAATCCGAATAATCGATATTTCAAATTCCCTAACAAATAACCTATCCCTTGGAGGCTTTATAAGTAAATGTTTAATAAATAATTAATTTTTTCGTTCCACTTTCTATTATTTATAGCAACATGAGCCAATAATCGATATCGAACTCTATGACCTTAAACTTGATTTTTCTTTTTTCAATTATGTACACGAATATTTACAATCTTGAAATTGTTGACTCAAATATATACCATTTGGCTTAAAACAAAGTCAATTAAATCAAATATTTAACAGCCATTTAAGTTAGAAAACAAACAATTGTACCATATAAACAACAACCGGCTCCCTAGAAAACTGAAAAGAGCCAAAGGAATCATAAAACTCAAGCGAATTTTCAAACAGAAAAACTATTACACGCATGGCTATGCCACAAGGAAAGAACACCAATGTCGTTGGCAATACAGTTCCTCTTAACCATTCCTATAAAAGAAAAACATAAGGACAGTAAAAAAAAATGAACTTAGAAAACCAAACGTACGCTTAAACCCAAATATAAAAACCATGTTAACATAACTGGTACGAAATAAAACACTACTGGGGGAATCACATGTTGTTGTAGTAGCTAATGGAAAAACTTTTAGAAGCAACACACACACAGACACACACACACAAGAAAACAAGTCAACTCGACTCGCCTCATATGATATAACCAAGGCAAACAAATGTCATTACTAAGCCTGCAGCTTGAAACCAAGTTTTTTTTTGCTACAGCTACGCCTAACTTTGCAAGAAAATTAAATGATACACCAGCTTAGTAGGGGTGTGGTTGTAAGCATAGAGCCTATTTAAGGAAAAAAACTACACCTATTTAGTTCGTAAGCAAAAAAGAAAACAGACAGAAAACAAAAAACAAAAAGAAATGAAACACAAAATCATTTGGCAACCTATTTAGTAAAAATGTGCGGTTGGCAAATATTGTATAAATATGACTGAAGCTTTAGGAGGATCCTGTTGAAACCACAATAACAACAACAACAACAATCAAGAAATATTAACATTTAGCCAAATGTTGTGGCAAGAAACACATTCTTTCTTAAATGGGTTAGAAAATATGAGTAGTAAATATGTTGTATGGCAAATACAACCCAGCAAAAGTTTTAATTCGAACTACAATTAATTCAAGTTATTGAGCTGCATGACTTTGACACTAAAGCGGACTGAATTTGTTTGATGATATATGTTATGTTGGGTTTGAGGCCCACTGTGATGTGCGGCTTATTCACCTATATACCTGCGACTTAAGAAAATTCCACAAAAAAGTTTAACGTGGTCAAATCGCACGATCTCGGTGTTTAATTCATACGATTATCCCCTGGCTAGTGCAAAATATCTAAGGTAACATGAGCTGAGTGACACGCAGCGTTATCCTATTAAAACCACATGTCTTTGGACTCCAGATCATCCAATTCAGGCTACAGGAAGTTGATAATCATTGACCTTTAGTGCTTGCCGATAACAGTGATGACCTGGCCAAAGGAATATGGGCAGATAACGCAACCAGTTCAAAATCCAAACCATACGATGACTTTTTAGCGATGAATTAGACACCCTTGCATCTCAAGTGGATTGGTAATGTCCTATATTAGACAATTTGTTCACGTACCCATTAATCCAGAAAGAGGTCTCATCGCTCAAGCGATTTTTAGGTGAAAATTAAGTCAATCCCTTGAGATTCAGCGAACACTTGTCATTGTCTATGGTCGTCCATGGTTTTGACAACTGATTTGACAGATGAGGCTTCAAGAAAGAGGCCATTATGTTAAGAGACCTTATATATGTGTGTATATGTGTACACTTCAATTACAAACAATCTCTTGGAGTAATTTTCTTGTACACACTCTGTAAACACTCTACTGAATGAATGTCTCGAGTTTGTTTTTGCTGGGCTTAACAACTTCTACAGCTTTTATGTCCACCTGAATTTTACTTCACCTTTTCTGTCATATTCTTTCTATTCTATGGTACAGTAAAACGAATGTTACGTTAAATTCTTTTAACAATGCGTTCAACAGCAATGTTTAACAAGTTTGAAATACAATGCAGGCTTACATACATACATACGTTTTTCCTCCACATTAAATTGCAAGAAAAAAACACACAAAAAAATATGTTAAAACTATACGAACTAAAACAGAAATGTTAGAAAAAATCAAAAACAACAATTTGAAGGCACTTTATGCTGAAGCTTTAAACGTATGGGACAATAAACAATAACAAAACTTAAGTGATACATTGGAAAAAAGAAAAACGTTAACCCTGAACAACCTTAAGCATGGAAGGATTTAAAGTCTAAACCATTTCCATTATTGCAATATTAAACATTTGACTGTTACCGTGTTAAGCCACTTTACCATTTTATGGTTAACAGTGGTAACGAATGGACTTTACATTTTTTTCATTTCTTCCAAGTGCTTTGTTAGCTCTCTCTAAGCTTAACATATTTACGCACAATGCTACATGTTATACATATGAGGTGAGTGAGTGTGGCTGCAGCAACTGAGTGGTTTGCAACATTTTAAGCTGAACCTAATGTTTTAAGAAATTTGAATGCATTTTTAATCGTGTGGTAAGAAAAAATATTGTCTTTTAAAACTGTCTGTCTGTTTTTTTGTGTGCCACCATTATTTATGGCTCTTCCAAATTCTACGGTTCATACAGTTTACGGTTTACATTTGGCTTTGTTCCCCCAGCTGAGAGGAAAGGCTGATGATGATCACAGTGTTGATGTACTTAGTGATGGTAAAACTATAATATGTACGATGCTTATACTTTGCCTGGCCTGCTCATTACATTCTTTTGAAGTTTCTTTTGTACAAAAAAAGAAAACTAAAAACTTTTACAAGAGTTTAACGTTAGGTTTTTATGGCAAGATATTGATAAGGTTTTAATTTATGAGGGTATTTCTACAATAACATTCAATGCCATTGTTTTTTTTTTGTTGTTGCTGTGTGTTAAGCCTAAAAGAATTTCAATTTTAGGCAATTGCATGTATGTATGTGTTGTCATTAAAGAACAAAATAAATGTCATAAAATTTTAATATCTTTATAGAAAACGGCAATAATTAAGTACGTACATAATGGCTGGAAAAGTTTAATACTAATGGCCATACGTGTTTGTATGTATGTATAGTAGTCAAATAGCAATCCTATAAAATAGTTTTCAATCGATAACTATCCTTAAGTCACAAAAAAATTATTTATTTAACGTTATCTGAACTTCGTAAAAAAATTATATTTTAATCGTTTGGAAGCCATAAAATTTCTGGCCAAGTTTAAATATCACAGAGCTCGCCACGGCTTATGTGGCTTACCACCCGTGGTCCATATTCTCAATTAAATTGCCAAACGATCTCATCCTTTAGCTCTTGAATTGTTCTTGGCTTATTGTCGTCCACATTTTCTCAAAATAGCCTCAAAGAAAGAAGTACAACGGCTTTAAATCACATGATCTTGGCGGCCTATTAACCTTGCCACGATGTGAGATAAAATGGCCATTGAATTTTTTCGTGCAAGGAGACATTGCTTCGTTCGCTATGTGGCAAATGGCAATATAGAACGAACTGGGCGAGAATGCACTGACTTTTTTAAACTTCCTACAGACGCGATTTGCTTAAATTTTGCATACAATTCTCCCCATTGAGGACACATTTTATCAAAAAATTCACAAAGTATACGAAATGCATTTTGATTTGAACGCCAATTTTTTAAAAGTCTTCAATACTTCAATAATTATAACGCGCTGCTCAATTGTGTACCTCTCCTCCTTTGTTGAGTTTGTCAAATGCCCAAAACAAAGAAATGGCAACCTGACGTTAAGGTGTGACTCACAATTAACATCGTTCTTTATGGTTGGACTACCCTTTGTATCCATTAAAAAGCATCTTCTGAGAAGATAATGTTTTCGACAAAAAATTAATAAGTTTATGACATTACGGAAGGTCCTTCGATTTTAAATTTTGCATCAAATGAATCTCTTAAGACTTAATATTTAGCATGCGGTGGTTGCAGCATACCTGAAAAACATTAATGATTTGAACATACAGGAAATATTTACAACTGAGCAACAGGAGCAGTATGCACTGCACCTTTTATATACTGTATGTAGCCAGTAAAAACTGAAATAATTTTTAAAATTTTACGAAAAATGGTTTTAACATTTCTGAAAGTGAATTTGTATTATTTTTATGAGACATGAGGATGCTTTTCAAAAGTAAAAACCAAAAAAGACCTGCCAAATTACTTACACTTTAAAAGAAAACATAAATTTAACAGATCATGTGCAATAAAACTTAATTAAGACAAAACAAATTTCAAATTAAAGCGCAAAATATTGTTTTATATTTCCTAAAAAAAAAAGAATAACAAAAAAACCGAAGAACCATGTAAAAGAAACTTAAATTTGTGGCAATAAAAATTTGTGGCAGCCGAAAACTTTAAGAAAAAAAAAAAATAAAACACTGACACGTATCCATAAAACAGATCTATGCAGTACCACACAAAAAAAGAACTCTAGAAATTATGTGGTTGAAAAGAGAAATGCCATAAAAAGTGTTCTACTACGTACATACATATGTACATTCATATTAGTGTTCTAATACATATGTATGTATATACACATACAAGCTATATAGTATAATATACTAGCCATGTATAAAGTAGTAAACATTCTAACTGTAAAAACAGAAAATTGTAAAGAATAAGAATAACAAGATGAAGACCATAAAAATTATAATAATAACATACATACATACATACATACATATGAATAAGAACTCTTTTTCATTTCATAACTCTGTGGTCTATGGTTTGTACTCATTATTGTACAATACATACGTACATATATGTATGCAAAAAGAAATACAGAAAAATTAAAACAAATTCACCCAAGTTGAAGAGAACAAAAAAAAAAAAGAATTGAAATGAAACGCTCGCATAAAAAGTTTGAAATGATCTAATAAAACTTCAAAGACTAAAAAGCGAACAAAAACAGAAAAGAAAATTGTTCCCAATATATTGAAAGTATGGTTGGAACGTAATACTTTTAGGTGTTCATCTGTACCATGACCCAACTAATATCATGTGCTATTCAATACCATCGTTCCTTTTGTAATAAATTTTAAAATAAAATAATTTACTTCGGCCTTCCATTGTTCTTTAGAAGATTGTCAACTTGTAATTCAAACTTGATCTGCTTTTAGATTTTGTTGCACTTCACCACAAGCCACCGCCATTACCAGCCGACACTCATGCCTAGGTGTAGGTCAAGGATTTGCTTAGAGAGCATGTGTGCTAATTTCATACATGAGCGACAGGACCTACAGTTTAAAATCGATTCAAAACGACAGATTTCTGAGAAACATTTCATGGTAATTTTATTTTATTCCCAGTTTTTGACAGAAATCTGCTGAGAGGAAGTCACCGAAGAAATATTTCCTCATATTTCGTTTTGTTGGAGATGTCTGACCTGGGATTTAAACCCTGGCCTCACACACTACCTAATAGACTACGATGACATCGTAGTTCCTTTATTTTCTAAAACAAAAAAACCTTAAAACTTCTTAAAGCCAAATTATTTGTAAATTTGAGATGAAAATAGATTTAAAAAATCTGTCAATCATAGTGAAATTGATCTGAAAAGAACCTTATTGGACAGATAGTTTCTGTACATGTATCAAATACAAAGTTTAATGACATTTACTGCTTGATATTTGCAATTTTTTTTATTTACACTCTGAATTTGTCGATCTTAAAGGCAACAAACAGCAGGCAACATACAACTATAAAGAAACAGACTTTAACTGCAGCAATAACAACAACAAATGCTGTTGCTGTTATAACTATAAAAATCACCACCGACAACAAAATACTGGGCTTTGTTACCAGAATTCTAGCGATAACACATGTACAACTAACTATAATGACGACTATTGTCGTTCAACGTTAGTTGCTAAAAGGCACGCGCAAACAACTAAGCATTTTTATTTTCATTTCTATTCTTTTTTTCCTTTTTCTTAAATTTTTCCCAGTATTTTGTCTAGGCCAAAAATGAATGAAAAAAAGGAACGACGAAGAACCTTTTTTGTCATGCCAAAGAACCTGGTTGTTGGTGTTCATCATTATCATGATCATCATCATCATGATTATTATGATGTATATAATGATGACAATGGCGATGACAATTATGGCCACAGCCACTACTATTCTGAAGGCTGGACAGCGAGCGCATGCGTTCCTACCTTTAAATGAAGGTGGTTCTAACACAATTGTTGGAATATTCTTATGTACGTTTATGGTTTTCGCATTAAGGAAACTTCCTTATGGTAGTTTTTTATGTTGTTTTTAAAGTTTTTTATAGCTATCGAAGCAACAACAACAACAAAATAAATATAAATATGTACCATAAAAAAACGCTAAGGAAGAACCGCAGCATGAATTTAAGAGTTAATTAAAATAAATCAAAGATATTGCAAAAAGAAATACGAAAAGTATTTTCATTAATTAATACATAAAAAAATGGAAAAGAAAAAATGAAAAAAAAGAAGAAAATGAAAAAATAATGTTCTTGTCGAAAGCGTGTGGTAAAATAATGATCTTTTTTAAGTTTGCTTCCTTGATGTTTATTAGCCAATTTGACGTTGACTATATAGGGTTTATGTAGACATAAATTAATTTTTTTTAAATATACGAAGGATATATTCAAATCCTAAAACCACAACAGTTTAGCTGGGGACAATGAAATATTGGAATTTTAGCAAATCAGTTATGCATGCCTGAACACAGAGCCCGGATGGCATACAGATATTTACAGTTCAGTTTTATAGATTCTATATACAAACCAACATAAACGAACATCTTTTCATATCTAGTTCGTAAGCAAAGATCCTCTGGTAAGCATTACTTCAAATACGAAACTTCTGCTTACCATGAGAATATAATTAAAAACGTAAAACTATCGTGAGATAACAAGTGTTGAAGAGATAAGTTTATAAAGCTCTTCACAAATGCAGTCAGTAATGTTTATAAAAACACTGTAAAAATAATTTGTCAAATCATTTATGCTGAATGTATAACAATCTTGTGAACATGTTGACTTCTATTTCAGTCATGTTGCTATTTTTTTGTTTGTTTGTTTTTTATTTCTAATTTTTTTAGATGTCAGTCAGTCAAGTTACATGTTGTAACAAATTGTGAGAATTTAAAAAAAAAAGTCACAAGATTATGATGCGATACGAGTACAATTGTAGTACAAATGAAATGAATGAATCTCATGTAATAAAATCTTTGTCATCTTTGGATGTATGTATGCATGTACGTTGTCATTGTCGTGGTCTCTTGTTTGTTACCATTCTATCTGTTTTCCTTACCATTTCAAACCGTTTCATTTAACTAACTGCCTACTCATATTGTCGCTGGAGATTATTATTCCACTAAGAGCAGTAAATAAACGATCTGAAAAGAAGGAAGAACAAAGAAAAAAACGTATCTTTAGCACGCAAGATCAAATTTATGATGTGGAAGATATACCTACTCCCGATTGGAATTTTGTTTGAAGATATTCGCCGCATAAAAAGTGGAAAAAGCGGGAGAGAAGACAAATTTTGTTAAATTAATCATTACAATTATGTGTAACTAAATTGCAGGTTTGTTTAACTTAAGTAAGTTTTTTAATTAAGTATTTTCAACAATTTTCCATTGTAAAATACCCACAAGAACTTGCGTGCAAAAATCTAAGGAATGCAAAAAGATCATCACCGTGTAGCACAGCACTCAGCATGCATATGCGAGGCTATGTCACTCGACATTACCGATAGTAACCTCTCATTAATTCAAAAATAGCAAAAACTAATACTAGATGGACGACATATTTGAATGCTAACATATGCATTCAAGTAAAAATATTTGTGAATCCTAAACATTATACTTTGTTTTTATTTCTACTGACGCTATCCAGCCGATTTAAAGTTAAAGGGCATTCTTCAAGTTTTGCCTGGTCTGTTTTCCTCTACTATGGACCGAGTCCTTTGCAATACTGGTTTATGATTAAATCCTTTATCATTTTCACTATTGGTAGTGAGAGTTGGCTCTTTTATAAAAATATCTACATGGTTTTTCTCTACAGTCCACTTTTTTTCCTAAAATAAAAGATATTTTGAATAAGAATTTTGTGGAATTTGAGCCGATTTTTCGTTCGCAGGCGACTTTAAACTGTAGTTCTCGCCACTCACGTATAAACTGCATACACACAACATAAATTGTGTGAGAAGCTAGGTTGTAATCCTGGTTTTAGGTTTTAGTTTAAAAAAAACATTTTTGCTTGCTTCTTTAATGTTTGTAATGCAACAATAAATTTAAAATTTAAAATTTAAACTTAATTTCTTCTAATTTATGTAAAACAAATTCTTTTCTAATTTCTTTTTCGCTGTTCTATATACTCGTATATGTACATACATACGGCATGAAATAGAATTAAATTCTTTAAGAAAATTTTCATTATTTATTAGAAGCAAAGCAGCAAAAAAGAAAAATTATTCTTTTTAATTTGTTTGCAATAGTCACGAAATGACATGCGACGGCTAAATGCAGGAGAACGAAAGCAAAGCAAAGAACGAAATGCAATGCAATGAAATGAAATGAAAGACTTGTTTAACTTGATCATTATTTTGATCATGTGAATTAAATGTTTAAAATGCATTCATTTCCTGTATATGCTTGACACATTGCATCTAACCATCTATTTTAAACATCGTCCTCATCGTACTCGTCGTCGTCTTCGTTACAGAGACGTCGTTTTGATTCTAGCTAAGAATCGTAATAATGTATCGCGCTATTGTATCACAACGCGTTTGCCATCGTCTAACGTTCGTTGTCGCAATTGCAGCAACGCGTGCTAAGTATGCAAAAATGAAGATGTTCTTCAACAGCCTTTCGTTTTGGTATTTCAACAGCAAACACCATCTCTTCTATTTATCATTGTCTTCCTCTTTTTTTTCTATTCTATTCTATTCTGTTCGTTTTTTTTTTTGTGTGTATTGCATCCACCTGAAATGTAGTTTAAAATTCTTGGATTCTAACAAATTGGTCATTAGCTGTTGCTAGTCTATAGAGATGTGGCTAAGAGAAATAGCAGGCATACTATTCCATACTGTCTTTATGGCCAAGATCTGCTGACAGAGATTGTACATGAGCCAACCAACGGTTGTTCTTCTTTTCCAAAGCTGTGTCTTTATTCTTGTTTTTTTTTCTGTTTTTGTTATTCTACATTCTGTTGAGCTGAAAATATTTATTGTTTGAAAGCGTTTTACTGCCAACACACAAACAACAAGATAATTTACGTCTTAGTTATTTTTAGTAGCATCTGAACAGACATTTTGTTAATTTATTAGTCGTTATACAGCTTATTTTTTTCTTCACCACTTTTTTTTCATTTGAAAAAAATTAATTTAACAAAAATTTTCTTAACATTTTAATTAATTTTCATTTTTGTTTTCCTTTCTTTATTGCAGCTCCTTTACAAGACTACACAGAAATTCAACAATATACCGGTAAGTGTGGCTAATGTTTAGATTTTACTGGGTACTCTACCACAAATGTGAAGTCATATCAGTTTTGCGACATGGTTTGTTGCTTAATTCGTTACAAGGCTCACAAAAAAAAAGTGTAGTTTGATGAAATATAGATTCTATACGATTAAATATTTGATTGAATCAATTAAACAAAATTGTAGTTACCACGTCTAATATTACAAATGTGTACTGGTTAGGATCTAGAATAGTCGGGAAGACTGTAGGAAGGAAGTCGCCGTTTTGTTCGAGATGTCTACGCTGGGGATTGAACCACGAATTATGTCGACACTAGCTCAGAGCTTTGCCATACCTAATGGAGAACATACACCCAGCAAAAGAATTTGTCTTGTCGATCTTATACAAATGTAGACGTCACGCCTATTATAATCGAAGATTAAGGTCTTTCTAGTTGAAGTTGCCACGCCCATTTATATATTGACAATCATTATATAAGAGTTATATAGTAGCTAAGTAAAAAACAATTGCAAAGAAGAAAAAGTTTATTTCACAACAAGCTAGCAATTTAAAGAAATCTATACAAATAATGTTTTTAAAATTTCTATCGGAAACAATTTTAACGAATACAAGTACTTTGACAAACAAAATTTTGCATAACGTAACTCACTAAACAGAATTACCTTCCCAAAATCCTTACATGAAACCACTCACGTAACATTTTTCGATTTAGAATATAACCATAGGGGTTAAAGAATTATTTTATGAAAAATATTTCAGGTTTATTTAACTTCAATTTAATTACTACTGCCACATGTTGCAAGTGCAAATAGCAATTAATCTTTAATAATGCTAGACACAAAGCACACTCAGGATTATTATGTATTACTTCGCAACAAACAAAACAGCTCTACTATATCCCTAATCCAACATAAATTTTTCTATTTATAATCTTGGCCATATTTATTATTACGTGCAACTTGTTGCAAGTGTTCTTGTGATACGTAATAGTTTCTATTTTAATTTTATTTTGTTTTTTGTTTTGTTTTGTACACATGATTACCGGAAATTTATGATGACTACCTTCTGGTTGCAACATTGCAGACATGATAGTTTTTCTTAATAGCCAAACATTCTCTCCAACATTTATGGAGCTGGCTCAAATGACTGACTGACTAACTAACTAACATCACACACAGTTTTGTTTAGAGAAAGAGACCTGTTGCTTAGTTAGTGGAAAGCTTTTTTCTTTAAGAATTTTAAGTGTGGGGTTATGAAATAACAAATCCTTTTATTACTTTCATGTTGTATAAAAGATTAATGCAAAAATTACATGATATCTACAATTCTTGCATACAAATTAAATACGCGTTCAACATACAGCGTCCAGTGTGGCTTTTCTTTAACTGCTTAAGGACCGTTAGACCGGGATTAGACGTTAAGGAAATTCATGTTTATAAAAAATTAAAATTGCATTAACGATTTTCATTCGCGGATTTCGTAGACTCTACCAGTCTAATCATTAGGCCGAAAGTTAAGCTAAGTAAGAAGGAAAACTAATTATAATGCAGCAGTTTTTTTTTTTTTGTTTCTGTGGCCATAATATGGATTTCTCAGAAGTTGAATTGGTTTTGCAATGGTTGGTTTTCTTTATATTTTCATAAAACTAATTTATGATTTCTATCTGTTATTTAAAGCTTAGAAAAACGCTTAGAATTCTAATTATTTGTTGCAAAATAATTCGTTTTTTTTTAGATTTTCTCAGAGCGCAATACAGGAAAAAAATTTACTTTCAGATTTATTAACATTTTTAAATTAATTTTATTGCAATATTATTATCATTATTATTATTAAACAATAAACAATTATTAAATTAAAATAAAATTATTTCAATTAGAGATTGTTCTGAAAGTGATGAGAAATATTTAAATGAGATTTTCTCATTAGTTTACACTGAGAAAATTGTTAAAACTATTAAACTATAAAAAATTAAGGTTGTCTTAAATCAAATGTAAAATTTTAAAAATATGTACATATATACATACATACACATAGAGGATTCAGAGTTTACCAACAAGGTATACGACAACATACTAAGAAGCTGAATCTTTTTGATAATATTTAGATTCAGTCTGTGTTACTACTTTTACGGTCTTGATATTAATTTCTGACAGCTTGATCTTCACATAATGCACTGTGAATTTACTTTTATATCCCAATAAGGATAATAACTTTCAGGTGATAGCTTTTAGAAACTCGTCCAAAAGTCTAGTAGGTAGCATCTGACTACAGAAACAAAATATGAACAAATGTTTCTGACGAAAACTCTGAGAGAAAAATTAGATTGCTATGAAAAGCTTCTCTAAAATCCGTCATTTTGAGCCAAGTTTAAACTGTAGATTCAGCCACTCATGGATAAACTTAACACACACAACATGGGTGGTGTGAGAAGCTAGGTCGTGAACCTAACTGAACTTTAAGAAAAAAAATAAAAAAAAAGAATTAAATAAAACAAACAAAACGTTGTAAAACAAATTTTATAGATTGAATAGTCAGAAAATACGAGGTTTGGATCACACAACGTGTAGAATGTTACCTAATATCTGCTATTTTCAAGATCTTTATAAACAATCGTGTAATAACTCTTCTCTTTTTTAAGCCATAAAGGAATATAACCTAAAAAAAATTGTTTCATTGGACTCGATTTGAAATTTTCAACAAATTAAACATTGTTAGTGTAACCACAATACCTTATTGTAAATAAATTATATTTTTAAGCTCATTTTAAATACACTTTTAACTGCTCCTCACTTATCGTTTTCATTCTAAAGATTTTTTAAACTCTTTTTTTCTAAATTTATTATTTTAATTTATTTTTATTTATTATGACAGACAACCTGTTATATTTGTTTAGCTACTGTTTCAATTTATTTTTTAAATAATTTATCGCAGTTGTTGTTGCCCAATTATTTATAGCTTTCTGTGAATGATTGTTTCGTGATTTCTTTTCCTGTAAAACGCGTTTTTTTTTTCTTTCTTTTCTTATTGTCAAGTTTAAAATTTAATGACTTATTTAACACCCCATTATTTATTAGGAAGATAAGACAGACAGACGAACCGAGTGTGAGATAAATTGCCAATTATTTTTGCTTCTATACGTGCCTTTTTAAATATTTTTTTATTTTATTTTTTCCTATTATTTAAGACTTTTTTTTGTTTTTTTTTTTGGCAATTTGTGGTCAATTGTTGTTTGGCCACTTGTTTTTAAATAGAAATTTATTCGGGTTATTAACTTTTGTGGGAGAATTCGAATGCCTTAGAACAGATGGTGTTATAGTAATACAGAAAGCAAATGCTATTGTAGTTCAAGGTTGCTAATTATAATTAGTGACTACTTTTACTTAAATTTTTATTTAAACGAGCTGGATTAATAAATTTAGTGTGAGATATTTAATTTTTATATACTAATGTATTATTAAATATAAAATTTCCATTTAAAATTTTTCTAATAACAAAAATGCTTGGAAGTTGTGTATGGGAACGCAATTTCCGTTGATGATATCATTTTTAAAAATTAGAACTACTGCGCCTTTAGTATTTCTTCTTAGTATTACATTAAAAAGTAGGATTTTGAGAAAATGCTCTCCTTATGCCTTTAGAGTATATTCTGTTGTAATGGATGATTCTTTTAACCTTTTGGGTTTTGAAATTCGTTAGTGTCAATAAAATAACAAAACACAACAACATTTCATCGCATCTAATAAATGATTTGAATTGAATATTCTATCGTCACTAATAAGCAATGTTTTGAGAAGTTTTAATATAAAATTCAAAATCCAAATGAGGTGAATAATGTATATCCTTCACCGGTTTCAAAATCTCAATAACTTGAATGTTTCTTTCGACACTTGAAAAATATATTGGCTCTAGCGCATCAATAAATCCACCCTTAAATGTCAACAAACATTTCAATTGATCTTGCTTGTTAACACACGACCTCTTCAATAATTGCCTGTGGATCAGAACTGATTTAATCATTTATATTAGTATTTATCACACTTATCCTCGAAGACCATTGTCTACGATCGAAGGACTTTGAATAACAAATTTTTAATATCATTTGGAAAATATTAGATAAGATTAGACCTTAAAGGGAAGAGGGCTTTAAGGAATTTAAGAAATACAGTCGGATTTAGAATGCACTTACGTGATATTCCAGAATTTAAAAACAGGTCTTAGAGGTCAAACCTTAATTAAAAAAATTATGAACAAATATCGTCATCCAAATTTATAATACAATTATATAGAATCGTTCATCGTAACGATTCCTTTTTTGTTTCAAAAAAAAATTTTTTTTTCAAATGATGTGGATTGTAAATGAACCAACATGAACTGATTATAATTCGCTTCATAAAAATTAAAAAAAATCCATTAATTAGAGCAGACAACTCATGTTATTACTTTTTTTTTTGAGTACAAAATTAGAACAAAAACGTGTTTCAGATATAGAACCGTGATTAATTGATTGATTAATATCAATTTGACATGAATTGGTTTAAAAACACAACAACAACAAAATAAAAGCAAATCAAAAACGAAAACAAAAACCGTAACGAAACGTTTAAATTCCCATCATATTACACATGTTTTTTTATTTTTTCGAAATACAATGATAAAACAATCAACACGTTTGGGACATTAAAAATATAAAATTCATATGAAAACTGATAGTCAAGTGAGTTTATGAATGCACGTGCTGCTACGGCAGACACATAGAGGCTGATTGCCTTCTGGCTGTCCCTGCATTTTAGCTGTTTAACTGGCTATATAATGACCATATTTAAGCTTGAGTTATAGTCGTATAATGTTATTATTATTGTTGTTGAAGTTGGTGTTGTTGTTGTTGATATTTTATTTTATTTCTTTAATCATGCGTATACCATAGTTATTGGCCATAAGAGGGACATTAGTCATTAAAGAACCTAAACGCAATAACATTAAACATTAATTTACTACGACAACTACTGTGCAGTAGCATGGTATAGCCATAAGCGAAACGTAAACGTAATGTAACTGTATTGTGTGGTGGTAGATATCACATGAGGTATGAGTGTGTAAACAATTAGAGAATGACATGACGTGGTGTAAAATAATATTGTTATGGCAGTTTTATTAGCCAAATTAATGTGGCATTTATTCTTTGGTAGTGAGTGAAAAGCAAAATGGGTTTAGAAACCGAAAGTCGGATACTTTTGATTTCTTTATAAATCATAAAAAAAAGAAATTGTAAAAATTTAATATTGTGTTGTTGGTGAATTGAATTACATTTCAGTCAAGTTTGAATTACAAATTTATTAAATTTTTATAGCGTCACTGATGCTGATTGTCAGCACCTTTAAGTCTCATAGGAAATGATAGCAAATGTTACCAATAATTTGTAATTTGTAATGTTTTTCGAGATTAAGCCACATGGTTAAGCTCATAATATTCTGTTATTACATACATATTTATCAAAAACAAATAAAAAAGCAAATGAAATCACAACCGTATCACAGCAACTACAACATTAATCTGCCTACGTATCATCTACCTCATTGACCTTATCTACCATTTATTAAAACTATAATTAACTAGAGAGGGGGATATTTAATAGCACGATAGTCTGCTTAACTTAATTCTTCCATTAACTGTAATATTTGTACAATTTGTCACTTTTACATGGAAAAGCAATTGTGGTCGACAGCATTATTATATTTCAAGTAATTAATTTAATATAATTTATTTCAAGTAATTTTTTTGAAATACAGGTTTTAGAATATATTCGAAAATATAAAAAAAAATTAAACGAAAAATTATTTTAAAGCCAGATTAAGAAGATTTATGTTGTCATTTAATGAATGATTCTATAGAATTTCATTCTGTTTTTAATGTATTTTAAAAAATTTTAACTTCCATTTGGCAACAATTATAAAAAAGTAATTAAAAAAGTTAAATTATAGTTAAATTGGCTGTGAAAATAAAGATTAAAATAAAGATGTAATTTAAAAAAGAGTTATTAATGTCCAAGAAAGAAGAAATAAATTCTCAAAGCAATTAAAAATGTTTACACTTCAAAAAACCATGTGTTAGGAGGTACTTGAGGTATTACAACATAAAGATAAAGATATTTATTTAAAATGGAATTACAACAAGTTTGGCTAGACAAATTAGTGAAGTGTTTAAGAAGTTTGACGCAACAAGATAGGTCACTGTTTTGTTCAAAGTATCAAGCAAAGTAGTGCTATATTAGCATTTTTGGTTTGATGCAACACAGAGTAGTTTGAAGCAAAGGTTGATTAGAAACTTTAAATTATTGGAAAATTTTACTTTTTTAATTCCTGTTATAATTTAATTCCTTTCTAAAGATAAGTTTTTTTTTTCGAAATGCTTCATTATGAACCAATTTTGCTTGGATGCAACATACATATATTAGTTCAAAGCAAAGCAATATTAGACACTTGTAACTCTTTAAAGACTAACATTTCCACTTGTAGATTGGAAAATGGTTTCGGAGATTTCCATTACTCGTGCCGTAATAAGTAATACATTCAACAACCTCTAGCTGTTGCATCTCACACAATCTATGCTGACATTTCAAGAGGATATTGGCTATTTTTATTCGGAAAGAAAATTACTCGAATTTGTTTGTCCTATTCATTGCATTTCGAAAAGGGAAGAAAGACTCAAAATTCAAGATATTTTAGGCTGAATTAGACTAAAGAAATACTCTTTGATATCTAATTAAAGGATCTCTATGCCTAAAGTTCTTTCTTTAAATTAATTCTGAGTGGAGAAAAGGATTTACAAATTACTGTCAACATTGTAAATTTATTCATAACCTTCAGATCTGAAAGAGAAAAAGAAGTCCATGAAAACTAAACAATTGTTTGATGCAAGCTTGTAATTCGAACATAATTAGGGTAACGCTTTTGGGTTCATACTCTATTTCTCATAGTGTCTAGGTGCAACTAAATATAGATTGATCATACTAAGAGAACTTTGAAACCTCTGAAACAAAGTTTGAAACAAAATTAAGAACCACAATATAAATAATTTTGCTATAAAGTAAAACAATTTAAGAAAAATTGGGTAATTTTATTTAAGTCATATTATACTTTATATTAACAAGTCCCAATAAATTCATAACAAAAAACCGCATTACCTTGAACTCTTTGCCTAAGCAAATGCAAAACTGAACAACAGTTTCACTGTAAGACTATGTACTTGTTGTAAATAGCATTAGTATAGAATGTATCTCCCACTTTTAATTAAAATATACTGCATGCATTGCATTTATCAAGGTAAAATGTATACCTTTAATAGTAAATTAAGGTTAAGTGCATGAGAATCATCCTATAAAAATAATATCGAAACAAAAACCTAAAATGTAAAAAATGTGAATGCAAGAAAAAAAACAGAGCCCGTGAAACTAGAACATCGTCATCATAATAATGAAAATACTTGCATATTATGCAAGTAGGTAGAGAGTAGTACATTGATGAAGTACAACGCTTTTAAATGCAAGTAAAACAAGCAACAACAAAAAAATAAAAAAACACTGACAGTCTCTTACATTAATGTTTAACCTTTCCATTATTATTATATCTACTATACGTACATATAATTTATAAAGATTGGTAAGTAAGGCGTAGGAATAGAAAAAAAAAACATGCGAATTTTGTTGTAAGTTTTTGAATAAATAAAACATGAAGTGGCAATAAGATAATGAGAAATAGAAAAAAGCTCTTAATTATAAAATGAAAAATTGGATTGAACTGAATTGAAATTGTTGAATAAATTAAATGAATTCAAATGCCAAACTGGCAGAGAAGACAAAGCTTGAGGGCTTAAGTTAAGACAAGTAAAAATATCAATTAAAATTTTTTTTGGCTTTAAATGTTGATTCACATATTTTATACGCGCATGTATAAAATCAGACATTAAAGTTTAATGCAAACATTTAGAATTTGTATCAAATCGTGTGCAAGTTTGATGCTTTATTTTCATTATTGTATGAAACCGTTTGGATTTTTACCATACTCTTATTATTATTCGAAGTTTGATGCAATTTTTCAAACTACTTAGAAGTTTGATGAAATTATTTCATCAATTCAACTATTTTATTATCTTTTTACATTTACACTGCTCATTGCCCAAAATTTGGCAAAAATATGAAAAAATATTCCTTCGGTGACTTCCTGGTGAAAAGTCTAAAATTGCTATGAAAGCTTCCTCAAAAATCTGTCGTTCAGAGTCGATTTTAAGCTCATGGAATAACATACGCAACATGTTTGATGTGAAAAACTGGGTTGTAGTCCTCATTAAAAGGTTGTTATGACCAATTAAGTAAGTAACGGCTCAATAACCTAAAGTTATTAAGCAATTCTGGATTTGGATTCAGTGCAACTTAGAGCTTTATAAAAGTATTGTTTGGTGTCTGGGTTAAATATCTTGTAGGCCTGTGTAATTATTGTGTAATTACTTGAATGGGCAAACATGGTTGGTCATCTATTCGTAATACAATCAACGCAAATTTTTTTCCATTGACTTCCCCATCTCTGCTCATGGAGGAGAAGTGAGAAAAAGAAAGACCTTAAAAAAGAACTACCATATACAGTATTTTTGTATGAACATTGTAGTTATTGTCATGTATAATGTCAGCATTGGTGGTAAAAATTAAAACAGACAACCAGGCACTTGCATGCTTTTATTAAGAGAAATCATCACAAAACGATTGCATGTTTTAGTTCAACACTGTAAAGGTTATTTCAAATTGGAAAATCAAATTTGTGGCAACAAAAAATAAACAACAAAAACAAAACCAAAAAAAAATAAGACATGATTGTCTCATTATACAAAATCATTATTTTCCTTTAGAATTCTCCTTGCATCTTTCAGCAATTCAGCAAACTACTACGAGAACCTATAATTTTCCTCTTGCCGCTGCCCCTGCCCCTGCCACAACAAAAAAAGCAAAAACAAAGAAAGAAAAGCTATTAGTATAATAAGAAAAACAAATATTTCAAACTAATATTTGTTGAATGATGTAGTAAGTAGAGGTAGTTAATAAAAAAACAATTGCAACAAATAACAACAACACCAACAAAAACAACAACAAGAAAATAAGAAACAGTATTACAATATTATTATGTTATTAACTTGTATTATTACAATCATTTGAAATCAAAGAGAAGAGTATGTTAATATACCAGGTACCTGTGAATATATTTTATGGTTGGCTAGGGGTACAAGCGTTTGCTTGCATAGACTGACTTGCCTATGTTGGAAAGAATCTTTAAAGTTTTTTTTAAGCAATTTACATAACCAAGTCAAGCAACAAATTTATTCTATTCTTACAATACTTCTCTACTCTAACTTCCTAAACATTTCTTCTTTTGTTTTTTAACTTTCAAGTGGTTTTTTTGCTTCATACTTATTTTGTTTTGTTTCTTATTTCTTGTTTTCTTATTTGAATTTTTGCAGAAGGCTGCTACTATAACTACAATCATTACAATGAAGGCGATAGAATCTTGACAAATGAGCCCTGTTTGAATTGTACGTGCCACAATAAGATGCTCATGTGCTATTTGCGTGTATGTCCGTTCACAAAACCGATTGGACATGATTGCATAGTGGAGAAACGTGAGGATCAATGTTGTCCAATTATTACATGTCCCGAAGGTGAGTGTTCTTAACCAAAACAAGAAAATTACTTTATCTTCAATTCCTATACATTTTAGTTAAAATGTATTGTTATTGTAATTGTAATTGTGTTTTTTGTTTTTGTTTTTGTTCTTTTCCTCTCTTACAAATTTAGTTCCTGTGGATGTTGCCCACTCCGCTCCCGAGCCAGGCACTGAATTGAGTTTTCCGGAGAAATTCGGCTGCAGTATTGATGGTAAATTCTATTTGGAAGGTGCTCAAGTCCCCTCAAATCCCAATAAACCTTGTGAACTTTGCTACTGTATTAAAAATCGTACATCCTGTTTAATGCAAGAATGCACTTTGCACATCGATGGTTGTACTCCAATCTATAATAGGGGTTCCTGTTGTCCTGTACGCTACAATTGCGGTATGTTGCACTTAATATCACTACCTTGCCGTTTATCCCCAAGAAATAACTTCCATTTTCCATTTCGTTCTTTTGTTTGTATTTTAGATCACGAAAATGATGTTCTTGAATTGGAGGATCACTCTACCACCACTGAAGCTGCTACCTCTACCACCACTACCGAACGTCCTACTACAGGTTTTATTATTGCCAGTACCATGTCGCCTTCAGTGTCTACCGATTGTGTCCATAATGGTGAGCTGTATGCTGATGGTGCCCGCATTCCTGGTGAAACAGCCTGCGAGAATTGCTATTGTATGCGTGGTGATATTATTTGTGCAGTCCAAGAATGTCAAATGCCCATGCTTAATAGCAACGGTAAATCCTGCCATGCTTTGCCTGCTGCTGAAGGTGAATGTTGTCCCAGCAATTATGTATGTGAAGATGATAGCTCCACCACACAAATTATCGAAGCTACTACTTTGCCTTATGGTGGCCTTGAAGCTGAAGTTAAAGTTACTACTGCAGCACCTGTTAAGGATCTACACAGCGGCATCCCCGAGGAAGACTTGCAATTGCAAACCCACATTGATGAAGAGGAAACTGCAACTAAGATGCCCGCCACTGACAGTAAAACAGAGGAAGAAATTGAAAAGGAACATGTTACTCAAGCTCCCTCAACAGCTGATGAATTACCTGAAATTACAACTGTTAGTGCTGAAGATGAAGGTAAGACTGAAGCTCCACATGCTGAAGTATCAGAAACTCCTGTTTACGAAGATAAAGATCAACAAGTTGATGAAATTAAGCCCTCTGGCGAAAAAGAAGAAGAACCAATTACAAGAGTTCCAATTGATGAATTGCTTGAAATCTCTACTGATGCTATCGCTAGTGGTGAAGAAGATGACACTGAAACATCAGCAACTGGAAAACCAGCTATTGTGGACAGTATTACTGAAATACCTACCGCTGATAATGTAGAAATGGAACAGGTACCAGAAGTCTCCACTGATTCTACTGAAGAAGAAGAGGCTAAACCCGTTGTTGGAGATGAATATGCTACCTCTGCCCCTGTTTCTGACGAAGAGCTTGCATCGACAAAGACTCCACTTGCTGAAGAAGATGAACATAAACCCGAAGAATCCCACGAAGATATTACTAAGGGTCCTTTCACCGCTGAACATACTACTGGCACCTTCGAAGAATCATCTACTAAAGCTCCTATAGCTATTGCCGAACAAGAATCTGAACACATTACTGAAGCACCTGAGGAATCCTCAGAAAAAGAACAGGAAACGTCAACCAAAATTTCAAGTGAAGAAACTGATGAACTATTTACGCCTACTACACCTTCTACTGCCTCTGCTGAAGAAGAGAAGGAACCACAATCTATTGTCACAGAAGAAGATTCCACAGTTACAGAAATTGTTCCCGGAAAAATTTCTCCTGATGGTGAAGAAGAAGGCATTTCAACTGACAAACCTGAAGATGAAGTTAAACAAGAAGAAGAACAAGAAACTGTTACAGAAAAAGATATTCAAGAAACAACTGAGTCTGATGTTGAATCAAAACCATTATCTGTCGATGAATTGTCAACTTCAGTGCCAGCAATTGAAACTGGTAAGGAACCTGCATCCACTGACATGTCAACTGAATCTGAAGAAAGTGAAATTGCCACAAAAGCACCAACTTCTGAGGACGAAGAACAAGAATCTGTTACCAGCTCACCTCACGTTGAAAAGGAAGAAAAAGACGAAGAGACTTCAGATTATGTACCTACTAAAGTACCCACTCTCGATTCGTCTGCGTCTACTGAAGATGATGTTAAAGGTCCTTCTGACATTTCTGAAGAAAAGATTGATGAAGAAGGCTCTGGGGAGAGCAAACCTGTTGCTGATGATGATCAGGAAATTGATCGTGTTACTAAAGTTCCAGAAGAAGAGCATGCAGCGACTCCAACAGCCGATGAAGACAAACATGTACTTGCTGATGAATTGGGCAGTGGCGATCACACCACTGAAGTGTCTGTTGGACATGAGGAAGCATCACAACCTTCAGTTATTGTTTCTTCTACTGAAGGCGTAACATCAATTCCTGAGGCTCAAGACAAAGAAGACGAATCCGTTGAAGATAAATTGGCTGAAAGTGAAACACCAACAACTTCTACAGAAACGTCAGAAGAGTCCGCTGAATCTGAAGAGGATACAAAACTTATGGATCTTACCACAGCCAAACCTTCTGCAGAGCACATTGATGTTACAACCATTAAACCCACCAAAATTGATATCACAACCTCAGCTACAGAAGCATCCGAAGAAATCACAGAAAAAGAAATCGAATTATCTACCATTCAACCTATCGCAGATAAAGTTGAAACCGAAGAAGAACAGGCAACTGGAAAACCAGTTACTATTGGTGAGGAATTGCCTACAGAGGAGATCGCCGACAAAGTTGAAACCGAGGAAGCTACGCCACAAAAACCAATTGAAGAGTCAGTACCACAAACTACTGCTATTCCCACAGTTGATATTGCCATCGAAACAGAAGAAGAAATTAAAGACAAAAATATACCAGATAGTGATGATCATACAGATGAACTATCTACTGGAATCACAGACAGCCCAATGGTCATTACTGAAGAAGAAACCGATAAGGAACATGACGCTGAATCAACTACCTCTGCCTCAAAACTTGAAGAGGAAGCCGAAATTACGACA
This sequence comes from Sarcophaga carnaria, assembly GCA_958299815.1. Taxonomy (NCBI): domain Eukaryota; kingdom Metazoa; phylum Arthropoda; class Insecta; order Diptera; family Sarcophagidae; genus Sarcophaga; species Sarcophaga carnaria. The sequence continues at coordinate 43,662,716 of OY283150.1, forward strand.
ACTAAACCACATGTCGAGCCCACACTCATTGAAGAAACGCCAGATATGCAACTGCCATCAGTTATTCCCGGTGAAGGTGACTGTTTGGTTGGACAAAAGACTTATCACAATAACTCCATTATTCCTACATCCGATGAATGCGAAATTGTATGCAAATGTGTTAGTAGCATTGTGTCTTGTGAACGTGTTCAATGCGATGTTCCCGAAAATATTGAGAAATGCGTTTTGGATGAAAGCAGTACCAACAAATGCTGTCCTTCATACATTTGTGCCACTGACAGCCTACCACCAAAGGGTAGTATTGATAGCATTGAATCGACTGAACAAGATGAAGATGAAGAAATTCCCTACACTACAATTGCTGCTCCTCATAAACTTCCTGAGCACACAACTGTTGTGGAAGAAACCGAAGAGAAGTCCGAAATCTCTACTGTTAAGCCGTCTGTAGTTGCTGAAGATGTTTCCCCCGCTATCAGCATTCCTGAAATTGAAATGCCAATTGCCAGTACCGAAGAACCAATGTCACATGTTAAACATGAAGACGAAGATTTCGAGACTCATGTTACTAAAGCTCCCGCCGAAGACATTGCTGAAGATAAGAAGGACACATATCCCGAGGTTGAAGAACATACCACGCCATCTGCCGTCATCGAAGATATTATTGTTCCACAATCAATGGCTCCAGTTCAAGTTACTGAGCAAGAACAACAACACACCGTTACCGATAAACTACCAACTGTTATCGCTGAAAAGGAAACTGAACCTGAAATTTCTGTTGGTCAACAAGAACCAGAAACAGCATTACATGAAGAGACAACAGCTGCCTCTATTGAATCTGTTACTGATTCTACTTCTGCATCTTCCATACCGTCTGCTGATGAATACCAAACGGTTAAACCCATTGAAGAAGAAAAGGAGGCAGAAGAAGAAGAAACCAGTGGAGAACTTATCGATCATACAGGTAAACCCATCGTCATCCAGGATCTTGATGCAATTACACCAACATCTGAAGAAGATAGTAGACCTGAGACTGAGACAGTTGCACCTGCAGTTCCTTCTGAAACCGAAACTACAGAACATATTCCTTCAGACGAAAAAGAATTCCAACCTGAGACTGAAGCAGAAATACCGACCTCAACCTCATCAACTGATGAAAAAACTGAAGATCATACTGCTGTACCTTCTGTATCATCAGTGGAAGATAAGCCGTCTGAAATACCAGAAGATCATACCGCCTCAACTGAAAAAGAAGACAAAGAAACTTCCCAGGAAGCCGAAATCCAAACACCAGCAACGTCTGATTTGGAACAAGATACTCAAACTGTTGAACCTCTTGGTTCTAGCGAAGCTCATACTTTGGCGCCTTCATCTGAAGTTGTTAGTGAACATACTGTGGCCCCTGCAGCTGAAGAACTCGAAGAAACATCTGAGGAAATTGAAGTATCTACCTCAGTTCCAATTAAGGACGCTGAAAAAGATGAACAACAACCATCAAGTACTGAATCGCTTGAAGACATATCCTCAGTACCAAGCAAAGTTCATGATACTGAAGATGAAGAAGAAGATATCACACGCACTACCGCAATTCCTTCAACTGATGGTACCAAAGATCATGACATTACTTCAGACCATACAGCTGTTCCTTCATTGGCCGAAGATGAAAGCACTTCCACCATTACTCCAGTCTCTGAAGAAGGAAAAGAACCATCCGATGTTCCCGAAATTTCATCCTCTTCTACAATTACTCCTATATTAGATCAAGAACAAGATGAACATTCCATTGCACCTGTATCCGAAGAGTCCGAAGAAGATATATCGGCAACAACTGCATCTGTCATATCTCCTGTTGAAACATTAGATCAAGACCATGTTACAGATGAAATTGAATACTCCACTATTATTCCGGGAACTGAAGATAAACTTGTCGAAAGCGTTACTCCATTGGAAGGTGAATCTTTGGAACACACCGTTGCTCCAGCTATTCATGACGAAGTTAAAGAAAGTTCAGAAGAAACAGTTGATGAAACATCTGCAACTGTGGCACCAGTTAGCGAAGTTGATGAAAATAAATCAGAAGTGCAAACACCTGCTCCTATCACTGCCGATCACACTATTGCTCCAACTACTCAAGAATCTGCTGAAGAAACCGAAGAGAAGGACACTTCTACCGAAACTTTGGATATTACAACACATAAACCAATTGATTTTGAAACTAAAATCGAGACATCTTCTCAAGTTCCTTCCACTGAAGAGGTACAAACTCCTGCCCAAGAAGAAGTGGCAACAGCAACCGTTATACCTGCAGAAGAAGAAGTTTCTGAAGAAGATCATACTCAAGCTTCGTCGACTGATAAATATGAAGAAGAACAAACTGAATCAACACTTGTGGATCAAAAACAACAACCAACAACTGGATCAACAACAGACGAATCAGAATCTGTGCCTTCCGTGGATAACGTTACAGTACCCAGCGAAGAAGAACACAAACAACAACCAACACTGGCACCAGCAACAGAGGAATCTGAATCTGTGCCTTCTGTTGATAACATTGATGTATCCACTGAAGAAGAAGGAGGAGAACAGGATGAAAAGGAAAATATTACCATTCCATCAATCATAGAAGACAAGAAAGAACTTGAAGACGCCATGGCTCATACTGTAGCACCTTCTACCCAGGAAGAGGAAGAAAATGTTACCAAACAACCTGTAGCTGCCGATGAGCATAAGCCCGAAGATGATATGGAACACGTCACAAGAGAACCCTCTATTCCATCAGCTATTACCGAAGAAACATCTACAAGCGCACTTCCAGTTGAGAAAGATGTATCCGATGAACAGAAACCCGTTTCACCAGCGGAAGAATACAGCACCGCTCAACCAAGTATTGAAATGGAAAGTACGCATGCTCCTTCCAAAAAACCTTCATTGGACTTGTCTGAAGAAGCCTCCGGCGAATCAGAAGAATCTGAAGAGGAAATTAGCACAGAACCTACTAAAATACAACATATTGGCGAGTTCGTTACCGAACGTGTTGATGAGACTACAATTAAACCCATTGACACTGCGGTTAGCAGTGAAGAAGAGAAAGAAGCTTCTGGTGAAGAAGAGAAAGAAGCTTCTGGTGAAGAAGAGAAAGAAGCTTCTGGTGAAGAAGATGAAATTCCGTCGTCCACTGAAAAACCATATCAGCCAACTGTTGAAGATGATCAATCTGTTATTAAGCCTGACGATATTTCCACCATATCAACTGATAAACTGCCAGAAGAAGAAATTACATCTGCTGTTACCAAAGCACCTGAATACATTACAGACGAAGACACTACTGCTCAACACCCTCAAGAAGAAATTATTCCATCTGTTGGCGATCATGATACCGAAGATACTACTGCTCATGTGTCTGCAGAACAAGATTCACTTGTTCCATCTGTTACCAAAGCCCCATTGGCTGAACAAGATATTGAAGACACTTCAGCTCAGCAACCAGAAGAACCAGAATCTGTTACTAAAACTTCTCCAACAGCTGAAGATATTGATCATGTTACTGACCACGATCTCGAAAGTGAAGAAGTCGCAGTTAAAATAGATGCTACGGAACAACCTGAAATTGGAGATATATCGTCTCAACACCCCGGAACAGAAGAGAAGGAATATGCCACCAAAGCACCTACAGCTGCTGAAGATATCAGAGATGACGAAGAAAATATTCCATCTGTCACCAAATCTCCAATTACTGTTGAATATACTACTGCTCAACAATTGGAAGACGAAAACATTGTGGCCGTTACTAAAGTTCCAGTCACAGCCGAAGAAGTGGAAACAGTAACTGACAAGAAACCAGAAGGAGAAGAGGAAGAAGAAAAGGAAGACATGGAATACACAACATCATTATCTGCTGAAGCCGAAGAAGGCGATAATGTAGCATCTGTTACAAAAGCCCCCGTTGCTGCTGATGAAACTGAAAACGTTACTGCCGAAGTAGAAGAAATTGTTTCTCCTGTTACTCAATCCACTGCTGCTCCTGAAGAAGCTGTTGGTATTACTGCTCATTCTGATGAAGTACCGGAAACAATTGAACTTACCACTGTCAAGTCAGCAACAGTCGAAGATACTGGTAAAATTGAAGAACATGTTAGCGAAGTGCCTGAAGCAGATATTGAAATCTCCACATCTAAACCTCAAGATTCTGAATCCACTGATGAAACTAAACCATCTGAAGAAGCTGGCGAAACTTTGGATGCCACCAAAGTACCCGAAACATCGGAAGAAACAGGCACAACAGTCAAATCACCTACAGCCCAACTGGGTGATGAAGTATTGGATGTTACCGCTGCCACTGAGACAGAAAAGGAATCCGAAGAATCTGACAAGCCAACAATGCCCGAAGAAGAGGAAGAGTTGGTTGAAACCTCTACCGCTAAATTGCCAGAAATTTCTGAACACATTACAGAATCTTCCACTGAAATTACGGAGCCTGAAGAAACTAAAGAAGGTTCTCAGGAAGAATCCACTGAATTGCCTGTTGTTTCTCATATTTCAACTGAATCCTCAATTAAAGACACTGGATCAGAATCCGAATCTACAGAATCACCTCTTGAAATCCCGAAAGAACCTGTTGAACAAGATATTACCACTGTACCAACTAAAACAGTTGAATCCGAAGAAGAAGAGTCCACTGATGCTCATATATCTACCGACATTTTGCCCGAAGATGAAGAGGAATCTCATGAAGATACAACCGATTTATCAGCAATTGGCCCAGTATCAACTGACAAATTACCAGAACATGTTACTGAAGCAGTTAGTGCTGATGTTGACTCCGAAGGCATTAAAGAGACTGCCGCTGAAACTATAGAAGTGCCATTGGATAGTGAGAAATATCCAGAAATTATGGATCATGTCACTGACTTACCAACTAAACACGTTGAATCTGAAGAAGTTGAAGAGGAATCGCCTGAACAAGTTACTCACCTACCAACTGAAGGTCATGTTACAACTGATAAATTGCCAGAGCATATCACCGAATCAGAAAAAGAAGAAAGCACTGAATTGCCAAAGGAAACTCATGTATCCAGTGATGAATTACCCGAACATTCGACTACATTACCTACCAAAATCACGGAGCCAGAGGAGGAAGATAAGGAAACCCATGAAGAATCTTCAGAATTGCCAACAGGTGGTGTATCAACCAGCAAATTACCCGAAGTATTTGAACATGTTACAGAATTACCTGTCGAAATCCATGAACCCGAAGTGGCTGAACATGTTACTGAATTACCCAGCGAAAGTATTGAAACAGAAGACGGTGATGAAGAAAAGAAAACTCACGATGAATCTTCTGAATTGCCTGAATCACCTGAACAAGTTACTAAATTACCAGTTAAGGATACAAAATCTGAAACAACTGAATCAACAGACAAATTCTCTGACATTCCACAACAACACGTTGAAGAATCTGAAGAAGAAAAAGAAGAATCTCCAGAACTTCCAGTTGATGTTTCAGTATCCACTGACAAATTATTGGAACCAGTTACAGAAGTGCCCACAAAAGAAATGGAAACAGAACAAGAATCACATGAATTGCCCGTTGAAGGTCAAGAAATACCTACGAAAGACACTAAAACAGAAGATGAAGTCACAGAATCACCAGTTGAATCCCATGTGGCGCACGAACTTGATGCTCATGTTACTGAACTACCCACTAAAGATGTTGAATCAGAGGAGGATGTTCACGAAACAGCAACCGAATTACCTGTGGTGGTGGCACATGATGTCTCTACTCAGGGACAAGCTGTTGAAGAGTCTACGGAAACGGCTTCTAAAGAAGAGGAATCACATGAAGAGACAACCTCCAGTGAAACATCTGAAGAAATTTCAACCGATGGATTGTTACCAACAACTACCACCCATCCTCTCTTCCCACATCTTACAACATTACCAACAGTACCTATCGATAGCCGTATTGATGACACCAATCTCACGTTCACTGCACACAGCACAGCATCTCCTGCCACATCACCGACAACAAGCACAACAACATCTGAACCAACTACCACATCTGCATCCCAACATTATCAACCTCAGCCACCCGTCTACGGCCAACCACCTCAATATGGCCCCACACAATACGAAGACGAATACACTGATGAAGATGAGGGTGAAGTCTTTGGTCCTGGCACTTGCCGCTATGGTGGTAAACTATATGTATCGGCCCAACAAATACCCCGAGATGATCCATGCGATTTCTGTTTCTGCTTCCGCAGCGATATTATTTGTTTGCAACAATCTTGTCCACCACCCATTGCTGGCTGTCACGAAGAACCAATTTCTGGTTTCTGTTGTCCACGCTACGAATGTCCCGTTTCTATGGCTACCGTTTTAAATATAACAACAAGCACAACAACAACAAGTACCACATTACCACCACATTTCTTACATCATTCCTATGGCAATAATGTACAACGCAACGGTTGTCTCATCAATGGCCGTTCCTACAGAGTGGGTGAGAAGATTGAGTCAACAAGTGGTCCATGTATTAACTGCACGTAAGTACTCAATTATATATCTTATTAGCAAAGGTTATTTATGAGGAAATAATATGGCTTATTAAACTAAAAATGTAGCCGAATTCAAAAATAAATAATTTCAACAAATCTTTTCGGAAATATAATTTAAATTGTTTTTGGGGTTCTCAAATTAAGAGCAATCAATACTAATACAAATATTTCAATTTCCTATTTCCTATTTAGATGCGGCGGCGATGGTAAAATGAAATGTGATCCCCAAGCTTGTGTTCCTGAGCCCACAATGCAACAAGTTATGGCTGTTGTAGCGGCTGGTCGCAAAAGATGAACCCCTGGCCATGCTAATTTAAACTAATTATTAAATTTTTCTATATTATAAAATTTTTAAGTTTTTAATTTACCGTTACAAAACAATACGACCGACCGAAACCCCCTCTAAAAGTAAAATAGTTTATCCAAAACATTAACCCTCGACTGGAACAACAGAATTAATGCAAATACAAGTTTTTAGCAATGTTTTGTAAAGACAATAGGTGCCAATATTTAAGAAGACAAAAATACTAATGACTTTAGAATGCATAACTTCTTCATTTGAGACAACAACAAAAATTAGCGATAACAAACAAACAAAAATTTAATAATTACTAAACAATTAGCTTGTTTTGAAGAAGCAACCAGTGATATTGTACTGTATACATAGTATGAGTACAATTATTTAAGAACAAAAGAAAAATGAAAAAAATCCATAAAAAAAACGCACAAAAAATTTTTTATATACACTCGGAGAAATTATATACACGATACAAAAAAAAACTAATTTTGGTAATAAAAATCGATAGGAAACCATTTGAAATATGAAATAATCTGTCAAAAAACAAAAACAAAAAAATATTTATATAGCACTTGTAGTAGGATTAGCAAGTAAGAAGCCCTAACTTTACGACTTGTAATATGGTTTTTTGTTGACCCCAAACCTTAAGATGCAAAGGGAAACTTTAGCTAAAACATTATCAACATTCAAGAGACTCTATAAACCGCCTTTTTCCTAAAGTTTCTAAACACAGGCATACGTAAGGTTTGTTTTAAGGACAGCAAGAAATAATATTATGACTTAAGATTATATTTCCCAGGGTTTCAATATTTTATTTCCTTTTATTTTTTATATTATTTTTATTACCCTACAGTTAAACCTTTTTCCCAGTGTCCCTATCCTCACTATCTCACCTATACAAAATTCTTATTATATAACTATAATACATTTTGATACCTAAAATATAAGTTTCTATTTTATAAATTATTTAATTAATATTTTTATACATATGATATAAATTTAAAATTAAAATAAAAAAAAACTAATGAAATAACATAATAATAATGAAAAATTGTTGCTTCTAGTCTTCTCTTTTTTTATATATAAATATATAAAAGAGCAACAACTAAAAAAAAATATTTAAGAAAAGAAATTAATTTTTAAATTAAAATTTTATAATTTCCTTAAAAAAAGTGTAACGAAAACTAACGAATTAAACCAACAAACAAAAAATGAAAACATTTCAAGCTACATTTAAATGTATTTTAACTACGTTTTAACTACAATTTTTTTTTAATTTAAATTTTAACAAATAATTATAAATAAAAAAAGAATTAAATAGTTAATAATACTAAATAAAAAAATCCAGAATATATGAAAAGGATGAAAGTAGTTTTTTATAGCGAAACAAAACAAAAAGTATGTCAAATAAAAATCTTACGCGTATCATTGTGAAATTTGTAAGTGTAGTAGTTTTAATTAAAATAAAAAATTAAAAATAAATAATAATAGTAACTATTTAGTAGTTTTCAAGTAAAAAAACAAAAACAAAAATATTTATATAATAAAATACTATACTATTAATAACAAAAAAAAAACAAACCAACTTAAACTATAAACTGAACCCTAAAAACCCCTAGAAAGTAAAGGATTTTTATACACAAAACTAATGCTCGACTGATTGAAAAAAAACAACAACAACAAGAACAAAAGAAAAACCTTTTCAATAAACCATCAATATATTATTTAAATAGCTTAGCACACCTCCCCCCAATTGTTTTCATTTAAAAGTATTCTTTTTTTATACAACTGCTTGTTAAACAAGAATAAATTAAAACTTAAAAATAGAACAAATACCTTAATTTTAATTTTAATTTCAATTGAATTCAATACTTTTCAATCACTTGAGCTTTAGTTTTAAACTTTTTTATGAAGTTTTTTTTCTTTGCTTTCTTTCAAAATATATTTTTTATATATAATTTTGCAATATATCAATAATTTAATAGTTCTTAAGTATATATCTCTGTTTAGTTTTATAATAGTAATTTTTTTATATACATACCATACATATTCGTATTTATTATTTTATGTTTTTCCTTTCGTAGCAGTTCTTTTTTTTATTCAATATGAAATGAGTTGCTTAAATAATAATCTTGAATTGATTTAATTTCTCTTTTCTATTGCCTGCAATTGTAGATATTAATTAATTAATTATGTGCGAATATTAAATTGAATAAAAAATAATTTAAATAATAATGAAAATAAATCAGTGTTTTTATTAGTTATTAAACACTAAATTATAATCATTAATGATAAATAAAATAAATTGTATTTTAATTTTTTTATATATAAAACATTCTGTTTAAAACGAAAAAGCGATAATAAAAAAATAATGAAAAAAAAAACAACAAAATATGACTTCTTAATTTTTAATTTTATACACCATAGTACTTACATATATCGGTTCATCCAATAGGGGACTTACGAACGTTGGCAGTTGATAATGGCCATCTTATTGCTGCTACATCTGTTTATTTGTTAATTAGAAAAAAATTACAAATTATATTATAAATATTGCGATTTTAATAACTTACCCTATGCTCGGTGTAGTACTGATTCGAACCTCATGAACCTCACATTAATACTCTAGCGTGCCAGGACATCCTTTTTCAAATTAGTTGTCATATATTCAATCTTTTTTGACAAATTACCATGGTCTACTAGGTCTACTATACACAACTACGTGAGTTCCATGAATGGGATCTGTCCCTGACTTTCATTGAATAACATATTCAGCGATGAGGTCAATTTCTGGATGGACTAGTACGCGAACAAATAAAACTTTCGAATTCGGGACGATACCAATCCACATGAGATTCCAGAGCGTCCTCAAAACCTCACCGTTTACATTAAACATTTTGAACTGGTCAGTCCATATTTCACACATATTTCCAATTCTTTTGGCCTGAATTCGATCATATGGACGGCGCTATGTGCAACACAGCACATGCCTCATTGGACATTTTGAACGAGGGATACGAGATCAAGGTCATTGGGAAGTTTGATTACGTCATACTTTTTCCTGTGTTGTTTTTTTATGTCGCAGGTGCATGTGGAAAACAAAAATACGAAATACAGCGACCTCAAAGTCAAAATAACCCATGCCATTGGTTAAATTCAGCCTGAGACTTATGTGCCGGAGTCATAAAAAAAAACGGACATTTCGCGCGCCACCCGGAGAAGCCGCGACGTTATATTCTACACGTAATGGCGTTAATACCTCCTTCAAAAGAATACCCAATTTCGATATCTTACACGCACTTTGTTTTATTCAGAGTTAAAGCTAGGAAGGAAACGAAAAACAGCCATTTGGTTGGGCGTCACCCAGAGAACCTGTGACGTTATATTCTGCCCATAATGGCGTCAATAGAATACACAATTCGATAATATATTACACGCACTTTGTTTTATTGAAATTGAAGTTAGAACGCGCGGAATGAAAGTCAGCGGATTGTTTTTTAGCCGTTTAGAATTTAAATAAACACCACAAAATTAAAAGAAAAAGTTTTCAACTATTTTCACTTTTTTAACCTTTACATGATAGTTACACGAACGTTACGCGTCTTTAAGAATAGGCGGTAAACTGTTAAAAGAAGCTTTTAACTACTTTCAAAGTGTTGAAAAGCGTTCAATTTTATGTGTTGGAAAACCACAAAATTTTAAAAACATATTTAAATTCAAAACGTTATAACAAAATACACACAATATTATAAGTGTATATTTTGTTATATACAAAAAATTATACGTAAATGAAACCTTAGTTAAAATAATACTCTTTCTGATTATAGCAAGGATTTAATTTATAAATGAAATAATTCGAAAAATTATAAAAACTTTCAACATTTATCAGTGTTGTTAAGTGTTTTTATTTTTATAACAGAGCTGTTTATACTTTTGTTTACTTATGCACAGCTGATTGTCACAATTTTTACATTGCAAAACAGTGCAGTGTAACTGTTAGAAATAGTTTTTTTGTTTAACCTTAAATGGTTTTAGATTTAAAATTCCCACGAAAGTGTTTTATTGCTAAATTAGCAATTTTTGTATGAAATTAAAATATAATGTCTTAATTTTTTAGCACAATTAATAAATTTAATAATACTCGATATACGTTTTAGTGTAAACTGCAATAGTTATAAAAAATGACAGCTTTAGCCACGATTAATTGGTTGTTTATATGTGGTTTGTCCTTTTGTTTAGGCGGTGTAGTGGTGCTTAGTTTAATGCCATTGGGTTCAGGTAAGTCTATCTGACTTATACACAATGAAGCCATTTTAAGCATTCGACTTCTTTTTGGCAGATTGCATATGTCCCATAAGTAGAGGAAAGCCAAAGGCTGAAAATGTCGACGTTCAAAGTCGTATCTCTGAAGAATTACAGGTTGTTCATAAATTGGCTGTATTAGTGCCATTTCGTGATCGTTTCGAGGAATTGCTACAATTTGTGCCTCACATGACCAATTTCCTGAAGAAACAGGGTGTAACACATCATATATTCATATTAAATCAAGTCGATCGCTATCGTTTCAATCGTGCCTCGTTAATTAATGTGGGTTTTCGTTTTACTAGTGGTGTTTACGACTATATAGCGATGCATGATGTTGATCTGCTGCCTTTAAATGATAATCTCCATTACGATTATCCCAGTGAAGCAGGACCTTTGCATATTGCCGCACCCGATTTACATCCAAAATATCATTATGAAAATTTTGTCGGGGGCATCTTATTAGTGAGGAGGGAACACTTTGAGACCATGAATGGCATGTCGAACAAATACTGGGGTTGGGGTCTGGAAGATGACGAATTTTATGTACGCATTCGAGATGCTGGTCTAAGAGTAACAAGACCCCAAAATATAAAGACTGGTGTTAACAACACATTTAAGTAAGTTTTGTAAAATACATGGTGTGTGCCTTTTGTTATTTAATCTCTGGATTTCAGCCATATCCATAATCGTTACCATCGTAAAAGGGATACACAAAAGTGTTTCAATCAAAAAGAAGTCACCCGTAAACGTGATCGTCAAACTGGCCTTAATACACTGCAGTACAAAATTCCCAATGTGTACGACATGACCATAGATGGTATAAAAATTACAATTTTAAACATTATGTTAGAATGTGATTTGAATGAAACACCTTGGTGTGATTGCTCCGGCGCGGCAGCTGCTGCAGCTGCTGAAGATTTAAAAGTCGCGTAATAAAAATGCCATAAAAATTTTATTTAAAAACGAATACATTTTAATTATTTATTTACGTCTAATTTTCTACCTCAAAAGCATTCACCTAAAGACCTATATTTTAGTAGACATGTACCATGCCATATAAGAATGTCCAGAATAATACATAAGTGCACAAGGCACCCATAAAACTATTGGTCAAAAGACTTTGGCGATTAATGAAGAACTTACGCCAGCCAGCTCCTGATTTAGCCAATACCAGTAGCCACAAAACAAAAACAGAAATGAAGTAAAACAGGAATCCCAACAAACCATTCAATCCCAATATCCCTGGAAATAAGAGCGTAAATATTAAATCAGAGACAATTTTTAACGTTAAAAAATTGTTAAAACTCACCCGCTGCACATCCTGATATAGCCGCCATGGACGTACGGCAATACTCTACTGCCGATATATTATGACGTATAGCTGCTTCGCTATAGGCTACAATTTCGCCTGTTTTTGATGCTATTGGTTTTACTCGCTGCATTTTCAAGTTTAATTAATCTAATATTAAAGTTTTTTATAAATAAATTTATTTCATTCAATTAAGAAAACACGTCTAATGGCAGAAAGAGAAATACTACATAAAATGTCAAAGTACAGCTGTGAATGGCTGTCTAGTTATCGATTTATTTAGAAGCTGTGTTCAGTTATCATAAGAGTTCTGGAAATCATGGATAAAAGAGAAGGCACTCAAAAAATTTTCTCAATATAAAATCGTTTTAAAATAACGAAAAAGGCAATAAAAATAAATTCTTTTTGTTAGATATTCGTTACGTCGATCTGAATAATTTAATAAATACAAAAATTCAATCAAACGACTCGAATATATTTTGTAATTTATGTGGTATTCATAAGTAATTTGAATGGATAAATCTTCTGCCGAAGCTCTGAAAAATCCCAGTATTAATACCAGACATATTTCTTGAAATCTATAGATATTAGGGGCGTCAGAAGTTTAAACCTAACTTTGGCTTCGTCGTTCTATATTTTTTATATTTATATCGTGGTATTCTATTAACAAATAATTTCATCCGAAAACAATTGTCGAGTACTGTTCGTTAAGAGACATCAGAGATGACAAACTCTCTTTTGTATATTTGATTGCATGTTATCGCAAAAATTCTTACCATCTCTAATAACATCCAGTTGTTTTTGACATTTCTCTTGCATATAATTTTCTCAGCAATTAGAAAAAAAAATTAATTTCTAAGTGGAATTTGGACAAATTAATTAACGTCATGTTGTGATAAAAACAGAAAAATATACACAAAAAATAAATCATTTTTATGCAAATTAAATAATAAAAACAAAAAAAAAAATATTAAAAATATAATGTTGTTGTGAAAAATCAAACTAAATTATTATAAGCAAGAAAACAAATCAATTGCCTTATCGAAAGGAAAACAAAAAGAAAAAGCCACCGCAACGAAATCACAAGGAAAAACAAATTAGAAAAATTGCAATAAATTGGCTACAATGTCTCCTCCTAAAACTTGTGCTGTGTGTGGCGATAAAGCTTTGGGTTATAATTTCAATGCAGTTACCTGCGAGAGCTGTAAAGCATTCTTTCGCCGTAATGCTTTGGCCAAAAAGCAATTCACCTGCCCCTTTAACCAGAACTGTGAGATTACCGTTGTCACTCGACGGTTTTGTCAGAAGTGTCGCCTTAAGAAATGCATGGACATTGGAATGAAAAGTGAAAATATCATGTCCGAAGAGGATAAAATGGCCAAACGACGGAAAATTGAAAATAATCGTGCGAAACGTAGAATGAATGAACACAAATCACCAGAAAATGTTGCAAGAGATGGTGCAAATTCCGAGGGTCAAGGTGAAACGGCTGCTGCCGATAGTAGTGGTTATGAATCATTCGCAGGCAATTATGATTCTCGAAGCTGTGGTTCTTTTGAAGGCAATACGTCGAACAACAGCGGCACGGATCCAACGTCTAGTACCTCTCTGCCTGGTGCAGACGGTATGCGTGATGTAAATCCAGAACACATGACAGGCGATGAAATGGTTGAATTTATCGTAGGAGATCCAGATCGAGCCTCTCAAGCAATCAGTAAATTGATGAGAACACCAGCTGAAGCAGTTGCTACGCTGGAGAAAATTTTAAGTACTCAAAAGGAAGCTTTACGTTTAATATCACATTTGATTAATTATCCAGGTGAGTTTTTATTCATATTAGAAAACCTAAGTTATTTATTTCTTGTGTGTCTTCTTTAGTCCTTTTCAACTTATATATTCTCTTTCAAACCTGAAGTCCAACAGACTCTTCATTGTTTTCAATACAATACATTACATTACATTATTTTTCATGATTACGGCCTAGATTTGAGAACCTTTCTGTATTACTTTAGCTGCTCTTTAAGCTTACACTGCAAACAGAATGAAGACCGACCATAAAGTTTTTATAATTGTGTTTTTATAATTTTCTTCCTTTTTTCCGTTCCAAATATTTGATATCAACGACGTCCCACGATCTAAGAGTGGAAAAAGAAATCAATAAAAAAAATCAAATATGAACGTAATTCTAGTTAGGAATTCTGCTAGATCACAGCATAATGAAACCATTATTTGTTCATAGTTCATAGTAGGTAAGATTTTGTAGTGTATTTGTTTCCTTATTGCCAAACTCTTAGTTCGAAGCTCTGATGTCAGTAATAGCAACGTCTGTGGCAAACAATCGCCTGCAAGAGGATCCATATCGATTTTGCCTGAAACTTAGGCCTTTTGGTTGTAACTTTCTTATCCACCTGTTGCCACCTACCGAGCGTACAAACAATTCTGTTTGTTAAGAAAACAATTTACTTTGTAGCAAAAGATGATGCAAGTTCAAGTTTATTATTTCATATTTTTTATAATGCGTTGAACAAAATAGAAGTACGTATGTACATATATGATGTATTATTTTGGCTGATGAATAAAAATATTCGCTGAATTTCGTATTAGAAAAGATACAGACCGTGGTTCTGACTGAACAAAAAAAGTACGTATGTACATATATGATGTATTATTTTGGCTGATGAATAAAAATATTCGCTGAATTTCGTATTAGAAAAGATACAGACCGTGATACAGACTCGCAACAAATTTTAACTGTAGAGGATATCAGACAAAGTGGCAATAATTTAACAAATTAAACAAAGAAATAAAGGCGGAAGAATAAACACTACGAAAACCTAGAGTCAATAAAACAGGAAGATCTCCGAAATATCATCAGGATAATTCGATAAACACCTAAAAAGGAACCATTATGAGTGAGTTCAAAGGAAACAATTTAATTTACAAATATCTATACAAGGGTTCCACGTAGAATATATAAAGGCACAATAATATTTGAAATTGAAGAACTGAACCCTTATTGTTTGTGTATTGTTTACACATTTTTATTGTAAAAATCTCTACACTTGAATTTTTCTTTTTACCACGGTGTAATCAAATTAAATGTTTAGTTTTAATTAGCAAAACTATATTATATTCACTGGCCTGGAAAAGTAAATTTGCTCATTAAAAGGTAAACAATTGCAAGGCAGTTTTCTTATAACTCGTTTATTTTTTATTTTATTTTCATACTGCCGATTTTCGTAATAATTATTCTATTCAATTAAGGAATTCTATAAATATGTTGGTCTATATAATATGTTGGAATTTGGTTAGTGTCCTTCGTGTTGTGTTGAGCATATGAAAAAAATCATTTGTAAACGCAAACGAATTTATTTAGTTAAGAATTAGGGAGTGCCAAAATATTCGTTAAAATATTTTTGTAAAATTGCCTTTGCCAGTTTTTTTTTATTTAATGCTTTAAAAAATAAACACTATTAAATTTTATTAAAAATATTTTGCACCAGTATATTTAAATTCTAAAATTTATATATCTTTTCTTTCTGGTTTATTTCAGGCGATGCTCTAAAAATCATTAGCAAAATAATGAATTCACCATTTAATGCTTTAACAGTATTTACCAAATTTATGAGTTCACCCACCGATGCATTAGAAATAATATCGAAAATTGTTAGTTCACCTCAAGATGTACTGCAGTTTATTAAGAATTTAATGGATTCACCAGAAAATGCTATGGACATTATGAATAAATTTATAAATACACCAGCGGAAGCTTTACGAATGCTTAATCAAATATTTAACGGACCCAGTGATGCCAGTCAAAAGGATGAACCGAGTGAGACTACTACGGCTAGTGATACCGAGCAGGACTTGACAATGCCAAAAAGTGTTAGCGATAATGACAGGACAGCTACAACTGCTACTACACCGGCGATAATTAAAAATCCGATTAGTGATAATAGTGAAAATACTCTTATACATTCAATGCTTAACTATCCCAGTCCAAATGATGTGAATGGTGGCGGCATTACGCAGACACCGATAATATCGCCCACACATACGCCTACACACTCACCTCTATCACTAACTACTAATGGTAATGGTGGTGGTGGTAATTATGTTACACCACCGCTATCAGTGCATACAGTATCTACGGAATCCCTTAATATGGCCTCACCAATACCATATCACTCTTCGCCTCGTATAACAAGTACAGCAACTTCTCCCTCTACTCTAATGGCGCCAGCTCATGATGAATTACCAAGTACTTCATCAGTTAACCTACTGTCACCCCCCTCGGAAGTAGATGCTGCAGCGGCTGCAGAATTTGCCAGTGAACATTTCGATATAAAAAATTCGTTCCTTTCAG
Organism: Sarcophaga carnaria; assembly: GCA_958299815.1. Taxonomy (NCBI): domain Eukaryota; kingdom Metazoa; phylum Arthropoda; class Insecta; order Diptera; family Sarcophagidae; genus Sarcophaga; species Sarcophaga carnaria. The sequence continues at coordinate 43,679,548 of OY283150.1, forward strand.
GCGCCACGTCTGGTTTTATACCTGGCGATAGTTTAAATTCTCTGGAATCGGTGCTTACTGAAGTCATACGTATAGAATTTCAAGCCTTTAATAATTTACCACCCGAACCACGCATTAAACATGAAAATTTGAATACAATGATTGATATTTCGCACGGCAGCGGCAATGACAACATAAACAGAGTTCCACATTACTCCAATATTAACTGTATGTCCCAACAGCAGCAGACTATGCCGTGCCAACCAACAGTTGTGTGCTCGCCTTCAACATCAAGTTATAGTATGTCACGCGATCTTAATGAAAGTGAACTAATGAAATTACGCGAATTGAAATTGGCTAGTGAGGCACTCTATTTGCCTGTGGACGATGATTTAAGTGTTTTAATGAGCGATGATAGAATTAAGGTAAGGCAGTTGGATTTTTGGATTTTTTCCTGCAATTGAAATATGTATGTGTAGAAATGAATATTTAAATTATTTCATTTGTTTTGCTTTTGATCCATTTAACTAATCTTATTATTTATACTTCATATAAAAACAATTTTGCTTATTATATCAGCATTGATATTGATAGTGAGTTGGCAAAAAAAGTATTGTTTTCAAGAATATTATTTGTTATGGATCCTAAATGCAAAAGTTTCCAATTTCTTTCAAAGTAAACATTGTTTTTTTAATTTTATTTAATTTTTTAGGAATTTACCCTTACAACTCCTAGTATTTATTTGCAATATTTGGAACAACACATTTTTTTTAAGTTGCAAATTATTATAATTTTTGCAACAACAACCATATACCTCTTAAAAAGTGTTTATCTTATCGTAAAATACTTTTCAAATGAAGTTGGTTTTTCAAATACAACACCTGTTGGCATGGCACAATACATTTGAAATTTATGTTTCACATACGTTTGAAAGATGAGTCAATAGGCTGTTAGGGAATAAGTATAAAGTGTAGGTGAAAATGTGCTGCCACAATTTTTATTTGATTAATATTATAATACCCCAGCGCCTAACTCAAACGATAAGACAAATTAATATATTCTGTATAATAATAATACAGTTTGTATTCACTTATATTTGAACACCTGCTTGTTGTTATAATTTCAATTTAACTGTGATAAAAGAAAATATATATGTATGTATAGATATGAATATAAAGCTAGCCTATCTAAGTAATTTTTATATTATCAATTGCGTTTATCAATAGAGCTACTGGGAGTACAGCATTTATAATAATAGTCGGAGTATTTTTACTTTTTGTGATAATATGTTGCTTTGTTGTTTATTTTATCTTTCACTATTGAGTTGTACTTTTTTCCAACTGAATTACCTATTTTTCTTTAAGATGAGGAAAAGAAAAAACGATATCTTTATGTGTTCATTAAATTAACACGTTTATGTTTTTATTTTTAAATCTATGCATTGAAACAATTTGTTATTAATTAGGTATTATAGGGTGGCTTTAGAGGAAAATTATTTTCAGGCTAAAGATAATTATAAGGTATACAGTAATGGTCTTGTAGTAAGCACACCCTACACCAAAAACTTTGTGCTGAATATTTTACTTTTAATAGAGTTTTTGTTATTTAAAATAGATTTTTTAACTATAATTAATAGAACCTAGTAAGTAAACAGTAACATCAACAACAATTATCAAAATTATCTTTTTTTTGTATTTAAAACATGAAAAAAAACTTCGGGATTTATTAACACACCATGTATTTAGGACTGGTGAATCTAAATTGAAGTGGCCGTGTTGGCTTATTAGACGTAAAGCCAGGGTTCGAGCCCCAGGGCGGACATCAAGACAAAATACAAAAAAAAATTTCTTCTGCGACTTCCACTCAGCAGATTTCTGGCAAAAACTCTGAGATTAAATAAAATTGCCATGAAAAGTTTCTCAAAAATCTGTCGTTCAGAGTCGACTTTAAACTGTAGGTCCCACCACTCATGTATGAAATTAACACACACAACATAAGTGGTGTCAGCAGCTAGGTCGTAATACTGACTGAAGGGTTGTAATGACCAATTATGTATGTATGTATGTGAATCTAAATTGAATCGATTTAGCTTTAATTAAAAGAACAATACGTGGCGTCCACCGAAGCAAGATGTAAATCCACGCTATTCTTTGAAGGCAATTAAAGATAGAGAAGTTCTATAATGTATAATAAATAATAAAGGTCCAGATTTCATAGTGTGGTTTCGATCATAATGAATGATTTTTTGATGGATCAATCTTTAATCAAACATATGGAGATTTTTAAGCAAGATTATGATCTCTAGCACACCGCACGATTAGTAAAAATATATTAAGAGGACCAATAAGTTGGTGTTACACCATGGCCAGCATAAAGCTCTAATTTCAATCCAATTAACAATTCATGGAACGATGTTGAGGCACAAGTTAGCAAAGAAACTAAAATATCTTTATGATCTTTGGAAAGTCGTTGGAGCTGCACATATGATTTGGAAAATGTCAGAGACTTCTTAAAAGCCTTCATAAAAGTTTGCAATTGTTTATTAAAGAGAAGCAGTGCCTCCATAAAAAATTTAACCCAAATAATGATTTTGTCCACTTTAAATGGGGGTGTGCTAATTACGTGACCAAGCAATATTTTGTTTTAAAGTGTTATTTGTTGTTAAAATCTTTTATTGAACTTCCTTTCACTTTATACATCACTTAAGTATACCCCTTAAAATATTTAACTGTCCTTAAATAAATTTTGAAAAAATATTTCATCTTTTTCGTTACTAAAGAAAAGGGAACCACCACTGTACATCGTATACGTATGTATGTACATATTGTATATGGTTAGTGAATATGAAAGTAAAGCATTCTATATAGTTTAAAGCTTCAATTTTCAAAATTTAATATTAATCGATGCATACTATTAATACTGAGTCTGCTATTATTATAGACTTCTTTCATTCTTATGTTTTTAGCCTGAAGATAACAATCAAGATCCCAAGCTACTTCAAGTGATTAATTTAACAGCCGTTGCCATAAAGCGTTTAATAAAAATGGCAAAAAAGATTGCCGGTTTCCGTGACATGTGTCAGGAGGATCAAGTGGCTTTACTGAAGGGTGGTTGTACGGAAATGATGATAATGCGTTCTGTCATGACCTACGATGATGACCGTAACACCTGGAAGGTATTTAAATTTTTTTTTCTAAATTACTTAATCTTTGCGATAATACAGTATGTTCTTAACTATTTCTAGATACCTCATACCAAAGAAGATATGTCCAATATAAGAGCAGAAGTTTTAAAATTAGCCAAAGGTAATGTCTACGAAGAGCATATAAAGTTTATAAGCACGTTCGATGAAAAATGGCGCATGGATGAGAATATTATATTAATAATGTGTGCCATTGTTTTGTTTTCACCTTCAAGGCCACGTATCGTACATTCCGATGTCATAAGGTTACAACAGGTATGTTATTAACTCTATCTTGTAAATCCTAATGGGTGCTCTATCATATTTGATTTGTATTTTTCTTGTCATTTTTAGAATTCCTATTACTATCTTCTGAGAAGATATTTGGAATCTGTGTACTCTGGCTGCGAGGCTAAATCTGCTTTTATCAAACTAATACAAAAAATATCAGACGTAGAACGTTTGAATCAATTTATTATTGGTGTCTATTTAAATGTTAATCCATCACAAGTTGAACCTTTGTTAAGAGAAATATTCGATTTAAAAAATCACTAAAAATAAAATATTTATATTATTTCCTATATTGTTAATGTGTATATGAGAACTTGTAACTTGTAATTTTTATTTATTTGTTTAAGATTTATCTCTATATATGTATACAGACTTTAATTGTTATTACTTATAGTTGTTAATTGTTTTAAGCATAAAAGGTTTTTTTTAAATTTTATTTTACCAAAATTCTATAATAATGTACTACTACCACTCCCTCCCTAAGTCTTGTTTGTACAAGTGTGATAAGTGTGCAAAAAGCTTGGAGTTAAAAAAAACAATATTGTTGCTTTTAGAAATCAAAGAAGAAAAAAGAGAAGAATTGATAATTCAAATTGTCGTATCATATATTCTATATACTTATAAAAAAATGTATATTTTTCTATTTTAATCGTAATGTATCTGCCTGTATTAATAGTTAGTGATATCATTTTATGTATACAAACAAATAATATAAATAAAATTTATTTTTGAAAAGAAATCATTTAAAACGTTTCTTAAAAATGAATGAACTTACTGGATATCGATCGCACTGTTTAAATTGCGTTCTTTACCTTTTGGTAAATTTCGATGAGAAATATTTAGTTATTTAAAGCCGGAAACTTAAAATTGCTACATCAGTCGCTGTAAATCGAATAGCATTCAGACAACTTTCTCCAGTCTTCAAATAAAATGTACAAAAAATTAATATAAAAATCAAATTGATTTCATTCGTAAATTTTTTCGTTTTAGAAGTTGCTGTTGAAAAACATAGAAGTAACAAAGTACTGTAATCGGACCGTGTTTCTTTTGAGGCTAGCACAAGCTGTTTACATGAAATAGTACGCTGCATATTGTAATCCAGTTTGTAGAGCCAGAAAGATTTCTTTATTTAGGAGTATTGACTATGATGACCTCCCTCGTTCAGACATGCATTAAGTTTATCAGTCCGGGCAAAATTTACAATATGCGGAGGCAATAGTTGCCCTGGTTTATGGTATCAGCTTTGAGCATCTGTGGAGATATGTATTCAGCCAAAGGGTGTTAATAACATTAATGATTTTTTTCACGTCGGGAAGTTCTGCAGCTTGTTTGACACTGTGAATTGAACATAAATAAATGCTTATATTCAGGGATGTACAGAATAACATAAGGGTCTTTGGGTCTGTATTTTTGGAAGGATTTGCACTCGTCGCCAGCATCTCTAAGATCTTGGCGTCCTTGACAACAGCCGCAAAATTACATTATCCTTCCTCGATACTTTTGTGAAAACTCAACCGTGTGGTTTTATTCTGCGCTTATAAATATAATCAGTAAAACTAGATCTATAAGCAGACAAGTCAACAGAATCCTACGACCTTTTTAATAAAGAATTTTCACATACAATATTGCATTTTTTGAAGATCTGCGTTTCATTAGGCAGACTGATTTCTACTTTCGAAGTAAGTAAGCACCTTATTCTAATAGTTCTACAAAAAAAAATGATCGTCCGTTCATTTAAGGAACAGATGGCTTTCACGAAGTATCTTGTCTTTGGTTAGGTTTTACTACTTTCTTATTTGGTCATTACAACTCATTAAGTGTAATAATTTTAGCCATGTAGCAGATACTAACTCGATATATTGAACTTTACTGCAGTGTTGTTGTCGAATCACACAAAATGGATCATTAGGATGCAAACCTATGAAATGTAGGGATTCGAAAAAAGTTTAAGCCGCTATGAAACGGCCTTGTATATTGGGGGGTTATTTTCAAAAATGGAAAATAATAGTGGAAATATTCTAAGGACATCATAAGCCTACAATAGTAATTTTTCAACAAAAATAAAAAAAACATTATTTTTTCATCAACACAGACATTTATTACAATTTGTTGTATATTTTAAAATTTAAATAAAAACTGTAATTTCTAGATGTAATAAAAATATTTTTTCTTCACAAATATTTGAAATCTAATAGTAGACGAGAACCAAACATTATTTAGAACTTTTACAAAGATTTGGTTAATAAAAGTTTTGCCATTTTTTTTTACAATATTTCATGTAAAAAGAACACTATGTAAAATATATACCACTATTAAAAATATGTATGTATAAATGTATACAAAATTTCTATGTATAAAAATCAAAAACAAAAACTAAGTAAAAGAGCACACAATTTTGATGGGATTGTTGATTTGGTTTCTTGTTTTTCCTTTTTTTTGACCCCGAAAAAAACAATTTTGTTACAAATACAAAATGGATTGATTTTTAGAAAGGAAAGAAAGTTAAATAGAAGTAAATCAAAAGCACTCTTTCATTTTTAGATTAATTACAGTCTTTGGCCCATTGTAGAAATTCGGGCAATTCACTAACAGCCAAATTACGTGATAGAGCTTTAACGCGTAAATTACGATCTGTGGTTATGAGCACCAATTCGGTTTGTATGAAACATTTGCCATCTATAATAGACACAATCAAATTAGATGTTATAATTTAACGAAATTTAAAATAATCACGCATATATAATACCTTTACAAGTATCCGAACTCATATTTTTCGATAAGGCTATAGCTGTTGCCAAAATTTTATCATCATTGGAAACGTGTTCCTCTTTGACCAAAGCAAACAGGGAAGCATTTATAATCGAACCTTTTGTAGTGGCACATCTATAATTATTACAAAAAAAAAGAAATGAAATTTTTCATTCGAAAATTCTAAAACAGTAAAAACAAAAACTTACTTGACATAATTTTTAGTATTTTTAATAAAATCCAATGATTTTTTTGCTCTGGTGGAGACGTCATCATAATGATGTATGCGTTGTTTTTGTAAGGATTCATCGTAGGCATCAATTTTGACTCCTTTAGAAAGACCATCCAATTCCTTAACCACTAAAATTATTCATTTCTTAACATGTGTTCTAAAGCACTAGAATTATATATTTCTTTGTTTTTCTTTGTCTTACCTGTAAGTGGCACTATTAAAGTGTATCTTTTGAATTCATTAACAATCCTCTTGAAATCCTCTAAACAATCTATAAAACAATTTGTATCCGGCAGTAGATATTTAGGACGCACTTCAATATACACTTTAGTATCAACAAATTTAAGTATTTCCTAAAAAGAAACAATATTTTCCAATATGTGTAACACTTTCTAATTGACATCTAAATTACCTCCAATTTATTATGATACATTTTCTTGACATGTGTTTTCGCTTCCAGTTCTTTTTTAAGCTTTGAAAGTTGACTGAGTTGATAATCTTCACCTTTTGATTTCAATGTTAATTTTGAAGGCATTGCTTTTGCCAATTTGTCAATATCGCCATTGACAATAATATTTTCTGCATCTTCATCACAGTCTTCATTTTCGATATCATCAACATCATCGTCATCGGGTTCATTAGTCTTTGTAGTCGTTTGGGTATTTTGTAAATCATCAAGCGCTTGTTTAATATCGGAATTTAAATCTTCATTAATGAAATGAGTATTTTCCAACTGTTCTAAACGTTGTCGATTCGCTTTATAGATTTCCCTAAAATCGTATATAACTTTAAGACGGTATTTCAATTGTAGACTTTCCTCCGATGGTGTATCAGATTTGGTTTTTGATATAATGGCTGCTAAAGGTGTAAATCCCATAAAGAATATGTCTTCTTCGAAAATAACGGATTGTTGGGGTGTTGTATACAAGTTCTCCGGTTGTAAAATAACGAAAAGTTTTTCTAGTTCCAGCCAAGCATTAAGGAACATGTGTCTGTAAATGAAAAAAAAAATTAAATTCAGAGTTTAGCACATTTTAAGGTAATTTATTGCTTACTCTTCACTTTTAATTGGTTCCCATAGATCGAGATGATGCTGTAGCCACAGTATATAAATTCGGTTATATTGCAATAATGTGTTCAGATTTAAAAATCTAAAAGAAATTGTAACACAACTTAAAAATCATACCAAATAGACAATTTTTTTAAACCTACTGCTCATCATTAAAGTCTTCAGGGTTTGTGTTTAATGAATGTAAAAGTTCATTGGTTTTACACAGCAACAAACCAAAAATTTGATTACAAAAATTAAATGCATGATAACGTCGGGTGTCTGAAATGTTTTACAGTTTATATTTTGTAATATTTTTGAAATCGTTTTATGTAGTTACCCTTTTCCAAATTGTGTTCAATAATAAATATATTCAATGCCAACATTTTCAATAATCTATTTCTGGTAATGGCCAAAGGATCAGCTTGTAATAACACGCTTAGTTGTAACATTAATTTGCGTTGATGTTCTAGTATGGTTTCCATGCTAAAGAGAAAAAAATTCTTTTACAAGATAAATAAACCTTTTTAATCATTCAAAACATACCCTACACCGGTGTAAAGTTTGCCAACTATGTATAGATACAAAGAAGTTATGCGTCGCAAAAGCTTCAATTAAAAAAGAAAGAAATGGTGTTGTAAAATCATAAAATTGTATTATTTATGGCCTATGAATTTACCTCTTCAACAGTCATTTCCTTGAAACGTTTCTCTTCGTTTATAATCATTTTGTAATTGCTATTGCCATTCAAGTCAGTGCGATGTAAACGGCGCACACCTTCTGGATCAATCCATACTTCTTTGCGCATCGCTTTGGAGGACTGATTGTGATTGTTGTTATGATAATGTATAGGGGATGATTTCAATTCAGTTTCTTCATACTATAAAATACAAAATTTATTTAAATAACACGAACAGTTACTTTAAATATCATATGAATTACTTTTTTACGTATTTCATCAAATAAAACTAAAAGACTCTCTTTAGCCGAATATATAGCATTGGAAGACATTAAACTACGCATGTGATAATAAATGGCATCAAATTTTTTGCGCTAAAATAGAAAACAAAACAGCATGAAGAGCATATTCAAATTAAACATTTTAATACTTACATTGTGAATAGCAACTACAGCCAATTGATTATATGGCACACCATTTGATGGCGCCAATGCCTGAGCCTGTTTATAATATTTCACTGCTTCTGCATAATCTTGGCCTTGTAGATCTCTGATCTTATAACGCCACAAATCGCCCAAGCATATTAATAACTTTTGTGCTGTTACTCTCGCCATTAAATCCATCTTCTGCTGTACTCTTTGACTGCCTGAGTTATGAAGAGTATCATTTTTACAAGCCATTTTCATTTCATTCGACAAATATTTTTCATTCAATTTATGATACAGGACTGTGTAGAATTCTATTCCTTCATTTATGATTTTTTGTATACAATTCATAGAATTTTCTACATTAAGCTGTTTGAGATGTTCACGCATATTATAGAAGAGTATTTTCCAAAAGAATGAATCGACTTTTTGTTCACAACAAAATTTTAAGTTGTTCAGCAAGAGATGTGTAAAGATATCCTGTATTTCTAAACGTACTGAGCGTAACTTGGACCAATTCTAAAAATGAATGCAAAGAAATATCAGATCGATAAGAGAGGTTTCTGTCGACATATATGTTTAGCTTCATAAAATTTAATAAAAACGATGAATTGTTTGTTAAAATTTTTTTATTTTTTCATTTCAGCATGAATTTGTTAGGTATCAATTGGATGATGTATTCCTCTTCAGCTTTGAAGGCACTGATTGGACCCTACGTTATCTTGGCTCTGAGATGTGTAGGGTAATAAGGCTGCAAATGATCGATCAGTTAGACCTCCCTTTACATACCTCTTAAGGCTGATCGATCAGCTAATGAGAAGGTGAGTAAACTCTTCTTTTCGCAACAGGGAAGATTGAGGAAAGTCGTAGTAAGCCCCGAAACTGGGACGGGAACCTATTATGATCTAAATACATTTTTTAAAATGGAATTGCGCATAAAAAGGCTCAGGAGCCCACCTTCTTTCGTAATCATATATGAGATATAAATCAACCTCTTTTCACCTGAGATTAAGGAATAGTCAAATCGATGGTATAAATTGGCTCCAATAAGGATAGATATCAACAGCGAGCGTTGCAGTTTTGAATTGATGAAATCAATGAAAACTGAAGTATTTGACGAAAAAGATACGAGTTGTTCCATCAACACAAGTTGTCAAAGATTCGCATCCACTAGTGTGATTTAGCTTATTCGAATTAGTTCTTATTTCTTTACCTTAAATTTGACAACGAAACATTAGAGTCTGCTTATGGCTATCTGAAGAACTTTGACCTTTGATTTATAAACAGGTTATAAAAACCATTGAATATCACTGAGAAAGGCCGACTGAGCGAAGATTATTTTGCGAAATAAAGAAAAATTTTCAAAATTTTTTTCTATTTTCTTTGTAAAGTTAGCTATTTTTGAAATCTCACTCATACGTGTCTGTTTTATTTTAGATTAAAAATATTTTTATAGTTTGTAAGATTTTTAGATTATTACACCATACCTCGATTATTACATTATGACTCATGACATTTTGCAGCGTCTCAAACAAAGGCGGCAATCTTTGAGCAATGGGATCGTCTAGCGATTCAAGCCATTTCGGATGTTGAAGCTTTTGAACATGCCTAACAGGCGATACTGGTAGTTCATATCTGGCTGACAGTAATTCCTGCCTAGTCTGATGTCGATTGTGCCTGTCGTGTTTACGCAAAACGTTCATAGAATCCTGATTGCCCACACTTATCCTTCTTGCATTCTCTGCATTAAGACGTATAATACCGGGTATAATGGCATTTGTTTGGCTCTCACATTTCTTCTCCTTCTGTATAGGTTTCGTTAAGGACCCGCTGGCTTCCAAAACGGGTTTAACGATGTTTTCAACTTTTGTGTCATCAGTTTCCTTTTTGGCAGACATACGTAAAAAGAAGTCAATGGAAGTTAATTCGTTGCCATTACTCGACCTAGCAAGTATGTCCGTTGGCTTAACCTCTAGCGAGTCGATGCCATTGCTCCTCTTTTTCACATCGTTGATATTTATGTTGCCCGTGCATCCACTGCTTACGCCACCATTGTCCCTGCCGGCAATGTTGCTGCTGCTATTGTTGTTCCCTTCGCGAGTGATAATTTTCTCCTGTAGTCGTTTTGGCAAATTCCCGATGATTATCGAAATATCATTTTGTTCTCGCATTCCCTTTCGATTCATATTTTAAACAAAACGCCATCAACTGCATTTATGTTTTTTGTTGTTTTTAATTAGTCTGTAGTAATTCGCAAATTACACACACAATTTTTCTTTCTTTTCAAAAAAAAAAAACTTCAATTTAATAAATTTTGTTGATGTTTATTTTGCTCGCTTTCCAAAAAGTAAAAATTCACACGAAAACACAGAAATTAGCAAAACCACCACGAAGTGGCTACACACCGATACCAACAAGTAGTCAAAATGCCACCTCTTCTGCAATTTGACAACAAACTGTGATTGAGAACTTTTTATCAACGTTTTTAGGAATTTAATGAAATTCACCACAAAGAAATGCTTGCTTGTTTTGACTTAAAAAATTAATTTCTTTTGTTAAATTAATATCAAAAAAAAATTAATAAAGAAAATTAATGTTTTACAATGACTAGATTTGAATTTATAGGGAAAACGCCACAAAGAATATATTTTCTTGTTTTTGTACTTTGTTTTATTGGGTTGGTTACTCTGCATTTAACATAACATAAAGCATCTGAACACAGTTTTGAAGAGCTTTTGCAACAATGAATTTTAAACTGTACGAAATGTCACACTTATCATTACAGCAACGGCCATTACAAAAAGTTAAAGTATTGAAGACAAAGCAAACTACTACTGCACAAGCCCAATTAAACGAAGCTTAATGGCTTGATTATAGCTGACGACTGAACCTTAGTTGCATTGCCAGTTGCCAGACAGCAACTGAAAACCAACATTTAAAAGTTTAATTTGTTCAACAATTTATTTTTGGCGACTACAGCTCCAACTGAAAATTTCCGGTTATGCATTTTAAGATTGGAAGGGCTCTTGAGGTTGAGGTAACGTATGTTGGTTTGTTCATAAGAAATGTAACTTTGATCCTGCCGATTGCAGCCAGTGCGACACAAGGTAATATTTAAAAATCCGATCTATATTTAGTTTACACTTCGAACACTTAAGGGGTTAGTATACTTCCCAATTTTCAAAAAATCGATATTTTTCGTGGTTTTAATTACTTTCACAGAATTAAGGAAAAGAAAAAGAAATAATAAAAATAGGTAAACGCGTCCAAGTCCGACCAAAGCTTAGTGCTTTAATCTTTAAACGCGTGTTTCTCGAAATCGCTTTTTTCGTCCTAGCAACCAAACTCTACATGAACAACCAAATCTATCTGCAACCAAAGTCTATTTGAAATTTCCAAAACGTTTAGTTTATGTTGTTCTATTATGTGTTGTTCCATATTTCATTGTGCCATAGTTTTTGTCTGTCCTACTGTTGTTGTTTCTTCTCCGGGATCTACTGTTTAATGTCGACTACTCAAGGCAGATTTGAGGCACTTTTCATGGTAATTTTTCTTTTCTCTCAGAGTTTTTGCCAAAAGACTTCTTTTCATATTCGAGATATGAAAGCCAGAGCCAACGCAAAACAACGATCGTCATAAAATAAATAACAATTTGACCTCAGAAGCAGAATGCTACGGAATCTAAATAGTTTTGAACCGTATAGGCAGACTACTCTACGAATAATTTCAAAGTCAAGACTCACGGTAAGCAATGTTCTGTTAAAAGTTTAGCGGAATAGGGAAGCTAAATCATCAATTCTGATATCTTCTGCTGCTCAAGGTTCTCAGGAGCATGAATCAGGGTATTCATTCATTCATATACCATTTGTCTTGTTATTACTAAATCTCTCTTGATATAAACTGAAAAACATGAGCAAGATTTGACTACATTTTGGTGCGCACAAGCAAGACCCTCTATCATCCGAGGAGTTGAAAAATAATTTAAGTGCACCAGTTACGAGTCACACCATACGTAGCAGACTTCAGGAAGCTGCATTGAAAGTTTTGAGTAAACGAGGTTTAAGAATATGGTTATGTGTTGCAAAACAATATCTGTAAAGGTAAAACTGAATGGGTTTGATGGAAAAACATTTGATCTTAGACAAAAAGAAAAAAGTTTGAGCCTAAGTATACAAAAAGGACTGTGAAGCATGGTGAAGATTGTCTCATACATTAAAAGCAATTGGAGTTATTATTTTTTCCTGTACAGTATGCCACGGATTAGGCTAAATATAAATACGTAATGATTTGACCTACGCTATAATAATAATAATTACTAATTTTTTGATTTGATTTAATTTTCTTTATTAATCATAGGGTCTATATGGGTGTTTGTTTTTACTTTCGTTTTCTGGGTCACTGTAGTAAAGGTTGTTATTACCTGTCGGCAGCAGGCAGTATTTTAACAAAAACAAAAATATATACGTAGTTGCTCAAGAGTAGTGGTAGTAATAAAGGTATAATAAAGTTATAAAATTCATAGTCATAAATAATGTCCTTATTGTCTTGTAAGTATCTTTCTCACATTCACATGAACTTAAAAGTAAACTTTTTTATATTTTATATGCAGTATAGTATATGAAACATAAATGGCTGTAAATATTTCGACGCCTCTGTTCTATAACATACGACACAAGTATGTATGTGTGTTAACAAAATCCATTATACTTGGTTAGTTAGGAGAGAAAAAAAAGACAATTTTTTCATATTTTATTAAGGATTTAAATAATACATATGTAACTATTAATGCTTTATACATAACTAGTCCGCTTATGCTTGTCGTAACATTTGTTGTGTGCAGTCGTAAGTTAACTCACAGCCAAAAACGAAATGAAAACTAATTTCCGTTACATGTCCTGAATTTGTGTCATTTTCCACAAAATTCTGCCCCATATTTCTGCAAATACTTCACGTGTTCCTCTACCATTTGTTTTGTGAATATCACAGTTTTGTTCGAAATGTAGACATATGAATTATAACTGCAGTTCTATTTGGAAACATATTTCGTATGAAACAATTATATTTGACTTTCACTTTGTTAACTGTATGTAATTGGAATAAAAGCATGTGAATTTAATCAATTACCATGTTTATAGAATGGCTGTACAGCTTGGCGATAACGACCTGGACAGCAAATCTATTAAAAAACAATAATTCAGTTAAATCTCTTCATAATTTACAAATAAAACTTAAAGAAAAAGAAAACCTACCAAGACTGCCATTTTGATAGCCATATCGGCTATGACTTAAATATAAACGATCGATTTCTCTTAAAGGGGTGTAGTAACTAAAACATTAAAAAGATATTTGCAATCTTCGAGTATTATACATAGAGCTCTCTTCCGATTGGGTGTTATGCAGCGATCAATATTAGGTATGTCAAAATCTTCATCGGGGAAGATTATTTCTAAAAAAGAAAAGCATGTCAATTGAATTAAAACAAATTTTTAGCACTTAACTAAAACAAGTTGTGCTCTTTCAGAAGATATTTAATATATAAAAATTTATGTATACGTCTGTACAATTTCTTTGTTTTGCGATAAATTTGTTTGCGTTTACATGACTGTTAAAAAGTCAAAATAGGAAAATGCATAAAACTGTGTCCCCGATCTAATAAAGTTTTTCAAAAATTCGAATAACGAAGACCGCCGTACGACTATCGAATTTTCATTTGAATTAATGACGTAATGAAGTAATGTCGCACTCATTACATATTGAGTTTACACTATACTACCCGCTCTCTTCTACACAAAACATTTCGTACATTTTGTATGATTGTCTAAGTCCATCTTTAAAAAGTTTTCTAGTTAAGTAGGTTCTAGTCTAATGGGATTGCCATCTATCATAATCTAAAATAAAACTTCCAATATTAAATGAGTTGTTATTATATTTATCGTTTTCTCATAATTGCGTTGATTATGGCTATGAAAATTCAGTAAATTTAGATACAGTCCATAATCTCGAATTACTTCATCATCTACTTTTGGAAGAACATTTTTGATTCCTTTGATTTGAATTGTATGCCAATTTGTTCTGATCAAGGTAGTAAACGGAAAGAACAAGAGAGTAAGATTTTCTTCAACAAGTCAGATGACTGGAATCGACAACAAACAAAATTAACGAATTTCTGAAAAATACATTGATGGAAATTTTGTATTTTATGAATAATATGAACAGGAGCAAATAGTTTTTCGTAAGCTTTTCTCTTACGACTTAATTCTTAATTCAGTCAGTAATACTGTTTACCAATAACTAATTTTGGTCAATACTATAGGAATTGTGTTCCATTACAATAACACCAGACCATACATATATAATAATAATAATATAATGGTTATCCTTTTACTACATATCCTATAACAACGACGGATAAAATTTTTGTGTAAATCCAAAGAATATTTATACTTATAACAGGCTTTTAAACCTTCTCGTCTTTTAAGCAACTTTCTAATTCATTCTTCATTATTTAAATTAAGAATAAATTTTTGATTAATGCAAACAATGTGAAACGATATTGTATGAAATCAAGTTACATTGGTCAGAACAACTGGCAAATGAAAGGAACAATATTTTTGCTTTGTGTTTTATATGATAATTTTATTCTGGCCTGTTGGCTTGTAATTTATGTTAATATCAATAAAATGGCAATGATATTTCCGGGTTTTTAAAGCACAGCTAATACAAGTTTGATTTTTAGTTAATTTTAATTATTTTAAATTACAATTTACAAATGGTACAAATTTCAGAAATAATTTATTAATTGTAAGCACAGATTTAAATAGAGAAGTAAGGGATGCTTCATATGTTAACATTGTTTATTTTCTTTATTTCCTATATTAATTAGTCTGTTAGCATTGAAGTAATTAATAATAAATAATAATAATTTAATAAATGATTAAATTCAAATACAATATAAACATCAAATGTTTATAGAATTTGAATTAAATGTTAGACATACTTAAACTTATTATTTACATGCCTTTAATTGGTAATTACTTTTTTTTACCACAATTTAGAAATTTTTATTTAAATTTGAATTATAATATATGTACATAGTAGTAGGTGTACATGCATATGCAATTAATATTTGTTTTTATTTAAACCCTTTAAACTTACGTTTAAAAGTTGATCTCTGCATTATTAGCAAAATGCCGAGAATTAAAAATCCTTTAATTGATGATTATTTCCCCATTCTAAATAGTTGATGTTATTATTTTTGTTATTTATTTTGTTTTCTTTATTTTTAAATATTATTCATTTGACAATAAAACCGTTTTTGATTTTTTTGTTATATTAAGATATAAAGATCCTTATTTATTTGCTTAATTAATGATTGTTCAAATTCAAATTTTTATTTATAATTTATACAAAACAAATTAACATCGAATTAATAATTCCTTTCTTTTCGATAATTTTTAATAATTGTTTACAATATCCCGTTTATTATTCTATACGAAATGTTGTTGCGGCTTTAAGACTGTTGAAAACGAACTGACACTGTTCGTTGCGTTTTTTTTTTGACCGCTTAAGCTTTTAGTATAAACTGAGAAATAAGCTAAAGATTTGTTTATATATTAATTATACTACCAATCTCTAGCAAGTTAATATAATAAAGAGTTCTTAACAACTGTTACTTTAATAAAACATGTTATGTGATGTTGTATTATAAATATAATTTAGAAACTTGTTATAAAGCAATTTTATCATTTATCATTCCCAAATGGTACTTACAATCCAAAAAATTATTATTAAATTTAATTAAAAAAAAAACAATTTTACAGTTATTCTGAAAAATTGCATATTCAATCTACTTTTCTAAAATTAATTTAAATTAATTAATTTAATTAAGAAAAAAAAAGAAAAATGCAATTGACATGTCTAATTTAAAACTAATTGAAATACATATTTTAATCAATATTCATAAATGCCACAAACAGACAATTTGTGAGGTTTGTTCTTCATAACTTGCGTAAGGCAAAAGCCTTTTGAAATATTTTAAACTAAAAGTTACTCTCGGACCGATCAACATCTGTCTACACTTGAAAAGGTCAGACTAGAACTGGTTATAAAATATAGCTTGTCAAAGATTGCTCATCTATTTGTCAATATTGTGTTGCTATAAAAGTACGACTATATTTCTAAAAACTTATTTATTCCTTTTTGTTCGTTTATGGGGAATACACAGTGTGACCTACTTAAGATTTTTTATATATAAAGTGAAATGGAATTTTTCCAACGATCAGTTCTATGACTTACTCGCTGAAATTTAATGATGCTTGTTTGCAAAGCTTAATGAATAATTAAATCATTGTGCTTCTCCAAAAAGGGTCCACTTTACTATACTTAATCAGTCACTGTTTACTTGATCATTCCTTTTCATCTGCTTTTCACATGTAATTTGGTTTAATAGAACATAAGCAAGCTTATATTTGGATAATTTTGGACTTGCTACATGCAAACTTATATTACTTACTAAGATTACTTACAAAAAAATAAAATAATGGCAAACCTTTTTACTTACTCTTCGTTCGAATTTGAACTATTGTATTTGTCATATAGAATTTGACTAGAAATTGATGTCATAGTGACTTTTACATAAACAAATTAGATAAGCCTTGATACTAAATAGTAACTAAATAATGGTAATAAGAGAATTTACTCCCATTTTATTATCAATAAAAAACTTTGCTGTCGTGTTCGTAAAATTCATAACTAAATTTAGGACATTCAATTAGTGACCACTTCACTACTTTTACGGGAGTTTAAATTATTACGTTTGGCTTTGAATTGAATATGATGCCATCTTCGCGATGTATCGTGTGCCAAGTTGAACAATAATTTTAATCTTCTAGCTAACGTAAAGAAATTACAGCGTCTGATATACATATTGTATGTCGTTATCCTGGATAGCACTTTCTTATTCCTTTTGGGCTATCAGAAAGCATCACCTTGTTTCTTTGTTTTATTTCAATTTTATAAATCAATTTTTTGTCAGCTAAATAAGTGAACTGATTTTCTGTAGTAGATTTTAGGACGATAGGCTTGGCATCTGTCGTTGCCCAACACATTAACGTGTGTTAGGTGTAGTGGTGAGTAACTTTGCTCTCTGAATCATACTTCTGTTTTAAAAGATGGCGCTGTTCAATATGTTCTTTGTTAATGTTATTCCTCAGAAGTCATTTAAGGGAATGCCAAATAAACATTCACTGAAAGATGGTTGCTTCCTTCTCTTCAGACCCAAACCTCCTTCAGAAGTAATTTAATGCCAAGTCTATCGGCATGAATCCCTATAGGACAGTGGCCTATGAGAGCCGTAAAAGTATGAAGAATGGCGAAGCAACATCTCTTTTTATCTTATTATACTAAGTCTTAAATGCTTTGAAAATATTTGATAAAACTTCGCGTATCCTTAGCTGCATTGGCGATAAAACTCTGCGTATTTTTGAATAGTTCCATCAGACCCTTGCTTAAGCAAATCAACCAATGTCTCACATATTTTGACTTACATATGGCTAGCGTGTCACTTTCTATATTGAGTTTTTGAAAAAGTTTAACAATTCTTTGCCAATACCTCAGTCTCTGCAGCTTATTATTATTTTTTAATAAAACATTAATTTTATTTAATTAACTTAATTATAAAACTACTTAAGACTACTTATAATCCAATCTACATAAGAACTAACTCTCATATAAACACCAGGCAAATTTGATTGGCCACAGTTTGTTTTCGGTCCAAACGCTACAATACCCAACAGAGTATAACGACCGATTTTCGAACGTTCCATAAACGGACCACCACTGTCACCTGTAAATAAGCAATTAATTTTGCATTCATATAAAGAATTACGAGCGTTGCACAAACCTTCACAAACATCATTCATAGCCTGAGCTTGAGCACAAAATTCTGTTGGCGTTATAACTATGCTGGTCTCGAAATTTTCACTATATTTAGCATAACGTATGGCACATTCAGTATTATTCATAATGGGTAAATTAATATAACGTATTGTAGAGCTTTGCACAGTTGGGGAAGAACCTGTTTTATAAAATATTTTTAAAAGATTTTATATTTCATTCAAAAAGTCATTTAAAAATAAAAAATATAAAGAAATTGAACATTGAACATTAAATATCTTTATAAAAATTATACAAATTTACCATTATTGCTCCAACCAGCTACTACGCCCGTATCACCTGTCAAAGCCGTGCTATTACTTTCAGGTAAGCAAATCTGTATCAGTGGACCTTATGTTGATGGGAAATAAAATGTTTGAATTTGTAAAATTACAATAAAATTCACAACAGAGCTCTTTACCTTTTGCTTGAGATGTTATTGCTAGTCTTAGCAGCGCTACATCATTATTGAATAATGGTTCATTGTAATTGGGATGTACAATGGTTTCCAAAATTTTATAGTCATCAAAATTTGAATCATCACCCACTCGTACATATATTCTAGTTATTTTTTAAGAAAATTTCTTCAGACTAAGTGCATGACAGACGCATATACAAGAATTGGTTACTTACAGCCTTAAATCCTGCACCAATTGATCCACACAATGAGCCGCAGTTAATATATGTTGATCACTAACAATAGTCCCCATACAACGATAACGTATTGTTCGGCTGGCTAGAAAATTCCATAAAAAATTACAAAAATTATAGGCCAATAAAAGTAAAAACATTTAAATTTGTGGCGCCTTGAACTAGATGCAACTATCTAAAATCAATTTTTATAAGATTTGCAGCTATATACATCAAGTTTGCGCAAAGTTTTTGAAAAAGATTTTGAAAAATGTTGTTAATTTGAAATTATAAGCTGAAGGCAGATCCTTTTGTGCGGCAATTGTGCTTCGAACTTACTCGGAATAATTTTTAGCATTGGTTTGCGCTTGCTAAGAAGGAAAATACGCAGATCCTTAAAATTCATAAGGGCTGCTAATTTGATATTGATTTACAGAACCTTGTTACCCAACGTATTCAGAATGTAATTCTAAATAAAGAATTTGAAGATGGGATTATCAATTATGAGGGTGAGGTAGATAACCTTTTGAAAACCTTACTATTAAGTTTAAGTTTTTTTAATACCTTTTCGTTCCTTTACAGTGTCCTATCTAGTCTTAGGTGCATATTACACTAACGAACTTCGTCAGCAAATACTATGCTCAGATGGCGGCCAGGCCATTTATCTTCCCTTTGAACATAACTCTTCAAACATCGGTCCGTACTCCACAGAAAATTATGGCTTCATGGGCGGCCTGAAAACTCTCCTTTTCTGAAGCATGACGTGGAAACCTACTTTCTCTACACGGCTGATTAAAGTTCACCAGACAGTCCGTTAATGTCTTCGATTTGACCTTATAAGAGATGAGTGTCCCTTCTCAGTTGAATTAGGCACATCTTTCAATTGCATAGACGTGGAATTAATAAAAAAATCAGCTCTTGTTCCAAGATTCATTCTTGACCCATCTGTATACTACAAAATGATTCCTGAAAGAGTATGCATCTTTCAGATTACTCCATCCACTTTTACCATTAAGTCTCGTTTCGAATTATTTCCTAAAATCATTGTCTACTTGTTCTGTCCAGAGATTCATCAGATCACGAAATCTCCTGATGAAATTTTTTTTTCATACAGTCTGACGTTCATTTTTAGTGCGAATTTTGCTTGAATAAAATAATATGATAAATGATTATACTTGAAACGGAGGCGCCGTGAAAACAAATGATTGATATGAGTATTATAAGCAACTGAGTGATTAATAGATTAATGGACTGATTCAAGGATATTTTCTCACTTCATTTGAATTTTATTGTTTTTAGAATAACTTGACAGTTGCTTTGAAGTTAAGATTTTATACGTTAATTAAATTTATTTAAATTTATAATTATTTCCAGATCTTAAATTAAATTATACTGTCTTTTAATTATGGCTGATGAAAAAGGAGATCCACCAAAATCATTAACGAATATTGTCGAACATCTAAGTGATATGTCGGATAAAGTTAAAAATTGTGTCAGCGAATTTAAAATGACTGAAGCTAATTGGGGATTATGTCGCAGTGCTTTTGTATTTTGCGTGGGTGTTATACTTACCTTTCAGTTACGTCCTGTAGCTCATGAATTTTTGAATTGATATTTTTCGTAATAAACTTTTTAGTCCTAATATCATCGATTCTTATGTGCAAAATAATCATAAGGGTTATAATTGTTGTTATTTTAAAACGTAATGTTATCGATTGTATTTGTAGATATTTTTGAAAAAATTTTCATCAGTATCTATTTTACAATTTATTCTATAGTTCTTATGATCATTTAGTTCATGAAGATCGATGTATGTACGTTATTTCTATAAAATTTAATCTTTTCAATGACATATTTTTTTATATAAATATTATTTACTCTATCTGCACAATAATATAAAAATGTAAATAATATCTAATAAAAATGATTTTAAAACTGGAAAAAAAAACTAAAGGAGTAGCAATATACTTATTCTGTTATGCAATGAAAATCAATTTCAAACTCTAACGTCGTATAATATCTTAAAGATTGTTGAAGCATGTTTTAGTTTTTTTTTTCAATTAATTTTTTCTTCTTTTCTTATTAGCATTAACAGTACCTTCGTTTGGTATCATAGTTTGCTTTCCATTTTTAAAAGGATTTGAGTTTAAATTGCATTAGTTCAAGTCCGTGATCCTGAAAACATAAACAGTAAACTCATAACTTAAAATTTTAACATTCCTTATCAGGCCTTATACTATAATATCTGCTGCTCTCATCAATGTTACTTATCAACTTTGTGATACAAAGCATAATCTCATAACAACTTATATATCTATTTGAAAAACTTGGAAAGAAAGCTCAAGATTAAATTGGACAATTTTTATGGTCTCTGATGTTTGTAAGGATCGATATGCTACTCACTATGGATCATATAATGTCAATCTGTTGGAACAACAATACTATAAGATCGTTTCATACAAGCATACGGTTGAATTTTAATTAGAATTTTCATTCAGATGTACATTTGATTCATACAGAAGATTTAAATTTTTAACCCAGTAGATTGTAATCAGCAAACAAAGGTTGTTGTCAGTAACTCTACGTACGTAAATCAATTTAGGCAAGTGCTCTGTGAACTTTAAAAGAAATGCAACCACCAAAGCAAATATCGAATCAATTGTCTCTCTATCTCGCTCTGTGTGTTTTAGAGTTAAACAAATAAAAGCAAAGACCTTCAAACTTATTTTCCCTTTACAAAGGCCATGAAGCGTTAAACCGTATACCTCCAGAAGGCAATCATTCTGGTGATAATTACAGTGCCTTGCAGGTTATTTGCTCTTTTTAAATGCAGCAGATTCAACAACTTTTTAAAAGTCTACGGCAAGAGTGATGAACCGGTGTTCAGACTATTATCAATATCTAATTTTCTTACTGACTGGGAATGCCTTAAATATTGCACTCTTTTATGAATTTGCTAATAAATAATAAAGTTTATATCTAATTAGCTCTCTAAGTTGTCATTGGCATCTGCTGACAAAATTCATGAATTCAATTTAAGTTGTGTACCATAAACGAAGTCTAGCAGTAAAGTTAATATTTTATATAAAAAAGTTAATATTACTTACTTGTGTTTAGATACGCCAAACGAGCAATCCACGGATAGACTTCAATATTGCGTACGGACGGTAATATGCCACATCCCAATGAAGGTTTTCGTGTAGTTCTCTGCACTGTAGTCGTTGGTTTATTAGGCCCATTATGAGATTGTGGAAAGAATGGTACATGTACATCGTGACCAGAGTGGTGCTGGTCGTGTTGATGATCGTGTACATGAGGATAGTATGCGGGATAATGTTGTGGTATACCAGAATACATTGGATGTTCGTCATGTTCATGTGGAAAATTGAATGTTTTTCCACAATTACCGTATTCATCGCAGAGTACATGACCACCATGATGTTCATCGTATTGCGGTGTGGTGTGATGATGATCATCATAATATTTGGGTTCTACTTCATGATGACTTTTTAGATAGTCATCATAGTTATATTCAACTCCAAATGATGGCGGACAATTCAGACCTGTCAGTTCATCTAAATAATCTAATTTAGGTTTCTCTTTAATATTTCTTTTATGATTAAGTTTATTTGGACAACATACGAATATATTGAAACCATCAAAATAACATACAGCTTCTTGGATAACGGCTTTAATCTGTGTATCGTTAGGAGAGTTATCAATAAAATTATTGAAAGATTCGCATGATTGCAATAAAACACAGTTACATGAAGAAAAATTCTTGTGTGCGGGATATAAATTAACTGTAAAAGAAAATTAACGCATAAATTATTAAAACAAATAAAAATTGAATTTGTATGTCTGCAGCTAAATTGTGTATGTATGTGTCTTAAGTCTTTTAATACGATCAAGTGAAAATGTTAAAATATGCTAACGTTTGTGCCTTAAGTCTTTCGTGTTTTTTCTCTTCTCTCGTTCTCTCTGAAACAAGCTTCTTTTCAACGATTATTTTCGATTTTGTTTATATTTTTTCTTTTCTTTGGTATTTTTTTTACTCTAATCATGTTTTTTTATACGAATTTGTTCATTTACAGCACCACTCGATTGTAATTTTATTGAATTTGAACTGTGATTCACTATTTATATTTGATTACCGGCTTCTACAAAACAAATTCATGATCAAGGCAATTAGTGACGTCACTGTTGTATGTTTGTGTCTATCGTTAAGGGGTTTTTCTAATAATTGTTTTTTTCGCTGTCTGTAAATATGTTTCAAATTTTACGGTTTTTTTATTTTATATCACACATTTTGTTAGTTTATAGCTATTTTATTATTGTTTGTATTTTTAGTTTTTTTTTTGGAAATATGACATGGCAATTATGAAATCAATTAAGTACTCATGTCTATCTGAACTCTTTTATAACTTTAACGGAACTGACCTAGTTAAGCTTATTGTTGTTATTTTTGTTTTTATCCGCAAACCGGATTTTGTATATACATATGTATGAATACGAATTTTTAATGTGATAATCGAATATTTTTTCCTGTTAATATGTAGACAAGAATTCGCAAAGGAGAAAGACTAATAATTATTTAGAATCTTGAAAATTTCCACTTGTTTTTATTGATGGTCAAATACTGAATTTATATATCCTGAAATTTTCGACGTATCCGATTTTTTTTTTATTTCAAGTACAACTGATTTTTTTTTCGGAAACCACAAGGCCAGGATTTTCTAATTTTGTGGGATTAAGACCGTCGAGAATGGAAAGGATTGGATATCGTATTCGCTTTTTATGGATCTGCATTCGAGATATGGTTCGAATTAGTTTCGGTAACAAACCATGCAATTTTATTCCACTAGATTCTGTTTTGTGGGCATACGTTAATTATACAGAGTTTCTTTAAAAGACAACCGTACGTACAACTGCTATTAGTGAGATACAAACCGAAATGTTGTAAAAAGTTTGAACAAAATTATTCTTCACTGATGGACCAATAAAATAATAATTTTAAAATTAATTTGCAGGCTTTTATTTATATACGAAACAAATACTTCATTTACTTTTGAATATTCTCAGCATTTTACCCGTTATAATTTTTATACGTCATATTTATTTATGTTATTACTGTTATTTTTTATAATAAGAGTTCTTTTACACATTCAATGTTTATTTTGAAAAGCCTTGAGCTTGTAGGAGAGTAGGGAATAAAGAAAGAACGGCTGTGAGCACAGAATTTAATATTCTCGCAAAAGTTGTTACCTATTCAAACAAGAAAAAACAAACTCATAATTTGTGTTAGTATACATTGCGTGTGTTGAGACAAAGATAAATTTAAAAGAAAATTCAAAATTTCTAAGTATTGATTTGTTCTAAAAGAATAAATTTTTATTGCAAAGTATTTCACTTCATTAAAGATGTTTGATGCAGTTTTTTCAAACAGAGAGGTTGTTTAACACTTTCTGAAAATATTAATTGGTTGTTGGTGGCAGTAATTATTACAATTAATATACTTGAAATTTTTATATTAAAAATTTATTTTAATGGTTAATAGTTGAAAGGAAAGTAAAGCATTTCATGATCCACCACTTCGAATATTTTAAAGTCATAATAATGATGATTATGTATTTCATATAATTTATAGAATTACAAAATATTTTTAATTAATTTTTTTAAATTATATACATATATGTACATATATATATAATTTAAAATATATATATGTAAATTAAAAAAATTAATAATTATAATTTAAAAAAATTAATTAAAAATATTCCGTAATCCTATAAATTATGCAAAATAAATAATAAATATAATTTATATATATATTTATAAATATATATAAATATATATGTATGTATGTATATATAAATTGTATATACATATATGTACATATACAATATATATATTGTATGTTCTTCTCAAAATCTATAACGATTTGGTTTTTGTAAGTCTTATTATTACAATTATCAATTCTCTCAATACAATTAAAAATATTCTATATTATTGTCTATCTATTTATATTTATTAATTTACAGTGAAACATCAAAACAGTGAAACAGAAAATTTTTTAAAATAGTATGTCTTTAATTTAAAAAGTAAATAAACACACTACAAATTTTATGTGTATTATTGGTACATGAAAGAATTTTAAGACTATACACGTACACACATCAATATTAGTTATTATACCTCCATTATAACTTGACATGTTTTGATCTTGGCAATGGCATATTGAAAATGTGAGTTAATTATGCTACTACTCACAAAGCCATCGGCATGTTTTTATATTTAATTCTTTAAAAACTTAGATGCTTTCTTAACAGACAGAAGTTTTTCTTTATCTGCAACCATAATTACAGTCTCAGTCTCTCTCCTTTTCCATTCACGAGAGGGTCCGTGGATGGGACTTTATGTTTTTTTCTCTCATAAACGCTACTGGCACATGTCCGTCTAATACGAGATCACACTGTAATTGGAAATTGTTTTTGCTAAACATACCTATTAGCACATGCAAATTAAATGATAACAGTTTTGTCTATTGACAATAATCTCATTTAAATCGCATTTGCGATGTAGACTTATCAGTTATACATTCCCACATATAATGTAAATTTGTTGTCTTTGTGTACGAAAGTTAAGCAATATAAAAAATCTAGTTTATAGCCGGCTGCAATGAACTGACAGCTAAAATATTTTATTCAGTTTTTTTGATTTGAATATTTTAAGAAGTTTTTAACACATTACACCTTAGCTTTTTTGTTTTCTTTCTCTTTATTTATATTTATTTTTATATTTTATCAAACTCGTATGTTTTGCTTTTACCTTCACTGGCAGAATTCACCAACAAAATACAGAAACATGTATTTAAATATATATTGTTTTTTAAACCAAACATTATTGATTACAAAAAGTAATATTCATTAAAAATTGATTTTTTAATTGTTACCCGTTAGGATATATTGTTTTAATTAGAGTTTGTTGGAGTAGTTTTCAACATTAACTTCAATAAATATCTTATGCTATGCACTTGGAAATTGTTACTCTTTATTATTTCTGTTCCCGAAATGCGTTTCAAATAAACCAGTCTTCACATAAAGCACCGCAACGTTTCGCGTTTTAAATGATAATGATTATATTAATAACAAAGTTTTCGAAAATATACTACACACAATACTTTAAAAACACAAACAGTGAATAAAAATAAACATTTCATTAAAGATTTTGTCGACATAAGTATTTTAAATTACTATTTATATGCATGTATAAGTATACAACTACATGTTTACATGCATTTGTATGTGCAGTAGTGTAGAAACAGAGATTATTTTTAGCATAATTAATAAAAAAAATATGAACAATAAAAAATTAAATAAAATAATAATTAATATTGAAAAAAATTGCGAATTTTGCCGCCTTTTTAATTTCTAATTTTTTTGATCATTTATTTTAAATCCAAAATTCTAGAATAATTTATCTTTAGATTTTTATAAGTATCTGTATATTTTATTACAAAATGGGGTGCCCTAGCAGTCTAGTGCGTAGTGTGCTAGACTATTAGCATGAGATCCGTGGGTTCGATTGCCGCCAAAGACTCTGGTCTTACACTGGTACACTACACCGGTCTATAGGTGGAAATAGTTTTGGTCGTCAATTACTTCCTTAAATAAAATATGACCCATAGGAACTAATATTTTTTAATATTAAATATGTAGTGGCACACAAAAATATAGGCTATATGTTAACGTTTTGTTAAAAATTAACTTTGGGTCTAAAAAACTATGTTAATTCCAGTACAGTAGCAGAAATAATTCAAAATCATAAAAATGTTTAAGAAAACTGCATTTTAATACGAATATTCCAAGCACTTAATTGGTAACTTTGCATACTTTTTCTGTACTATTCTAAATAACTACTTTTACTTTTAGTAAACGGCTTTTTCACATATTTTCTCAGTATAATACAAAAAAGTATCACAATGGTTAGTATTGTCAAAAATTGTAAATACACTTCTTACATTGCATACATACTCTTTTTTTGTATATATATTTTAATTGGATTGAAAACTGTTAATTTTTTAGAATTTTTTAAGTAATTAATACTTAATTAAAAAATTGTTTTGCACGGAATACATTCCATCATTACCAAAGAATACGTCATGAAACAATCATAGACAATGATTGTGTTATAATTTTAGAAACAATAATTAATGAATACAAAATTTGTTAGAAACTTATAATTTATATTTAAATGGACAAAGAACAAATATATTAAACATATACCTGTGTATATATATGTATACTTATATCTGTGGTATTAAACCGGCTTTAATTATTTTTTGTTCTAATTTGATTATAATTGAAAAAGGCGTAATAAATTATGATAAATTAATAAGAATTAAACAAACATAAATCATATATAATCGAAGATTTTAAATACGGAACTCGAACAAAAAATATTGTAGAAAGAAAAAACTAAAAAGAACTCAACAATATTATTAAAAATTCAATTATTTAGTTTTTGTTTTCAGTTTATTAAACAGTTTTATTTTAATTTTCATTTTTCTTGTGCTTTCTGCAATTTACGAGTACATATTTACTTTATATGTTACAATTAATTAGATACTATTTAAAAATAAATTTATGGGAATGTAACAGAATTGGAATTTTGTGATCTTGTTGTGTTTATTGTTAATTTTTGTGTATAAATCCTTTTATAAGACATTCTATCGTAGTCTTTTAAATAAAATAATGATACGAATGTTGCCATATACATATGTATGTACGTAATAATATAATGCAGCGTAAAATGATAATAATGAAATTGTAGTGATAGTGATGCTCTAGATCACGTTGCTTTTTTTGATTTCGAATCAATTCAAGTATATTTAAGCAACTAAAGGAACTTCTGCATTTGTAGTAAGAGTTTGTGTAACAACGACTGGATTAACAGTAACTGTTACAGTTGGTAGCGGTTGCTGCTGCTGTTGTTTCGGTTCCATTTCTGTTGTTACATCTTCTTGGTCTTTATCGGCTTCTTCATTCTCTTCGTTTATTTGTAGATTTTGCATTTGTGCAACTTGTTCGACAGGTTCTCCACGTTCATTAATTGCATGATTATGTATTGTAGTATTACAACCAATATTATCATTATTAATACTGCCAACAACAGGAACATTATCATTGCTGATGCCAGAAGTTGTAGCAGTCGTTGTTACTATGTTACTTAGTAGCGGTTGTTCATTAACATTGTTGACTTCTTCATTCGTTTCAATGTCATCGACAGATGTTTCATTATTTAAAACCTCTGTCATAGGGTCATTTAATGCTACTGTAAATAATTCTTCTGCATTATTACTTTCAGTATTAACATTTTCATCGTCATTTTCAATAAGCTGCCCTGCATTTTTCTGCTCATCTGAAGCGTAACCATTTGTAAGATTTCCGTCAGCTTTACCTTTTAAACCCATAATCATTTTTTCACCAACTTTACTATCAATTTCTGTGATTTTTTGTTGTAGTTTTTCTTTAAATTCTATTGGCCATTTTCTATTCCATTGTTTGAAAAGTTTAATCTGAAAAAAAAAAAAATATAAAAAATTAGGATAGGCTTATTAGCACTAAAACACGAACTATCCCCTGTAATAAATATTTCGTAAAAATTTATATTTATCTATTAAAGTAAATAGATTTCTAGATAATTTCGAAATGTTTGATTACGAGACAATTCAATTGAATTGTTTTTTTTAATAACAAACCACTTTCATTTTTCATTTGTGTTTTCTCGCCCTCTCTCTTACCCTGCATTGAAATAACGACATTGGTCTTCCATTAAATTCAAGATCATTTGGTAAACCATTCATGTTAACGGGTGTTGTTGCTACAGCTAAACCAACAGTATCATCATCTTCGTTATTGTGGGCATCCGTTAAATAGTTTACTAATATGGGTACGAAATCATCACGTTGCAATTCGCTCCATTCATTAAACCATTGTACAATATAACGGAATTCTCCATCAATTGTTAAATTGTTCATTGACATCTTTATTTCTTTTAATTGCTTTTTTCAAAGTGTATTGAAATGAAATCTAAAATTTAAAATAGGAGATAGTAAATCATATTTTTGTTTAATTTTATTTGTCTAATTTAAGCTCGAATCCGATAATGTAAAGTTTAATTAACAAATGCCCTTCCATTAAACTACATAATTAAATACAATAAAAATATAGACTAGTCTCTAAAATGTAAATCTAGTATATGTGAACATTTAAACCCAGCTGTTTTTTCTAATAGTTCAATAGTTAAAAGATTTGTAGGGTTTCGCAATATTTCAAGATATTTTTTAATAAGTCATTAAAGTTCTCTCATTCAACGGATATCAGGCCAATTGTAATTTTATAAATTTTTAAATACCCAAGCATTATCTGAGAGTGAACAATATTTCGTACTTGTTCTTGTCAGTCTTTATCTGTTAAATGTTAATACGTAAAAATCTTCATACATATGTACATGCCTAATATGGTCATTAAAACCCTTCAGCCAGGATTAGGAACTGTTGTGTGAGTTAATTTTACACATGAGTAGCGGAAACTACAGATTAAAGTCGACTCCGAAGGACGGATTTTTAGAAAAATTTTTCATGGCAATTTTATTTACTCTTTATTTTGCCAGAAATCTGCAATCCGTCGCCTCACGTCTAATAAGCCAACAAACTACCTGCTAGACTACGGCGACTTCCCGTTTACACTATAGCTTTATGAAATATGGCTGTTGTCATCAATTTATTCCTATTTAAAGCCAAAAGGCCCCAAAACCTATATTCTTCGATAGCAGTTGGAAACATTACACTGTTAAGTTTTAATGGTACCAAAATATAACTCAATTAGAGACGATACTGTCTGCTCATACAGAAATAACCTATTGGTCGGTTAAATAACTTACCAGAAGTCTAAATAATTTTCAAAACTGAATAAGAAGTCATCGTAATATGATGTTGTATCAACACTAGAACAATATATTGTTCTCTACAATGTAAACCGCGTTTTCAATTGTGACAAATGTGCTTACTATATGAAACTAATTAATATCTGTCACTTGAGTATTATAGTTCTACGTAGTTTGAATTTGACAATTTCAGAAAATTGAATTTGTTTCGTTTCTATTTTCAAAATCAGCACACAGGATATTTTGAGACTATTTTAATACGACACTTATGATTGCTTTTTACTTTTAAATGCACACATTTTTTAAAAATGCTAGTTTTAAAATTTGATATTAAGTCGTATGGCAACTGTATTAATATTATACCAGTATACTAATATATAATATATTTATCGTAAGCATTTACTTTTTCACTTGCATTATTCGAAACTTATAGAAGTGGAATGAAGTTGTACTCCAACAACATTATTATGATATTAGAGCTATAATAGAATTATTCTTATAATATTATAAAATTTTTTTGTTTTATTGCATAAATAATTTACTTTCAATTCAATCATTCAGTATTTTTTCTTGTTTTAACATATATACATACATACATAATTGGCCATTACAACCCTTTGTTTTAAACTTTGATAAAAAAAATGTAATATTTAGTCTTTTGAAAAAAATGTGCTTTAAATTTTCACATAATAGTTAAGTGTAATTCAGCAAAATGAATTAACATTTATTAACTCAATACGTATTACTACGAACAATTTACGACATAAAATATATACATATGAATGTATTTATGTATAAGATACAGATATTTTTTAAATTCTTTCGCTTTAAACATACACAGTTCCTTTGTTAATTTGTTAAATGGAGATTGATTTTCTGTAAGAACGACTTGTCCAAAGCTTTAATGCGTCTTAACAGCACGACATCCAGTAGACTAATGTTGGCATCATATTGTCTATTTTTTAACCGTGTTCCATGAATATTTACTGTTTTTCTCGTTTATTGTCGTTGTGAATGCACTATTTTTATTTATTTATTTATGGCAACTATAGTCTCTCCAAACTCTGCACTAATAGTAACTAATAGTAACAAAAAAAAAAACAATCTTTACCAAGTGGCTTTAAAAGCAACTTACCAGACTCTTCGACTGGTAAGACGAGAAATTTTCAAGAAACAACAACAAAAAAAACAACTTCAGCAATAAGTTTTAACAATCACCAACTGCATCCATTCATATACACCAACAAGTTGAACTTTAAACCGTTGCTGGAATAGTAGCGTGAAACAAGAAATTCAGTTTTGTGGCCTTTTTATTTTCTAATCCGTCTATTTCTCGTTTCTATAAATATTAGATTTGCCATATACCTTGTTTTTTTTACATACTTACTGATGAAGAGACTGGATAGACGTCGGTTTACTATTGCGGTTTTATGTTTTGATTATGAATCTTTTTGTGTAGTTTGTCTTACTATTTATTGCATTTTCCTCCATCATTATCACCTGTCTTTTACAAGTGCATTCGTTAATGGCAGCAGCATGTTCTTTGTTTACATTACAGCGGTTGATGTTACAGGATAACGCGAAACGTTTTTATGCGTGGGACAATTTATAATAGCTGAATTAATATTTTAACCGATTTTTAGTAATTCACATTGTTATCAGCTAATATAGATAAAAATATATGTATTAAATAAATAAACATTAAAACAAATGGTAATAACACCTTAAAAACATGCATCAAAATTATCGCTCAATAGAGAATAGTCAGATATAAGACCTAATTCCTCAAACTTTTCGCATGTTATTTTTAAAAAAGAGTGGCTGGGCCCGGATTTTCAAAAGGACAAGCTTTGAATAAAAGTCCTCTAAGCAATACAACAAAAGAAAATACGTGTATTAAGTTGGCAAAAATTCATATTTGTTGTACTCCTTTTCTCTTGGTCACCCTGTGTTGTTTACACTTCTAATTTGTTATGTGTTACGACATAATGACAATGTGAGTTTTTTTCTTTTCTGTCAAAAACCATTTTTTCTTCATTCTTTTCTTTTGAATAAAAGTTTTAACCAAACGAAAGTCCGGAAATATTTTTCGGATAATTTTGCTAATTATAAATTAAATAAGGTAAATTAAAGTGATCGTAATTCATAATATTATTCATACTATTCACAAGAGTACGATTTAATTGAAACCAGACGTAAAAAAGTGCAGCAGAAAATATAGAAAAAAAAACATCTCAACCGACAAAGGGAACGACAAAAAACATTTTTTAGTGTGTGTTATTCTTTATTTTTTTCTTTTCACTAAAAAGTCAATAGAGGTGGTGGTGGTGCTGAACAATCCTAACAACAACAATTCAAGTATAACAAAAACCAATAAAAACTTAAAGCAATCAAGATAAAAACGTTTTTTACAAAAAAAGAATATAATTAGAAAACAACGAATTTTTGCGTAAAAGGAGTGAGAATTTCCGATAAAACCTATTTTTATTTTAAAATAGAAACGACATGTCAGCTGTTCAAGTTGAAATGGAACAAAATAATAACGAGGACCAACAGAAAGCATGTGGTGCTGAGGGCAGTAATGGTGGCAGTGACTGCAACACCTCGGCATCGACTGTGACGTCAAATAATACTTCAACAACAGCAGCTGCCGTAACTACTGCTGCCACTATAACACCCACTACGGAAGCCAATAAGGATACTAATAATGCTCAGGATGAAAAAGTGATTTTAGCTGATAAATTTAAAAATCAGGGAAATGATTATCTTAAAGGTATGTTTCTGATTTTTACAATTTAAATCCTATACCCAATATATTGTATGTATATCTAATTAAGGTTCTTTTGGAGTTAAGAAATTGCTTAAATCTTAAAGTATATAACTCTAGAAATATTAAACAATCCAGTGTTATTATTTAAAGAAATATTTCGTTATATTGAAAGAAAACATATTTTCTATAAAAATAAGAGATGGTATACTACAGTAACTTAATTTTTTTTATTTATATTAAGTAGTCAATCTAATAACTTGTCAAAATTGTTCTTATCAAAAAAAAGTTGTCAAAATTTGTTAGGAACAAAAAGTTGATATAGTCAAAAGAACTTAAAAACGTCCTAATTCAAATGACTACCTTATAATAATATTCATGAATACTCTGTAGTTTACTTTCGAATTTCTGTGGAAATTTTTAAGTTATGTACAGCAAACAGTACAACCGGCGTTCGGTATAACCAATCAAATCTTATTGTTTCATTTTGGCCAAGAAAAAGTCAAGGTACCTTGCACCTTTGACTGTAAAGTTGCATAATGCCCATTATACTCAAAAAAGTGTGGCCCATTGCTTTTGATGTCCTACAACACCTTCGAAACAGGGAATCTTTCAGTGTGCTTTTGCTCTGTCTCTATGCCTTCAACTACATATTTTTAATAACCTCTTGTTGCATACACTAACCTACATATGTGGCATTAGCAATTTCATTTATATATCGGGTGTATGGGCTTATTCTATATTGAGTTTGCATAAGGTCTCAAACGCATCCAAATAATTTGTACTGATCCGCTGAGGATTATTACTAATACTAACTAATATGGTTGCAATCACTCATTTATTTTGAAAAACTTTACAAAAAATGACCATTGTGTTGTAAATTCAATAAAAATTAATCAAAATAACTATAATGAAGAAATAGTGTTCTGAAAAATGACTATCGTTAAAGCTTTCGGTTATAATATCAGCAAAAATTACACATCATAAATTATACTCTATTACGGCTGGGAATGAACATACCTACGCCCCTTTTCATATATTTAATGATTCAAACTCTAGTACGAGGTTACAATAGAAAGGATAGTTTTTCATTGTAATAATTCCACGCCTTCACTCAATTATTATTCAATCAGAAGAAAAAGAAAAAAGAGAAGGAAAGGATAAGAAGGGGGGGATATAAAATTAGAGAGAGAAAGAAGGAATGAAAAGGAAAGGAAAGGAAGGTGAAAAAACACTTGGCCACTCATTGCATCCATAGATGAAATCTTCCACCTCTAAAGATATCTCCCTAGCTAGTTAATGAAGTCTTTCAGATCTACAAGTTCATCAACTACTCAACTACCTAGTCATCTCTGCCTACGCCTCTGTAAGCAAGGTGAGTGGCGCATAAAGTGGTACACTGTTTCTACCGCTTCCTCCTATCGAGTTTTTATCACTACTGCTTGGAAGTGTTATTAATTTTTATGTAAACCTATAGATCTTGTTTTCGTCACTTTAGTTATTGCGTACGTTTTTTAAGTACGTATCAGTAATACGTAATATTTAAATGGGAAATTAACGGAATCAAATTTACATCAATTATTTCTATACATTACAAAATATCCAGAATGGAAATACACAAGTTTTAATTAATTTTATTTATTTGTATAGCTAAAGATTTCTCTAAAGCAATCGAAATGTACACCAAAGCTATAGAATTAATACCAACTAATGCAATTTTCTATGCCAACCGTTCTTTGGCACATTTAAGACAAGAAAGCTTTGGATTTGCCTTACAGGATGGTATATCTGCTGTTAAAGCAGATCCTACTTATCTTAAAGGATATTATCGCAGAGCGGCAGCTCATATGTCACTGGGTAAATTTAAACAGGCTCTTTCAGATTATGAATACGTAAGTATTTTGACTATAAACTTTAGAAATTGGTTTTAATTTTATTTCTTAAGGTTTCTAAATGCCGTCCTAATGATAAAGATGCCAAGTTGAAGTACACAGAATGTAATAAAATTGTAAAAATGAGAGCATTTGAACGAGCTATTGCGGTGGATAAACCAGAAAAAACATTGTCTGAAATGTTTAGAGATTTAGAAAATATCGGTATGTATTGAACGGTTTTTGAAAATGCTTATGTACAGTACATTTCAGATCATCAGATGTAAGTAAATTGTTTTATGGATAAACTGAATCCGTATGTATGATGGGCATTCGTATTATATTGGTGTACATCATACTCTTGAATTACTGAAAATTACAGGATAGAGTTTATTTTATTGACGGAACTGATAACAAAAATTATTTGATTTTATTTTCATTCTTAGCAATTGAAGATGATTATAAGGGACCTGCATTAGAAGATGGTAAAGTTACTTTGAAATTTATGTTAGAACTAATGGATCATTATAAACAACAAAAGAAGCTGCATCGTAAATACGCTTATAAAGTAAGTAAAAAACAAACAAAAAGAAAACAACAAAAAATAGAAAAATAATATTTGTCTTTTTTATAGATCTTATGCGACATTGATAGTTATATGCGTACTCAACCTTCAATGGTTGATATTACTGTACCAGATGAATCTAAATTTACTATTTGTGGCGATATTCATGGTCAGTTTTATGACCTTATGAATATTTTTGAAATAAACGGTCTACCGTCTCAAACAAATCCGTACTTGTTTAATGGCGACTTTGTAGACAGAGGCTCATTCTCGGTAGAATGTATATTCACTTTATTTGGTTTTAAACTATTATATCCCAATCATTTTTATTTATCTAGAGGTAATTATTCGTATATATTTTGTTGTAGACTTATTTGTGAAATAAAATAAAACATCTTTATTTCTTAAGGTAATCACGAAAGTATCAACATGAATCAAATGTATGGTTTTACCGGTGAAGTAACTGCAAAATACACTAGTACTATGGCCGATATGTTTACACAAGTATTTAACTGGTTGCCATTGTGTCATCTGATCAATAAGAAAATCCTAGTTATGCATGGTGGACTTTTCTCTAGCGATAATGTTACCCTAGATGATTTGCGACGCATTGAACGTAACTGCCAACCACCAGAAGATGGTCTAATGTGTGAACTATTATGGTCTGATCCACAGCCCAGTAATGGTAGAGGCCCTTCGAAACGTGGTGTGGGCATACAGTTTGGTCCTGATGTTACAGAAAGATTTTGTAAACATAATAGTTTGGACTACGTTGTGCGTTCGCATGAAGTTAAAGATATGGGTTATGATGTTACACATGATGGCAAATGCATTACGGTATTTTCAGCACCTAATTATTGGTAGGTTTTTTTTGTAGTAAAACCAAAATTTGAAAATAACAATAATTCTTTTAAATTTTAGCGATACACTGGGTAATTTAGGTGCTTTTATTACAATCAAAGGCAATGATTTAACACCCAATTTCAAATCATTTGAATCTGTGGTAAGTAATTGTTAATAAATAGTATTTAATTATTATTGTAATTAATAATTGTTATTGCTATTGTTTTCTTTTAGCCTCATCCTGATGTCAAACCTATGGCTTACGCAAATCGACTTATGAGCTTATTAACGTAGTCATTTTGTTCATAATAATTCTTACAGCTCTAATGTTTTCAAAACAGTTTTTTAAGCAAAAATTTTACGCAAATATTTTTTCTTTTTTACAAAACGAACATATACAATAAAACACATACGCAGAACACCAAGCAAAAAAGAAACACAAGGATGCAATATCCTATTCAACTTGTTATACAAAGACACGAAAATAAAAAGGACGATAACATCTTTAAACCGAGAACAATTATACAAGTACAGCAAGTTTTGTACATTTAAGTTAATAGAAAGGAAGAGGGAAAACAAATACAAATTTTCACTACCTGGCCCTAATTTATGTTATATTTTTTATATTGTTTTTGCCTTAAAAATACATTATTTAATGGAAATTTGTTTTTTTGTATGCAATTTATTTTATTGTTTTAATTTGATTCTCTAAAACATATGTATGTTTTATTGCCATTTTTTTGTATTTTATTACAAATAATTTCATCAAAACTTTAATTTTATTTTGCTTTAATAAAAATTCAACAAAAGCTATTCAAAAAAAAAAAGGTACGTTAAAACAAAAATTTCTTCTTTCTTTCGAGACAACATTTATATTAGGAAACTAAAAATATTTCAAAAAATTTTCTTTTCATTTCTCTTTGGCTTAAGTTTCACTATTCTCACATATATTACAACTTTTTGCGTATCATTTAAATAATTACCAGTAGGTATTAAATGAACAATAGCATTGTAATACTAAAAAAAAAAATTAAGAAAAAAGACATTTATAAGAATTATTTCTTATACAAATCTTTTTAGTAAGTAAAATTCAAAAACGATATATAATTTTATTATGTATAAAAACATAAACATAGAGCAATTACTAAATGTAATAAAAATAAAATAAAGTATCACGACATAAACGTGTTTAATAAAAATGATTTTTATGAAATTATAATAAATTTTTAATTTATTCTTTATTTCTTTTCCATACATACATATGTATGTGTGTATATATCTATGTCCAATGGGGATCAAAATTATATACATATAGATAAAGATGGATCTCTTTGCCTTTTTAATTAAAAATTTAAGAATCGATAAATTCAAACCAGGACCATCATAAAACTAAAATTAATTATTGATTTTGCACCAAACAATAATAAGAAAAAGATTAGTTTATTGTTATTTTATTTAATTTTCTAATAA
Organism: Sarcophaga carnaria; assembly: GCA_958299815.1. Classification (NCBI taxonomy): domain Eukaryota; kingdom Metazoa; phylum Arthropoda; class Insecta; order Diptera; family Sarcophagidae; genus Sarcophaga; species Sarcophaga carnaria. The sequence goes on from OY283150.1 coordinate 43,717,157, forward strand.
GCCGTCTGTATTTCTGTTACTGAACAAGACTTTTACAAATATTTTGGCAAGTGCGTGTACTTACCTTAAAACAAGATGAATAATTATTTCAATATTTAAGTAAATCATGAGGAGGCATCACAAAATATTGAAGATAAGACGATAAATATGTAAAAAATAAATATGTATACGTGTATTGATCGGATTTTAACAAAAATAAATATTTTCACACCGAAAGAGCTTAGAGTTAGAACAATATTATTGACACCAAAACAAAAAACGCACTTCGTTGTATTGGTTACATGGCCAGCCTGCGTCTTACAATAAGAAATTTGCTCCTGTTGTTAAACTGGTTTAAGGAACCGTTGAGGACTGGAAACGAGTATTTTGGAGAGATAAATGCAATGCGGTGAAAAAATGTATTATTGACTGAAGAAAATGTAGGCATCAACCTAAACAGGTTTAGAAAAATTATTTACTTAGTGGAACACTTAATGGAAGAATGATTACTTTTTCTGAAACCAATCTTTCTAATTTTATGGACATGAGCACTAATCCTAAGAATGAAGTAATATTACAATAGGTTAACGTGGATGTAGTGGTAAGGAAGTTTTTGCCGTTTGGTCTTTTGCAAGATGTAGCGCTCTTATATCATGCTGCGATATTCTTTGTTCATATTATCTCTCTAGGAGAAGGAGCCGAGTTAATAGGCCATAGGGCCTACCTAGATGGATTATTATCTTAAATTTTGACAGGTAAAACAGTTAAATGATTACATAGCCTATTCAGATATCTCTCGCTAAAATTTTTTATTTCCTCTCCGTCTTATGAACTTTGGGGGTCATTGTTATTGTTCATAAACCATGAGGCATTTGTTATTAATGTTAAAGGTTTTGATTGATATGTCTGCAATATTTCAATGTTAGAGTAGCCGGTTGTTTCACATCGGTTTGTTGAGCTTGTGCCTGGCAGCAATTATATTTTCTTTGTAATGATGTTTTACCGTTATTGGCTTTCAAGTTAATCTTCTAGCAAGATGAGGGCAAAGTTAGTTCATTGGGTTGCTTTTTGGTATTATTATTCCATTCAAATATACTGGAGAGTAATTATTTTTTTTAACGTACATAAATGGTATTTGAATAGTTTTTGCAGTACTAACTTTAATATTCCATTTTTATAGCCTGTATTCTGTAACAAGATATAATTAATTTTGTATCAATATGATCGACTGACTACTCGTCAAAAGCTAGTATATCACAGTCAACGACAAGTGTAGCAGTAGCTGGGTTATCCATTGTTGGCATATCGGTGTGCTATGAAAATTGTGTACAGGATTAGTTCAAAAACACGGCTTTATGAGATTACTGCATATATTCTACGAAAATTTGAATAAGTTTCATCGATGTTTACGAAAAAGCGCCTGTGTTGTGAGATATAGGTTAGGTTAGGTTACAGGACGTGTACTTATCTTGGGGCAAAATCACCCAATGTACTTTCGTCCTAAAAGAGAGAGAGAGAGAGAGAGAGGATAGTGAAGGAGATAGGAAAATTGGAAAATGAGAAGAGGTAGGAAAGAAACAGACAAAAAAAGGATGGACAGAAGAGAGCCCGACTATAACCTTGATGAACTAGCACTTCTTAACCAGCTCAACCTATTTATGAATCTATGGAGTGCCCTAATGAGCTAATAGGATTGTAGATGTAACAGTTTTTTTCGGTTTACTAAGTTTAAGTAGGAAGTCGCCGTAGTCTCGTAGGTAGTGTGTTGGCTTATTAGACGTAAGGCCACAGTTCAAACTCCAGGTCAGACATCACAACGAAAATATGAAAATATTTCTTCGGTGACTTCCTCTCAGCAGATTTCTGGCAAAAACTCAGAGAGTAAATAAAAATTGCCATGAAAAGTTTCTCAAAAATCAGTCGTTCGGAGTCGACTTTAAACTGTAGGTCTCGCCACTCATGTATAAAATTAACGCACACAATATAAGTGGCGTGAGAATCTAGGTCATACTCCTGGCTGAAGAGTCGTAATGTACAATTATGTAGGTATGTATGTATGTAGGCTTAAATTTCATAATAATTTTGGCATATTGAAAATGATTTAATTTCAGAAGAGAATTAAATAGAGTTGAGAAGAAAAATGTTGATCTTTATAGGCAAATAGGGTTTTTCACCTTAGGTAATGTTATAGGTTGCATAGGATAAACGATTCATCTGATATAAAACATTTAAAAAATTTTCTTTATTGTCTCTTATAAGGAAAGTATTTCAAGTGAAAAGTTTACACTTTACTGCAGTTCAATTTACACACCATTCCCCCATTGCGTTTCTAATTGGGATATGCCTTGTTTTCAATATTTTGTCCGGCTCCATAGATTATGTTTATTATCATTTGCCAGATAAGTCGGCTGGTTTTCAAATAACTTTTTAAACTAATCTTCTTTATACGCTTTAAAGCAATCTTTAAAGCATTATGATGAAAAAACAAAAACAAAAAAAAAAGAACAAAAGAAAAACTTTATTTAAAAAACCAATCGAAATAACATATACAATATTAATCAAAATTGTACAATTTTCCTTTCAATATATTTCCAAATTTAAGTCAGAAATAATAAAATTTTAATACAAAAAAAATTTCATACTTTTTTTTTTAAGAAAAAATCTCAAAATTATCCGAAATTTATCGCAAAATTCTCAGTTTAAACATTTTCAATAAAACCAATAAAAATAAACAAAAACAAAAAAGAAAAACCAAAAAAAACCGTTATATATTTAATTTAAACTTTGTGTTTCGTTTTATTTTGGCAATAAAGTGTTACATATATATGAGATTGATGCGGCAAACACTTGAGATTGATGAAATTTAGTAAAGCTCTAGCACAATGAGGTAATGAGTCGTAATATTCATTAGAGAGTAAATTATTATTTTATAAGTGTATTTTGTAGCCGAGAGAGAAGCTTTTCACCAGGTCGGGGCCAATGCCGGCAAATGTTAGTATGTTCACCTCAAAGATCGCCCGGAAGATACAGCACACCGCAATTAGTTCGCCATAATAGCCCGGGAACTGTCGGCGATGGAAGGGACCAATGTAAACATTAAATATTTCCTTTTTTTTTGTTTTTTTTTTGTCTTTTAATACGGAAACTTAATATATGTATGTATATAAATTCATTTAGCTATATTTAGGGCTTTTGAGATGGATCAATTACCGTCAGAGCTTTTAGATGAATATGAACCACCGGCATTTCAAGATATTCCGGCGGATGCATCATTTGAGGAGGTAATGTGTATAATGGCAACTCCTCCTCCCAAAGCACCCACTGCTGCACAGTCATTGGACCACTTAAGAGCTGAAGTGGCTCAGGTCATAGAAAGGGACAGTTTGCGTCAACGTACAGCGGCTGCCATGTCTGAAAGTGCGGCTCCAAGCGTAGTGTGTCCGGCTAAAGCGGCACCAGAAGAAGTAATAACGATACCACCACATCCAAAAGACCCAAAAGACGTTGAGGCACTGATAAAGAGAGCTCGTGCTATAGCCAAACTTAAAGCCATTGAAGAAGCGAAAGCGGCTGCTGCTGCAGCAGCTGCTCCACCTCCGCCTGCAAAAAAAGCTGTTAAAGCTGCTCCAGTTTCTAGAAGGGCGCCGGCTCAGAAGCCTGCAGCTGCAAAACCTCAGCAGAAGCTTCCGCAAAAAGCTCCGCCAAAAGCCCCACAAAGACCACCAGCAAAAGTGCCACAAAAAGCGCCGCCAAAAGCTGTGCAAAAAGCACCACCAAAAGCTGTTCAAAAACCTCCACCTAAAGTAGCTCCAAAAGTGGCGCCAAAAGTAGCTCCAAAAGTGGCGCCAAAAGTCCAGCCAAAAGTCGCACCAAAGGCACCACCTAAAGTGCCAACAAAAGCACCACCAAAAGTGGCAACAAAAGCACCACCAAAAGTGCCAACAAAAGCACCACCAAAAGTGCCAACAAAAGCACCACCAAAAGTGCCAACAAAAGCACCACCAAAAGCTGTTCAAAAAGCACCGCCAAGAGCCGTACAAAAAGCACAGCCAAAAGTTGCGCAAAAGGCGCCAGCAAAAACAGTTACTAAAGCACCTCAAAAACCTCCACCAAAAACTGTACAAAGACCGCCACCGACAAAGACCTCTACACAAAGACCGCAGACAGCTCCACAGAGAGGTGTACAAAAACCTACAACAGGTAAAGGGCCCGCATTAAAAGTGCCCAAACCAGGTATAAAAACGAAGGGACCTACTCCACAGCATCCTCCTGGTTATGTTCCACCTGAATATGCTAAAGCAGTATTACGCACAAGAAAACTGGCTGGCATTAAGACGGTCGCTCCAAAGAAAAAGACTCCAACACCACAAATTGTGGTTTGTCCACCCTCAGACACCATAACACCAGTTGATGTTCCCGAGCCACTAGTAATAGAAGCAACATACGAGAGTGTTATGAGACGTGCAGCTGCACTTAGAGACAGACTTGGTATATCAAGAGAAGCTTTAGAAGCCAAACTGGCACCTTCACGCAAACGATTATCTCCTTACCTTAGGGACGAGGATGAACTGGAAGAAGAACCACAAGAAGATCTTGAAGACGAACTGGATGAGTTTGAAACTTTAGAGGAGTTATATAATGCTACAGCAAGCGAATCACTTCTTGAACCCGATGAAGCTTCTGTCAGTGTACTACAAGATCGTATAGCTGCTTTACAGCAAGAGCTTTTACCAAGCCCACCATCTCCGATTTTTGAGGTACCCTCAATTTTACGTTATCAGGATGTAGGAAGACGTCGCGAATATTTAGCGGCAGCTGCAGCTCGAGCTGCATATATGCGACGAGCAGAAGTGGAAGCAGAAGATGAAGAAGATGAAGAAGAAGAAGACGAAGAAGACGAAGAAGACGAAGAATATGAAGAAGAAGAAGAAGAATATGAAGATGAGAGGGATTTATATACAATCCCAATCCGCGTTATACCGCCTACACCAGAACAGCCAGTGCAACGGGAGCTACGAGCGCGTTCAATATTCGATAGTCCCACAGATTATCCCACAGGTGAGGGATTTGACAATAGGATGTTTGAGGCTCTAGAACCACCAGAGTTTGCTATAGGTGATGTATCACCATATGCATTTTCTCGAGAAGCTTACGAAGACTTTTTATGCGGTGATATAAAGAAGGGCGATTTCTCTAGGACAGACTTCTCCCAAGGACAGGAAACGCCCCAAGTGCGGCCGACACTATTAGGGCATACACCACGAAGGAAACCACGGCCAAAACGTAAGAAATTTGACGATAGGATTCTTGAAGGTCTAGAGCAACCAGAGTTTGCTGTAAGTAGTGTATCACCGTATGCGTTTTCTCAAGAAGCTTACGACGCCTATTTAAGCGGTGAAGATTCATTGGACGGTCAGGAATTAGAAAGGATAGACTTCGTAAAGTACGATAGACAGGTTACACCACCCTCATTCGTTGGTACCCCTGACACATCTTCAACACCTTCTAGATTTAACCAAGCTTTTGTAGATGATATTGATTTAGAAAGCTCCGAAGCCGAAGAAGATTTATTGGCTGATGTATCTATACCAGAGTACGATGCGGACGTTTCTATGGAAGAACCCCATGTTGGGGATGTAACACCTCCGGATCTTTGCGATTTATCCCTTTCCGATACAGAGCTAGCTTTAGAACCAGATTATCCAGAACGAATTGAAGCCGAAGCAGCAGAGTCACCAAAACAGCAGGGCATTTTAACAACAATGGTACACGCCATAGTTGATCGAGTTAGAAATATGTTCTCTCCCAGAGAAGATCAATTAGAAGTTGGGGAGGAGGATGAAGTTAATTTGGATGTATCGTTACCAAATTTATTTGAAACCACACCGCCTCCAAAAGCTCGTACCCCAGAACCAGGACCTATAGTATGTGAACCTGCACAAACTTCGGCAAAAAGAATATCGCCAGAAGGTCCGATTAGGATCCCACCGCATCCAAAAGATCCTAAGGACTACCAGTCAATAGTGAGAAGGGCACAGGCAATTCAAAAGAAAAAAGCTAAAGAAGCTGCGGAAGCGGCTGCGGCAGCACCACCACCTCCACCCCCTGCAGCAAAAAAGAAGAAAGGAAAGAAAGAAATTAAGTCAAGTATTCCGAAGAGAGGTCCACCACCAGTGAAAAAACCACCTCCCGGAAAAAAAGCAGCACCACCAGGAAAGAAAGGACCTCAACCAAAGAAGAAAAAAGAAGAAGAGAAAAAAGTATATCCACCGGGTGAATATTCACCATCTGATGTAAGAGCGGTTGCGAGAGCTAGAACCTTGGCAGGTTTTAAACACTATTCGGACTTACTAAATCCAGAACGAGTTGCTAAAGAAAAAGCTGCTCAAGCTGCTCGAGAGGCTGAAATGGCAAGAATAGAATTATTACCACCTGTTATACGTATGAGAAAAAAAATTGAACTCTTAAAAGATAGGTTACCTCCTCCAGGCGCTGAAGTTTTGCCTAGACCATCTATTGATTTGTTAGGAAGATTGGAAGCTATTCGTGCCAGTCTGCCTGAAGATAAACCAAAAAAGAAGTGGCGACCTACTGGAAGGTTAAGGGTTGATCGTAGGGTAAAAAAACCAGATAGGATCTTTAGGAAAGAGCATGGTCGCATCCTAATACCTACTAAACGAACACAGAAGAAGAAGGGCTGGAAAAAACTTGATGTGATGTCTCCTATAGAGGAAGCATCTCCACCACCTCCACAACAATTTATTCAGTTTTCTCCCTTAAGACCAGAAGAAGGTAGAAAAAGATTAGACTATTTGAGAGATCAAGCGGCTAGAAGAGCTGCTGCTATTCAAAGGGCTGCCGAGGAAGCTGAAGGATCTATTCCTCATCTGTTTGAAGAGTCCACAGAGTATGGTTCTCCAGAACTTGAAATGGGTCCAATAGTAAATCTACTAAGTCCACGCACCGAAGAAACTAGACGAGATAAGTTAGTCACTACAGTAGGTCCACACGGCGGTCCAGAAACATTAAGGGAGGAAGTTACCGAAACCTCTGTAATTGAAAATGGTGAAGTGCGTACATCTACAAGAAAAGTTACGACTAAAACCGATGAGTATGGAAATGTAACACGGCATGTACAAGAAGGGACAGGACAGACAGGTGAAGAAGAAGCCATGCCAACTCTGGAGGATGTAGAGCCGCCAGACTTTTTAGACGTCTCTGACATACCACCGCCTCAAGACCCATCTATTCCCACACCTGGGGAGATAATAGAAAGGATAAGAGCTAACGTTCGACAAAAGCTCCAAGAAGCAATACCTGATATACATGAATCACCCGTTACAACTTCCCCAGGCGAGATTGATTTTCCAGAAGATGTTACTGACGATGACTTATATGAAACGATAATGGAGTTCGAGGGATCATCGCCTGAAGTGGATTCCTCACCGCAGAGAATTGTAAGTCCAATTATAAAAGATGATCGCTTGTACGCTTTGGGTGAAAGACCGCCACCAACTCCCCCTCCACCTGTAGTTTGCCCACCAAGTCCTAAAGTTACGCCGCCACCTCCTGAACCTGTAAAACCCAGGACCCCCAGTCCTCCACCAAAACCCAAATCACCAGAGCAAATTGTTGTTCCTGCTCATCCTAAAGATCCAAAAGATTACAAATCAATAGTAAAGCGAGCTCAAGCTATTCAAAAGCTGAAGAAGCAGCAGGAAGCACTTCTAGCTAAACTTGCTCCACCTCCTCCAGCAGAACCTGCTGCTGGTAAACCCACCAAAGGCAAAAAAGGTGGTCGAGTTCCTATATCACGTTGGGTGGCTCCTCCACCTAAGGATAAACAGAAGAGAAAACATAAGAGAATTGTTCTTAAAAAACGAGCTCCGAAGGTATCTCCAAAAAAGGCATCTCCTGTAAAAGAAGTAGAAGATGACGAAGATAGGGAGATTCCCGACGAACCGCCAGAACTATCACAACAATATAGAGACGCTGTAGCTCGGGCAAGATTATTGCATGGGCTCAAGAATCGAACAGCAGCACTTAATCCTGAGGTAGCGGCAAAAATCGCAGCGAAAAAAGCTGCAGAAGAAGCTGCAAGAGCCGCATACGAAGCCTTACCTGAAAATGAAAAAATAAAGGTGAGAATGGAAAGACTTCGACGACTTCCCGCTGAAAAACGACGGGTACAAGCTTCCGCTGAAGTACTAGGAACTGTTGCTGCAATTCGTGCTAATATGCCACCAATTGAAGACATTTTACGACAGCCATCTCCTCCTCCTCCTTGTCCATCACCTCCACGAGAAGTGGTTCCCCCTTCACCGAGAACTCCTTCAGCTGCGCACATTCCGCGGTACTCACCGCATGCTCCATTTAGAGTGCGCGCACGTTCACCGTCACCTTCGCCTTCTCCCACTGAGACGGATAAATCACTTGATGACTATGAGTATATGGAACAGTTCATGGGCGCTAAACCTGCAACACCTGAAGTTTGCGTTCCTGTTGAACCAGAAGATCTAGACGCTTCTATAAAATTACCTGACATTTCACTACTAAGACCATATGTATCACCAACTGATCAACGTCCACCTTCTCCTGTTCGACCACGAACACCATCACCGGGCCGAAGTCCAGCTTCTAGAAAATCGTCTCCTCGAGATTTTTTAGATTTGTCGCTTGCAGAATTTGAAAATTTAGAAGAAGAAGCCGCCATGAACCTTTCGTTAGATGAATTTGAAGCACTTGAAGCAGAAGCTCAAAGGGTGGATATTTCCTCCTTGCACGAAGCAGAAGACGCACAGCTTTACGATTATACAACTCCTACGAGGAGCGAACGCCATTTGGGACGAAACTTAGCGGAACTGTTTCCTCGTTCACCTAGGGATGCAATAGCTGAGCTATCGGACAGTATGGGGGTTACAGAAATAGAAACATCTCCAGTAATGTTGCCTCCCTGCCCACGTACTCCTCCCGTGCCATGGGTTGCAGCTCCTTCTATGCGCCAACTTGCTCAACAAGGATTTTTTGAAGATCAGGAGTATTTGGAAGATGAAGAAGAAATTGTGCGACCTCACATATCACCAAGACCAGGTGCTCCACCGGGTTCTATTTATTATGACCCGATGGAAGGCTTTACAGCTGAACCAGAAGAGGTAGTGTTGGATACTTCGCTATTAATGCCAGAGACTCCACCTAAAACCTTGAAAGAAAAATTTGAAAGACTCAAGAGGAGGTCTACTGAAAGGCGACCAATTTCTCCAACGTATGCGGAAGCTGTTGTTAGTCCCACTACTCCGCCATACGAATTTACTCCTGTTCAACTTATAAGTCCCAGTGGTGCCCCGTGTATAGTACCTCCACGAACTTCGGCAATTTCAGCCGATGGCCAGTTACTTATTGATGTTGACGCACCTCCTCGAAGGTCATTCAGACGCCTTCAGGACCTTGAAGATTTGCCCTTCTATGGAATAGAATACGAAGATGAACCTGAACTTCAAGACGTTTCCTTTGAACGGCCTCTAACTCCACCTCCAAAGCCAGAGGATATTGTAGAGCAAATAAAAGCTAGGGTACGATGTTTAAGACAACAGGTCCGAAGATCACCTACAAGATCCCCACCTATGTTACCAATGCCAGAAGAAATACCAGATGAAGAACTAATGGAGCTTAGCGCTCCTTCTTTCTCAGCTACGCCTCCGAGAACACCTTCTCCTCGAGCAAAAGCAAGATCTCCACGCTTATCACTGCCAATGGTTTGGGGAGAAGTTCGACCACCTACACCAAAAACACCATCACCGCGTAGACCCAGCCCTGTGAGAGTGCCCACGCCCACTCCACCACGACCAGCGACACCAGAAAAATTACCAACACCCGTTTGTATACCTGAGGAAGAAGGTCCAATTGTTATTCCAGCACACCCTGCGGATCCTAAAGATTACGCAGCAATGATAAAGAGAGCTCAAGCTATATATAAACTAAAAAAACAGGAAGAAGCAGAAGAAGCGGCTAAAGCTCCCCCTCCGGAACCTCCTAAGAAGAAAGGCAGAGTACCAATTTCTAGGTGGGTAGCACCACCACCCAAAAAGAAACCCAAGAAACCAAGAAAGAAACTGGTAATGAGAAAACGAGTGAAACCAGAAGAAAAAGAGAAGAAAAAAGAGCCACCGCCGCCCCCACCAGATGAAGAAGAAGAGGATAGGGAGATACCAGCAGAACCACCACCACTTGATCAGGAGTATAGAGATGCGGTAGCAAGAGCAAGACTGCTACATGGTCTTAAAAATAGAACAGCTGCTTTAAATCCAAAAGTTGCTGCAAAACTTGCAGCTAGAAAAGCGGCTGAAGAAGCGGCGGCTGCGGAGTTCGCTGCATTGCCAGAACATGAAAAAATAAAAGTGCGTATGGAGCGTTTAAGAAAAAAACCACGTCGTCGCCGTGCTGCAAAGCCAACAATGGAGCAACTGGCATTTTTGGAAGCCATGAAGCAAGTAGGAGGATATCAATTAAGTCCACCATCACCACCAAAACCTCCAACTCCTCGTATTTCGCCTGCACGAAGAGCTCAAACACCGCCTCGGCTGTCGCTGTCTCCTCAGCGTAGATTGCAAGAACAGGATGAATTGGCAGATTTTGAAGCTCAGGAAGAAGACATTGATTTCCAAATGATGGAAGCTGAAGCAGCAATGGAAGCCGAAGGTCAAATGCAAGATGCGGCTGATCGAATAGAAATTCTAGAAAATGTATTAATTTGTCCTCCGGCTGTTTCTCCAGGCAGTGCGGTTTTACAACAACGAATTGCTAATTTAGAAGAATTATTAGAGGGAGAGGAAATGCCAGAAGGTGATGTCTCACTTGCAGAATTCGAAGCTCTAGAAGCCGTAGAGGCACCAGCTGATGTGTGTCCTCCTCAAGCTGACGTAGATGAATTAGATATGAGGCAGGTTATTGAAGACTTACAAAGCGAGCAGTTAAGAACACCCCCACGAATAGATCCTAGAGAAAGATACAGGCAGTTGTTAGCCCAAAGGCAAAAGACTCCTCCGTCTCCTACTTTAAGTCCTATCATAGAACCAGAAATTCACTATTCCCCTGTTACTATGCAAAGTCCACCAAAAGGAATAATAGAAAAACGAGCAGAAAAGACCACAACTCAAGTTACAAGGAGTGGTGACAACACCATACAAGAGCAATTAATTGAAAAGTCGGAAATAGTTAATGGCGAACTACAACAAGTAACAACTCATGTCACAACGACAACAGATGCTCAGGGAAATGTGAGATGCCAAATAAACGAAAGTAAACGGATTGCTGCCCGTGACCCTTCAGCAGAATTAGAGGATCTTCAGACAATAGAGGATGTGGACGAACCAAGTTTCTTAGACACAACCCCAATCTCTCCAATGGAGCGTCCTAGACCAAGGGATATTATCGAAAGGGTAAAGAAACAAGTGAAGGAAAGGTACGTTCCACATGTTCCCACAGGGCAACTTATAGAGTTGAGAACACCACCACGGGAGCTTCCCTTACCAGGGGATATTACTCAAGAAGAACTCCTTGAGTACAGTTTTGCAGAACTTGAAGACGAAACTCCTGATGAAGAAGAAACTTCTGTGCGAACGCCAGTAAGAGCTTTGGATTTGTCCATCCCTCACTTATTTGAGGCTACTCCTCCGACGCCAACACCTCCCCCTAGACCAGTGTCACCATTAAGACATCGAATACCTTCACCGGAGGGACCTATAGAAATTCCACCTCATCCGGGAGATCCAAAGGATTACAGAGCTATTTGCAGACGAGCTAGAAAAATTCAAGAGTTTAGAGCTCGGGAAGAGGAAGAATTACGTGCCGCCGAAGAAGCAGCCGCGGCTGCTGCTGCTGCAGAGGCAGCAAAGCCAAAGAAAAAAGTAAGAGTACCGATTTCAAGGTGGACTGCACCGCCACCTAAAAAACAAAAAAAAAGGAAAAAGCTTGTTATGAAAAAACGTGGCGAGGCTGCACAACCAAAAGCAGCTCCTCCTCCAGTAGAAGAATACCCGGACGAACCCCCACCATTGCCAGAGCATTTTGCGGAGGAGGTTGCTAGAGCGAGAATGTTAGCAGGTATAAAAAAGAAGACGCCTCCACATTCACCTATTAAAGATTTTAGTACTCTTCAAAGTCGACTGGCAGCTCTGAGAGAAAAGGGCGTTGTACCTCGGGCGCAACCGTCTCTTGCGTCTGCCGCATATTTAAATGCTATTAAACGTGCCATGCATGTTCGACAACAAATTGGTCCGTGCGAGGAGGGTGCTCCATATGAATCTCCTAAATCCAGATATCAAAGAATTTTGGCTGAAAGAGCCGCTGTGCCGCCGCCAGCTGAAGACAGTCCCATTAGGACTCCACCTCGCGAAGATATTCCATATATTCCTGTGCGATTTGTAAGTCCACGCGTCCAAGGGGATCTACTTGCTATACCTGAAGTTGATGAGGATTATGCATTAGACATGTCCGCTTTGGGAGACTTAGAGGATTTGGCTGAACTCGAAGAGCCGAGCCTTGTAGACGTAAGCCAATATCTATCAGGCGAGGAGGAGGATATAGATATAACACCACCTTCAACACCGCCACCAGAACCTGCTGAAATCATTAGTAGGATACGCGAGCAATACCAACATGTTATTCAACGTCCAGAAAGTCCTCGGGTTTCTCCTACTCAACTCGAATTCCCGGAAGATTTACCGGAAGAAGAGCTATTAGAACTCAGTGGTATATCACTTGCTGCATCACCGCCAAGAGTAGAATCTCCAGTAAGGTCACCAGATATATCATTTCCCCGGTATTTTGAACGGACTCCACCCCCTAAATTACCGACTCCTCCAGCTCGTTCTGTAAGCCCAGGTAGAAAAACTCCTGGTGTTAGAGTTAAGACACCGGAAGGTCCTTTAGAAATACCACCACATCCAAAAGACCCAACAGATGTTGCTGCTATGATAAAAAGGGCAAGGATGATTCAACAATTACAAGCAAAAGAAGCAGCAGAAAAACCACCTGAAGAAAAACCAAAGAAAAAGGTTAGGGAGCCAATATCAAGGAGAACTGCCCCTCCTCCTAAAAAAGAGACTAAACCCCATAAGAAAGGCAGATTATTCCGACCACTAAAACTAAAGAAGAAAGCACCACCTGCACCAGCAGCTGCACCACCTTCCCCAAGGGAGATTCCGAAAGAGCCACCTAAACTACCAGAGGATTATATTTCTGTAGTTAATAGAGCTCGTAAATTAGCAGGACTGAAAGCCGCAGTTGGCCAGCCAGAGGCAGAACGTCCTCCTCCAGACTACGCCAGCATTATGGAAAGAATAACCGCGTTGAGAACAGCAAAACAGCAGATGCAGCAGGAACCGACAGCTCGTGAGTTAACTACCAGACAGCACTTGAAAAATCGTCAACAAAGACAAGAAAGAAAGAGATTGCTGCAGGAACTAGAACGGATACGTGCACAGCAAGGATACCAAGAACCGATTGAATTGGCGCCGGTAAAAACACCACCACCTGCAAAGGAGCGTCTACGAGCCATTAAGGAAAGGACTCCACCTAAAATACTTGAAGGACCGTGCAGTCCTGTAAAAACACCAGAGCAGATTGATATGCCGGCATACAGACCAATAATGTTACCCCCAACTCCTCCCTGTCTATTCCTTCAGAATGTTGAAGTTCCCGAAGTAGCAGACCTTTCTGTTTGTGAATTCGTCGAGGATGACTACGACACGACAATAGAGGAATCTGAAATTGAGGACTACCAGTTCCAAGTAGCAGAAGCAGAAGCTGCACAAGCTGCACAAGCTGCTGTATCAGATTCGGAATACGAAATGGCTTCAGAAATTCAAATCCAATCAGATTTTGATATGGCCAAAAGATTACAAAACCTAGAATATGACTTAATAGATGAACTTGCTGACGAAGAAGACCTTGAGTTCCAAATGATAGAGCTTGCTGCTGCTGCGGAAGCTGAGGCTGCGGCAGCTGCGGCAGCTGAAGAGTTGAAAGCGGCTAATCAAATACAAATTCTGGAAAATGTTTTATTGGCACCACCAAGAACACAATCTGCTCAAGGTTTTACAAATACACAAGCTGTAGACGTGCGCAGTCTAATTCAGGTTGCTGAAAATATATTAATGGCACCACCAACAGGATATTCTCCTCCAACAACTTCTGCTGCTGCACGAGAAAGAATACAATTAGAACAGCGTCTGAGAACTTTACAACAACACCTACAACAATGCGAACAAAGAGTCGCAGAACAATATATGTCTCCCGCAGTAAGTGAATACGATGATTCAGTAGATGAATTTGAAGCATTGGAAAATGAATGCCGTTAATTTAAATGAACTAAAATGTTGTGTATTTATCAAAATTTCTCATGATAAGTTTTTCCTCTTTTTTTAGTTACCTCTTAATATTTTTATACTTTTTTTTTTAAATACGAAATGTTTTTGTTTAAATAAATAATAATAATTTTCTTATTCATACGGATTTTTATTAAAAAAAAACGGTTAGATTGGATGGTAAAAGTCTGGTTCTTGCCTTTAAAGTACAAGATCCAATTAAAAAAGCCTATCCAGATCGTAGAAGATTTCCTACCTACAGTACCGCCATAGGAGCCTTTTTACGGACCGAAAGCAACTTCGAGCAATTGTAATGTCCAATCAGGCATCCTTACCATTACCGTATATGTATATGTAAATAACTAACCTATAACCCACTGCAACGCAGCCTGCAATACACTATGCCCGTAAAGGAACCTCCCTAACCAGTGCCAGTCATCTGCCAGACTTTTCAGCAACAATATTATTGCTCTCTATCCGGAAATATCACCTAGGGCTGCCTGTTGAAATCTCATATCTTTACCGTAAACTCCGTAAACCTCTTTCAAAAGTAGCCATAAAACAAAATCTAAGGCGCCTGATATAGCCAAAAACACAAATCTTTACTTTTTATGTCTAAAACCTCTGATCATACTGTGCAGTTTTACGTGAAAACCGATAACATGGAGTCATGGTGTATTGATCCCTTTTTTGTCCTTCCCAAAGTATTCTCCTTCGATGATTAGCTACTCCTCTATAGGTAAAGCTTTAGATCGAACCCGTTTAGTCTGGACATACTCCAATCTATACCTTCTGTAGAAAAATATGCGAGACGCTCATGAATAATAGTCGATGGGAACTTCTCAGTGACCACGACAACCTAGTAGCAAACAACTTCCCTCAACCTGCAAGCCTATATTGAACACCCTTCTCAATATGGCCAAAAATGCCTTCAGTGCGGCATTTTCCAAAGATTTAACCGCCAAGTAGGCACGCTGAGACTTAAAAACAAACTCAACCGCCATCAATGTCTTCGATACAAATATTCATTGAAAGCCAAGCAACTCCATACGTAGATTATAGAATATTGTTCTAAAAATAACGCTCAGACCCAGTGATCCGATGCAACCAAAGTAGCCAAAGTTGGCCAAACCGCTCCTCATTCGAGAACCTAGACGGAAAATCCGGTGCTACCAAAACCGTATATTAATATTAAAAGTTTTTCATCAACATTTAGTTTACAAATCAATCAACTGAATTAATTTCTTTTTCCCAGGGACCTTAAAGTGTTTCAAAATATGTTGTACACAGCGAAACGAAACAATGACTATTCCGTTTTTTTAAATTTCAATTAATTTTTTTTGATTTCAATTGCAATAATTTTCCATGACATAATATTCAATTTATTTTTTATTTTTAAAACAACCGTAACGATCCTGTATATACGTACATGGTATATAAAATATATTATCATTAAAAAAAAATAAGAAAGTAGTTTATTTTACCATAGCGATCATGATGTTTTTCATAATTTATTTGTTTTGACTTTGCTCAAAACGAATACAGATAATTACGCTGATTAATAATACATAGAACATACATATATTTTCCATTCATTCAATAGCAAATGATTGTTTCAAAATATATTTGGCATTATCTTTATATGGTTTCAAATGAGATTTTTTAATAACTATTAAATATATTAACGAACTATTGTAATTTCTTAATTTATTAAAGTATCTGATTGCTAGGCATTGTAGGTCATTCGGTTGTTCATTGGACAAATATAATGATACTATTTCAGATATTTCGTTTAAATGCTTACCGTCTAAATCAAGGCTCTCAATAAGATTTGGAAATGCTTGCAATAACTTCAGTTGAAGTTTAAATTCTTGAGTTTTACTAATAAAATGAAACAGAAAAATATATAGATTTAATTTAAAAAGTACTGCATCAAAAGTATAAATAAATATCGCTACTCCATAAAAGCAATATAAATCAGATTTTTGCATTAAATAAAAATTAAGTAAAGTTATGTTTTTCATAATCATCATCATAATTATTTCTTGGAAATCAATAAATCAGTGTCAATAATCCGAAAAAAAATTTTAAATTTGTTGAAAGTGGTAGTATTTAAAGAAACTTTAACTAACTATAGACCGTTACCAATAGAGTCGTAAAAGATTTATGTTTAATAAATTTAATTTATTGCTTTACATATAAAATTAAGCGTAAGTTTTGACACTTTTAATACTTACGCAATTAGTTGTTCTTGAGCTGAGTGTACAGCAGCTTGCGTTAAAAACTGCTTAAGAAATGGTATCACATCGCTGTAACAATACATCGTTAAGTAACAATAAAAAAAGATTTTAAATGAGAAGAATAAATAAGATCAACATTATAATTTTACTTACTCTAAACTTCTTTTTGTGATAAAATCTTTAGCATAAGTAGCCAACACTTCCATCAAGGAGAAGCAACGATTTAATACTAAAGCATTTTTTTGGCGAAACTTTTCTACTAAAGGCGACCAAATAGAATGCACCATAGGCAGAAATTCACTTTCATAGTCCCGTAGCAGTGGTAAACCACATGCAAAACATTCTAAGGAAAGAATTTGTAATTGAACTTCGGTAGATGTCACAAATTTAATAACTTGCTGTAAAATATTTCTGATAATAACAATGTGACGAGGTAAATTTAAACTTTCTGAACTATTTTCAATATCTTTTTCATCTTCAGCCAAACCAATATTCGTATTTTTTTGATCTGCGATATTATGAGTAGGTTTCGTTTCTAACACATCGTTAAAACTGTTAGGTGTATTTAAAATCTCTAACCACATATTTAACAAATTAACCTCATTTATATTTAATTCGTTATTATCAGCGTCAGCGATTTGCATGGCTTCACCATCTTTTATTTCTAAATTACATAGCAGCAGCCATGAAGTCATGTGTCTTAAAAATGCATTGAACACTTTCAAATAAGAAACTATATTTGGAGTTTCGTATTGCTTGCTGCATTCATTATAAATAGTTTCAAAAATAACTTCCAAATGTGGCAGCGAATTACGAGAAGAAAATTGTAAAACTACTGTAAGTATATCGACTGCACATTTACTTTCAAGAGACTAAAAATATTTAAAAAAATTGTTACAAAAAAAAAATACAACATTTCAAGACAAATATTTGTACCTTTTTTAGTAAACTATTTAAATGATAAGATATATAATCCGTATAACCTTCTATTAGCTGTGTCGCTTTACTAAATCTTAGAGCTTTTTGCATGGACACAAGAGCGAAATTACTTGCTTTATATACCATCGAATTGCTGTGAGCTGTAAGTATTATTACATTATACTGTATTATTTCATTATGCAATTTCTTTCAACACATTTTTACCTAGTTTAAGTATAACTTTGTGTAAAGTTTGAAACACATAACCATCAAAACGTTCACCAACATATAAGGCGCAATGTCCCAAACAATCCAACACAATGCACATATGCAAAACGTTAAATTCAGCATCTTTTATAGAAACTTTTTGCAAATTTTGTACGGCATCTGTTTTATAAGAGGTTAAATATTTATTTATTTGAAATTATAAAAAAAACTCTTAAATATAACCTTCTTTCTCGTCATCGGAATCATAATCCTGTTTGCGTATTTCAACTGCTGACTCGTATAATCCCGGAGTAATATCAACAAACCAGTCAGTGTGCTTAAAGAAAATAATTTAAAATATAAAAACAAAAAAATTACAGGCATTCATTTATCGCCACTAAGAAATAATTCATTCACTTTAGCAAATTCAATTTTCAATTTTCAAAACCCAATGATTGAGAACTATTCCGTTATTTTAAGAATTAGTTACTTTAAGTTCCTTTGCGCAAACACAATTCAAGCTACTGAGTTTTTTAAAGTTTTTTTACACTTTGATACGACTTAATCCCACCTCATCGTGTGGTTGAACCTCATTTTTCGTGACCGAACATCTTTATGAAGGGGAGCCTAGTGAACTAAAGGGACTTATAACCGCTTTTTATAATCGCTGTTAATGATTCACACGGTATGATAATCATTTTTCATAGTGTAACTAAATTGTTTACATATGGCTTTATAAATATTTGATATCTACTCACCTTATTAATTTTAAGTTGCGTAGCTTTATCGGGCTCTAAAGCTAAATACCAATGTTTATCATTCAATAATTCATCAAGTAATTGTTTTACCAACATCAAGTCCTTACATTGAAATAAATTATTTATTTCTTTTGCCGTAACCAAATACAGCAGCGCCAAAAGAATTTCATTCATTGCGGCATTTTGTTGTTGTAATATTTCCAAAAAGTAATCAACAACAATTCGATTCAATATTGGTGTTCTACCCAATATACCGCATATTTCTAGCAAACATTTAATACTTCGTTCAGAATTTACATTCTTAAATCTTCTCCATGGCAATTTACTACTTTCTAAATAATCACCCTGAGCATCCATTTCACGCAAGGAATACTCCTCTATAAGTAAATCTTGTGTTGTTGATAAATCCAAAGCCGACAATAAACACATACAAAACATTTCTAAGTTATGAGGAATAGAAAGTAGATGATGCAATTTGTTGGAGCTTAATGATCGAAAGAAGCCTTTTAAAAATGTAAATTCTGTATATTGCTCCGTATCATCACAACGCGCTATTATACGTGGCAATTTGGTAAGATGTTCATCGAGTAATAATTCAGAGTTTTCATCAAAGATACCCTCATTTGAACAGTTATTTTGTAACTGATCAATACAATTGCAACATGCATTTCGTATATGTAAGTCTTCGTCTTCCGTTAAAGCTATCACAGATTCTAACATGAAAACAAAGTTCTCCTTAAGATTATGCGAACAAGTTTTTAGTAAAAGGCAACACATTTCAGCATATTCTCTTCGTATTTTTGACGAACCATGCGATCTAAGTTTACTGGTTTGTGTAAAAATCACACGTAGTTTTTTCGATGTTGCTTCTATCCATTGCAGTGTACGGCCATCTTCCTGCATCTGTTTCATACGTTGTTCTAATTGTTCACGATTATTTTTAATAGCTAAAAACTCATCATTATCCTTTTCGCTTAAATGCATTAGGCTTTCACTAAACAATTTCTTAAAAGCTCCCGCATCATATTTGGCATGTATTAGATTTTCTGTAGTTTCCTCATAAGTAACACATAATATGCGACCCAATGCTTTAATGGAAGACTTTGAAAAAGCAAATTTAAATTATAACACATTTTTATTAACTGTAATATGTTGCTTACGCGTTTGATAGTTTCTCCCACAGTTTCGTCCGCTATTGATGTTTGATATAGAACGGTAACTATTTTAGGTAGAAAAATAAATATAGTGTTTGCGACTTGATTACGCAGAACTACATCCATACAATCAGCCTCATCGTGCACATAGAATACTACCATCAAACATTCCAATGAAGCTAAACTAAAATTTACAGAAAAATTTTAAAAACATACCAAATCAAATAAATAGAAACATTCTCCATTTCGAAGGATTTACTATAACTCACACAAGCTTTTTGTATTTTTCTTTTTCAATAAATTCCACTAGGGTTAACAAAATCTGTCCCAATATCACTGCAGACTCTTTAGTATAAAACTGCTCCAAGACATCTGATGTTGTGCGTTGAAAACACACAGCTATACATTGCACGGCAGCCAATTTCATCTCTTCTGACAAATTTGACTTTGTAACTGCTTTTTCACAGTCACGCACTTGCTTAAGAACCACCACAAGCATTGTTCTTAACGCAGTCAATTCCTTCAAATACACCTTCGAGGTGACCAATGCAATACATTGCAAACAGCCAGTACGTATGTCCTGATTATCTCTTAAAAGAAAATATTTGATGGTTTATATTTGTGTCTGACTAATTTGTTTCTACCTACTGATACAGCTCATCCAGTTTTAAAACAAGTGGTACCAAAATTTGTACGTTAAATATGCTCATGTGCATCCAATTAAACTGGGACAATTCGTTTTCTAACTTTGCCAGATTTTCTTTTGTAGCATTGCGAAGAAATTCGTCCATAGCAGGCTTAATCCTCAAAACAAATGGTTCCAACGAAGCCATTTTGGAAATATTTAGTTTAGGTTTTTCCTAACTAGGACTGGGATAAAATTAATCTAATACATAAAGCCGCGGCAAATACCCAAAAATAAAAAACAAAGATCAGCTGTTTGTGGAGACTAACAGTTGCACATTTAAGTATTCATTTTAAAAATAATTAGTTTCCGTTTTCCTTTTTTAATATTTAAAACGAAAATGTATTAAATTAATTTATTTTGTAAAAAAACATATGTTTCTAATAAGTACGTATGCTGTGTTATCATTTCCCAATGAATAGAAATCGTTTTTGTTTACAATTATTTACTGTGATATCTCTACATATATGAGGAAGTACTTAAATCGTTTGGTAAATGCAAAAATAGGAAAAACTATGAAACGTGTTTGTCAATTAAAACCAATGGAACCTGAGCATCAGGTAATACATCTTGAAGCGGGCACCAATATAGTTGGCCGCTCTAAAGAAACAGGCATCAGAGATACGAAATGTTCTAAGCATCAATTGGAGCTATTGGTCGATTTAAATGCTGCAAAGATAAAGTTGAAAGTATTGGGTTTAAATCCTTGCGGCATTAATGGTTTAATGGCCATGCAGGAAACAGTATGTGAACTAGAACATGGCGATGTTTTGGAGATAATTTACGGTAGACATCCATATGAAGTTGTTTTTAAACCCCCACCCCAAATTACCTCAAACACATCAGTTGTGAAATTAGAAGAAATGTCTGAAGTACCCCAAAATGCTAAATACGATCCTGTGGAATCCCAAACCGATTCTTGGGATTCTGTTGAAAATGGTAAAATGTTATGTTACACAAGTAAAGGTGTTGTGGCTTCTTCTAAATTGGCGGCATATGATATAGACGGCACTATAATTAAGACAAAATCCGGCAATGTTTTTCCCAAAACAAGCGACGATTGGATGATAAACTACGCTGAGGTGCCTAAAAAATTGAAATCACTTTTCGAAGATGGTTTCAAAATATGTTTTTTCACTAACCAAGGAGGTATAGGAAAAGGCAAAGTTGATGTAAATGAATTTAAAGCTAAAATAAAACAAATTATTGCAAAAGTGCAGGTGCCAGTACAAGTATTTATTGCTACTAGTGATGGCTACTACCGCAAGCCTTTGCCTGGCATGTGGGAGTATATGGAAAGGGAAAAAAATCAGAGTATTACAGTGAATAGAAGACAAAGCTTTTTCGTGGGTGATGCGGCTGGTCGGCCAGAAATTGGTAAAGGCGTCAATAAACGGCGTAAGGATCATTCACTAGCTGATAGATTATTCGCCAAAAACGTGGGAATTGAATTCTATACTCCAGAAGAGCATTTCTTAGGTAGTAAACAAGAGGACTGGGTAAACCTCGAATTCGATCCTAAAATCGAATTAGATGATTTGCCTTTACTTGAGCCCAAAGATGCTAAAGTATCATTAGATAAATGTGAAATGATTATAATGATGGGTTTGCCGGGATCAGGTACATTTTATTTTTGCATTTTATCTTTCAATAATTAATCTACTCTTTTCTTTGCAGGCAAATCTCACTTTTCTCAGAAATACTTAGCGCCACTAGGTTATAAAATAGCAAACGCTGATACATTGGGATCAACTCAAGCTTGCCTAAAATACTGTGAAAGCTCTTTGTTGCTTAGTATATCCTGTGTCGTGGATAATACAAACGTTGACATTGAATCACGTAAAAAATTTGTAGAACTCGCTAAAAAACATAAAGTCGTCTGTCGTTGTTTCATGATGAACGTTTCTGTAGCTCAAATTAAACACAACATAGCTTTTCGTGAATTAATCGACAGTCAACATTCAAAAATTAATAATATGGTTTTTAATACGATGAAGAAGAAATACACCGTACCTACCTTGGCTGAAGGATTTACGGAAATTGTTAAAGTAAATATAAAGCCAGAATTTGAACGAGACGATTGGAAACGTTTGTACAAATTATATTTGGTAGAAAAATAAACAAAAATTTGTAAGAGTTTAACAGAAGCAAATAAGTTATAAAAATGGAATTATTAAAATATTGAGATTATTTCATACTGATTACTCCAAAGTGAATATACGTTTTGCGATGTCATCTATTAACCAATCGACGGCACTTAAAAGTTTTTCACCAGTAACAGCACTTACACCCACAACTAACCAATGATGTGTGGTTATGTTATCTAGTTGAAGAATCTACAATTAAAGCAAAAAGAAAAAGTGAACCATTTTCAAAACTTCAACTTCATCCTGTTTACACACTGTACCACCACAACTGCGACTAAATCATTACGATTAGTTATGAATATGAGATTAATACAATTTATATTTGACAATTTTTTGTATGAACGGCAAATATAAGCTATTTGTTCTATTTCTCTAGAGAGAATATAAATATCTGAGAACATTCTATTGCAGTTAATTTAAATACTGTTCCCATTTTACAATTAAAACTCTGGTTGTTTTACATTCGACTATTTGAAAATCGGTCGCTTAAGTGGTACAAGGCATAAATATTGCATAGTGTGACAAAATAATAGCCAACCTCTTTAATTTCAGTTGCTGTTAATGCTCCAGGCAAGTCTTGCTTGTTAGCTAATACTAACAGTGTGGCTCCAGCTAATCTCTCCTCTTGCAATAGTATTTCCAATTCCTTTTTACAAGTCTCCAAACGCATACGATCCGCACAGTCTACCACCCATACTAGACCATCGGTGCATTCAAAGTAGTTACGCCAATAAGAACGCAAAGATTTTTGTCCGCCCACGTCCCACATATTTAGAGTGTAGCCATTGTGCTCCAAAGTTTTTATGTTGAAACCCAATGTTGGTGATATGGTATCAATGGGTTCACCGTTAAATCTTTTCAATATTGTGGTCTTGCCGGCATTATCCAAACCGCTGAAAGAAATTAAAATCAATGATTCATTTTAGTTGACAATTAGCCTCTTTCGAGTGAATGGAGAATTTCTATTTCTGGTTACTTACAGTAATAATATACGCATTTCTTTTTCTTTTTGTCTCATTTTCTTTAAAACCGTAAGAAATCCCATTATATGTGTGTTAGATTTTATTTATTTTTAATTTATAGGAAAACTAAACCGCAGCTGCAATTCTTTTTTAATGTTTTCTTTTGTTTTTGTTGTTTTTTGTTGTTGTCTTCAAAATTTTTGCAGACTTGTGGCATCTCTATTACTCGGCTATTACTCATCTTTGGGCCTCAATATACGCCTACCATGGTTGCATATTGATTTTTACAACTCTGAAATAATTCCAGCAGTCATAAATGTCATATTTTTGACAGTTCCATATTGTCCAATGTGAATTTTTTGCTTGAACTTAGAAGGGTCAATAAATTCAATTCGACAATTCTTTTTTGGAATTTAGCAAAGAAAACTTATATAAAATGTTGAACTTGTCCAGAGTAAGTAATTGTTACGTACGGTAAAAAAAGTTACTTTTGTTATAGAAAATGCCGTTTATTACTTAAATTGTCTTTGAAATTGCATTTTTAATTCCAAAAAAACTATAATTACGTAAGATAGTTTATGATATATCTTCTGGCTAATATAAAACTTTTATTGTCACTTTTTTAGGCCGTTGTACGCAGTTTCACCACCTCCGGTGCTACCCGTTCTGTCGCCAAAGCTGAAGTCGAAAAAGGTTACTTTGAAATCAAGAAGTTCCAAGAACACTTCCAAAAGAAGGACGGCAAACCTGTATTCTTAAAGGGTTCAGCTTTCGATCAAGTCTTGTATCGTATAACTGTTGCCCTCAGTTTAGTTGGTATTGGCGGTATGGGTAAATTGTTCTATGACTTGTCTGTACCTAAAACCGATTAAATGTCTGTACGCGACAATTCTGTTAAGAGTATTTAATAAGTTCTCAAACGAAATATTAAATTTTAGCAGCCCTCATTTCCTATGTTTCTGTGTCAGTCAACCTTTTGTTGTAAGTTTTATTGTTTTTATTTTGGGAATACAAATTCGCGACCAAATTATATATAATTGTTTTTATCTATTTTTCAGAGAGCCCTATCTAAGTGTTGGGGAGCTTTTACTTCAATTAAATTGGATTATAATATTGCATCTTAAACATTCTTAAAAAAGAGCATTTAAACCATAGAAATATATGAAATAATAAGCTAAAGCAACTGTCTTATTTATTTGTTTATTAGAAGATATTTAAATGCAAGATTGTAAAACTAAATATAGTCACTGAAGTCAGTTTTTAAGGTTTTTTCGAATATCGTGCCGTCACTGATATTATAAAATTGAGTGGGTTTACATTAGTAATCTTAATAATTTCAAAGTAAAAAACCATTAACAGTAGTATACATACATAAACATAGAAGGTCCGTCCCTTGGCTGCTGTAGGGAGTTTAGGATGAGTCGTTTATGAGGGTGTCGCTTCCGACCCTAATGCTAGGACTGCTAACCAAACCAATTCCTTCATGACTAATAATCTTATGAATAGGTGTATTGTGTGATTCGTCTTCTATCTATAGTATACAAATCATTGTCGCTAGCATTCTTGATGACCTTATAAACATTGACCTTGCCAACTAGCTTGGTCCCTCCACTAACTACACTACGGCCATCACCGCTATTGGCGATAAGTATGCGTAAATATACTTTAGTATACATAAAATAAAAAGCCTGTTGTTCCATTATTCCGCTCAAGCGTTATTAAATTCCTTAATTTAAAACTTTAACATTGCAACGGCAATTTGCATGCATTGGCCGTATTGAATTAGAAACTCCAATAATGTTTTTAAACCCCATTCGTTTTGAGTGTTCTTTTTTTATTTTATAGTAAGATTAAGTTAAAAAAAAAAATAATGCAAAGCGCAGTTTTAATTAATATTATATTAAAAAATGATAATATAAATTGCGTTATGCTTTTCTTAAACTATGCATAGTAATTCAAATTGGCCTTCTTCTTAGCCTGTACCTCCATAATGGCATCCATAAAATCCTCGTGGGTTACCTGAGTAGCTGATCGACGCAAAGCTATCATACCGGCTTCAACACAAACTGCTTTACATTGGGCGCCATTAAAATCATCAGTAGATCTTGCCAATTCTTCGAAATTAACATCACTACTGACGTTCATTTTACGTGAATGAATTTGCATAATGCGGGCACGCGCCTCCTCATTTGGATGTGGAAATTCAATTTTTCTATCTAGACGACCGGAACGCAAAAGAGCAGGATCTAGAATATCTACTCGATTTGTAGCTGCAATAACCTTAATATCAGCTGTTGAACTAAAACCATCAAGCTGGTTCAACAATTCCAACATAGTACGTTGAACTTCACGATCACCAGCCTTTTCGGAATCGAAACGTTTGGTACCAATAGCATCGAGTTCATCAATGAATATAATAGCAGGAGCTTTTTCTTTAGCCAAGGCAAAGGCGTCTCTCACTAGTTTAGCACCATCGCCAATAAACATTTGAACCAACTGTGGACCAGCCAGCTTTAAGAATGTTGATTTTGTTTGGGCAGCACAAGCTCTTGCCAATAAAGTTTTTCCCGTGCCGGGCGGACCATACAATAAAACGCCCTTGGGTGGATGTATGCCCAAGTTTTTGAACTTCTCTTTATGGGTCATGGGTAGAACAACGGCTTCTATCAACTCTTGAATTTGTTTATCTAAACCACCAATATCGGAATATTGTTCGGTGGGACGTTCATCTACTTCCATTGCCTTAACGCGGGCATCATATTCGGCAGGTAGGGTTTCCAATATCAAATATGAATCCTTATTTACACCTACCAAATCGCCCGGTTTTAACTTTTCAGCATCCACTAAGCCAATCACAGGCAAAAAGTAGGCTTGACGTGTGGAAGTTTTAATAACTGCACATTTTCCCTTGCGTTGATTATCCAAAACTTGTACAGCACCGTCATCCTCATCTTCTTGTGCTTCCATGTCCAACAATTCAATTACATTCGAAACCAAATATGGCAAGTTTTTATTTACCTAAAATAATTGAAAATGGAGGAATTATGCTACAATTGTTTGGGTGGAGTCTTTATACCTTAATTTTCTCGGTGTTATCTTTAATTTTATCATTTTGAGCCTGTATTTCATGGGTTATACGCATAACCTCACTCTTCATAATTTTAATTTCATTGTCCATCAAACGAGTCCTGCTGACAATTTCATCTGTGGACATACGCATCACCTCCTCGCCCAATTCATCACCATCTTCCCAAATTGATTTATCTTCCAAAGTAGCGGCCATTGTTTATTTTCTCTGTTGTTTTCAGTTGAGTGCTTTACAAAGCGACTGATAATATTTAATATCTTTACGTTTTTATAATTTTAAGCAATTATTTTTTAGAAAATTTGCCAAACTTTACCGATGACTTGTAAAATTTTGTTTTATGCTGTTGTTTGACAGACGTCGGTGTATCCAGCTACCAAATCAGTGATGCCGTACCTTATTTTTGTGTACCTATTTTGACATTTACTTTTTTGCATCTGATATCGTTAACACAATTGGCAATGCTGCGATATTTTGGCGCAAAATGAAGGCAAATGTATTGTTTTATTATTTATGGAGTTTTTATTTTTAAGATCAGCAGACAAATTTTTTATTCACAACATTGCTTCCTGTTAATTAAATAAATATGGAACAAGCTGGTGGGAGTAAAATAAAGGTGCTACAAAATACAGGAAGATTTGTAGCAGAAGCAAGGACAGAAGGGTGCAAACAATCTGTTTAATTTCTTAGTTTTGTGAAATCATTTTTGTTTCAAATTTGCAGAGATGACTACTACTTTAATGAAGCTGGTTATCGGCAGTCGAGGGAAAATGATAAAATTGATTCTAAATATGGATTCGATCGTGTGAAGGATGGACTCGAAAGGACTGGGTACCTAATAAACATGCATACGGTTAGTATCAATTTTTGTTCAAAAATACTTAACAATCGCACGGTAATCCATTCAATGTCCTTCTGAAACTAATAGCAGAATAATAGTAAAAAAAAATCGTAGATAGTAGTAGTAGTGGTAGTAGTAGAGCTATATGATCTTGCTGCCAATTAGGATTCTGAACAATAATTTAAGCCATTGGCTTTTCAAAAAGGAATTAAAGTGGGATAACTTTATATTTAACTATCCTAGCCTATACCACGTTTTTTTACACTTCGATTTCTATTTATCGCAGTTGGAAATCAAAATAAATTATTCACTTCGATACAATTCATTTTCTTTTGATGTCTACACTTTTACCGCCCAAGTGATTAAATAGACCCACCGATTGATATGCATAATTTCAAATTGATATTAATTTAACCCCGCATTTGTTGTTTTTTTAAACAATTTTAATTTGATAGATCGCTAGTAGAGCAAACTAAATATTGCTTTAATTTTAGACTGAAGTCTTAGATGAAAATCGCCGTTTGGTTGCAGCTTTGGATTTGTTTTTCATACAAATGGATGGATCACGGTTCAAGTGTACTGTAGCATATCAGCCATATTTCCTAGTGAAGCCAGACGATAAACAAGCTTTAGAATTGGCTCGTTTTTTAAGTCGGAAATATTCCGGCCAACTGGTAGGAGTTGAACACATCTATAAAGAAGATTTGGATCTGGCAAATCATTTATCTGGTCTTAAACAACAATATTTAAAGTTAAGTTTTCTTAATCAAACTGCCATGACAAAAGTACGTCGCGAAATAATGGCTGCCGTTCGTAAAAATACTGAAAGAGAAAAATCCAATACTTATTATTTGCAAATGCTGGCTTCATCGTTGGCGGCTAATACAGCTAACGAAGGTGGTGATGGTAAAAAGCAATTAGATTATATGGACAGCATTATGGATATAAGAGAGCATGATGTTCCTTATCATGTGCGTGTTTCTATAGATTTAAAAATATTTTGTGGCCAATGGTATAATATACGCTGTCGTAGTGGCGGCATGGAATTGCCTATTATAACACCTCGTCCTGATATTCTTGAGCGTCCTGAACCGGTGGTTTTAGCATTTGATATAGAAACCACTAAATTACCCCTTAAGTTCCCAGATGCCCAGACAGATCAAATAATGATGATTTCCTATATGATAGATGGCCAAGGTTATTTAATTACTAATCGTGAAATTATTTCGTGTGATGTCGATGATTTTGAATATACCCCAAAACCAGAATTTGAGGGAAATTTTATAGTTTTTAACGAAGTTAATGAAATGCAATTGATACAAAAGTTTTTCGATCACATTATGGAAGTACGTCCTCATATAATTGGCACCTATAACGGTGACTTTTTCGATTGGCCTTTCGTGGAAACTAGAGCGGCAGTTTATGATTTGGATATGAAACAAGAGATTGGCTTTTCGAAATCTAGAGATGGAAACTATTTGTGTAGACCCTCAATTCACATGGACTGTTTATGTTGGGTAAGTAGGATTATAAAAATGATTACAAATACTAGCAAATTTATTTTACCGAATTTAAAAAAGTACGTATTATGGTGTCGCAATAGTGAAATTATTTGACTTAGAACTGCTCATTTTTAAGTATAACATATATTCTATGTACATACATACGTACATAGAAAGACAATACACATATGTATATATCGTATATCGTATTTAAAAAAAAAAGTTGTTTAAGTAATAATTTATTTTAATTTTTAAAAATACTTTGTAGGTAAAACGTGATTCGTATTTGCCAGTCGGCTCGCAAGGTCTAAAAGCTGTTGCCAAAGCTAAATTACGTTATGATCCAGTTGAATTAGATCCCGAAGATATGTGTAAAATGGCTGTAGAACAGCCACAAGTGCTATCAAATTATTCCGTTTCTGATGCTGTAGCCACATATTATCTGTATATGAAGTATGTGCACCCATTTATATTTGCTTTAAATACAATTATTCCCATGGAACCGGATGAAATTTTACGCAAAGGTTCTGGTACATTGTGTGAAACGTTGCTTATGGTCCAGGCCTATCATGCCAGCATTGTTTATCCTAACAAACAACAAAGCGAGTTAAATAAACTTTCAAATGAGGGCCATGTCCTAGATTCAGAAACCTATGTAGGAGGCCATGTGGAAGCCCTGGAATCTGGCGTGTTTCGCGCTGACATACCATGTCGTTTCCGCTTAGATCCGAACATGGTTCAACAGTTAATCGATAATGTCGATCGTGTTTTAAAACATGCTCTTGAAGTAGAGGAGGGTATTCCGTTGGAAAAAGTAAATAATCTGGACGAGGTTCATAAAGAGATATGTCAAGCTCTAAAAGGTTTACATGATATACCTAATCGCTTGGAACAACCTGTTATTTATCATTTAGATGTAGGCGCTATGTACCCCAATATCATTCTAACAAATCGTTTGCAACCCTCTGCCATGGTTAGTGATACCGACTGTGCAGCATGTGATTTTAATAAACCTGGGGCGCGTTGTAAAAGAACTATGGATTGGCTGTGGCGTGGAGAAATGTTACCTGCCTCTAGAAATGAATTTCAGAGAATTCAGCAACAACTAGAGACCGAAAAATTTCCACCTTTATTTCCTGGAGGACCTCAGCGAGCGTTTCATGAACTCTCCAAGGAAGATCAAGCCGCCTACGAAAAGAAACGTTTGTCAGATTATTGCCGCAAAGCTTATAAGAAAACTAAAATAACCAAATTGGAAACAAGAACTTCTACAATTTGTCAAAAGGAAAACAGTTTTTATGTAGATACAGTAAGAGCTTTTCGCGATCGTCGATACGAATACAAGGGCTTAACCAAAATAGCCAAGGCTGCGGTAAGTGCTGCTTTAGCATCGGGTGATGCCTCAGAAATCAAAGCCGCCAAAGGAAGAGAAGTTTTATATGATTCCCTACAGTTGGCTCATAAATGCATTTTGAATTCTTTCTACGGTTATGTAATGCGTCGTGGTGCTAGGTGGCATTCCATGCCTATGGCCGGTATAGTGTGTTTGACTGGTTCAAATATTATCACAAAAGCCAGAGAAATTATAGAACGGGTTGGTCGCCCATTAGAATTGGATACAGATGGTATTTGGTGTATTTTACCGGGCTCATTTCCGCAGGAATTTACTGTGCTTACTTCACATGAAAAAAAGAAAAAGATCAATATATCGTATCCAAATGCCGTACTTAATACTATGGTAAAAGATCACTTTACTAACGACCAATATCATGAACTAGTAAAGTCTAAAGACGATTCTAGTGGTCCTCCCGAATATACTATAAGAGAAGAAAATTCTATATTTTTTGAAGTGGATGGTCCTTATTTGGCTATGGTTTTGCCCGCTGCTAAAGAAGAAGGCAAAAAGTTAAAAAAACGCTATGCGGTATTTAATTTTGATGGATCGTTGGCCGAATTGAAAGGTTTCGAAGTAAAACGGCGAGGAGAATTGCAGTTAATTAAGAACTTTCAAAGTTCTGTATTTGAAGCATTTTTGGCTGGCAATACTTTAGAAGAATGCTATGCTTCTGTGGCTAAAGTCGCAGATTATTGGTTGGATGTTTTGTATAGTCGGGGTTCCAATTTGCCTGACTCAGAATTGTTTGAATTGATTTCGGAAAATAAATCGATGTCGAAGAAACTTGAAGAATATGGAGCTCAAAAATCAACATCTATTTCAACCGCTAAAAGATTAGCAGAATTTCTAGGAGAACAAATGGTTAAAGATGCTGGCTTGGCTTGTAAATACATTATTTCAAGAAAACCAGAAGGTGCTCCGGTCACAGAAAGAGCTATACCTTTGGCTATTTTCCAATCAGAGCCAAGTGTACGAAGACATCATTTACGTCGTTGGCTTAGAGACAATACAATGGGCGATGCAGATATTCGCGATGTTTTAGACTGGAATTACTACATTGAGCGTCTGGGAGGAGCTATACAAAAGATTATCACAATACCTGCTGCTTTGCAAGGCTTATCTAATCCTGTGCCAAGAGTACAACATCCAGATTGGTTGCACAAAAAAATTTCTGAAAAAAATGACGTCTTTAAACAAAGAAGAATTAATGAAATGTTTACAGCTCGTCCAAAACCTAAACCAGCCTTAGCCTCATCTAGTAATGAGAGTGAAGCTAAGGATGTGGATATTGCAGATATGGAAGATCTGGTAGGTGTAGAACAAGAGAGCGATGGCAGGCCGAGAGTTACGAAAAGACGAAGAGTAAATTCGGAGGGAGAGGAGAATGAATCTAGTCAGCCCGAACATACTTCCTGGCGCCAAGCTTTGGGTCCGCCACCGCCCATTGGAACAACACGCAAAGAAATAATAGAGTGGGTCAAATTTCAAAAGCTTAAATGGGCTTGGCAGATGGAAAGGCGTCAACGCTATAAACAACAAAATAAAAGGCCGCGCAATAAAGATACGAATGAAACTCTTGATCCCAGGTCCTCTGCTAAAGGGGCCATATCAACTGCTACATTGGGAGGATTTCTACGTAGAGCTCAACGTAGTTTATTAGATCAAGTGTGGCAAATATTACAAATAGCTCAAGTAGATGATTTGGGACATTTCACTGTTTGGGCCATGATAGGTGAGGAGTTACATAAGATTAAATTAATTGTTCCTCGCATATTTTACGTAAATCAACGCAGCTTAGCACCACCGGAAGAGGGACAAATGTGGAAAAAGGTAAATCGTGTCTTACCACGTTCTCGACCTGTCTACAATCTCTATAGGTATAGTGTGCCCGAAAAAGTCTTTAAAGACAATCGCTTAGGTATGTTAGCTGATCTCGCCACTCCTGATATTGAAGGTATTTATGAAACTCAAATGTCTTTGGAATTCAGAGCTCTTATGGATATGGGCTGCTTGTGCGCAGTACAACGAGAAGAAGCCAAACGCTTAGCTAGTTTAGCGACTAAAGATTTGGAAAGTTTTAACATAGAACAACTGGAACAAAAGACTCAAGCTCACATTAAGTACTTACAGAGTTCCCAAACGAAATTAAGAAAAATATTTTTATATCAACACAATATTCCCACGGCTAAAAAAGAAATATGGTCCATATTTTTAATGGCTAGTAAAAAAGCTATTGTTATAGCATTGGATACAGTGCGAACAAATCAAATGCCAAATATGAAGAATCTATACACAGCGGAGAGACTGGCATTGATTAAGAACTTACAAAATCCAGATGATGTTGCAAAAATTCCTTCAGAAGATTATACCTTCGAAATATTTATTGAAGTTGATGTGAAGCAGGTTTATCGTCACATACAAAAAGTTTTATCAACGTATAAAGAAGAAAAGAGAGGCCCAACCATTATTTGTATGCAAACAGCGATTGAAGCGCGTAAACTCAGCAATCACATGCCAATTCTATTAGATTTTCCCCAGGCTCAAATTCATATATCAGATGATGCTTCTCTGCTCTCGGGTTTAGACTGGCAACGACAAGGATGTCGT